>JACEFO010003286.1:0-600000 GCA_015342445.1 Digitaria exilis | reverse complement strand
GTTGTTAGCTTGTCGTCAGTGCAATCAGGAGTGCACAAGCAAAATCAATCGGTAAGTGCCCAAAAAAGGCAGGAAATTCTTTGTTCCAACCTTATTAGAAAACATCCTTGGTTCCTTGACAGAATTATTGACTTGCCTTATGTACCTTTTACTGTTTCTGTTCGTTTTCTATGTCAAAAGAAGCTACTCCAAATCCCCAGATCCTTTCCTGTTACAGTTAAATCAGGTGAATGTGACAATTCATGGCATCCATTCTTCTGAACAATACTTTCCACTAGGAAATTTCACTGGAACATTCAACTCTTGACAGGAATGTTTGGCAACGACGAGAGTGATGACGACGACGATGACGATGATAATGACAATGTTGAGTTGCAGGTGACTCAACCAAGTTCAATTGAATGTGAAGCTTCAACACGTCCAGCAGAGGAGCTCCACTTGCTTGTATGAACCTCTGAGCTCTGCACAATTGTATTTATAGTGTCTGAGCATTAATCTGCGCTTGCAATTTGTAGCAGGAAGAACACAGTAGCAAAGAAAGAATGTTCCTCTTCCAGCTCCCAAAATCTCTTCCTTTGCCCAGAAGGTCATCCAGTGTAATTGAAAGGAAAGGAAGGGCCGTTGGCAAGGAAGTGAAGGAAGGATTCAACCTGCAGCAATTGCCCCAGGGTTATTTGGGCAAAATGCTGGTATACAAGAGCGGCAAGATCAAAATGAAGTTAGGAGATGTCACGTTTGATGTAAGTGCCCAACGGCCCAACCTTCTCTCGCTTGTTTTCCCTTTTATTTTTTTTTTCTTTTTCGGTTCAGAGCTTAGCAAAACGTCGCGTACATTTTATGTTTAATTTCTTCCGCTGCAGGTGAACCCTGGAACAGAGAGTAGGATGGCGCAACATGTAGTAGCTCTGAACACGCGAGAGGAACATTGTTGCTTACTTGGGGAGATTGAGAACCAGCATGTTGTTGTGACTCCAGATGTTGATTCTTTGCTGAATGACAAGTAGATATGTAGATGTTAGGTTGTGACTTGTGATTTGTAGCAACTGTCACATATGTTGTGTAGGTTTGTCGCTGTGCAGGGTTAGGTTGTGATCTGTAGCAATTGTATCAGCCTTGTCACTTGGTGTGTAGACTTTCAGCTGTGCATGATTGTGTATGTCCATGTTCTATTGTGATAGTACTACATTAGTCTTAGAACTGCTGCTCGCAGTTGATGACTGTTTGTAAGAATTTACATTTGACCTCAGTAGAATCGGAAGAAATAAAAATCAGGTAATCTAATCTCATTTTATCATTGTTCTTCTATACTAAAGCTTCTGTTTGTATCTTTAAAAGTTTCCACAACGATGCTCACCATTTGAAGTGTGGTTCGAAATAAAATAAAATAAAAAGAAAAGTAAACTCAAACTACTGAACTAAACTGCTGGATTGAACAGATAAAAAAATGGTCACAGAAGGCTAGAGAAGAACTTAGCTAACCATTCCTTGCGAAGTTCTGGGCTGCGCACCATGAAAATCTTCCCTTCTACCTCGTTCTTCAGTAAATACTCAAACGCGGTGATTGACATCCTGTCGTTGTAACCACAAGCTGTAACCGCTTTCCACAAATCGTCAGCGAAGTCTCTAGGCTGTAAGCTTTTTATAGCATCAATTAGCTCCCCAATCTTGAGGACTAAGTAGCGGATGTCCTCACTAGCTATCTTCTGCTCCATGGGATCTTCAGATATCTTACTGTCATCAGAGTGGGCATTCTGGCCCTTTTTCAACAGATGAATTCCATCTGGTGATGGGTCTCCTTCATCACTGAAGATGAAAGAAAGCTCGTCATAATCCTCAATAGGCCTATTAAGCATCCCTGAATCCTTTGGGTGATCCTTCATTACAAAGAAAAAACAAGTTCAGCCATGACAGTTAAGTGGCATTGTAGTGCAAGGACCATAAAAAGTGGCATGACTTAAGTAGGATCTAAGATTAGATAAGTTAGAACTTGCAAATCTCAAAACTAAAAAGGGGCATCTCCCATTACCACGGAATACTGCTTGCAATCCGCTTCTGGCATGTTTATCGTCCTAGTGACATGATCCCATGACGCAGAACCAAGGGCCTTCATATTCTGTATCCTTCGCCATTTGTCCCTAAGAGCCGTCAACCTCCTCAGTACATCAGCAACACTGCACTCCCGATGAAACCACTGAGAAACAGCCTCTGCAGCTTCTCGCAGGGTATCCTCCCTGAACAACGCATCTTTTCCCTTGGCATCCGAAGCCCGTTGCATCAAGTAGTTGGTGAGGAACTTGGTCCTGTCTTTGCTCCACTTGAATCGCCTCGAAGAAGTGGAGCTGCCTCTGATAATGCATTCAGCCTCATTTTCACTCACTTTTGGATCCACTGACGCCGTTCCCCTGCTGGCCTGCTGAAGGTTTGATCAGCGAGTCTGATTAGAGTTATATCGACATCCAGTTTCTAAGCAGAATTATAAAGTTTCTCAAGATTCCTATTCTCGCTAACTGAAGTTTAAGTTTTCAATGCCTATCCTTTATTGTTTATCTTGTGTCAACAATTTTTTTAAAGGAAATTTCAAGAATTAATCTGACATTACACTCTGTTCATAAGCTAATAAGCACAGTGTCTTAAAACATTTCTACCAATGAAATTCCAATTTGACCTGTAGCTTTTCATAAACTGACACTGCATATTAAGGTACCGACCAATTTGCGCATAGACAGCATAGAGGATCTAAGATTCTACAGCACCCGAGCAATGTCAGAAATATGCAAGTAAAAAGAAAAAAAGAACAATTAGTATTACCCTTCTGAAAAGGGATGAAGATGAGGCGGCGATTGAGATGCGCCCGGCCGAGAAGGCGGGCCGTGCATTGCCGGCGGCGAGCCCAGGACTGCCGTGACCGCGAGAGGCTGCTGGAGTAAAATCGGCCGAGTCAGAAACCAGTAGGCAGTAGCTCTTCACGGCAACCACCTGCAACTGCAAGTCTGCAACGGGGAGGAAGTGAGGAAGGGAAGAGCGGGAGAAGCGCACCGATGACTCGCCGGTGGAAAGGGGAACCGGCGGCGAAGGGCGGCCAGGAAGGGAGGCTGCGGACGGAGTCCATTCCCCTCATCCCGTGCATCGGCTCGCTGGCTCTGTGCTCCGTTGTGGCTGAATGTTCAGCCTGACGGCGAACAATTTGTTCAAGGCTTCAAGCTTTTCATGGTAGGTTTCCCGTTGCGTATTGGGTTCGACCGTTCGAGAGTGCGCTAGGGAATTCCCTTTTCAAATCAAACATGGATAACTACAGATGCTTCCCCAGTCTTGAAACATTTGAGCGGGCACATTCATTTTTTCAAATCCATACAAATTGTTCTAAATCTGCACAGGCACATTTTGGCCGATTGATTCGAACATTGCAAGCCAGGATCGAATTCAGGGTTCATTTAAAAGTGGCAGTAGAGACTGCTCGAATTCACAAAACGATGTTCGGCCGTATCGCCGTTTCTGGCATAGATGCTAGCCTGCTATGAACCGGTTAATAGTGCTGGAGCATATGCAAGCATGGAGTTGAAAGGATTATAAACTTAAGAAAAAAGCAGAAACCTACAGGAACATAACATCGCAATACAACTCAACAACATTTCAAGAGTTGCTTTAACCATGGCTGCAAAAGCAAAGCAAATCCGCAAGAAATCCAACCCAAAATTGCAAGTCAGGAAGGTAAATGGGCATATCCTTTTGCACTGTCAAATTGTTGCAACTTTAAATTAACTCATCTAAGACCTCGACTTCTTCTTCCTGGATTTGTTGCTAGTCTTTGGCTGCTCGGTGTTTGCCGCTGGAGTCTTTGATGAACCGGTGGCTTGGCTTCCTTTTGAGGAACCACCGGCATTGGTAGCAGCTGTCTCTCTAGTCACGGCACCTTGAGCGCCTCTGACCTGAGCCCTCTTATCCTTCCTCTTTG
Source organism: Digitaria exilis (assembly GCA_015342445.1). Lineage (NCBI taxonomy): Eukaryota > Viridiplantae > Streptophyta > Magnoliopsida > Poales > Poaceae > Digitaria > Digitaria exilis. Next base: position 596,048 of record JACEFO010003286.1, on the reverse strand, counting down.
GACGGTAACTGGACCGCTCTCTCCTGGGCAACCATCTCTCAGGATCCGGTGGCGGACCAGGATTTGCTGGGTCAAAGCCCTTCGGGTATCTAGGCTTCCGCTTCCTCTTCTTTGCCTTTTGCTTCTTCACTTCCTCTGGAACGTCAACCTTCATGTCTTGAGGCCCTTCAACATGCCTTGCGCCAGATGTCTTCTCCAAGCTCTCAACATTAATTCCTTTGAGGCCTGGCAACGGCTTCAGTTTCTTCTCATATTGTTCAGCCTTCTCCAGGTTAGTGCGTGCTGCAGTCGCTACCAGACCAGCCAAAGCTTCAATACTTCCATGGCTCTTCACAAGTTCCTCATACAACAGACAAGCCTCTTCATCACGTCCATGACTGAGCTTAAACGCAGCAGCCTCCCTCGTGAACATGTCCAATTTGTTATCCTCTGTCATGGAATTCTTCCACCACTGGATAGCAGAATCAAGTACAGAAGCTGCACCATTGGAGTCACCTAGGCGCTCCTTAAGAGCCACAAGGGTAGCAACCGTTGCAGGCATGTGCTGGATGTCAGGTATTTTGGACAGTGAGTCAGCAGCAAGCTGAAAATGGTTGGCATTAGCAGCGATCTGAGCGAGTGCAAGAAGGACCCCTTTAGAATTCTCAGGATGCTTCTCAGCGTACTGGCTAAGAACTTCTTCAGCTTTCTGAACCTTTTTTTCTTTCACATGAACAGCGGCTTGTAGTAAAACTGGGAATACACTATCTCGAAACATGCCAAGCAGTCCACTGACCAACTCATGTGCCTACAACAATTAAGAACAGAAACAGACAATCACTAAGACATTCGCCATAGAAAGTACCGCCCAACAAATGAAAGGGATACTGATGATGATAATTTGTTAATGAGGTCATAAAATTTTTAATGCAAGGGCTATATTTCAATAAAACAAAAATTATATTGATCGTGGCCATTTTACTGCTGAACTGAATTGATGCTGCTGCAGTTCAATTATACCAATGAAAGTTTTTTTAAAAAAAAGTTGTGCAGCTGAATAATTGTAGGGATTTGCTAAAGGGTCACAAAAGAAGTTCAGAATGTGCATGCAGCAAATCTAGTTTAGTAACAGATCTTCCACACTAGTTTACAATCCAATAATCATTCCTCAGTTCTAAAAAAAACTGCTTTCCCATGAACCAGTTCACTGTTAGGGTTAGAACTATAGCTAGCAAGACATTCTAACTAAATAATTCCCCCCCCCCCCCCCCCCCGAAGAGCTGAATAAATAATAAATTTTGCAAAAACAAACCTGATCGGTTTTATTTCCATGGAGGAGTAAAAGAACACGGGCAGAATACAGAGCTTCCTTTTGCCTTTGGGATAACTTGAAGTCAAGGTTTTCAATAAGTTGCAACTGGTTTGGAGCAGCAGATTTTTCAATAAGTCGATCAATCTTCTTCAAGCTATCTGCAGCATCTTTTGTACCTTTTAGTGAAATAAGGTTTGTTGTTGCCACAGCACTTGATGATGGATCAGCAATTGGCAATCCATCAGCTGAATTCCCTTTTATCATATTAACATAGGTTTGCATAGCTTCTTGAGATTGTCCTTGTAGCTGAAAATATGACAAAGACAAAACGTTAAAGAGAATAATGGTTGGACTTTCATGTAAGAAAAATTCCCCAGATTTAGTTACCTGCTGCACATAAGCAACCTGAGCAGATACAGGAGCTAGTTCAAATTCAATCTCTCCTTCACCATAGTCTTCTACCATAAGCTCTTCTTTCCCAATTCTGCAGTACAAAGAAAAGGATATTAGAATTGTTTATGCTTATAAAGACTGCACGATTATGATATAGATCTTGCATAATTTCATGAGCTGAGAGACATCTCATAAAAGAATATCTGGGATCACGAAGGAAAATTGCAGTCATTCCTTGCAAGACATTATAGCCTCATTTCACTATGCAAATAAGTAAAGGAGTTAAACTATGTAACCATTGACAAAATCCGAGTTTTCTTAAATTATCAACCTAACAAGCGACAATATTAAAATGTTGTCATAATAGATGCATTAGTTCAGTAAACTGAAGGAACACATTCATTTTCAGCAATTGGTGCACCAAGAAATTTACCTTTTAGCCAAGTCCAACTGCTCCTTAGCTTCTGAATACTTCTTGTTCTCTATCAACGAGCAAGCAGAATTGTATGCGAGCTCAAAGCTACGAGCATCCCTGAGTGCCCTAGCGGTAAGATCAACCTTTTGCGCTTTCATAGCTGCCTGCACCTCAGAAGCCCTTCCAGCAGCAACCAGAGCAGCAATGATATTTATCTTCAGATCCATTGAGTCAATCTTAAATTTTTGAAGCTTCTCATAGCTGTTTATGCAATCATTCATTCTTCCTAGCCGGTACAAAATCTGAGATTCCAGCTGCAGAATAGCTGCACTTTCTTCTTGACCTCTTAAAAGATCCAGAGCTTCTTGCAGTTTATTCTGCCTGTAGTAGCAGTAGGCCTGAATATTTATTATTAATATTTAGTTTGATCACACAATTTTTTCTTTTAAAAAGAAAAACAATGATAACCTAGCATAAGTTTGACCAAAAAATAGTGCCCACTTATCTAACGTGACATTTTTATTCAAAATTACAATAAAAAAACAAACAGCACAGAAGTAAGGATTAAGGAACCTCAAATCCTCAACAAAAAGGCAAAGATAACCTGAATAGAGGATCGAGTCTAGCCTTACTTTATCTTCAGAATGTATTTATAACTGAACGCAACAGGATTCAGACTCAACAGGTATAATAGACCAAGTTAAATGTGTGGAGTTACAATAGTTGACGCTGTCAATCAAAATGTTTAAGCTAGATAGATAGATATGAACAATAATTACACTGGAGGAATATTAGAACAGCTGAATAAATACCCAATGTAATAACTTTTGTTTCACAATTAAGTCAAAGCATTACATCATAAAATGGGAGTTTCTTCTCAATCAGTAGCTCTCGCCGATATGTCACAAATTGTTACAAATGCAGTTCTGACTTCTTTCCCACCCGTAGTTATAGTTCTCCCAACATATGAATCATAAGTTTTTGGCAGAGCACAGAATCCTACCATGCAATGCAACAATTACATTGAATCGTCTGACCTCTGTAGCAAAATTCACTATGCAATGTGGAAAGCATCAGCAATTTACTATAGACAGAACTAAACTGCATTGGTATAATTTCATCATGCGAACACTTCCGTTTCAATCACACAAATCAGCAGATTTATTTTATCCTAGGAGATAAACACAAACAGATCTAGCCACTCCTGTATCCTAACCAGCAGCATAGTGAGCCAAGCAGGGATCATGACAGGCCAACAGAGAGATCCACCCGGGCGATAAGAGTTTTAGCGGATCAACCCGCGTCACCTTGTAGTAGCTGAGGTCGATGGGAAGGCGCTCCGCGGCGCGCATCGCGGCGAGCGCCTTGTCGATCTCGTCGGCCTTGATGTGCGCCACCACCTTGCATCGCACCGCGTCCTCGTCCCCCGGCGCCGCCTTGAGAACTGCGGAAACCAGTCGTCGGGGGTCAGATCGAACGGGGGTTTAGGGCACGAGACAGACTCCGAGACGCCGCGCTGGGGGATGAAGTGCCTGACCTTGGCCGGCGACCTTGGCGGCCTGGGCGAACTGGCCGGCCTCGATGTGGCGGTGGATCGAGGTGAAGAGGTCCTCGACGGAGACCGGCTCCGCGGCGGCGGCCGCCGCCGCCTTCGACTTGGGCGGCATCGGGAGGTGGATTGACAGGAGGGAGAAGAGACTGCGGCACGAGGACAGCACGCGGTGCGCTGCGAGAAAACGGGCTCGCCGGGCTGCCAAGCTGTCAACATTTTTCGTCTCTTCTCGAGAAAAAAAAACGAAAACTGTGCTCCGTTTACTTTCGCGTATTTTGTTTGTTTTCGGGATACTTTTGTTTTCTTTTGACGAACATTCATGAACATCTAAAGAACTTCAAATCGAACTCAAATTTTGAGGAACACCCATGAAAAAAAAAACTCTAAACTTCGAATCAAACTCAAAACATGAACGACAAATTAATGGAGACATAATGGTTAGGAATTCCGTTCCTGTGATTTTTTTGTTTTTTGAGCATCCGTTTCTGTGCTCTTATACCATATCGGAACCTATTTAAGGCCTAATTTACATATTTTCTTCTAGGGAATTTCCTAGAAGGCCCAAATTAATAAGGAGCATCGAAGCCCATATACTAGTAGTTGTTTAGAGTGTGTGAGATTGTTGTATGGGCCATGCCGGCCCCTCGCGCGCGGGGTGTCATCATCCATCAACGCGGCCTGTGTATTGGCCCACAAGGGCCTGTCTCCTGACAAAATCTGAACACTGACGCAGGTTTATCCAGCCAGAACTTGTCAAGACGACGCAAGAGAAACTGTTAGCAGCAACCCCATCATGTCGCGTCAAACTAGCCACTACCAGCAAGTGGTTTGGCAATAATGCGTCAATCGGTTCACTGGATTTGCTCAGCATTTTTTACGACTGGTGGTTCTCTTGCCCGACGCTTTCCGGCTCGGCGCACTCCCATCGACAGGAAACGGCGGCGAACCAACGGCTGCCTGCAGCTGCAGCCGGCGTACACAGATTCTCCCCGGCGCCGGTCAGCATCGACGGCGGTTCTTTTTGCTGACCGGTCGCTCCATCCGCTTTCTGAAAAGAATGACGAAAATAACTCTCGTCAGGGAATCTCAATTGTTCGTCGAAACAGAAGATTATTTTGGATGTGGCTAACACGAAGGTGAAAATGAAATACATAGTCCTGAATCATACCTTACAGAGCCAACCCAGATCATTTCTCTCATGTCCTGAACGCTGAAAAATGGAAGCAGCAGAGAAGACAATATCTGCTCGACCAAAGAAACTCTGATGAGTCCGGACTGAGTCATGGATGAGGTTGAACTGTTGAAGCCAGCTGCCTGGGTTAGGTAGCCTGTCTACCTCGAACTGTGCTGTGCACACGCTAACCTCGTCAACACCACCACCTAAAACTTGAGAACAACGTGTGCCTTATTTTTTTTGTCAGCAATACAGGCGTGGATTGGAGATCTTGGTCAGCTGGGCCATGGAGGACACCCCTGCTGGAATGGATTTCATCGGCAAACTTCCCACTGAATTCCTCGCATGTCTGATCCGGCCTTCCAGCAGCCATCCAGGCCAGCATCCCATCGACTAGGCAGACTTCAACGGCGACCTGAATGGCTGCGTCCAATTTGTTAACGTTATTTCTCTGCATTGTCTGGAAGGTTAAGGTGGATATACCTCTATCCCTGCCGTGTTCAGACACTGTAATCTATAGATTTCAAAGTCCATTTGGACAGATGATCTCATCAACCTACTTTGCTTATGGCTCAGCGGAACATGATTTGTGTAGTCATGTTAAAGTGATGGCGACCACTGATGACTGTACATCAGATTTCAACTATGGATTTTATAAGTTTTCGTCAGAACAATTGAAAACACTGTGGCAGCGAGTACTTAGTGGATAATGTCCAAAACTGATGCTGTCGAAAATGAGTATATCCAAAGCAGGCGATGATTTTTATCCCCCTTTTTGCTTTGCCTTTGATGCCTACTCGTAGCTACTCGCTTTCCACGCTTTCAGTGTGACGAGTTGCATGGAAAGTTCAGGGTACAGCTTAATCTCATCTCCAGCTCTGCCAGTTAGTTAACTAGCACATATGCATTTGAGCTGAATGGCACAGTTCAGTTGATCTTTGATATGAATCGCAGTTCTGTGACTTTTTCAAGGATGAACTGTTCAGGAATCAGGACGATCGTCGCTAGCCATGCATTTCCATGCTACTAGTGTCACTTGATTGGAACCAAGCATTAGGTCTGATCATAACCTGTTGCATACAAAAAAAAATACTTGGTTGGTAACAAACCTTGCTTGTCACTTGTCAGTCATTTCCATTACTATTACTGCCTGTTTGTATGAAAGTAGCAGTAATAGCTCCGGGGAAGCTTATCTGTTTATAAAAGCACCGGTTGCTATGTTCCATTTCAAAACGGGGCTCGGTTAGGTTAGGTTTGGTATCTATGCAAATCTAGTGTTCTTCTCTAAGAAAAGGGCGACAGGTAAACAGGGAACTCCACAGCTTACGACATGGATCCAGATCAAGTGATAATCTTATTTATTTACCATATCCTCTCTCACATAAAAAAATCACTAGGATAATACTTTAAGGACTTCAGATCAAGGGAAAGGTATGGGCAGCCATACTGTATTTTCAAATGAGGCACATGAGAGACCATTTTAATTCGGTGCTAAAACAGATACACACGGATCAAATTAAACACTAAAGGATAAATTACATTTGGTAGAAATGGGGTTGATCACTCCCTAAGATTTTGTAATCCAGTCCTCCAGAGCAAGTCTAGAGCAGAAACATGCCGTAACGAATCGAGCCTCCTTGCTGCTCGAGACATTGGCCCCACGTCGTTGTCATTAAGCTCAATCAAGATCGGAATCCCATAGGCGAGCAGGCATGGCGTTTCAGTTTCAACGCTGGTGCTACCAGACTGGTAGGCACTGCTAGACCTGTTATAAGAACCTTATCAGATTGTTTCTTCTGTTGAAGATGCGTGCGGAGACCTAAGGGGCTAGTAAATAAATATATAGCTTGTTAAATCATGTGGTGTTAGTTTGGTCGTTCCACGTCACGGGTAGCACGGCATCTCAGCCTTTGTGATCTAAACAAAGCCAAGCATCCATTCTTTTTTATTTTGCAAACGGAATCATAAACATGTTAGGTCGTTGGGTGTTCATGTTAACAGACACCTGCCGCTTCAAAAAAAAAATGTTAGCAGACACCATCAGACATCAGTTTATGCATTCCGGGGAAAGTTTTGCTGGAGAGGACTCTCATTCATTTGTCCCCTCCCAATAGAGTCTGTAGGCTCTGGTTATCCAGACCGGAACGACATTTTAGAATGAAATCAGATCATGATTGAGCCTTCTGAATTCTGATCGGATGCTTGTCAAACTTGTCTAGCAACATGCAAGGTGCATTTTGATTGGTATTGTGCAGGTCCGGGAGATGTGCCTACCTCAAATGAACCCAATTTTTAGCCTCTGGGAAATGTTGAAGAGCGTATGGAGGTGGCGTCAGGGGTCAGGGCACCGTTGAGCTGACTTCTCGACGATATCCTCATCGCTCTCCGCTCCGCCACATCATAATCTGACTTGACAAGCAACGCGACACGAACTCGGTCTGTCACCGCCATCATCATATCCTAATTGTTCACCGCATTCTTCTTGATCGTCTAACTTTCTCATTTTTCGCTTCAACCATATCCTTTTTGACGAACAAAAATGAACGAAATGATTGGCAAAAGATTGATATTCTAGATGTTCCATCCGTCTAGAAAAAAAAACAAGTAAACAACCACAAAAAAAAAACAATAGTCTGTTCCTGCCCAAGTGCTTGCATGCATTGTTCTCCTCTCTGAGATCCATTACCAGCCTAACTGCAAAAAGGAAACAGGCAGCCAACCAAAACCATCACTGCATCACCCAGAAAACTACAGCTACCCATAACCCATGTGGCCGTCACCATTACAAACACGATTAATAAAAAAAAAATCAAAAGCACGAGGGACACAACACTACACCGGCTAGAAATGAACTGAACAAAACCATCCGCATCAGACGCTATCAGGCTTCAGGCGCGAGCAAGCAACCTGAGCCAAAACACAATCGCGACACCACCAGGAGGCCATGGCCGATGGACCACACGCAAAGATAAGCAACACAGCCAACAACTAGCCGGGTCAAGCGAGACGTTTCTGAACCCGTCCGTCTCTCCTGCCTGAGCCTGAAACTGAAAGCGAAACCCATAGGAAAAACTAAAAAAAACAGCGCGTGTGCAGCTGCCCCGCCCGCCTATAAAACAACGAAGTGTCTCGCTCACCAGTTTACCATACCACCAGAGCAAGCCAAAGCCAACCACCATTTCTGTCGCCAACGAAAGCCGCAGCGATCGATCGGCGTCGCGTCGTGCTAGCCAGTCACCACCTGCAAATGGAGGGGCTCATCCCGTTCATCTACAAGGCCATCAAGGAGCGGCGGACGCGGAGCTACTCGCGGTGCAGCTCCACCGGCGGCTCGGCGCACGGCGGCCGGTTCGGGGCGGAGGACGGCGGCAAGCAGTGGGGAGCAGCGGCGCCCGCGGAGAGCGAGATGCACCGCCGGCACCGGTCGCTTGAGGAGCTCGCCGGGGAGGTCGGGGGCTCGCCGGTGTGGCGGCAGCCGGGCGCCATGACGAGGGGCCGCAGCGTCAGGATCTTCTCCTGCATCGGCGGCATGTGATCGAGGACCGGTTGCTAGGCCGCGCCCGCCTCCGCCGTGCTTACTGCTTGGCTGCATCGGCGGACGGCGGGGAGGGCTCGGGTTAGTGCTGGAATTTGCTCGTGTATTTTTTTTAGTTTTTGAGATGGTGGTAGTAGTAAGGAGTAATTGTGCAGTGTGGGTGTACCCGTGTTAGTTTTTGCTTAGTTTTATGAATGATCCAATCAAAGTGTACATAAGCATGGGTTTGCAAGGATGGTGGGTTATATTATATCTCCGTGTTTCTCTTTGGGTTTTTTTTCCTTAATGCGAGGAATATATTTAATTTCCGTCGAATATATATGCTGGGAATTAAAATGTGAAATTATAAGTTTTGAGCTGCACGAAGTTCAAAATGAACATCGTATATCGAGAGGGGATTCTAAAATGAATGGACATTATAATGTGCTTGGGGACATAGTACTAGAGATGGAAAGGAGTGTGCAAATTGATTTGTTGTTACTCTTCTCTGGCGTAGGTTCGACCCCCCGTCCATGCCTAGCTCGACAAAAATTAATCGGAGTGTAAATTGAACACATATAAATCCTGGTCGGATATCAAGAGTAGGTCCAATCTTTACCTTTTAGAATTACTGGGTCTTCGACCAACTTGACTCGTGCAAAAACGGTCAGTTACATGGAAATCTTAATTTTTGTTGTGAAAAACAGTGTTAAGAGCAACCCAATTTTATCGGTGGGTATAGTGGGCCTCCAGTTCGGCCACCGTCGTCCGGCCCAACTCGATATATCCCAACTCATGGGCTGGATTGGGCACACAAAAATCTGGGATTGCGGCCCGCGTACGCAAAATTTGGTGGCCGGGCTCGCCCGGCAGCCGTTCGCCGCGCAGGTACGATCCCACGACCGGACCGCGGTGCCCGTTCGTCCCAACGAGCGCGCGCCGCGCACGAACGATATCCCACGACCGAGACCATGCCCCGCATCGACCTCTCACTCGTGCATCACTTCACTTGCCCCCCTGCTATCTAGCCGCGGCACACGGGACGGGAGGAGGAGCTCGTCAGCCGGCCGGCCAAGGAGGCAATGACACGATGAAAGCATGCCATGCCGCTCGGCTCCGTAGGGATGCGGATGCGGCGTACGGTACGGGCCAGGCGTCACTGTCGAGAATCTCACGCATCTCGAGGCGTATCCCGCTGGCCCGTGTTGCCGCACAACCTGAAGAAAATAAAATTCTCGTGCTCCTCCGGTCTCCATTCATGCCTTTCCCACCAACCTGAGCTGTAAAAATTTTCCTACGACGAAAAGATTCACTGCATGCGTCTCCCGTTTTGCGGCAGGGCAGCGGGGGAACGGCGTCGGCCGGCCGGCCCGTAGCAGGAACGGCCGTGCAGGACTGCACACGCAGGATACCCCAAGTTCGCTCGCTGGCACTGCACCACATGCTCTATTGCTCTGCATTGTGAACTCTTCTTCATCCCCCCTTCTTTCTGCACTCTGGGCAGTGACGAGGAGAAAACCACAGCACAAAACAAAACCACACGCCATACTCTTTCTCCAAGTCTCCAACAAGCTCCTAGTATTCTCCTGTGACCATAGCAAGCAGCAAGAGCTCTCTTTCTGTAAAGCCCCAGGGAGGAGCTCTCATCTCATCTGGTGCCCCGCCGTGAGAGCTAGCTAGCATCCTCTGCCCCTAGGCAATGTCGGTGTTCATGGCGGCGCCAACTCCGCCGGTGCTCACGGTTCCGGTGGCCTACGTCGGTGGGGGCGCGCATGAGGCGGCGGCGAGGAGAGGGTCGTACGGCCCGGTGATCGTCATGATGGCCGTCGTGGCCGTGCTGGCGGCGGCGGCGCTCGCCGTGGGGAGGCTCTGCTTCGGCCGCCGCGCTCTCGGCCAACAAGCCGCCGCCGGCCACTACGACCTGGAGGCCTGGGTGGAGCGCACGTGCGGCCCATGCGTCGGCGCTGCCATGCCCACGCAAGACAAGGAGGAGGTCGTCGGCGGCGGCGGGGGCGAAGGCAGTGCGGCGGCGGAGACGGTCGTCGACGTGCCGCCGCCGCCGGAAGGGACGGAGTGAGGGGAGGGCATCAGCGTTGCGTCCTGACGACACTGACAGGATCGTTGTAAATTGTTTCCTCCAAAACATGAAACTTGTCTCGGAGTTCTTGTTGGGATTTTGGGAATGCTAATCTGATAAATGCCGCTGTTTAATTTGGACGGGAGCTGATGACCTATAGCGATGTTTTAGGAAATGCGTGGTCGGGTGCAGAGCGAACTGGATTTCGTGTTTGGTTTTACGCTCTCCATAACTCAAATTCATTGTTCGAAATCCTTCTTCTTCTTCCTCCTCGCGTGAAGCCCCAATCCGTGCAATGTTTCAGTGCTCGCGTAGTCGCGCTATTCTTGTTCCGTGCATGCGCTCGTGCAGCACTGTCGTCAGCTTCAGTAGATCAGGTGGCGTTTATTGTCCATACGTGGTGCCACTAGGAAACAGCCGAGCAGGGATATACGGGCGTGTCCCGGCCCTTGTGTTTGGCATGCATTGGGTGGTGGAGTGGCCACTGGTGAGGCCAGCCAGCCTTGTGTGGCAGCCGGCTGGCAGAGCGGCACATGAGAGTGAGAGGAGGTAAGAAGACGCAGCGTTGACTGTCCTGGTGGCACATAAGAATTAGTAACCGTAAGCAAGAGATGAGTACTTCAATATTCGTTTTACCTCGCTCAAAGCAGTCACGCACACGCCTGTGGTATAGAGATTTTTTTTTCGAGAAAAGAGTGCATATATTTATCCAGGGATCAAGCGTTTATAATCCTCCAGGAGGAGCTCATTTACACAAAAAGGTGCATTTTCTCTCCACACTGCAGAATGAACCGTTCTTTTAGCTAATTGAGCTAGTTCATGAGCTACTCTATTGCATTCTCTTCTAACATTGTTAATCTCACTAACTGGGAGCCAGCGCATGGCTTCTTTTATCTCATTTATGATGTGTGAAGTTTTACCTCTATCTGCATTTGGGGCACGCAGAGCTGCCACCACATTAGAGCAATAAGACTACAAGATAGTTGGTTTTTTCACCCATTCCGCTGCTAGTCGCACCCCTTCACGGCAAACCAAGGCTTCAACCTCTTCAGCCGAATCACAATGATGAAGAACACGCCACACTGAGAGAATTACATTGCCCTTGTGGTCTCGAATAATTCCACCCAAACTAGCCTCTCCAGAATTTTGAAAAGCACCATCCACATTTACTTTGACCCACCCTTCAGGCGGCGCTTTCCATGTTTCTTTTGGTCTATATTCTTTGTGGCCCTTATTAATTCTTCTCTGTTGTGCCCAACTTTAACTCATTGGTTTTTTGCCTTTTATATCCTTCATAGTCCTTTGGTTGATGTTCAAAAGAGAGCTCAGATAGCTTACTAAGAATTTTGCTGACCTACCACAGAAGATGTGCCACTTCCATGAACTCCGTCATTACGCAAATGCCATGCTCTCCAAAATAAGAGAAGGATTTGTGCTCTTTGGTCCACATCGATTCTCTCTAAGATACAGATGAGCCATTCAGGGTCTGACTTAGTAATAATCTCCTCAGGCACTAATGCCCACTCTTTCCTCAATTCTTCACGTAAAGCTTTGGCCTTAGTGCATGAAACAACTGCGTGGAAGGCACATTCCTCTTCTATCCCACATAATCTACAAGTACTGATTTCTTCTAGATTTTTCCTTTTTCTATTTTGCATTGTTGCTAAACCATCATTTGCTAGCCTCCATGCAAATATTTTGACCTTCTCCGGGACAAGAGTTGACCACAGGTTCGCCCACATTTTTCGTTCACCTTCCTTCGAAGTACTGGTAGAAGTCCAATTATATTCAATTAATCTTTCTTGCATGGCAACACGATATGCACGCCGCACCGAATATAAACCGTTCTTCTCATAATGCCAAGCCAACATGTCTTCTGTTTGACATTCAGGTAACCTGATCTTTAGTATTTCCTCTGCATCATATGCATGAAAAACCCTCTTTATTAGTTGAACATCCCACTCTGTTGTGCCTGGGCGCATGAGTTGGTTCACCCATCTTAGTCGGCATCTGCTCCTCATCCCTGTAACTTTTAGGGAGGAGCCTCGAGGGATCCAGTTATCTCTCCATATTTGCACCTTGTTTCCCTTTGCTATTCGCCATATCAAACCCTTTTTCAGTGGTATAGAGATTATAACAAACAAAAAAAAAACAGCAGGGACTGGGTGCGAGCAGTAGATACGAGACAGAATTGAATGGTTTGTCCCACAGTTCAGAGAGGACCGTGGTCCCTGTTGTATTTACAAGTTCAAGGATCAGTGCTAGTATTTCAAGCATAGTACTTCAATCAAAGCATTAATCGAGCATAGTACTACTCCATGATTACAGTGGCAAGAGCAAATTTCAGACAACCCGAAAGGAGAAGTGATTCAGGCAGAGAAGATTTTACGGGCAGAACCATAAACTCTGACAAGCCATCAGGTACTAAAACCCGTTACACGGTTACAGTATGAGAATATCACTGTGGAGCTTAGCAACGAGCAGCAAGCTAAACGCCATGAGCCTGGTGACAAAAGCCGCTCTTACCTTCTCGGAGCTCGGGGAAAAGCAGGTGCTTTGCCTGTTTGAACGGTTATTTGTCCAGACCTACGTAGCGAGTGGATGCATGGAGCGACACACGGAGACAGGCCAACGCGCCAGCACAAGCCAGGATGGTGTGTGTTTGTGCTCGTCTTACGCTGCTGCCTGCTGCCCAGCGGGGCACTCACCATCAACGGCCAGTACTTTCGTACTTGTGCTTTGATGTTTTAACAGTCATGATCAGCATTCAGCAGGTCAAATTCATTGCGGATGCTGCCGCTTCAGGTCCCCGAGTTTAGCAAGGAGACGTGTAGAGAGAGAGAGATATATATGATGTGCCCACTGGCTTCCCTGCAGTTTTAGATAAGCAAGCGCGGAGTGAAGGTCGCTGGTGAATTGGATCAGGGCTGGCCCGTGACGCGATTCCTCCGGTCGCAGGCATGAGGGGCAGGGGCCCACTTAGTGTTGTTGGGTCTCACACATATCTGGTCCAGCCTCGGCCTGCCAGCATTTAAAAGATGCGCGCTGATATGCTTGCCTGAATGCCTGGTGCGAGAGCATCTCCAGTCGGCGTTCCAAAATCCATCCTCCATATTTTCATTTGGTTATGCACTTTAAAAGATTCTACCTTCCATATTACTTAGCGCTCTAGCAGAGTAACCAAATCACAGCCTCTATATCATATCAACATGTACTTTCATTGAGAAATAAAACTTTGCAAACTGCTGCTCACTCACTGCCTCTTGGGCCCTGCATGGGACTCGAGCCCATGAACAGGGATGGCCATCCACTTCAAGGTTGGCAAATTTGGCCACTCTTTGGCCCTGGGTAGCTACTGCTACAGGGATGGTCATCCTATTATCGTGTCTGCTGGAGCTGTTTTTTATACATGATGGTTAAATTTAGCTTTGGAGAGTCATATGGACATCCCACTGGAGATGCTCTGATCTGGCTCCGGCTTGCCACACCGGCCCACCCCAGTCGGTGCTTCGGAAACGACGAACTCCATTGTCAATCCAATCCAATCCACGCTCGAATGCATGTCCTCCGTGCCCAGATTACGCCTTACGCGCAGGCGTCAGCATGCCTGCAGGCCTGTGTTGCTCGGCTCGGGTCGGGTCGGGACCAGGAGCAACGATGCAGTGGTAGCTGTCGAGTAAGTACTCGGCGGAGCCTGTACACAAGCCTTGTGTATACGTAGTCCTAATCCGAACCCGTATCTCTGAATCTCTGATCTCTTCCAAGCTCTCACACCTAATGATCTAATTCACGCACAACAACACAACGTGCAATGTATATGAACCAGCGAGACGAATGGATGGATGTTCTTTTACATGCATGTTACACACGCTCTCTCACACTCATATCACCACAACGTACGTTTAGGTAACATGTACACGTCACGGGACGCCCAGGCTGTCCAAGCATTAGGTGGTGGTGCGACTAGCTCTCGCGAGATATGACCGGCTACACGGTTTGGAATTGAAAGAAAAAACGAGGCGTTCAAAACAGGAACGTTGAGATACATCCGTACCGAGCACGGTACTAGAGATCCTCCCGATCACGAGAACCTTTTTTTGGTCCGTCGTCTACGTCAACGCGCGTGCTCCGACGCATGCATGCACATGCACCCCGTAAAACTCCAACCAGAGGGATTGTCGTTGGTTCGTTGGACCATGCATCCCCCACAGTGGGAAAAAAAAAATGCAAATCCGCAGCAAGAGGTTCGTTCGCGCGCCACCGCCCCGGCCCCGGCATGCTACAGCAGGCAGGAACCACTGAACCAGGAAGCTTCGGTGCCCGGTTGGTGCGGCGCACGTCATCCCGTCAGCGGCGACTCACGCCATGCATACTGTCGTACTTCCGTGCTTAACTCACCATCAACGGCCAGTCCTTCCGTGATCATGCTTTCATGTCTTAATAATAGTCATGATCAGCGGGTCAAATTGATTGCGGATGCTGCTGCTTCCTAGTGGGGCGCTGAGTTAAGCAAGGAGACGTGGAAAGAGAGAGAGAGAGCAGTAACTAAGAGACATGGGCCCACTCACCTGCAGTAAATAAACAGGGCAGTCCAGGGAAGAGAGGTCCTGATGATGAATTGGATCAGGGCCCGCCCGTGATAGTGGGCCTTGGGTGGTGTCAGCAGCAGCAAAGGGCCCGGGAAAAGATTTGGGCCGTGTTTAGTTGTGGTGGGGAAAAATACTTTTTTTTCTGGGTTGCGTGTTATGTGAGGGAGATGAATAGTAAAGGGGGAGAAGAAATTTTTGGGGATGCGTGTTCTGTGAGGGAGATGAATAGAAAGTAAAAAGTACTTTTGGAAACTAAACGCGTTGCCTCCATCCCTGTGACGCGGCCTGCCGCCATTTTAGAGATTGTTTTTCTTTAAAAGGTAAATACACCAGCGGTCTATATATTTGTCTTCCATGTGCCACTTAAGTTCATAAACTAACTTTAATTTTTAAAATTGTCTCGATGTACCACTTAGGTCCACGGACTCTCAAAACGACAACTAGTACTCTATACTCCCTCGAAATCTGTTGTGGCATGTTGACATGACGCCACATGAGATGAATATATGCAAAAGAGACAACTAAATTTGTCATTCTCAAGTCAAACATGGTCAATATAATTTGACAGGTGAAATCCCTCCAGCAACAAGGTTCATTTTGCATATTTGGAATCTCTTTTGTATGTTAATCCCATATTACACCATGTCACTATGTCACATCATAGTTTAAGGGGTGAAGACCTAAGTGTTTAGGGTGTCAAATGTTGATTTTATAAGTTTGTGGAACTAAATAACACAATTTAACAAGTTTAAGGTGCCAAATATCGATTTCCAGAGCTCGTGGGTCTAAGTAGCACATCAAGACAAGTCAAGGACAGATTGTATTGATCTGCTACCATCGCTTGCCTTGTGTGGGTGTGGGGCTTGTCACAGCCCTGCAGGTGCTTCGGAGAAGATAAATAGCACGTTCGGCTGTCTGGGTGAATCACGACTAGGGCTGGCTGGTTGGGGCAGGTGGATGGGTGGCTGACTGGTGGGGTCGGCTAGCCAGTCCAGCAAAAAATGTTCAGCCGAACCGGCTAAAACTTTATCTCCACTCCACGTTTGATGGCTTGATGCATGTGTCCTCCGTGCCTAGATTACGCGTAGGTATCAGTATACCTGCAGTGCAGGCCCGTGTTGCTCGGGTCGGGTCGGGTCGGGTCGGCACCAGAGTAGCGTCGTAGTGGTACATGTTCTCAGATCCCTGTATGACGTAGTAACGTTCATTAAATCATTAAACTATTATGTGGGCTAACCTGTATCTATGATGTCTTTCCAGCTCTCTCCTAAGTCCTAATCCACGCACAACGTGCAATGTATGTAAGGGCTTCGCCAGTGGCCGGTGCATGAGCCAATACGGAGCCAATGAATCGAATCATTGTCACCGGAATGAGCCAATTCATGGAGGAGAGAGAATGAGTCGATTCATTTGTTTGAATCGATTCATCACGTGCTGCTGCTATGCATGTGAGAGGGGGGGAAGAAAAAAAGTTTTTTATTTGTAAGTGGCTAGGTTGATGGAGATTTGTACTTGAGAGAAAATACATGTTGACATGGAGCAAATGAATCGATTCACTAGATAAGATGCTCTAAGAGCATCTCCAGTGGGGCATGCAAATTTAGGCTCCCAAATCATATTTTACAAGTCCAATGTAAAATTTAGGGGCTCAAATTTGCATCCAACTCCAGTGGTGCACGCATCCATACACTAGTGAGGCATGAAAAATGGTGGGATCCATGGTTTGAGAAGGAGGATGATGGTTTGAGAGGGTGGATGAGAGACTCCCAAATCTAGGGGCTTGGAGGAGAAATTTGTGAGGGCATGTAGAATAGGAGGGAGTTTAGGAGTCCCACTGGAGAAGATTTTTTTTTTGCTTTGGCTCTTAACTTTTAGAGTAGAAGCCCATTTAGGAGCTCCTAGTAGAGATGCTCTAAGCCAGCTAGAGGAGAGATGGATGCTTTTTACATGTTACACACATAATAACCTTTAGGTAACATGTACACGTCACGGGATGCCCAGCCTGTCCATGGATTAGGTTGGTGCGGCTCGCTCGCAAGATGACCGGCTACACGGTTTGGAATTGGGAAAATAAAAAACACGAGGCATTCAAATTAGGGAGGTGTTTGGTTGGAGCATTTGTAACGTCAACGGATTACACTGTTAAGCGATTGCGTTAAAATTCGTTTGTTTCAGAGCCATTCATTATCACTTCCCCCGTAATCTGATACCGCCCTATATAAATTTGTTACCACCGCCACCACCGCGTAAACGAATTGCGCCGCTGCCCACTCGTGCTGGTGCTGCGCCCTCTGCATGCAGCCATGCATTCATTCACCCCGCATGCAGCCATGCATGCAAACTGGTGCTGCGCCCTCTGCATGCAGCCATGCATTCATTCACCCCGCATGCAGCCATGCATGCAAACTAGAGAGACCTGATTTCATTACCCCGCTTGAGCCAAACAAAATCTAAGATCTGTTACTTCTTTTACATTTCCAGCGTTTCCTGTTTGCATTTACGTTTTCGTCGTATAGCTCGAACCAAACACCTCCCAGGAACGTCAATCAAGCAAAGATACATCCGTACCAGCCGCAGTACCGATCTTTCTTTCCCGTTCATGAGAACCTTTTTGGGTCCGTCGTCCACCTTGGGTCAGCGCGTGCTCGATCCGACGATGCATGCATCCCTAAGCCAGCTAGCCTTGGACCGGATGTATGTATCGATCAAAGGAAGATGCTGCAGGCTGGATCCTCCACACAACAGTGGAAAAAACTCAAACCCCGGTATGGGACAGCACTTGACTACAGCAGGCAGGAAGCTTCGGTGCTCGGTTGGTGCGGCGCAACGTCATCCCGTCAGCCGCGACACACGCCATCCTGTCCCTGTCTTGTGGGGCCGATCGGTTCGGTTTGTTTCTAATAGCAGTCGGCGGCTGCGGCTTCGATCGATCCGGCGACGGCGAGGGGGGAGCATCATTTCGTCATCGCGTCAGAGCCCATGTGATGACGCGGGTTCCACCGTCCCGCCGCCGCCGCGTCGGATCGGGTCGCGACGTGCGGGGAAGCCACGCCGGCCATCATGCATCGGGCCATGGCTCAAACGTGAGATGCGTGCGTGGATTTCCTTTTACTACCATACTGGTAGCACGAGGAGTCCTGAAGAAATTCTACGACGGTGATCTTTTGTAAAGAAAGAAGAATAAGAAAACTACTGCCTCATATATAGTTTTTTTTTTGTTTTCTTTCGTCGTTAGAATATATTCGTGTCGGAAACAATGGTGTTCGTTCATTGGCATCTGATTCCAAATTCATGGGACTAATCAATGGAATGGAGGGAGCTCCATTGCCCGAGTCCACAGCCGATCTGATCAGGTTACATACATCAGCTAAATACATCAACCAAAAAATAATCCTCCTCACTAATCCAATCCTAGTAAGTAATCAACATCGATCTATGTACGTACGCTAAGTAAATCAATCAACCTCCCCGCGGGCCCGCTGGATCAGCGCGAGGCGCCGACGACGAGGTGGCTCTGCGCGTCGAGCGGGACGAAGGCGAGCGCGACGAGCACGGCGAGCAGGCCGACGGGCACCACCAGCAGGAGCAGCGGCGGCGGCGACAGCGGCGGCAGGACCAGCGGCAGCAGCGCCAGCGACACCGCCACGATCAGGAACGCCATCACCAGCTCCGCCGTGAAGTACCCCGGCGCCGTGGGCGGAGGCCCCTGCGCCGGCCGGCGATGCTGCTGATGCTTGTGGTGATCCGGGTGCATTATTGCTCCTCCCCTTCGGTGAAGATCGCTTCTCCTCCTCGTCGCCTTCCTCTCCATCGTCAAGGGAAGAGACGACGGTGCCGCGGCGGCGCTTGCTTCGTCGGACTGGATCAAGAACCAGAGGTCAGGTTTAGAGCTGCCGATCGCCAAGCTCATTCAGAAAAGCAGACCGCCTCGAGAAGTTTAACCCTGAAGTGCCTCCTATCAATCAGCAGGCTGACAGAATCAGCAGACTAGGGAGCTTTGTATAAGGAGGAGAAGGCTGCGAAGGGATGGGAGCTGAGGTAATATACAACTCGGGGGGCGGCTGCTTGCTCGCTAAGCACAGAGCAAGCAGGTTCGTTGAACGACGCGGGGTCCTCTTGGCCGAGGAGAGCAAGTAAGCAGGGCATGTGCTTTTGCTCTGAAACGCTTCGCAGCTGCACATTTTGACCGGTTCGGTACCCGGAGGGAACCTCGTATCCAAATGAACCGTCAGAGTCAGACGCCACTCGGGCACTCGGCTCGTGGCCGTACGGGGCCTTTTCGACAAGGAGATCATCTTCGGGATCAACCTTTCCGGCGCAGGTGCGGCGAATGTGGCCGGCGCGGCTGACAGGGGGTATGAACGAATGGATCGGATCGGATCGGCAAGTCCAGGAATGGTAGTAGTAGGAGCAGGTCATGTTGGGTGCGCGGTTGTTGGTCGCCTTTTGGTTTGCTCGCTGGGTCGGTCGACCTCCGCTCGGCTCGTCGCGTGCCGCGACCCGACCCGGGGCCGACAGGTTTCGGCGACGGACGGCTGCCTGCAGATTCAGTGTTCGACTGCTGGGGCTAGGAGAGCCTTCGTGACCGCGTCTTGCACGTTCGTCTCCCCTGGCGTAGGGGACATGTTGCTGCGGCGTGCGGCGTGGTTGTCCAAATCATGTCCCTTTCCACTTCCGGATGCTGATCGTCGATCGTCCCTGATGAGCTGGAGCCAAATGGATCAGAAGACCGCAATCTCGTTTTCAATTCAAAGGCACCAGCACTACGGACGTGCAAGGACAAAAACTGCCAATTGGACTGTGGTCGTCCTTTGTGCAAAATCGAAGATTGTACCCAAAATGACCAGGTGGCTACATAGATTAATTTAACTTTCAACCCCCTGTCTTGTAATTATATAAATGGACATAGTAGAGTCCGAATGTCATGTTTCGTTGTAAATGGACATGCTACGACTGTTTCATAAATATATAAATGGATCTACTCCCTCCGTCCCGTTTTATGTGTCGCGTAAGCTACAGAGTTGTGTCCCATTTTATCTGTCGTCGGGCAGCAGCACAGCTCCACCACAACACCTTTTCATCCACTTACCTACCATGTCCCATCGAGTTTTTCCCACGCGTCAAGTAGAAACAGGAAGGAGAGGGCAGAAAGCGGAGGGTGGGCGTCGCTACGTCGTGGGGACCGGACAGAACGACAGCCTTTGGTAGGGGTAGCAGGGTCATTCCTCTCATGCATTGGGTAACGGAATTTTTGTCCAACGACGGGTATTAAGGGACAGAGGGAGTACTAACGCCTGGGCGTCCGACATCTAGGGCTATCATTGGAAGGTGCTCCATACTGTAGAACTCCCTCTGACATTTGGGGTATCATCTGACATGAAGAATAATATATTCAATAGGAAAGAAAGCTTTCGCAACATCCAAGACATCATGCCAATATACCACTTCATGATCCGATGAGGATAGGAAGAAAAACCCCACCTCAACATATGGGTCATATTGGTTATGTTGCTTACAACATTTATTCTCACTGCAAGAAAATATTAAAAAAATTCAATATTCCAAACTAATCACCGTAACATTTCAAAATCCCTTATGAGATATTGAAAATGACCTACTGAAACATCATGAAAGAAAAACATCCAACATCAAAATGTCGGCCGACGAAACATCACAAGCAAGTCATGTCATGCAACATTACAACATATCAAGAATAGATGAAAGCATTTGCAACATCTTGAATAAACAAGTGAACCTTGTATTGCAACATTCCGAAATCAACAATGAAACATAAATAAAAAATTAACCATAAATGAGCTCAACACGGAGGAGCTCCATGCCAATGTCACGGCATAAACAAGCTTGTCGCAGAGTCGACGATGCGCCGCATCAACAAGAATGAGATGTTTAGTGGGCTTTCTCTTGTTTATTTCTTCCCCGGACGGAAGTGCTCACTCCATTCCAAATTGTAAGTCATTCCAAGATTCTTGACAAAATACTAAAATTTATTATATCAAATAAGTACTATTAGCTTCTTCGTTAAGTATATTTTTATACTATACCTATTTGGTTCTACAAATATTTATGACCTCTCTATAATTTTAGTCAAACATAAAATAGTTTGACTCTTTAAGAATCTTAGAGCTACTTACAACTTGTAACGGAGGGAGTGCTTGGTAGAGACGTTGTGAGAATTTTGAGCAAGCGCAGGAGGACCTTAATGTCCCTGCAGAAACATAAAGGCTATGATTTCGCTTTACTGCAGAAACATAAAAGCTCATGCACAATGTTTAGAGCAAGTCTAATGATACAACCTGCTGCTGGCTGTATATATTTTTATTGCCCACCATTTAGCCCAATAGTATAATGATTAAGTCTTTACCATAATTATATAGCCCACATGTCTATCTCACAGTTTGTCTTGGTTCTTGTGCCTGAGCGGGCTGCAGGCTTACAGCCCATCCCTCCTCTCTCACCTCTTCTCTCATCCACCTTAGCATTTAGCCTTCTCCCAGCCTACTATTATACTTGCTCTTAGAAGCACCTGCAGCACGACCCACTCTTATTTGTCTAGATCATTGGGTAGTTTCGGCTGTACTTATTATTTGTGTACTTTTTTTTAAGATAATGAGAAAAGAGTACCCAGCTTTGATCTCACATTACATGAGGCTACGGCTATAGATTACACAATATTATTTGTGTACTACGATGAAATCACAGGTGGATTTTTGTCATTGAATTTGTGACTTAGCTGATTCCATTTCGTTCGGAGAAAACCACTTCTTTATAATCGGATCAACATACGCCATCAAACAATGTGTACCACACGGCAGTAGTATTATTTTTAAAATGCTATATATTTTGCTTGATATTTTTAATTTCAAATGCCTCCAGGGTGTCCTTGAATGCCTCCAGTAGTACATATTTTGGGCTTGTTAGGCTAAACACACGAAAAAAGTTGGTTTTACTACCAATTTCCAACCCAGCCCAATTCGACATCTCGGCCTGTTCCAACACGATGGGCCCAATGGCTCAACTACGGGGGAGAAGCGAAAGGAAAACCTAGCTAGCTCGCTCGGCTACGCACTCGCTTCCGGCCGCCTCCACCACCATCAGCCGGCGAGACCTCCCGCCTCCCTCTCGTCGCCGCCGCTGCTTCTCTCCGCGCCCCGGCCGCCTCGCCGCCCGAGTCGACGAGGACGCGGGAGGGCCAAGCGCCACCGCCTACTGGGGCCCCTCTCCGAGCAAGAGCTCCCTCCCATCGTCGCCGCGTCCTCACTGCCCCGTAGCTCCGGCAGCGGGAGGAGGGCACCATGAAGCTTGACGTGAACGCCCTGCGCTACCTGGCCAAGGACGACTTCCGCGTCCTCACCGCCGTTGAGATGGGGATGCGCAACGTAAGACCCTCTAAACCCTGCGCCGCCCAACGTCTCATCTCGTTACTCATTATGCTTGCGGGAGATCACCCGTTTCCGCACCTGACGTTGGCCTTTTCTTTGGACTGATCACAGCACGAGATTGTCCCGGCAGAGCTTGTCGACAGGATTGCTGGACTGAAGTAAGACGTTATTTCAATTTTTAGTTCAAATTTAGGATGTATATTCGAGTTAGTACTATTGGAGTCTGAAGTCTGGACCCTGCACAGTGTAAACAGAACTTTTAAATTCTGGAATTTCTTTCGACTTGCAATTTTTGGAGCCACAGTTAGGCAGATAACATTCTTACAATAACACGAAGTCTCAATCTCTACTCTTATCTTTCCATTTAGCAAAAGTGAAGTTATATGTTCTAGCACTTTTGCATAAAATAATATGTGCTGAAAATTAATTAGGCTGCACATTGAAGCTTCAAAGCATCTAATTCTACTCTTAGTGTTTATTGTTGATGTGCCAGTTAACAAATGAAACTATTGGTTGCTGAGTGGAATATATTTGTACTTCATCTCAGTAGAATATTTTCTTTATGCTTTGTAAATCTAGGCACGGAGGCACATACAAAGTGCTGAGGAATCTTTTGAAGAACAAGCTGGTGCATCATGATGCCACTAAATGTGAGTCGTTGGTAGCTGTTCATCCTGACCATGGAACTTTTGGTGGCTAGTACTTCAGCATCAAGTTTTTGTTTCTTTATCGGTCATGTTCCATACAGATGATGGATATCGGCTGACCTATCTTGGATATGACTTCCTTGCCATCAAGACTTTGGTTAATCGGGGAGTTTTTGCTTCAGTTGGCCGTCAAATCGGTGTTGGAAAGGAGTCAGGTATGTTGTGTTTTTAGTATTAACTCCCTGTTTTAATAATGTACATGGGCATAAGAAGTTAATTCTGAAATCTCTGTGATATCCAGACATATTTGAGGTTGCCACAGAGGATGGTACGGTGCTTGCCATGAAGCTTCATAGGCTGGGCAGGACATCTTTTAGGGCTGTGAAATCTAAGCGTGACTATCTAAGGCATCGAAGGAGCTTTAATTGGCTGTACCTCTCACGACTTGCCGCCTTGAAGGAATTTGCCTTTATGAAGGTCTTTTTTTTTTTCCTCATTATATTTCTGTTAGCTATGTCTGAACTATATGATCTTTTGTTTTGCCTTTTTGTTTGGTTATCCTTGACTGCTTATATTTACAGGCTTTAGGAGACCATGGCTTCCCTGTTCCAACTGCTGTGGATTGCAATCGACATTGTGTGATCATGTCACTTGTGCAGGGATATCCTCTGTAAGCATATGTTTATCATTAGTGGATTCTTGTAGTAGTTTTAGTGTGTGTTCTGACACGTAGAGCCTGATATGAGTTGCTTTATGGTATGTAGTGTTCAAGTGAAAGAGCTACAAAATCCAGACGATGTTTTTGACACAATTCTTGGTCTTATTGTTCGCTTGGCAGAGCATGGGCTGATACATTGTGATTTTAATGAGTTCAATATCATGGTATTTCTTCCTTTTCCTTTCCCAGTTTGTGTCCATTTATAAATTTTAAATCCTTAACCATTCATAGAACTAAAATTTATGTGGATGAGATACTATGGAACAAGGTTTTCTTTGGTAGTAAACACATGAACTGGATGCATTGTTTTTAATAATTGCTAGGTGCTGCTTGCCAGCACTTAGTTTTGTAACTTAGCACACAAATAATACTAAACATAGTATATTTTTTTTATGTCATTGTATCCTTTCATCAATGCCAATGCCATGCAGATTGATGATGATGAAAAAATTACAGTCATTGACTTTCCACAGATGGTATCTGTTTCTCATCGTAATGCCCAAATGTATGTAGCTTACTCAGATAGTTGATTTGGTAGCGTCTTGTAATTTTTTTTAAACTTGGGTTTTTGCATTTGCAGGTTCTTTGACCGAGACATTGAGTGTATTTACAAGTTCTTTAACAAAAGGTTGTAAAAAATGCAAGAAACATTTAATTCATTTTAGTTCGGTATTAATATTTTTTCTGTTGAGATTTCTTTTCGTCCTATTAGGTTCAATCTTAAATCAGAGAAAGATGAAGAACAAGATGGATCTGAAAGTGATGGTGAAGGGAGTAGCAGGCCATCATTTTTGTCTGTGAAAAAGGCTGCTGGTTCCTTGGACAAGGAACTAGCTGCCAGTGGATTTACCAGGAAGGAGCAAGTGGAGATGGAGAAGGTATGTCAGATGTTTTTTTTTATTATTTTGTTGGTCATGCAAACAGTTCTAGATTATATTCTAGCTTAGTTTTCTGATACTTCTTTTCTGCTAACTTGCTTACAGTACATTGAGGAAGATGCCGAAGGACAGGGTTCCAGCTCAGATGATGATGATGATGATGATGATGATGAGGAGGAGGAGGAGGAGGAGGAGGAGGTTGGCGATGCTGTGCCTATTGATTCCTTGAAGATAGACCAGGTATATCTGCTTATATCAATTAATTTGAATATGCGTAAACTGTAGCCATAGTCAGTCTAGTTTGAACTTAGTCGCTGATATTCAAGTATATTCTGGCGGTGTTTCTCAGGACCATTCCGAAGAGCCTGATTGCAATCTTGCCTCAAGGAATTTAGGTGGACCTGGAACTTTCTCTGAAGAGGTTAGTCATCTATCCATCAGAATGAATAAAGAAACTTTTGAGGGCCTTTTCCTTACATTTTTCCACTGTGCAGCATGGAACAAGTTGTAGTGGCGAGAACAGATTGCAAAGTCCTCCCTCAGGTAGCAATGGGGACGCTAAGGTACTTTCCCAGGAAGACGATAATGATGATGACTCATCGGATGATGCTGACGATGAGGAAGACGCTGAACTCACTAAAAAATTAAACAAGGAACGGAAAAAGGCAATCGCGGCGGCCCATGGGCGGAGAAGGCCCGTGTCGTCCAGGAACACGTACAAGGACAAGGGGAAGGGCACCATGAACTCCAAAATCCAGAGGCAGGCGTGTAAGTGGTGATCAGGTGATAGTTTGAACACCTGTGGCGCTTCATACTGCGCTGCTAAAAGACTCCAAAATCCAGAAGCAGGCGTGTAATTAGTGATCAGGTGATAGTTTGAACACCCGTGGCGCTTCATACTGCGCTGCTAAAAGATTAGGCAATCATACATGTTTCATGTTTGTATGGCCGCAGAACGGAGGCACCCCCTCTTATAGAGATACAACTCTGGCATATTTTTCTGTCGTGCCTTTTGTACACGGTCCTGATGACATCAGCTAAGTGATGCTTCTGTTTACCTACTGTACTGTCAGAGAATACATGTTTGGCAGCTGCCCAATCAGTGTCTTCGCTCCGTGTTACTCCTGAGGAACAAAACCAAGCAGCGTTTGTTCCTTTTCCATTTATATTTTGTTTTTAAGCTTCTTACTTTCGTGTTTTTTTTTTCTCACAAGAATTGCAGCACCCCCGCTTCGAATACCTCGCAGCGGGTACACGATCGCTCTCGAGCTCGACTCCTCGGTCTCCTGATGGGAGACCTTTGGCGGCGCTCAGACCAGGGGACGACGTGGTGCCTGAAAACCGGCGACGGCGAGCCAATCCCAATTCATAATAGTGAACCGGCAAGGCGGCAATACATTGTTGGCCTGATCCACTTCATCCTTCTCCAATGCCTCAACAACGCATCGCCTCCATTAGCACAACACTACACAAAGCTTCCCCATTAACATGCCTCGAGTCACAATCCAAAGCATACAAACATCACATCCAACACCCGTTCCGGCTATCAGCCACTACTTATCTATCAGTCACTGATGGCTCGCGTACGAGGACGCTCTGCATCTTCTGACGCTCTCTCTCCCAAGCTTTTGCTATTATGATAGCTTCGAGAGAGTTTATGGACAGTGGATGGCACTAGCCTTCTCCGCCATTGCCACCGGTGCTGTTTCCTTCAAGAGCGGCGGCCCGCCTCATCAGCTCGAGCCTCGTGGATGGATTTGCCGAAGCGGCCGCGCCACTGCTGCCGCCATTGTTCTTGAGCGCTTTCCTCTTCTTGGCCTTCTGCGCCCAGCCCACGAGGCTCTGCTGCACGTGCTCGTCGAAGATCTCCTTCTTGAAGAAGGTCCCCATCTTCGCAAACAAGATGATAGTTAAAAACTAATTTCCGATTGGGTTTGAGTAGTCAAAATGGCAGTCGATCACAAATGGCAAGTATAATGAGCACACCTGGGTAACAATTGCGTACAGAGGCAAGGTGCTGTAGCTGCAGAGGAGTTGGATGATGGCCCTGCAACGTTAACATCATGAGCCTGAAACATTTGGGTGCTTCTTGGATTGTTCAGAATGAGAACAGTAGATAGATGGTATGTGGATTACCCGACAACGAGCCTCGGCACGATGAAGGGGACATGGTCCATGATGCAGGAGTTGAAACCGTAGGTAGTCTTGCAAAAAGGGAGAAAAGAATTAGCAATGAGCTTTTAATCTCAGTTATTTTGTTCAAAGCGCGGAGTTCGGTTGCATTTACAAGAATCCAGAAGAAGAAGGCGATCTCAAACGCGTTCTGGAAAAGGATGAAGTGGATCGGGTACAAGACAATTTTTGGACGTCCAAACCAGAAATGTTCATCCGACGGATTGACGACCAAATCACCCTCGACCGCTGAGTGCTTCTCGGCAACCTCAATTGCCAGCTGAGTTATGACATGCTCTAGCTTGGTGCCAACGGCCAACAGAAGCTGCAATAAGCAAATAAAGAAGTGTCCAGTAAGTTCAGTCTTGAATCAGCAGTGAAATTCAAGCTTGACCTCAACTTTCACCAAAATTAAGTTAGCAGATTTCCAAGCTCTTCCAAGAAACCTGGTTGGTTATAAAGAAACACTCACAAGAAGGGGAATGAAAGAGATCCAGAAGTAGGTATGCCAACCTGTAGATTTGCAAGAGATATATGATCATTAACAATGAGATAATGAGTAAAACTGGTTTGCAGTGAATACGAATACTAGCAAGATTACAGTAAACAAGCCGTGACAAATAAGTTCTGTAAAGCCTAAAGATTGAACTCACCATTGACATTCAGCAACATGAATACCACAACGAATATCCACAAGTACCAGCTAAGTGACAAAGAAAAGGCAAGGCAGTTAGGTTCATCAACGATGCTCAACAACTGGTAGTACAGGGAGCTGAAAATGTATGAATTCACTGACTGGAATACCTAATGCCAACCACCTTCTTAAAATCAGCCTCCAAAGCTCGTAACATGTATCTGTGGAAGTCAAATTTTGGGTTTGCCCGGCAATGCGTCTGCAACCATACGTGTCAACTGTTATAATCAAGAAGGAACAACTTTTTGCTTATGTTGTGTTAAACTGTTATCCTTACCTTGATAAAGCCAAGTCGCATTGTAGTGTAGTCTGATTTGGTAACTGACCCATAAAACTGCTTACCAAAAGAATGCTGAAAGTAAAATCTTAACGAGTTGGTCATACTGATACTTATAATTTGTTACCATGTAAATATGCATCAATGATGTTTCAGTAAAAAATACTTGTATGTAGAATTAAGCATCCAACTGTATTTTGGTTTAGGAATATTGCCAAAAAACATTATTAGGGAGTCATCCAATATATAGTCCGTGGATAAGTGGAGTGGAATTGTGGAACTGTGTAGGAGGGACCGGAAGAAACAGCATCGTTGTAGGTTGCACAAGTCTGTTAGAAAACCTAAGCAGCCCTGTTGTCTGTCTAGCCCAAAGTTTACCAGATTGTATGATTTTTTAGATAAAGGAAATAATCCGGCCTCTACAAGTATACACAGCCCACCAGATTGTATGATGAAAGGGATAGTGTAAGCTTAAGAAATTAATCTGGCCATAGTTCGTACTGAACATACATTATTTTGACTGAAAGCAACATGAGATCCATTTCTTACCAGCCAGCTCAATATTGCTGAGTCTCTGCCAATACCCTTGAAATGTTCCCTGATAAATTCACATTGATGCACATAGGTCACCTTCCTTTGCCCTGCAGTTCCATAGGATCGTACCAAAAAGGCAGCCTTAACTTTTTTTCATTAACTTGTCACAAAAGGACAGTTGCTACTTGCTACCAGAGCACCAAGCATATAATTTGACCAACACATGAGGACCAAACATGACACTACTACCATTTTCTGTAGCATTCTTCTGAAATTCATCCTCCCAGTGTTTCCATTGACGAATCTGAGTAACAATATGAGTTAAATTACTTGAAACCAAGGATAACATAAACATGGAAGAAATAAATTTTCATGGATACTTACCCTTGCACTTCCTAAAAGCATAGTCAAAACACAGAAAATCACATGTGCAATGGCCAAAATGAAAATGAAGATATGCAACTGATGTAGCGCTTCAACAGACAGCAAAGGAACTTCTCCCTGTTGACAAAGATGCTGGAGTTAGAACAAAAAACGCGGGTGACTTGGATCCTCAGCTTTATTGCTCCATAATGTCAACACATTTTCATGTTTTGAAAGAAAAGTTTCAGCCATAAAGCAACTGTACAATAAGGCAATGCCAAGATCACTGTATCTGTGTCCCCTATACTGAGCAAGGCAGAACAACTAATCACAGAGTGGAATAAAAGAAAACCAATATGGCAATAACAGTAGATAGCACATGACACAGTTCACCACTTCTGTAATGGAGAGTTTGTAAGGATATACTACTCAAACTAATTTTTCTGTATTCTGAGGTTATTCCAGGCTCCCTATAATTTTCATTGGATGACAGCCAATACAATTGCACCTGGAGGACCCCACTATGTGTCCTTGTCTAGACACTAAAGCGGCAATTGGGAAATAAAGAAAGACCAATCATGTGCAATCTCAAGTCCCCCATCAGTAGCATGCTACATGGAGCACGAGTCATATGAATACAGATACTAACAAATGAATGATGCAAGGTAGAAAATTTCAGGATTGTATGTAAACGATTGGAAGCATAGGCTGCTGTAACAAGCATTGGATTGAAATGACATGAAGCGACAATTGCTGTCCTAACTCATCCATGCACCTTCTTTTGGCAGTGCTGGGCCCCTGGCACACCCTCCGCAAGCAGACGCCGACGGGAGGGCCCTAATATTCCGGCAGCAAGTCCATGCGTTTCCGAGGGGCTCAGCTCGGCCTGTTCCTTGGCGCTATGGCATGGGAGCATGTAGATGGTCCACTCTTTAGGAATGCAGATCCTCTGAATCATCCCTTGGGACACGGTCAGCAGCAGGGAGATGAACCCCAGAAGCATCAGTTCTGCAAAATCGCATCGAATAAATCGAGGGAAAGCTGTTGAACTCTACCGCAGCATTAGTCAGTTAGTCACAGCTTGATCTGAATTTATAAATGGGCTGAGAAACCAAAAGGCAGCACTTTTGTATTAAGACGAAGAAAGCTCCCTGTTTTCTGACAGAAGCACATAGTAAAACCTCAACTTCGCTTGAACTGAACAATGAACAACACCTGGAAAAAAAATGCAGGCTAAATGGCAGAAAAGAACAGATCAGTACCTTCTTTGACCTTGAGGAGAGCCTCGAAGAGCGCCTTCTGGTTCTTCCCCTTGAACGCCTGCCCTTGCCGTGGACACCACCAATCAAAGGCGCAGCATTTGTTCAGGTAGGAGACTAGCGACGCGTTTCGACTTCAGAAATGTAACCAAGCATGAATCCGTTACCTTGCCGAGGTGATGCAGGCACCTCTCGGCGGCGAGGGAGACGACCACGATGAGGGAGCAGACCGCCGCCACGATCCACGTCGGCGTGAACTCCAACGCCGTCGACTCCGATTCCCCGCCGCCATCCGCCATTCCCGCCTCTCTCTCTCTCTCTCTCTCTCTCTCTCTCTCCGGCAGAGCGGCACCTTACCCTGGGTTCAGCGTCTTGCCCGGCGGTAGTGGAGTGGTTCCCCTGAAACCCGGCAGTGAGGTTTGGTTTGGCTTTGCTAATGGCTCTGCTATGCTCGGAGCGCGGCGCGGCGTCTTCTTGTCGTTTGCAGTTTAGCGCAACGTACGTCGGTTCGAAATAACGCGCATCGCTTTTACTTTTGCACTAATTAGGCAAGCCGGGCCGGGCTGCAGGCAAGCAAGCACGGCCACCGGCGCATGGAACGGAACGGAGGCCCAACTGCTCGACGGCAGTGGCACGGGGTCCCATTCATGCGGAGATATGACCACGGCTCCTGTTTTCATGGCGCGTCCCGTTGCTGTTCTCCACGGCTGCTCACACTGACAGGAGATAGGATGGGGCGTGGCGCACGGTTTACAAAACCGGTGGGAACCGGATAGGTTCCCGTCCAAACCGTCTGGCCTGGTTGCAAAAAAACCCAGTTATCGCCCCCAAACCGAGTCTAGTAAACCGCTACTACCGGTTAGCCTCCGGTTCCATCGGTTAGCTGACCGGTTTTTTAGGGTGAGAACCGCTAAAACCGTGGTAAAAAAAACCCTGGCGTGGCATAGGTGAAAGTGAGAGTGAGAGTGAGGTGCTGGCCATTCTGAGACGAACGGGTACTCACTGGCTCCATGAACAGTACGAGCATTGCAGAACGGAAACGGTGAAGAAATTCAATTCGCTCGCGTGATCAATCGATGAATACGCCGCGGCAGCAGGTGAGTGTAACAGCAAATAGTCCTGGAAAAAAAGGCAGCTTAGGACACGTCTAGATTGCTCGTGCTGCCGAGTGTGATGGCCTGATGGGCCACGAGTGGATCAAGCAGATCCAGGACGCCATTAATAACATCTCCCGGACAGATTGAGCAGGCATAGGACTGCCGGGGTCGTCTGTCAACTGTTCAGAAGTCTCCACTCAGCAGGTCATGGTTTCAGAAGATGGAACTCAGCAGAGTCGACCCGACGATTCATCGTGTCCTCCTGCTCGCCATCGGCCAGTACCGACGAGGTTGGGGGCGCACCGTCGGCCGTCGCCATCGCATCGTCGTCGATGGAGGCCGAGGACGTCCGACTCGGGGGTTGCTATAACACCGGGCCGTGTTCTGTGCTTTGTCCATCTGATTGATGATGGTCGTAGTGCTTTACGGCCCATCTATACATTTTATCCCCACTTTTTTTTTCTGCTTGCTGTAAGCCCATAATGCTGTACCAAGCGGGAATAAGTGCCAATGGGCCAGCCCACGTTCATCAGTGGGCTCGTGGCAGTGTGGCACGTTCATCGAGCACGTTCATGAGGGGGATGAATAGAAAGAGGGAAAAAATGAATTTTTAGGATACGTGTTCTGTGAGGGAGACGAATAGGAAGTAAAAAGTACTTTTGCGAACTAAACACAGCAGGCCGCAGGGCGAGGCTTATCTGGGCAGCCGATCGAGTAGCTTCAGCCCAGCTCGAATGAGAAACAGGCCCATGTCGGCGAAGCGTGATGGGCCTCTAATAAGCCCAACTATTTTTCTATGTACAATTAGCTTTTCTATTGCTAAAAAACAATTAGCTTTTCTTTTGCTAAATTTTTTTAGCTTTCTCTATAAAAAAAATTGAAATTCACATGATTCTGCACTTTTCTCTTGTGAAGCCAAAGCATGCCACAATCATGGCAACTGTCTTCTCGGACGCCAAGTCCGGCAACACCGAGTTTTGGCACACAAGCACTGTTCAACTTCCGGCTGCGGACATGCATGTGTGAAGATACAAGGCATGCGCCATGCAGTAACAGCTCATGCATGTACCGTGTGTTAAGATAGAAACGCGTCCATGTTTTAAAGGACGGAGGCGGTGGGTGGCCGGACTTGTATTTGTCCGCCGAAATCGTCCCATCCGATGCCGCTGGGATTCAATGCTCTTGCCCTTCTTACGCATGCGTCAGTACATCGTGTCAAACTGTCAGTTTTCTTTACGATTTCTTCTATGATTCTTTGCTGCTTTTTGTATGCTCGTGTTCAAGTCAAGGGGTAGACTGGATGTGATTTGATTGTCGGGACTTGCTAGTCGAGAGTACATCTGACAGGTACAATTTATCAGGATGCCTCCAACAATGACATTACTCTCTACGCCTAAAACCAAGAACATAATTCAAGATTTATAAAAAAATGGAACTATCGAAAAGTCGAACTATTTCGAATTTGATATGTAAATTTATCAAACTTGTAATGATTTAACTTATGAAAAAATTAGAACTGTATGTTATTCTTTTTGGCGGATGAAACATTTAGCCAGATAACCTTTTTTTTTTGTTGGATATCGATCTCAGAAAAAAAAAACTTATTTTGTTGGAGAAAACTAATAACAGCGGTCGATCTACCAGAGTCCCAATTTTCCGATCGATGCGCCCGGGTGCGGCTCCGCGCCGGCCCCCGCGCGCTG
This sequence comes from Digitaria exilis, assembly GCA_015342445.1. Taxonomy (NCBI): domain Eukaryota; kingdom Viridiplantae; phylum Streptophyta; class Magnoliopsida; order Poales; family Poaceae; genus Digitaria; species Digitaria exilis. The sequence continues at coordinate 563,301 of JACEFO010003286.1, read as the reverse complement.
CATGCCAGCTTGGTTACCACCGCGCACCGCACCTCTCGGCTACTAGCTGCCCGCCCCCGCGCCTCCCGTTCCCTCTCCATTCGAGCTGGCCTGCAGCTAGCGTTCCGGGATCCCAAAAAACTAGCCATCCAAAGCCATCAGTACCAGATGATGCATGCATGGTCCCTGACTAGCCAAACAAAAAGTTCCTCCTACTCATCCCCTGCAACTACAACAAGCATCAAAACAAAAGGTATATAATGGCACCGATCGACCGATGAGCTACTCACTATAGCTACTGGCTAGCTAGCGCTGACATGCATGTATGCACGCAGCTCCTCCGATCCAAAGCTTCAACGAGCTAATCATTTGCCATGCAACACGGCCGCCGCGGGGGACAGTAACCGCGCGCGCGTGCACAAAGGCGCCACCTTTATTACCACCCCAGAAAACTAAAGCTCGCTTTCCCCATCCTAAACCCGCGGCTAGCTAGTTCTAATCATCATATCAGAGCCCCTCTGAATACGATCCGGACCTGATGGCTCGACACACGCGTGGTCTAGTGTAGGAGTGAGCAGCGCGCGTGGAGCGAGATCATGGCCTGCGTGGGCCAAAAGCTACTAGCTAGCGATGGATCCAGGGGCGAGAGAGAGAGATAGAGAGATGGAATCGGATGTGTCGATCTCGGTTGCGCGGAGGTTGTGGTGCTCGCCTCATCATGGCGCCTGCCTCTGCCTGTTGTATGTGCTGCTGTGTGCCCGGCCGCCGCCGATCCATGGGAGCCAACTCAGATCGACCATGCACCTTGCAGCAAAGGGATCTCTGATCGATCTTTGTTTAGCCCCGGTGCGTAAGCACGCGCACGCGTGTGTAAAGCACGTACGGATGCTCTCCGATCATGTCATTTGCGATCATCTCCCGCATATTTCGATCGATGCTTTTTCTGATAGATCATGGATACCCCTACACCATTTCGGACCATAGTTTTTTTTTTTATATATATACGCTCTTCACAAATTAAGCTGCTACTACAATATAAAGATGATACGAAAGCACATGTGCAAATTGATGTAATTGTCCATGTTTTAAAATGACAAATTGATATATACTGCTAAAATGACTCCATGTGTTCCAGAAAAAAAATGCAATTGTGGATTTAGACTGGGTCAAAGTTTCTTATGTTTAACTAAGCTTATATAAAAATTAATATTAACTTTTATAACCATATGTTTCATGATTAAATTTAATTATAATTATTTGGTATAATAATTTGAATATATTAAGATATATTGACTTGTTGCAATACGAGAATTGAATTATCTGCGCTGACTGCATGCTCTCAAGCCCCTGCCGATTTGATGTCTCCTTTGAAACATCAACGTACTACCTGACACTGCATGTTCTATTCACCGAACATTTATGCAAGAAAGCAAATCACTGAATCATGTCATCCACCAACATAGTAAGACATTGAGTGCTTCCTTAATTTGCCCATCCCGCTTTTCAGAACCAATCCCCACACATGGCATGCATCTCGGAAGACAGCATATGGACACCATGGTCGCTTTTGCATGCCATCTAGACTTTGCTTCTTGATCATCTATAAAAATAAAGACTTTGCAAGCTTCAATCTATTTAAATAATTTTATATTGTTTGGAGCGATATATTTGATCATATATATGATTGAAAAACTTCAAATAGGTAGTCATAAAACTAAATAATTTGCCAAGCAATTCAGAATGTCATTCTATCCACATCGACCACCGCATTTGTCATGTCATGAGTGAAACAGTTTACTGGCTTTTCCCCCATCTCTCATCAATTTCATGAATTGACACACAATGACACAAGCTGGATTAAATTTCATGACACTGAAAACTGTCTGCATAAGTTAGTACAAAATCTCATATCTATTAAGAAGTTGCATCACAAAATGAGAGATTTAAAATGTCCTACTATAAAAAAAGAAGAAGAAGTTATACGTCACAAAACTACATAGTAACTTAGTGTGTGCCACAGGTTTTTACACGTTTTATTCATCTATGTCTTTAGTTTCGTGATACATTGATGCAATAAATGTGTGTCTAGTGTTTCATTGGCCATACAATGCATGCTAAATCTGTAATTTTGGATAGTTGTTCTTGAAAATTTAGTTTTGTGGAACATTCATGATTGCTCTCCTGTTGGTGATACACTTAAAATATCTTTTATTTGCCATATGTCTGAGAAACGATGCGTACTTTTATTTGTGGAATTTAGTCACAAGTTTTTTTTTGTAGGTCCCTAAAGGGAAAACAGAAACGCAGAAGAATACCCTTGAAGCTTTTACATTCAGTTGTATTTAACTGATCTGGAGCTTATGGCTGCGGATTCTCTACGAGCTAGACTACCAAACTCAAAGCATACAAAGCTACTCACACGTTCACAGCTGGCACGACAAGAACAAAATCAAAAGGTACCAAAACAGATAAACCATCTCAACCGTCAGCCCTACCAAAAGACTGTATCATGTCCAATCCCAGAAACGTCCTTCAATTCCTCATAGACCAGAGACAGTCCGATCCGACAATTAATTGATATATGATCAGCCCATGACACACGCGACAAAGTTACAGCCAGCACGAGCAGCCAAAGAGGAATGATATCGTTTTCTACAGTTCAGCTCTTGTAATTTGGTGGCTACTGGCTAGTACGTCGTCGCTGAGCCTGAGGGCGTCGCCAACGGGCTGGCCAAATCGCCGGCTGACGTGGAGCAGTGAGAGTAAAATAATTATTATAATCTCTCTCCTCTGGCATGTATTGATTCCATCGGTCCCACTCTCCTCTCACATCCTGCACCTCTTTGCTTGATCTTCGTGAAATAGCTTGACGAGTTGTTCGTCGCTAGCGGACGTTCTCTCTCATACTTTCTCTACTCCACGTAGGACAGCGCTGGCGACTTCGATGATTGTTGGGGACGCCCCTGAGACGACGACGACCCTCTGACAGAGCACGCAGGGTGAAAAGACAAACGCTGCCATCACATGATTGCCCCACGGCCCAAACCCCGTGGAGAAAAGATCCTCCTGATCCTCGCATCTCTCTGACACGGTCCTGCGTCTATGACAGAGATGAGAGATGCAGGCACAGCCGACATCCATCCCCTGCACTGCGGTCCTCTCTCCCAAATCATTCCCAAGGAGGCAATCTCTGCCACGGTCGTCCCTCCCAATCATGCCACCGCCCGGCATTATTTCATGTGCAGCGCAGTGCACAAAGTCAGGCAGTTAAAAAAAAAATAAAGAGGCGCTTTTGACTGACAAACATTCTCAAGTACGTACGTGTACCACACTCCTGCGCATTACCATGACCTGAACTCCTGATGGTTCTTGGAGGAGTAGCGGTACTTGTTGGCAAGAGTAAAAAAACCGAAGCGAGCGAAGTAAAAGAAATTGACTGCTAGCTGTCACGTCGATCGAAGGAGGTTATTTTATATGCAATTCAGTAGGAATTACAGCTTACCTATCCTGAACAACATACTACCACTAATACAAGCAAGTTGGTATGATCTGTGGTCCGATTAAAAGTGTATAATTGTCTACAGTGATTGTTTCCTCAGAATTTACCGCGAAGAAATCAACCGGGAGAGAGAGAAGCCGAGAGAAATACAGTAGGATGATCGATCTACATGGGTGTACCAAGTACCATTAGGGCCATCGGAAATAATAATGTGCGCCGCCATGCACCCGTGCTCGCGCGGTGCTCGATCTGCGAAGTGCACGCCGGCGCCGCCGCGCGCAGCCGCCGTCACTTGAAACCTGCACCGCCGTAATCCCTACCCGCCGCGTCGGGGACCGCCGCCGGATTCCACTCCCAGATCTTGTCGGAGATTGCGGCCACCGACATCATCGGCACCGTCGTCGTCCCGAGCGCCGCCACCATTGGCTGCGACGACGACGACGACGGCGTTGATAGCAGAGGGAGGAAGCTATGGCTGTGACCGCTGCCACCGCCGGCCTGCAGGTGGCTGAAGTATGCCGGCGAGCCGTGCCCGACCAGCGAGCTGAGCTCGTCGATGGCCGCGGCGCCGCCCATGGAGGCGGCGTTCACCAGGCTGATCAGCGAGTACGTCGAGGCGAACGCGTTCGCGTTCCGGGGCTGGTCGTACGAGGACGCCATTGCCGCGGCGGCTCCAACTTGATCGCTGGCCCCCACGGCGGCGGAGCTCGCCGTGGACAGAAAATAGCCGCCGTTATTGCACGGCGGCTTTGTTGGGAGCTGCCGCTGCGCCGCCGCCGTTGCCTTGTGTGCTTGTGTGGCCGCGGCATGATGGTCTCTGACGTTGGTCGTCGGCGGCGAAGTGCACTCGCCGTGGAGGAGGTGCATCATCTTGGACGGAGTGGTGGGCGGCGTGGGCGTGGACGAAGACGACGCCTGCGGCTTGATGTCTTGCTGGGGCGCCGTGGCGCCGCGGCGGGAGGGCGTCGACCGCGCCGAGCAGGGGTGAACGTGGCCGTCGTCGATGCCGGTGCGCTTGTACACGCGGCAGAGGGAGATCTCGGTCTGCAAATCGATACACGGCATGAGGATTGAGATGCTAATGCTGTGTGTACCAAGTGCGAGCATGTAGGACTGCTGGACTAGTGGAAGTAAGTATAGCTTGCCAGGGAACAAGCAGCTAGTTGGGCTGGATTCGGAAAGACAGAAAGGAGATCCTAAGAGATATGAGTTGATGACTTTCCCAAAATTTCGTCCAGATTCCAGTGATTATATCTAGAATTGTGGAATCTAGGAGTGTCTACTAGGTTCACAAACTCATGCATGATAGCATCTAGGAGTAATCTCGAATAGGTGCGTTTTCTAGCTAGGTATGTGCGCCCAAATATGAGCATCATTATTCATGGACGAACACCAGCAAAGATGCAAAGGAGAGAAGAAAATGAACGAACCCTAATTTGTATAGTCCTAGCTAGTGTACAATTGAGGAGATGGAAACCTAGGTAAAAACAAAATTGAGCAGACCACATAATTAAAACCCATCGCAAAATCTAATCGCAAGAAAAGCCCAAACCCTAGTCCAGTGAGTCCTCGCCTTGTGGATCGATTTTGCTTGCAAAATTAGCTCGTCGATCTCATGTGCCAATTGATCCGAAGGCCACATGGCGCCTGAGATGTGGTAGAGTACCTTGAGGTAGCCGTCGGTGTGGTCGGGCGGGAGGCGGTACTCGTTCATGATCCAGCTGCTGCGGACGCCCTTGGGCGCCTTGCCGGAGTAGAAGACGAGCGTCTTCTTGAGGCCAATGGGGCGGTGGTTCTCCGCCCTGATCATCCGGTCGGCCCCCGTGGCCTTCCAGTACCCCGACGCCGTCACCCGGTTCGGCCGGTCCCCGTTCCGGTACTTGCGGTCCCTCGGCACGTAGAAGAACCACTCCTTCTCCCCAATCGCGGCCATTGCTGCATCCATCCATCGATCGATTAGCCTAGCTTTCTTGGATTAACTAATTGCATGCGTTTATTCATTAATTATTCCTTTTATTGTTGATTCTTTTCGAAGGTGCATATTGGTGAATTCGGAGATATATAGCAGATTAATTAATTCGAGGGAGATGATCGAAGATGATTGAGAGCAAGCTAGTAATTGTTGGTTAGTTGCTGCAAGTGAAGCACTTAGCAGCCACAGACCACAGTATCGATCGATGGGAGACTGACCTGGGAGCTCCCACGGGTCGTAGCGGTAGAGATCGAGGAAGGTGATGAGCTCCAAGTTGAAGCGCTTTCCCTCCACCTTCCGGCGGAGGTAGAACTCGATGAGCTCCTCCTCCGTCGGGTGGAACCTGAACCCCGGCATGAACAGGTCATCCTCCTGGGCCTCGCCGCCGCCGCCTCCGCTGTCCCCCGCCCTGCCTCCTCCTCCTCCTCCTCCCACCGCCGCCGCCGCCGCGGCGGCGCCATGCCCGTTGATCTCGTGCCTGCCGGTCATGGCTGCTGCTGCTTCTACTCCTCCGCCCCCTCCTTCCTCGTGCTCGTCTGCCTCCCTCGCATATCTATCTATGCACCTCGCGCGCGGCCTCGCCCTGCCCGCTCCCTAGCTAGCTAGCTAGGGCAGGCGGCTGCGTAGCTGGCTAGGTAGCTGCTAGATACGTGCGTAGGTAGCTAGCACGAGCGAGCTCAGTGGCGGCTTCCTTCCTCTGGGGAAAGAAAAAAAAAAAGGAGGCGTCGCTGCTCGCGGGCGCAAGTGGGAAGGGAGACGAGAGGAAAGGAGATAAGAAGGTTAGTGTCCGGCAGAATATATATCGATCTCCACCAAAACCCAAAGCGATTAACCGGCTGATCGCCCGGCCGGCCGGGCCACGCCGCTACTAGTCTCTCTCGGCCCGGCCAGCCAGCCAGAGCCGGCCGGTCTCTCTCCAACCACTCGTCTAGGCGTCTAGCTTGTCTACAACCCGGCGTCTAGGCGAGACGGGCACACAACAGCTAGCACACGTACGTACGCAAGGCGATGAGCGAGGCCTGACGCCACCACGCCATACACGCGCGCGCGACGGCCAGGGTGAGCTGTGGAAATTATGAACCGCGGGGCGGGGGCCCGCGGGCCGGAGCGGTGGACGAAGAGAGCGACGGCGGAGCGAGTTAAATAGGTGGAAAGGGACGGCTCAGGAAGCGGACAGCTATGGGCGGTTGCCGCCCGCCGGCATCAATCCGTCCATGGATCCATCGCGCGCCTTGCTAGCTAGCTTGTGGGTGTTCTCGCTCGCTCGCCGGGCTGGCCGGCCGATGATGACGATGCGCACGGCGATGCGCGGTGGTGGGTTTCTTCCGATCCGTTGTTTTCGTAGATGTGCTACCTCGTCTTGTCACATTTTTTTTTTAGAAAATGGAAGTATTTCCCGCCTCTGCGGTTTCCTCTGGTCACATAAACTATATTGAATGCTACTACTATTAGAGCCTTAGAGGCCTTTTTGCATGTTTATGCACAATACTGGAAAACCAGCAGAAAAGGAAGATGCATGAGCATGAAGAAAAAGGTCATATGTGTGCAACCATCTGTTCTTCTTTCATGAGACACACATATCCTTTTGCTCGTAGTGTGGTCGCTGCTAGATTTTGGTTTGTGAACAGGCAACATATTGAACTCGTTGGTCTTGTTTCCTCTCAAACTCTTGGATTCCAATTTCCTCGATTCACAGATGTGCCTGCATGAAGCCGTACACTTCTGCGTGTCTCGATCTGTAGAATTCGGAAGGCGCGCGCGCGCATGCGCTGTCCCCGACGCTTCTGAAACATTCCTTTCGACTACCACTTTCTCGCGAAAGGATCGGAGCTACAGGTAAAGCAGATCGGGGAGCATGCATGGGGCAGGCGTGTGAACCGGCAACTGTCTCACTCTGATCCCCGCATAGTGTTTCAGCTGATCGATAGCGCGTGGACATTTGTGCATGGACGACCCTGAAATGAAATCATGGGCCGATCTATCATAGTGACTAGCATCCCATGGACATGATGTTAATCTGCATGCGAAATGAAGTGGTGAGACGACACCAGATGTTTCCATATTGAGTTTTATGGATGGATGCCTTGATTGAGACGAGGAAATGATACAGTATGATGGATTAATGATTAGAAGAAGGCTCTACGTATCGTGGTATATAGTACGAGCAAAGGACTTTGCAATTTTGCGTACACATTGCAAATTGGCAAGTTGCAAAGGCAGCATGTGCAAGTATGGACGATTGGCCATGGACCATGGTCGTATATACTCGTATGCCATTGCTACGAGCCTAAATGCCTTGGGCCTCCGAGGAAAAAAAAAACAGAAACAGCTGATATTACTACTAGTAGCGCAGAGCTGCATGCGCTGCAGACACAAGCCGGTCCCTACCAAAGGCAGCTTTTAGGCAGTTTTTATCCTACTGGGTAGTGAGTAGGTGTGTGGCTACTGAAAACGCTTCACAAGAATCTTATGTCTCGTGACAGACATAATAAGATCCGCCGTTTGATTTGATATCAGAAAGGAGGACATGTAGGGTTCAATGCATGGCTAGCTGCATACATACCCTTCCCTAGCTACTGTCATTTTCTGAACTTTTTTTAGTAAAAAAGACGTTTTTTTAACACAGTGAGTGAACCATCTATATGCTACAGCGCTACTGAGTTGCACGTACCAGCTACACCTCAAATGTAACTAGAGTTTGGCAGAAGCCAAATATCAAAATTAATTCAACGGGATAAATGAGTTGCTGGTACGATGCAGTGTATCCATCCATGGATGGAGGACTCAAGTGAAGCCCGTGACCACGATATATACATGCCAACCAGCTACTACCTCATCAGAACGAGTAGTCCCCATTTGCGAAGTCTTTATTTTGTCAAATAGGTTCTCCAATATCTCCCTCGTTTTCATGGATGGATCTTGGCCGGTTTTGGTTGAGACCACACACCTACACAATGCGTTTCAACTGGACCTTTTTACATTGATTGCAACGAGCGACGGGCTGTACACTAGTACGCCTACTACTGGTTCGGCATACAGCAAGTTGGGTGCAGGCTGAGGCAGAGGCGTTGTTCATGTCACACCACTGGCCACTCCAACCTCAGATTTATCTCTTTTAGCTTTGCCCCATATACGCCCAATCTCTATCCCCACCAGACACCACTAGCACACAACATGTCTGTACATGTCACCGTGCATCACTTTGCAATTGTCTGCCGAGCATTTCTGGCTGGTGGCTCCCTATAGTACTTGAATAACTAACCTTAACAGTTGTCACTTAAAGAGATTTAATCATTTCCAGCAATCAAAATAGATATACCATGCCAACATACCAAGAGGAACGTGCATGCACCTTTGAGTATATTTTGTCCTTCTTCTAGCAATTTGCTGGTGTAAAAAATGACGGTACTTTAGCATTATTCAGGGAGCATTTTTTTTTCTTCCAATGATAATGACTTGATGATTCTTTCTACGAAACACATTAAGAAGCATCAACATGAAAAGATGGTGTGCGCTATAGCTAGAAAGCCATGAGATTAGACAAAGGCCCGTCTAGTAGGCCCTGGATTATTAATAGTTACCTGACCATATTAAATTCTCCTATGTCAATGTCCCCTTGTAATTCTTTAAAAAAAAATATCACCTTGCAATTGCCAAAAAAAAAACGAATATTGCACGTGGCATTTTAAATTCTCCTTATAATTGCAAAAAATGACCATATTAAATTCTCCTATGTGTCAATTCTCCTTTTATTGCAGATGGACCGACATCTGAGTGGCTCATATGAAACAAGGGGTAAAAAAATCAATGATTCAATTTAACTTCCATGACTAACATTGAAAACCTAGCTCAATTTGCCATCGATCCATCCAAGAAGAATCCAAGAAAGAGACGTCCTTCTGCAAACATGATGGCCAAAGAAGACAGTCGCGTACTGACAAAACCACACACGTCGTACTGCAGGTCTCACGCAATTAAAGAAGCCCCGAACTAATAATGAACAAGGAGCAGCATCATATCGATCATCAGAAACCGGCCGTGAGCCCTACCTGTGACTCGGAGATTCCATTCCATCCGTCTCTAGCAGTCTAGCTTATTAGCTCTCTTCAGTGTCGACGGCTGTACAACCTCGAGGATATGCACTTATATATGCATCCACACAGCAGAGCATGGGACCTCATCTACTGTATATATCGTTGCTGTGTACTGTACGTAAGATCCATCTAGCTCCTCGTGAAGGAAGAAACAAAGGTAGACGACGGACAAAACAAAAATATCTCTGGTGCTTCAAGAAAGCATCGTCTCTGATGCGCTCGCCAGTAATTCTCTGGCCATTTCTCTGTCGATGCTGTAAGAAATGGTGAGGCCCATGCATGATGAGTAATCTGCAGCAGCAGAGAGGAACCAAAAATGCGCGCTGCAGGAACGCATGCCGTTTTGTTCATTGCTATTTTCAGTTGTTGTTTTTTTTGTATTTTCGAGAGGAAGTGTCGAAGCCTGACATGGCTGTACACGGATGGTCCAGCGATGTCAGACATGTGATCGATCACTGGCATCGAACGTTCAAGCTGTAACAGTTGCTGCACATGTACGTATACGCGTATCGGCGTATGGTAGCTGCCAGATCGTCTCTACCTACTTCGTGCGTCCTTACTAGGTGCAGACGAAGAGGCGCCCCATGGATGCATGCTGCGTATGTGTACATGGGGTACGTACGTAATGTGGACCACGTATGCGTACGGATGCGTTGGCGTGTCTCGGTATGCGCAAGCGCAACCATATGTGTACGTATTCGCGAACGTACACAGCAGGGTCCAATGTTTTCATGGAGGGATTGGAGAGGTGCCTGACAGGTCAATCCATATTAATGGCACGATGCAGCTGCAGCGCTTGGCTCCAAAACGATGCGCCCATGCATCAGCTCGTGCCCGGACGCATCTCATTCACTGTTCATAGGATGAGGTGTCTCACTAGCTCTTGCTTGTTTTTAGTATATATTTATGATTGATTTTATTTATTTTTATTTCTTAGAGAACACACAAATAGACGGCCTTCCCTTTATTACCTTGGTCAATTCTTCTCTTGAGCCACGTTGCAGATAGATGTAGTAGTAGTACTGTTTCGTCGACAGGTGAACTTGAATCACCAAGAAGAGAAGTTATCGTACAATAATCAGTCGCTGTCAACATTAAATCCAGCAGCCTTCTCGCAGAGCCAGAAGGTTCTGATCTGCGAAATCTTTCTCAGTAATAACGCGATCGCATTAAAACCGCGGCGGCCGGTGTGTCTGGTACACACAAAGAAGAAGACAGAATCGTAATCACTAATCAGTGATGAGCATTTCTTCAGACGGCAACAGGCGGGAGAAGCTTGATGTGGCATAATGAATTCAGATCATCACCAGGCATTCAGATGCAATAAACGACTGATCATGAGTAAGGGAAATGATAAATAGCTTATAACTACTTGTTCTTTTGTGCAATTGTGTTATAACTTCCTCTTGATGGAAACTTAATCTGACAGACATTTATTTGCTCCAAATACTATCATTACATAATTGCATTTCAGAATGGTTTCAGTGCAGCAGCTGCTGGTAAGATGTCAGACTTGTAATACATCAAGTTGGAATACAAGTTATGATTTCTAAACGTAGACACACACATGCAGCAGGACAGGACATGTTGTGCGTTCACAAGATAGAGATCGAGTGCCCCTTCTGGCTACACTACGTCCTAAAACTTTTTTTTGGAGTTATAGGGCTATTCGCCCCCAGTCTTACTCAAAAGAGGCAGACCGTTTCAGTTTACAGCGCCAATAAAACTCCCAGACAGAAGGGGAGACCATTATAAGTTTGGAGACAACGTCCCGGACGTCAAATACATGGCACTATCTCAAACCAACAGCTGACAGAGTGCCGCTCTACGTCCTAAAACTTTGAGCTGTCCGGGAGAAGAAAGAGCATTAAAATTCCAGCGGTGAGATAGATAGCTCACTGCATGCCTCCACCATGCATGATGCATCGCCACGGACAGTTATATTACTCTCCCATTTGCTTTAACCTCAGTGCAGACCTGCGGTAATATTCAGAGGTGTCGCGAGGCGAAGCCATCAGAGTCAAGACCGCCTGCAGCTGCCGTGGAGGATCCCGTGGGTTTTCTAGACTCGTTGGCTGCTGACCTGACCACTGCCTTGACTTTTCCACGGTGGCTCTTGCGGCTGACTGGACTTCGTGACTGGAACATGTTGACCGGTTGACCTGTTGACCCGGGTGGGTCTCCGATGGACACGTAGGTACGAGGTGTGGTGGCGCTGCAGTGTTGTGTTTCTCCCCTTCCCCTCTTGGCCTGTTCTATGGACGGTACAGCAGCAACGGTTGTGCTGTCATTGGCGAGAAGAGTCTCCGCATGAAGTAAACCGGGCGCGGCCAAGCCGAGGAAGCGAGGATGCGTGTCTGAAGGAGATGACTTTCACTGTCCAGTTTGACTTGGGCATGGGGTTGTTCCGAGATATATCGGGTGTGTTAAAAACACTTTGTGATGAGTATTATTTGTTGGTCGCGTTGGTCTCATGTCTCGACGAGTTCGAGCATCCTCATCGTGGAGTGGAGGTCGTCGTTGACTCAGGTTGCATCTCTCCTCCATGCTGAGTTTGGCCATGCAAGACGGACGCAGAGGCGATGGCGCAGAGGCGTCAACTGCTGCAGGAGCATGAAAGCCGCGACTCCCGCCGGAAAAGGCCTGGAGAGCAAGAAGACCGGAAAAAGGCTCGTTTGTGAAGAAGGCCTGAAAGGATGGGCCTGTATCGATTGTTGGGCCGTATTGACAAGGAAGAAAAATGGTAGAAAAAAGTCCTTTTGTCGTTCCTCAACTATTACCCTAGTTCAAGTTTCGTCCATCATGAATAAAACCGGATATTTGACGTCAAATCCGTTCACTTTTGTCCCCCACCGGTTTGCATGACGTGGCAGTGGGCCCACATGTAAGGGGCTGGGGTCCACGTGCCTTGTTCTCCCTTTCCCTCTGTTCTTCCTCGGTTCCTCCTCCCCTACCCCACGGTGGCGCTGTCGCCCGCCTCCTCCACCCACAGTCGCATGCCTCCTCCACGTACGATGTCTGAATCTCCGAGCCCACCTCCATCGAGGAGCGCCGCTGCCTGCTGGTCCAGCGCTTCGGCCAATCCTCCGACCCGCCGCCACAGTAGAAGCCTCCCTCGCCGAGCCGGCCTCACCTCCACCCGAGCCGGCACAGAGGAGCCCAGATCCAGCCTCCACTAGCGCGCCGACGGTCGTGCCGCAGCAGCGCTCGCTGGAGCTGCGGGTCGAACCGTCCGATGGACAGCGGCCGCGCCTCAAGCTCCGTGTGGAGTGCGCGGGCGGCGCCGCCGCCATCTCCTCTACAGCAGGCCCCTACATCTTGACTCCATGTTGTCCACCGCCGCCGCCGATGTCTACCAGGGTGGCGTCGAGCTCACCAATGCAAGCCGGTGGGGAGGAGAGGAGGAAGAAGAAAGACGGGGAAGAAAGGCATGTGGGGCCCGCTCTGACAGGTGGGTCCCACTGACACGTCATCTAAAACCACCTTAGAAACTGGTGAGGACTAAAAACAAACAGTTAGACAAGGGATGTTAAATAGCCGGTTTGAAGACGAGGGATGCTGCAGGAGCATGAAACCCGCGACTCCCTACGGAAAAAGGCCTGGAGAGCAAAAGGCCAGAAAAGGCTCGTTTGTGAAGAAAGGCCCGAAAGGATGGGCCTATATCGATTGTTGGGTCGTATTGACAAGGAAGAAAAATGCAAACAGGAATTTGAGCGTAGATGCTTAAAAAAATGAACGTAGATGGACGGGGAGGAAAACCCGCCGTGCTCACTCTCCGTTGAACGTTGCTACCAGTAGACTCTCCACCTCCAGGCCATCAAAACTTTCCACGATAAATCTCGTTGGACGTCCTCACGTCCATGTCCTGGTGCATGCCCTTGAGCGTTGCTAAAAGCCCCAGCTCCTTCAGAAGCTGAAGCCATGTAATATCTGAAGTCGGGTCACATCGACGTATGGAGGCATGTCCTTCAGAAAACAAAAGGAGCAGACGACTCCAATCGACCGATCCATGAAACAGGCCTGCTTGGTTTAGCCATGAAGGTATACAGTTAGACATGAACTGCACATCACATCGGAAGCCAAACTCTTTGCGCACGTAATTAAGTATCTAGTAGATGGCGGAGACATCAAAATGAGAGTTGCTGGAACCACCTCCATGCCATCGGCTAACGAAGCCACCACCTTGTCGAGCTCCCCCATCGTCTCCTCGTAGACCCGGATGAATTCTGATCTGAACTCGGCGCGCCTCTGATCAAGGGTCAATACTCAACAGGAGGCCATGGCACATTGACAACTAGAAAATTGCTCTGAAATTCTATTAGATTTTCCAGAGTGCCCTTTATAATAGAGAGTCCTACCATTCCAATCGTTGATCTCGTTTACAACATCCTGCAAAAACAGAAGAAAGAGATCCTGATTTATAGCATTTTAGGTAAGAAAATGTTCATTTCTCTGGAAAATCCTGTTAATTTTCAGCAAACAATTGCAGGTTCTGCAGTTCTGCTAGAAATGTTTTTCTCTTTCTCAGCTTACTAGCTCCACAGTTCTGATGATGTGTTTTTCATCATTCACAAATATATTATGTGTTTTTCATCATTCACAATATATTATGGATATTTATAAATTCTTATGCGAACAACTAAACACTGAAATGCAATCGCGTGGCGCTGCAAAGAATCAATAACTTGCTAATAACCTAATCAAATTGAACGTGTGAGAGACAGAGAATACATGAACAGTCAGAATTTTTTTTTCAACGAAGAAAAAAGAACCACGATGGAGACATGTCTTGTCCAAAGTTCATCTGATCCATCACTGGCGTGCTTTTAACCTTCCATCATCTCATGGCGCTCCTCGACGTCGCCTGCTGATGACTCGGCGAGGATCTCGTCGAGGTTCCTCATCACGTCCTCGTAGATCCGATCGGCTCTGGCGTTTATCTCGGCGCGCCTATCGTCGATGGTGAGCAGCCAGCTGAGCGAAGGCAATGGAGGAAGTGAGGGCGCCTCCGGCTGGCTGCGCTTTGTCCCCGCCGGTGGCAGCTTCTGGTGGCGCAGGATCATGCGCTCCATCTCCTTCATCCTGCGGACGAACGCTTCGAATTTCCGCCGCTGCGCTGCTGCTGCTGCTGCGGCGGCGGTGGCGGCGGCGGCGTCCGGCTGCTCCATGGCGCACGGTTTCTGCTCCGTCGTGAATCGTGATCGATCCGAACTTGCCTTGATGCGATGATTTCGCGTGGTACTCGTGGTCAAGGGCTCAAGGCCCGTGTGCGTTGTGCCCTTGCTATATAGCAAACTCCAGTGACGGCATCGAGTCCGACTTGGTTCTGGAGGACTTCTCGTGCCCCCGAATGACGTCATCCGAGTCCGATCGATCCAGAAACCATATCCCGATTCGGATTTTTCCTTTTGGACTTCATGTTAGCCTGGGATGGCCTTCGTTCGAGGTATGCGTTTTTTTTTCATGAAATTTTGTAGCGTTGAGGCCGGATTACTCCTGTAACAACCACATCAAACAGTAATGTCAGTGACCACTTCTTTTGCGCAAGATGTCAGTGACCACTGGTGTACTGTGTTTTCTTTAGGAACGTAGCGCAAAAAAAAAAAAAAGAAGAAGAAGAAGAAGAAGAAGAAGAAGAAGAAGAAGAAGAAGAAGAAGAAGAAGAAGAAGAAGAAGAAGAAGAAGAAGAAGAAGAAGAAGGCGTTTGTGCTTTGATGTAAAATGAAAATGATGTACATTAAAGAAAATTAAAATGATGTAACATTTAGACTCGTATTACGGGACGTGTTGGAAAAATCAATGAAAATCTCAGGCGGGCCTGTTGACCATAAAAGGAACGGAGAACATGAGACGGAAAACTTACTTCCATCACCTGTTCACTCTGTTCGCCCCATGCCCTTCACCTATACTGCCTTAATTTACTTCCTCCTATTGATACCGGTTAGAATTAAAGCAGGGTTTTCATCTGGATTAGACTATGTAGACACGTTTTGCCGAATCAAAGCATATTGGACTCCAGATAATCCGCAGATGTGGACAGTTGGACATCAAGAGCCGAGGCAAGCCAAAATGCTCGTCGAGCCAACTAAAATCTACAGCACTCTCCCAGCCTCCCAAAATGCTCGAGCCGAGCCAACTTAAAATCTGACGCGCCACCGCACTGGCGGCACTGCATCGCCTCCATCCGAATGTCTCTTGGTTGTGTTTGTCTTCATCGGTCGGTCCGTCCCCCTTCACTCCGCTCTGTGCAGGCGGCACGACTGGATTGGAACAACGTTGAAGGAACAGAGACTCGAGAATGGATTGAGGTTAGTTATCCCAACCCAAAAGTATCCATCTGTCGCCGAGATTTCATTGCGATTTTAACCTAGATGCCAGATGGGATAGGTTACAGACTTACAGTCACATGATGGAAAGGTTTAAAAGTTGCACCTATATTGAATTGATGCGTGAATTTTACCTTCCAAATAATCAAACATGTTCGTGGGTTCCAAACTACTGTGTGATTTTTCAATTACCAGGAGCGTCAACCTGGCCGCATAGCTTAGCTTATGCCTTTGGACTTAATAGCATGACAGGAAGCACCTATCACGCTTAACTGTGCACCTTTTTGTCGTTGGAATTGGAGTAGACCGGGGTTATCTTCTACTCGTTTCTTTTAGTTTGCCTAAGCAGCGCTAATTTGTAAACACTAGTTCAGTATGAGTACCAGATCAGTGATTTCCTGAATTCGTCGTTCAAGGTTTTGTCCACTTAGTGACTTGTTCAAGTTACTTTTACTGATCATCATATTATTATGGGACAAGCTTTTAGTTTCTTTCTGTATTGATAGTCTTTGTGCTACTTCTCTGTTTGGTTAGTCTTTTTTGCCTTCTTCTCTTGTTGGTTAGCTAGCTTCCTTCTTTCTGTTTCCTTTTCCGGTTTTTTGTTTGTACTTTATAATTGGTTTCTTTCCTTCAATTTTAATATATCCAGTAGGGGTGACCCTCCTCCTGTTCCCTTAAAAAAATTATGGGATGTATCTTTTTACATCAACAAATAGTGGAGTTTCATTTGGGGTGGGGAGAGTTTGTGCATTATGGACCTACCATTGACTTTGTTGCTGGAGATGAAGCCTGGTCATATACTGAGAGAGAAAAGGTTTATCACTGCGGATTATCTGCAGGAACTCGTTTCTTTTGTTAAATAATTCACTGGCGAAGATTCAGTTTCTTCTGTTAAATAATTCAGTACAAATAAAATGCTACAGTGCTACACGATGTGCACTCCATGAATAACAAGGTGTCAGCTCTGTTGCCGCATCTGGAAAAGCTATCTGAATGATGTAATTTTTGTCCATGTGAAGTTGACAGCGACCCAAGCATTAGTGACCTGTGAATTGAACACATTTAATAGCATGATGGGAGTATACTCCGCGCTGTCTTAAAGACATAGCAGTCCCGCCGTAACCTTTTGTTTTGGTTCAAATAAACATGGTGTAGGCAGAGGCAATTGACGAGATAGACAACAGACGCGCAAAGGTGGGAGCGACCAAGTGCGAGGACCGGCTGAAGAGAAAGGCTTAGGGCTCTTGATCGGCTCGGTTCCATGACATGCATGCATTCCATGTCACACGCACGCCCAAGCAACAAGAGGCTAGTTAAAACTATGCAACCTGGACAAAACCAATTAGAAATTCTACTTAGGGGTTAATTTAAACCGGTTTTAGTAGAAAGTAAATTAAGCCAATATTTTGGTGAGGCCGTGGGACAGACAATGGAAAAAGATGAAAAGAGTAAAATGAACTATTTATTGGAGTCAAACATGCAAGCTTCCATGAAGCGGTTGACACGAAGCTACTGCGGGGAGACCAAACCAAATTGTGGCTTAGCAAAGCTTGGTCAACACAAAATAGTAACAAACCAAACAATATGGGTGTCCAAAGTTTTAACCAGCACTGACATCCGAAAACATTTTCTTTTATCTAAATGGGCACAAGCAAAACTTTTCCATAGTCATCCAGATAGCATACCATTTCCTGATTTCCAAGCAGTACTGATACAGTGGTACTAAAGTCATCGTAGATCAGCTACAAGCTCTCTATTGGCATACCGAGTACGTGTTCCATTATATTCCCCAAGACTCGTTCACTCTTCGAGCCTCCACACATGTCCAAGATATCCGAGGAGCAAGACTTCGTCATCATCGTCACCTTGCCTACTCACATTCTGGTTGACTATGGTAGTGCATGCCCTCAGCATGGCGTCAGCTATGGTCTGCGCCAACTTGATACAGTTGAGTTCCCTCTCCGTGTCAGCGATTGCGTCCCAGGTCTCACTGCTTTCCCTCTCAGCGACCTTGATCTTCTTCACCTTTTCAGAGTCGAAGGACCTAGTATCATTTTGATAGCCAATATCTTATCTTCCAATGACGCCCTCCTCTGATGTAGCCTCTCAATGTCCTCGAGGAGGTGGCGTTCCTTTAGGAGAAGTGATTCGTATTCCTACAAATCCACCAATTAAAGTCAACTTATTACTGTATATAGAGATAGAGGTGCAACTAGCAACGTTCACGGTCTTCAAAACAAAAATGAAGGATACAGATGCATGGTGCGTACCTTATCATACTCAAACAGGTAGCGGTATGCTCTATCTATCTCCTGAACTGTCACCTCATCAGTCTCAATCTGACAGACATACTAAATAGTTAGGACATGTTTGGTTCAACATGACTTAACAAATCAAAAAGTCCATTTTTCAATGAAATAGGCACAACCCCGTGTTGTTTGTTCAAAAAAAGAAACAAATCAATAAGTTTCTCACCAACTAAGCAATAAGTTCAATCCCTAAAGTTCTCTCTGCAATGGTAAATTGGTAATGTTCCCAATGTTTTTTCTAATCATAGCACTATATATCCAAGAGTGTCATATCACCCACAATGCATTGTATCATGATGTTATTTCCTACATCATTCACCATAATTAATTCATGTGCATTTGTGTCTATGATAGTGGATCCAAATAATGAGCACGTTTTTAGTGTTGGATATGGTGCGCAAGTTGTATCTCTAGGATGATACAACTTTCTTCTCTCCTTTAATATTGTGCTATGCCATCAAAACATCCTGTGTGTCACTCATTTAATGTCTAATTTGATGCACCAGAATTAGCCTATCGAAGCAATAAACGGAATTACATCGCCATCAAGGCATCTTCTTCAGTTAAAACCAACCAAAACCACCACGAAATGTGGAACGCAAGACAAATAAGCATCACATCATGGAGACATATAAGCATCAGGTCATCGAGATCACATATTCACATCTCAGCAAACCTTTGCTTAATTGGCACTTCAGATCGAGAGAGACAGAGACGTACCGGTACCTGTAGCCGTGGATCTCCAGCGCGCTCATCCACGTCTTCCGAGTCCTCCTGCAGCCGCAACCACACGAGGATATAAAATCCCATCAAGCAGCAAAACATCACAACATTATAAATTCAGAAGTAGTATTCCAAAGCCAGACGCGGACCTCACGCTGCCTTGTGGTTCCACCACCTCCTCCCCCTTCACTGAGGCGGCGTTTCTCCTCCCTCGATCGGCGCCAAAGCCGCCGAGCAGCGCGCCGCTTGACGAGAAGGAACGCATCAGCAGTTCAGCATTCGTCAGATCTCATGCTCCGCACACGAACAAAAATTCAGATAAGTTGCGATCGGTACCTTGATCCTCGACATATGGTCGAGCGGCGTGCTCCTGCTTGACGCCGCAGCACCTTTTTTTTTTTTTCCTTCTTCTGGGTGGGGACGCCGCGGCACCTGCGCTGCTGCGCACGGGGGTTGCGTGGACGAGAAGAAGGAAATGGGACTGGCTCTGCCGCCGCGAACTCGCCGGGTGAGTGTCGTATCGTATCCACCGTGTAATGGGCCGTGGGCCGAACAATCTGTAGCCGTGATGGCTTTCTTAGTGTGGGGCCATGCTGCGTTGGGGCGTTGGGCCGTGGCCCGTGGGTTCGCGACTCGCTCATTCTTTTTAATGCATTTCCCATTTTCTGTACTTTTTTAGAATTATCCCATTTTCTGTGCTTATAGTAACATTATAGGAAATCTAACCAAAACGTGCTCAGAGTTACAAGTAACTAAGTTGTTTTGCCATGTCTTTGTTTGAATCCCTTATCTATTGGTGTTGTTGGGTGGTTGACTTTGTTGGAGGGGGATTGACAATTTCGATCACTAGTAGCCAACACAACAAGGCCCTCGAGGTTATGTTGACTCACACAAAAGCAGCAGGAGCTTTAGACAGTGGCCCAAGAGTGGGCTACATACAATGCGAATTGGGAGGTTTAGATCACGCATATAGCTCAGGAAATACACAAAGGACACCCATGCACTGGAAGACTCTCAAATCTAACAAATTTTATGAAAGCCACCGTAGAAACAATCTTCCAAAGATGATCCCTTCTGTTTACGCAACGCGAACATGACATGGTTGAATACTGCATTCTGTGGTCCCACATCCACATTCCTGTAAAACAGAAAGAATGTGGCAGTACAATATATAACTTAAAGATGGTGGCAACCAACACGCAGTCTTGAATGAACTGCAGATGGGAATCATGGAAGGCTATCCAAGGAAACCAAACGCCCAGCACCACCAGTCTCAGATGATGGACGCCCTCCCTGGCCAGTGGTGAGTGATGACTCATGTTGCTTGTACTACTGTGATCAGGTTGGCTCAGGTCCTTGACTCCTTTCCTTACCTGTTTATTCCATTGTTCTGCTCTTTAATTGTTCCTCTTTGCTGCTGTCTAGGAGTACTCGGCTGGCCAACGGCTTTCATATTATTGTGCTAATATAATAGGTAGAACATCTCATTGAAGTGATTTTTATATGCTTCTTTTTCAAACAAGTAGTTTATACAAAATTTATTTGTGTGGATCCCTAGTACGTTAAAAGACTGTTAGCATAGCACATTTGGTTCAGAAAACAGATCACATTCTCGCTGCAGTGCAGGCAGTGTTCATAAAACTAGTAATCGGCTCAGAACCAAGCTGAATCAACATCAAGCCCTATGTGAATGAATCCATGGAACTATTCATCGACTGATTAACACCATTTACTGATTGCATCTTTTACAGCACTATTACTAAAATGTCTCGGCCAAAAGACGACTTTTGGATAAGAAAGAACTGAAAGACACACGTCCTCGGCGCCATCAAAACCTGCCGGACTCAGGCCTGTTTTAATCTTGACACATGTCGTGCTGTTGCTCATCATCGTCATCAGCGCTGCTCAAAGCCAGGGACTTGGCGACCTCGTCGAGCTCCTTCATCGCCTCCTCGTAGAGCTGCATGGCTCTGTGCTTTATCTCGGCGCATCTCTGGTCGACGGTCAGCAGCCGACTGGGCGGAGGACATGGAGACGCCTCCGGCTGCTTGCGCTTGGCGCCTGCCGGCGGTAGCTTCTGGTGGCGCAAGATCACGTGGTCCATCCGCTCCATCGTCCGCACGAGCGCTTCCATCTTGAATGCAGAAGTACACGTGAGCCAGATTGTAAATGTTCTGAAGAAATCTGAAGATTGGAACATGAATCATTTGAACTAACTGGGAAAGTAACACCATTTATCTATGAAATACAATTATTCAACACGATACTCCACAGACCAAAGTCATCGCCGTCGTTGCATTGCGATTGCGCAGCACTCCGAGTCCCGTACCGTGCATGCATGAATGCATCATCTGAATCCTTACGTGTTACCGGTGTGCTTTTAACCTTCCGTCTCCTGGCGCTCCGTCCTCGGCGCCGCCAGCGCTGACCCGGCGAGGATCTCGTCGAGGCATCTCATCACCTCCTCGTAGATCCGGTCGGCTCTGGCGTTTATCTCGGCGAGCCTGTCGTCGATGGTCAGCAGCCAGCTGAGGGAAGGCCCCGGCGGCAGCTTCTGGTCGAGCGGCAGCAGGCGGTCCAGCTCCTCCTTGAACGCCTCCGTCCTGCGGATGGTCGCTTCGAATTTCCGCCGCTGGGCTGCGGCGGCGGCGGCGGCGGCCGGCTGCTCCATGGCGCGCGGTTTCTGCTCCGTCTTGATGGATCCCAAGTTCAGAACGGGGGCTTGCTCGGTTTGATGCGATTTCTCTCGTGGACTTGGGGAGCCTTCTGTTTTTTTTTCCCCTCCCGATGTACTCTTGGTCGTGGCCCGTGGGCCTTCCTATATAACGGGTCCAATTATATAAGCGAGCGGCCACCGACTCCGACTCCGACTTGGTTTGGTTCTGGACTATCTGGAGATATTCTCGGGCACCCGAATGACGTCATCGAACTATGATATCCCGATTCGGATTTTTTGACGACGCCAAGATGGATTCGGGTTGTGGTGTTCGATGATATTGATGACCTGGTTGCCGGGTTGTGGGTACTACTCGATGATTCGGGGTTCCCTTAAAACGCAGGTTGGCACCAAAGCTAAGGATACCGAGCCAAATTGTGAGTTAAGTTTGTTGGATACTTGGACACAAAATGGTAAAAAACCAAACAGTATTGACATCCGAAAACAATTTTTGTTTGCCAACTGCAACTGCTGCCAAGCCAAATTTTCGGCAATCCAACAAAAGGCTGCCAAAATTTGGCCATTCCCTACGGGCTAGAGCCGAGTAACAAACAATTAAAGCCACAAAGGTCCTTCTGAAGAACAGAGAGAGACACGAAGGCAGATAGTGGCTATGTGGCACAAGGAGAATGAAAAATAACATTCAGTCGCCGATCGAATCATCAATGTAACCATTTCAATGCACACTAACAAAGTGTGTCCCCACTCTCTCCACTCCAGCACGTAGCACAAATTATCTAAAGAAGGATACAAGCGAAACTTTATCCAGTACTCATCCAGATGCCCTACCATTGCCAAGTACTACTAGCGTCAGCTACAATCTAATATTCCCATATTTGGTTCCATTCCCCAAGAGTCTCTCAGTCTTCTAGCCTCCATACGTGTCCAAGAAAGCCGAGCAACAAGCCTTGGTCGTCCTTACGTTGCCTACTCACATTCTGGTTGACTATGGTAGTGCATGACCTGAGCATGGCGTCGGCTTTGGTCTGCGCCAACCTGACATTGTTGAGTTGGCTCTCCATGTCACCGAGTGCGCCCCAGGTCTCACTGCTTTGCCTCTCAGCGGACTTGATCTTCTTCACCTTTTCAGAATCGAAGGACCTGGTCACCATTTTGACTGCCGGTATCTTATCTTCTAGTAACGCTCTCCTCCGCTGTAGCCTCTTGATGTCCTCGAGGATCTCTTGTTCCCTTAGGAGAAGCGATTCGTGTTCCTACAGCATAAGTAACAAGTCCACTAGCTAAAAGCAACTTGTTACGGTATAAAGAAATGCATGCAATCACAGCAGGACAGCAACGTTCACGGACATCAAAACAAGATATTGGCGCATGGTATGGTACCTCATCGTACTCCAACATCATGTAGCGGTATGCTCTGTCTATTTGCTCCGCTGTCACCTCAATATGATAGACACGAATAGTTTATTACTCTCCAATAAAAAGGAACCAAATTCAAATCACTAGCCTTGTCAGCACACAAATACCATTTCTAGCACTATACATGAGCCTTATTGATTCACACTTTCAAGCCAACAGGTTCTACATTACAGCAATTTAATTCCATGAGGTTTCATACCAAGCATATTCAACAGCAATCGCAATGTTTGATATGTATTATCCCCCTCAAGTTATCTCTGCAATGGCAAATTAGTCATGTCTAAGCAGGGCTCCCAGATCACCTAAGCAATAAAAAGGAATCCCATAACCATCTAGGCATATGTTCAGTTTCTAAAGCCAACCCTACGAAATGTGGAATCACATCACCATCTAGGCATCTTATTCAGTTTCTAAAACCAACCCTACGAAATGTGGACGGCGAGACAAACAAGCATCACGTCACGTCATCAAGAGATACAAGCATCACATCCCAGCAAACCTTTGTTTAGTTGGCTCTTCAGACCGAGAGAGACAGAGCCGTACCTGTAGTTGTGGATCTCCATTGCGATCCTCTGGTGCTCCCGAGTTCTCCTGCAACCGAAACGAGTATCAAATCCAGCATGCAGCAGACATCACATCGTCATAAACTCAGAACGAACTATTCCAGGGAAACGCGGACCTCAGGGCCGTGTTTAGTTGTGGTGGGGAAAAGTACTTTTTTTCTGGGATGCATGTTATGTGAGGGGATGAATAGGAAAGAGGAAAAATGAATTTTTGAGGATGCATGTTCTGTGAGGGAGATGAATAGAAAGTAAAAAGTACTTTTGGGAACTAAACACGGCACAGGCCTTGTAGTTCCTCCTCCCCCTCACTGAGGCGGCGTTTCTCCTCCCTCGATCGGCGGTAAAGCCGCCGAGCGGAGCGCCGCTTGACGAAGGAGCGCATCAGCAGTTCAGCATTCGTCAGATCTGCCGTACGCAAACAAAAATTCAGATCAAGTTGCGATGGTACCTTGATCCTCGCCATGGTTGAGCTCTACGCGCCTGCTTGACGCCGTAGCACTTTTTTTTTTTGGACGCCGCAGCACCTGCGAGTGGTAGCGTGGACGAGAAGAAGAAGGAAATGGACTGGCTCACTGCCGCCGCGAACTCGCCGGGTGAGTGTCCGATCCACCATCTAATGGGCCGTGGGTCGAACATGTAGTCAGTTGGGGCGTTGGGCCGTATGGGTTCGTGCGGGGCTCATCTTGTGAAATAAATAAGCTATATATTTTTAAAGCCGATTTTAGTCCAATTAGATTGCACACGTATTCAATATTTCCGTTAAATATATTCAACATTTAACATTAAAAATGTTGAAACTGTATTAAATGTTGATCTTAGAAACACGAAATGTTGCAATATTCATTTGGAAAAGTTGAACGGCTACCTTCCTCTCAAGCTTTTTCTCCGGCGGGCGGCGGCGTGGGGCAGGACCGCGGGACGACCATGGCGCGGAGCACGGCAGCCGGATACGGCAGTACGGAGCACGGACGGCCGGTGGCGCGAGGCTGAGCACAGCGCAGCATCGGCACGGGCATGCGCGGCTGGCGGTTGTTTAGTGTCTTCGGTATCGGAAATTCTCTTTTCTTTTAATCCAAATTTGGAATCTTGGAAGATTCAGAGCTGCATCAGAGATCTGTGGACTCTGAACTGACACGCTTCTTCAGAGTGAAGTGTTTTCTCGTTGTTTGCGTAACTCTTTTTTTCTCAAAAAATGGTATTGCATTTCGACCTCTGCAGTAACGCACACTGCCTTCTGGCCTCTGCGTGGATGCACACAACCTTGTTTATTACAAACATTTAAAACAATATCTTAAAAAACATTAGTACTTGAAAATTGGTACTAATGGCCGCCTAGTCCAAAATCTATTGAGGTCATTTGCGGCTATCATGAACGCTGATCTCCTATCTTCGGTCCTCGTTGAGTAAGGAACGAGACATACAAATCTTGTCATCGCTCCCTAGCGGTCTTCTCCAACGGATCGGCAACCGAGATATAGTCACCTCCTCTTTGATTTGCCAAGCAAGATCAAATCCAGCCAACATCGACTGCCACCTCATGGGCCATGTATCGAGTATTATCTAATCATCGAAGTGACCTCAGAAAGAATATGTTGGACATAGATGGTGTCGACCTGCCACCCTCCACCATTGCTCCAAGCTAATCATGGTGTCTCCATCAAAGACTCCAAGACGACGCCTCAAGAGGAAAGCAACCTCCATATGTTGCCGCCGCTGGAACCCGCAAATCTGCCCTCGTAGCCTCCCAGTGACCCCACCGAGCAGAGCTGCCCGTTGATGAGGCGTTAGCCTCCTCCGAGCGGATCCACAACCATAGGGGCCAGGGACGTGGAACCGGCAACGGAGAGCCGGGTGGAGGAGTGGTGACTGCCACCGCGATGTTGCAGCCTATCCTCCCACCACAGCTGATGTCGCCGCCCTCGTCGAAGCCAGCTGAGATGAGCCAGCAGCACGCTAATCCGGCCACCCTCGGAGCAGTTTTGGCCTCCCTGGAGCAACTCCGGCCGCCAACCATGGCTAGGGTTTGAGATGAAGAAGGTGCCAAGGGGAGAAAGAAGGAAGGGATGAGGAGGCTGCCCCGCTGCCACTCTCCTGACAGCCCATGGGACATCCAGCGGGCAACTCCGGTGGCGACGCAGGCTGGTGACGAGGGTGGAGGGGGTTGAAACCGAATATGTGTTATTCACATTTAGCTAGTCTAACTGAAAATATCAGATCTCTCATGTTCGCCCTGACACAGCTAGGCAATAGGGTCCGGCAAAACATTGGAGAGCATGACCGTGTTAGTGAACAACTTTTTTAGATAAAGTGTGAGTGCACAACAGCAACTGAATATGATCTAAGGAAAAACACGAAGTTAAACAAGCACTTTAAAAAACAGTATATACCAATTAGGTTGGGGCGAAGCCATGATAAAATAGCATTGGGCCTATGATCTGAAAATAGTATGGAATATTATTTCCATTGATTTTGCACAAACATATCTGGTCCGCCCCGCCGCTGCGCCGCCCCGTCAACAAAGAGCGATGATGGGCCCTGTGTTGGGCCGTCTCAGATGGGCCCTAACGGAAGGATTTAGCCCAACATGTTGAGGGATAGATGAGGGAATGGTCACCTTCACTACGACACTACCACTCACTAGTTTGTTGACAATTTTGGCTCTCCCAAAAATATAGGTTTATTCATACCAATTAACAAAATATAACACATGACTAAATTCCATTGAAATAAAAATGGATAAATAATAAAAGTATACCCATATTTACAAAGGAAAAATGGATGTAAATTGTAACATGGTATTACTTTAGGAAATTAATATACCAAGCTATATATATGGATAAAGGTGTATTCATTCTTAAATACAGCCTCACGTAAAATATGTGGCCGCCGGTCGGCTACCCCATATATAAATTTGTTGACTGATAAAATGATTAGTCAATTTAGCAGCATGATATATGTGGCCACGCATGTGTGAGACATGTTAATCGCCAAGGTGTACGACAGGGAGATCATTCCGAGAGATGTGAACAACCCCTACCACATGACGGATAGAGCTTGTTCTTTTTTTTTTCTCTAAAATACGTAGGAGAACTACGTATCATTGTATTAAAAGGAAAATCATAATGTTTTACACAACGCGAGACGATAGATCGCTCGCAACGGGATTACCGGCCTAGTAGACTTATATTATGCAGAACATTACAACCAGAAACTGTTCTGAGGTGACTAACTAGTACTCAGACAGGCACTCGAAAGTGCCATCCTCGCATCCCGCTTATTTCTTGGCCGCCACAAAGTCGTTGATTGCTTGAGCATGGGCGCAGGAGAGGCCACCATTGAAGATGGTGTCCAGCTTATGCCGACCTTCTGTTGATGTCGACGATGTGCCCTCCAGTATGATAAGCCGACGCATTAGGAGAACCTCGCCGCGCCGTGCAACCAGAACCTTCGACAAGCCATTGTTGGCCAAACGCGAGCTACTGTGTAGTGGTATAGGCGATGCCGGCGGCGCCATGGGCTGATGCCGAATAGGCCTGCTTGGGAGGGGCGTGGAGATAGGCATCTCGATCTCCTGCACAAACTTGTCAAGGTCTGCATCAAGGTCGACACCAGGACCTCGGTGGTCCGTGATAGAGGCTTCAATGTCCAAATCATGGTGTTCGAACTGAGCCTCTGTGAACCCAGTTGTGCCAGACATGTCGCTCAGCAGGGTCGTGGGCTCCGTCGTCGCCACAAGCGAGCCCAGGCCACCAGCGCAAGCAAGCACAGGCTCCGTTGAACCGTCGTGCGCCGCTCGTGGCCGTGAGGCCTGAGACCGACTGTGCTCGAGTAGCGAAGGCGGGTCTGTCGCCAGCTGAGCAGGGTAGGCAACCAACATCGAGGTGGTTTGGTTGCACCTACTAGGGGCTGCCAAGTAGGATGCAACCTCCACCAACATAGGGTCCGCTGACACTTGACGTGTGACGACTGCGGCGACCGGGTATGGCAAAAGCAACAACGGGTCGAGCTCGGGGAGGCCCCGTGGATGCCGCACCACGCTGGTCAGCTCGCCATGACCCTCACAGGCCCTTGTTGCATCCCCACTCAACCGTTGTCGATGTCTCCGACGTCGACGCTTACCTCCACCATGCCCAGCCGTATTAGACACGGCTGCAACCGGGCTCGGTGTGTCACCCTGAGTGCGAGGGGGGGGGGGTGCTGCGACCTTGGTCAGTGCGTCGAGGCCGAGAAGCCGACTCAGCAGGAGCGACGGTCCTTGCCGAACCCGCTGCCCGCAGCAGTTTGCAGTCACGAGCACGATGGCGAAAACCCTTGCAACGCAGACAACGCTGAGGAAGCCTGCATGTCGCCACCTTGTGCGATGATGAGAGGCAGTTGAGGCATTTCCCATCCAGCTCAGGTGGGAAGCGGGGCACGGAACACGATAGGAGTGCTTCCTCGCGACCTTGTGACCATCCACGCGACATGACCTTCCGCCAACCATCGGCATCAGGAGTGGAGATGCGTTGCCGAGCACCGCAAGCAGGCTGTGGTCCTAGCCGCAGATGGACAGGCCAACGCTGTGCAAAACCATGGGAGCCTCGGCTGGACCCGCTATAGCCGTCTCGGCCCCGGACAGGAAGCCCGTGGATGAGCCGCGGGCGTGGCCGGCGAGGCTTGCGGCCGTGCCGCCCGCGCATGGCGTCGGCACCATCAGCACCACGACGCATGCCTCCGACGACGATGGTTGGCTGGGCACCAATAGCCACCGGCGACGCCGTCGACTGTTGCAGCCCCCGCCTAGCCACGTCGAGGTATGAGATTGTGGGAGGCAACTCCTGTTCGCCATGAGAGGACCCAGGGACGTCATCCTCAGCCCAACGGCGAGCCTTGGAGCGTCCGCCGGGGAGTTCATGCGGGCTGAAGGGCTGGGCGAGGGGAGACGACATGGATGACGACCTTGCGGCGTGGCCGTCGCACACGGGGCTCCCCATGACAGACGGCACACCGGAGCTACCGGAGGCGGCCGCAGGTGGAGCGGAGGCCCCCCTATCACCGACGGTGGTGGGTCTGCCCACCTGAGGACCTGCCACGCACGGGGACGGCAACGACGGGTTCGGCAGCACAGCCACATGGGGGCAGACCACGCTGGAACCACCAGCCTCCTTCGATAGAAGCAATGGAGCGCCTGCCGCAGTTGACGACCGGGAACCGAGAGGCGGCGACGATGCCCAGCAGGAGACGCATCCGGATGCGGCCGTCGCTGGATCCGCAAGCTCGCAGGTTGCGGCCTTCGTCGGAGTGGCCGCCGGGGCTGGGGTAGCTGCCGGCGTGGGGCTGGGGAAGGGGCTCTGAGGAGGGGACACGCAGCGCGAAGACGTGCTGTCGGTGTTGGACCGTAGCCTCGTCGCCGGCAAGGTCGAGCACCCTCCCAGTACTGACAGGCCACCATCGGTAGAAAAGAGACCATCGAAATGTAGCTCAAGATGAGGTTGTTCTGGATCTGTAGTTTGGGAGGGCGATTTGGTGTGATTTAGGCTGGATTTTGGTGGATTGGCGGGATTTGGGACAGGGGGAGGACGAGCGCTCGAGGGGAGCGGGTGGAGGTCTACGAACTTCTCCACTGGCCGGTGCAAGAGCAGACGTGGAACCAATAAATCGGATCACGACCACTAGAATGAGCCGGATCATGGAGGAGAGAGGATGAGCCGGATTATATTTTTGAACTGATTCGTTCTGACTAAAAACAGTAAAACGAGTGTGTGCTGCCATGCATGTGAGAAGATAAGAAAGGTAGGAAATAGTTTTTTACTCTGGAAATTGATAGCGACGTGTGATGGAGAGAGAAAATAGATGCTCACGTGGATGGAACGAATCAATTCACCCGTGCGGATGCCCTAACGGGCTCCATCTGTTGACTCTTTAAAACAACTGACGTGTGGCCGATGAGAAATTTGTTATTACAGGACTCTTAACAAGTGGCTTTGCTATTATATGACTCCAAACGTTGTCTTTGCTAGAACGACCTTCCAAACGTTGACGCTCTATTATTATAGGACAATGAGTCTTTTAATCACTGTCATCAAATCTAATACATGTATTTTGCCCCTTTAGACTATATTGCCCTTCAATCTAATTCACGTACGGGCACGGATCTTGTCTTTCCTTACTTACTGCCATCCCTTCCTCGACTTCGCTCCTTCTCGATCGAGTACGCCGCCGCCGAGATCTCGCCGTCGCCATGGAGCTCAGCGATCCACCATCCCCTCCTAGTGATCCACCAAGGGTGGCCGGCCCTGTCCTGGACGCGCAGGACGGCGATGTCGAGATGACCGTCCAAGGCGGCGCGGCCACGCCAGGTGCAGTAGATGCAACGGCGCCCTGCCCGACCCTAGCCATGGCGCCTGCTGGCCTGTCCCTGTCCATGACTCCTGCTGGCCTGGCCGCACCACCTGGTGGTCGCCTGGACGTGGCTGATGGTAGTGGCCTGGACGTGGCTCCTGGTGGTGGCCTGGACGTGCCTCCTGGTGCCCTGAACGATGCTTCTGCTGCAGCACTAGCAAGAGTATTGCTGCCCACTATTCCTCATCCGCCAATAGAGTTCAACCTTCCAGTGATTGATGTGCAAAGGTATTGAACCTAACGGTTCGGTTTACGTTGTTTTTACCAGATTGTAGTAGATTGTAGTAAACATTGGATTCACTTGTTTTATAGGTCCTAAGTAGATGATGCGGGGAACATGGAAATAGAAAGAGTTGATTGGTCTACTATACAAATAGTGGAGACACATGACGACGAAGGTCGTATTAATCTTATGAGTGAGGGTCAGATGTGTGAGCTTTTAGGCTTGACACCAGATGTCACAACAAATATACCTGCACAGAGCAATGGTCGCCGAATGGATCAAGAGGGGAATGATAATGAGCTTGGACAAGGCACTGATGGTGCTGTCATTCCTACTAGTGATGTCGTACCATGTGAGATGGTCATCTCATATGATAAGAACAACCCATCAATGGACGTAGGAACAATGTACCCAACAATAAATGAGTTCAAGCTGGCAGTGCGACAATTTGCCATCAACAATGAGTTCGATTTAGGAGTAGAGAAGTCATGTCAGACGATATATAGGGCTTTTTGCAAGTCTGGTGGTGAAGATTGCCCTTGCCCTTGGAGGATAAATGGAACTAAACAAAAAGGCCAACCCACTGTGGAGGTGAATATTTCTTTTATTTCATTAATTCTATAATTTACATGTTATCTTAGTTGATAAGCACGAGTGTGTGTCCAACATGAGGCAGATAACTAGAACTCCAAGTTGCAAGTGGGTAGCTAGCAAGGCGGTGAGTATCCTTAGATCTGATCCAAATATTGGTGCTAAGGAGCTCCAAAAAATATTGGAGAGAGATCACAAGTGTCAGATTGGATATGACACTATATGGCGGGGTAAAGAAAGAGCTCTTGATGAGATTTATGGCAAATGGCCAGATAGTTTTGAGCTATTGTTTAGGTGGAAGGCCGAGGTGATGAAGCGGAGCCCCGGGAGTGTCGTTGAGATTGACTTACTTGAGGTGGATGGTAAAGTATATTTCCACCGTTTTTTTTGTGCTTTGAAACCATGCATTGATGGTTTTCTAGAAGGTTGTAGACCTCATTTGAGCATTGATGCTACACATCTTAATGGAAGGTGGAATGGTCACTTAGCCGCAGCGGTAGCTGTTGATGGTCACAATTTTTGTATCCACTCGCTTATGGATTCATAGCTTCTGAAACAACAGACAATTGGACTTGGTTCATGGAACAGCTAAAGAAGGCTATAGGTGATCCTCCACTCCTTGCTATTTGTTCTGATGCTTGCAAGGGTTTGGAGAATGGAGTGAAGCATGTATTCCCAAATGCAGAGCAAAGAGAATGTTTTTATCATCTTGTCAAAAATTTCGAGAAAAGATATAGGGTTGGCCAGATATATCCTGCGGCAAGGGCTTACAGAGAGGACATATTCTATGAGAATATAGCAAAAATGATAACTGTATCAGCTGAAGCAGTGCAATGGTTACAGACCAATCACAAGTTTTTATGGTATAGGTGTGGTTTCAATCCAGAAATTAAGTGTGACTATATAACTAGTAATATTGCTGAGTCATTTAATAATTGGATTAGAGAGCACAAAGACTTCCCTGTTGCTGACCTTGCTGATAAGATAAGAGAAAAGATCATGGTATTGTGGAACAAAAGAAGAAATATTGCATGCAAGCTACCTGCAGGCAGAATACTTCCAGCTGTTATGGTTCAGCTAAAGGCAAATACTAGAGGTTTGGGACACTTGAGAATTGTACCATCTTCTAATTGGAGTGCAGAGGTGTGGGACCATGGCAGCAGAGTTGAGAGACATATTGTCAAGTTACACCAAAGGACATGTTCTTGTCTTGAATGGCAGCACACTGGTAAGCCATGTCAACATGTGTTGGCCTATGTAACCAGCCAACGGGGAGTTGATCTAGAATAGTTTGTGCATGAATATTACTCGGTTAATAGATTCAGGGCTGCTTATGGAAGAGAGATTGAGCCGATGTTAGATAAAATACAATGGCCACAAGTTGACCTACCATTTTTAGTTGGTGCACCTCTTGCTAAATTACCTGTTGGAAGACCGAGGAAACTTAGAATGAAGGGATGGATGGAAGGTGGACACAAGAAGAAAGGCTCCAAAGAGGGTGAAAGTGAGATGGGAAATGACAATGATACTGCTCCTACAAATGCAAAGGGACAAAAGAAGATCAGAGGACCTATGACTTGCTTGAAATGTGGACTAAAAGGTCACAGGCAAGCTAGTGCCAAGTGCCCACTCAATGGGACCGCAAAAAAGAGGTAGACTGATTTCCTTTATCAAGAAATTTGAATGAATGTGTCAATATTAATTTATTTCATTACTTGTAGGAAGCGTAGGCAACCAAAGAAGAACGTTGCAAAAGCCGTGCTAGCAGAACCTAACACCCCTCGCAGGCCGACTAGAGAAGAAATCCTACGGGATAGTCCAGGAAGGGTCACTAGAAGGTAAGAAATATTAACACATTTGTGTACATGAATTCTTCAAAGCCTCTAATTTCCGTATTGTGTTTATTTGCAGCAAGCTGGCGACGTTATTAGGAGAGGGCACATCTTCACGGACTGACAACACTAGTCCAGTGAAGATGTCTACTACGGTACAAAAAAAAAAGATGACTCCCAAGAGGAAGCTACACATTGGATAATAACTTATTTTAGTTGTGATGAGACGTAAACTCACGATTTGAGACTGCTGTCTTGGCTTGCATGTTTCATTTTTCTTTACATGTTTTGAGGATGATGAATTCTTAAGTTCAACCGTTTCAAGCTCTAGTTGCAATATGCTGCTCCAGTGACTGCAATGTGTTCTTTACAAACCAGACGTCTTTACAAATGGTACGCGTAGTGTTCTTCGGTGAGGCCAGCGACGGGCACCACTTGGCGGCGAGCGAGAACTCCTTGATGTTGCCGTCGGCGAGCTTGAGCTGTCCTCGGCGAGGAGTCCGGCGAAGAGGTCCGTTGTGCGGTCGTGTCCTCGGCGAGGAGGCCGACGAATAGGTCCGTTGTGCGGTCATACAGTCTCTGCTCTCGTCATGGCCTCCACTCTCCTTGCCTGCCGCGCCGCCGGTGCGAGGCCCAGGTCGCGCTCCAAAATAGCGCACGATGCGCTCGTCCGTGGTTGGGCGTCTGGGCGTCGAGAGGGATGGGCGTTGGAGGAGAACAGGATATCGATGAGAGAACAGGAGATCGAGAAACGCAATTTCGTACGTGAGTTAGATTGAAGGGCAATATGGTCTAAAGGGGGCAAAATACATGTATTTGATTTGATGGAAGTGATCAAAAGACTCATTATCCTATAATAACAGAGCGTCAACATTTGGAAGGCCGTTTTAGCAAAGACAACGTTTGGAGTCATATAATAGCAAAGCCACTTGTTAGGAGTCCTATAATAGCAAATTTCTCGTGGCCGATAGAGCTTGTTCTTGTTGTGACTACTGGTAGTCTGGTAGTTCGTAGAGTTTTCATTGTTCGATCTTGATAGCTTTACACAATTACACTTAACGGTGACTATTGATAGGGACGTTCCTAGAGTTTCACTATTCGATCTTGGTAGCTTTACACAATTAGACTTAGCAGTGGGCTGTGAATCTTCATGGTAAACGGCAATCAGTAGTATGAGAAAATTGGAATTCCAGTTCACTGAACTGAGACCGCGTTAACAGCCAAAAATTTGCTCTGACTTTCTATTAGATTAGATTGCATCAAAGGTGCCAGTGGTGTATAATGTGCTAGTATGCTATCTAGAGGTCCCTTTCTAATGGAGTCCTACCCTTCTAATCGTCGACCTCCTTTACAGCGTCCTGCAAAAGCAGTTGAAAGAGATGCTGATTTACAAAATTTCAAGTAAAAACAATGCTGATTTCTCTGGAACATCCTGTTAATTTTCAGCAAATAATTGCAGGTTCTGCACAAAATGATCCTTTTTTTCTTTCTTAGTTTACAATCTCCACTACTAATAAATAGAATCAAAGATACCCAACACAAATCATGAAGCTACAAAAAGAACATTCAAAGATTAATACATTAGAGAGATGCAGTTACCATCGGTGGACCTAGCGAGAAAATCGAGCTAGTGCTTACAAGCTTGCTACAATGTTTTGTGCAGTAGAGCAGTGGCAAATTACACCGCGCTTGTAGACTTGAGTTGAGTGGAGGTATGTGCCCTCACTGGGCTCAATCTGGGTCCACCCGTGGTTACACATAATTTAGCAAACATTGAGAACATAATCGTATGTCACTTACTTTGTAAAGGAATATATGGGAGTGTTAGTAAAAGAAATCCATAAATTTTTCTCAATAGGTCCGGATCAAGCTTGCATTTATCTGGAAGCGCCCGAACACGAGACTGATAATGACCACGGATCGATGAAATTGCAGAAGCAAGCATAACAAGTTTACAACGAAAGAGGAATTTTATGAGAAGGCTTACACTACTCTGAGAAATGGGTGGTGACTTTTGAAAACAGGCGAACGACGTTGGGCCATCAATAATGGCTTCGGAAGTGGCACCACCCCCGCTCTCTGTTGAACTTTCTCGTCTGGCCTTCTCCGGTGACTGGCTGCGCCATTGTCCTCCTAGAGGCTCGGACAGTGGACCTTTGCAGCTTTGTAGTTTAGTTTGTGCAAGTTTGGAACAACACGAGGTGATGAATGATGGCAAAACAAGGAAGACACAGTCACAGATGAGGTGATAATCCTCTCCCCCTCTGCCCCGCCTGAAAGATGAGGAACTCCAGCCGCGAGCTTCCAAAATTAGAGAGACCTCCAATTTGATTGTTGATTTGTTCCCTTCGTGGAATGGTGGTGGCGTTGGGGGTCCTTCGAAGAAATGGTTGGCAAGGCTATCTCCGTCGTGTCAATCCTTGGTCCTAGCCACGATCGAGGGAAGGGATGGTATCGCTCAGACTGGTGGCATCCCCGTGCTGGGTGAGGCTCCGTTTAGATTAAGAAATATTTCTCAAAAAACCACTATTCATCTAACTTTTTACTATTCATCCCACCACTTCTACTCACATAACACTATTCATCTATAGTGTTTTTTAGTGAACAGTGTATTTTCGGGGAATCTTTCCCCAATCTAAACACACCCTGAGAGGTTGTCGTGATGAGCTCAGCGCGAGACAAAAAAAGAAAGAAAGAAAGAAAGGATGCTGACGCTGCCCCACTGCGGCTCTGCACGCGCAACAACAGGTTTTGCAGCCTGGTGCTGCAGGAAGGTGCCATTCCGCCTTTGATGGCGTTGTCGCAATCAGGCACTGCCAAGAGAGAAGGTACCGTTGCAGCAGGGCGTAACAAAAGACACCCGCGTAAGACACCGAGGAATGAGCAAGGTACATATGCATCCGGAAGGCATCACCTCATCTGTAGTTCCGCAATTTTGTTCAACTTTAGTATAGTAGATTTTGTTGAAAAAAGTGTTTTGTGAGAGGGAATAAATAGAAAATTTGTAAGAAATAGTGAATATGTGTAATTTTTTTTTCCCGAAAGCCTTGAGCAAGATTGCCTGCTCGGCCGTCCGCCCCATCCTCCAGACTTGGAGCAACAGGCAACAGCTGCACCTGAGTGAATGGCCCTTGGGCAACTCCCTGCGGAGCATGCACCAGATCGAATGGATCACCATTCATGGTCTGGAGCATGCATCGCCTCGCCTTCTAGGCTTCTAGCTCACATTTGGGGGTGGGGAGGGGATCCCCATCTTCGTCACTGTCTATATTGATAAACGGTAATAGTCCTTTAAATTTTGTCATGGCAACTTGCCGGGAGGGGGATTGTCATTTGCCATCACCAGTTAGCAGTTGCCAACACATGGCCCTCGCCCCTCGAGGTTATGTTAAACTCACACAAAAGCAGCAGTAGCTGTATTTCCAGACCGTGGCACAAGAGGGGGCCGTATACAATGCGAATTGGGAGGTTGTTATAGTAAATGAAGTCCACGGCCACGCTTATAGCTGAGGAAATACGCAAAGGACACCCCCTGCACCGGAAGACTCTCAAATCTAACAAATTTTATGAAGCCACAGTAGCAACAATCTTCCAACGATGACCCCTTCTGTTTACGCAACGCGAACATGTCATGGTTGAGTACTCGTAAAATAGAAAGAATGTAGTAGTACGATATATAACGGAAAGATGGCAACCAAGACGCAGTCTTGCATGAACTGCAGATGGGCATCATGGAAGGCTATCCAAGGAAACCAAACACCCAGCATAACCAGTCTCAGATGGACGCCCTCCCAGCCGGCGCAAGCAGCAGCCATGCACCGCCTCACCACCACGCCACGGCCAAGAAGAGGCACTACTACTCCGACCGCACCAAGATCCTCCTCCTCTTCCTCCTCACCAACTCCGTCTCCATCCTCCTCTCCGTCTCCTTCTCCCACGTCACCGGCGTCGGTACCGCCACCGCCGGCGACTCCCCCCTCGACTTCGCGTTCGGCGTCCTGTCCTCCAGCCAAAGCCTCGCCGTCGACCTCCACCGCCGCGTCGAGGCCACCGACGCCATCATCAAGAGGCTCATCTCCAACTCCGGCAGGATGAAGCGTGACGAGCCCCCACCCAAGCTGACCCCCGAGGAGGAGCTCACCCTCGCGCTCGGCCCCCACACGCTCCCCTTCGGCTACACCCCCAACCTCGACTCCGACAAGCTCTACCCGGCGATCGGCGCCGCCTGCCACCGCCACCGCGGCGAGCTCAAGAAGTACATGTCCTACAACCTCACCGGCGACTGCCCGTCCGACGAGGCCTTGGCCGAGCGCCTCATGCTCCGGGGATGCGAGCCGCTGCCGAGACGCCGGTGCCGATCGCGTGGGCCCACCGGGTTCCCGGACCCGACACCATTCCCGGAGAGCCTATGGGTGATCCCACCTGACAAGTCGGTCTCGTGGGGCCCTGCCTACTCGTGCAAGAACTACTCGTGCCTCGTGGACCGCGCTCGCCGGCCGGGGATGAGCCACGACTGCAAGGCATGCTTCGACCTCGCCGGCGAGGAGCAGCGCCGGTGGGTCGGCGTCGGCGGCGGGGTCGTCGACTACGACATCGACACGGTGCTGGCGTCGAAGCCACGTGGCACGATACGGATCGGTCTCGACATCGGCGGCGGCACGGGGACGTTCGCGGCGCGCATGGCGGAGCGCGGCGTGACGGTGGTGACCACGACGCTGGACCTCGGCGACCCGTTCGGCGCGTTCGTGGCGTCGCGCGGGCTCATCGCGCTCCACCTCGGCGCCGTCGCCGGGAGGCTCCCGTTCTTCGACGGCACGCTCGACATCGTGCACTCGGCGCACGTGCTCAGCCGCTGGATCCCCGGTGAGGTGCTGGACGCCGAGCTCTACGACATCTACCGCGTGCTCCGGCCGGGAGGGATATTCTGGCTGGACCACTTCTTCTGCACAGGGAAGGAGCTCACCGAGGTGTACGTGCCCATCATCGAGAAGGTCGGGTTCCGGAAGCTCCGTTGGAACACCGGCAAGAAGGCCGACAAGGGGGCCAGCGCCGACGAGTGGTACATCTCGGCTCTGCTGGAGAGGCCCATGATGTGAAACTTGAGACACAGCCGGAGCAGTGCCAAGATAGTCTTAAAACAGAAGAAATAATGCTAGAAGTGGACTGTGCTGTAACAGATCCTTTAACTGTTTTTTTTTTAAAGAAATCCGATGTTTAACTGTTTTTTAGTGTCTTCGGTATCAGAAATCATCTTCTTTTATTAATCCAAGTTTGGAATCTTGGAAGATTCAGAGCTGCATCAGATTCAGAGGTCTGGTGGACTCTGCACTGACACGCTTCTTCAGAATGAAGTGTTTCTTTTTTCCCTGAAGAACTCCGTTGCGTGAGCTATGGTGTCTTTCCTCTCACGCATCCTTCAACCTCTTCAGAGCGAGCTTGTACCGCTTCAGCAAGTGAATCAATCATCTACAGCATGCTCGTCGTTTCCATTACTGAAAGTACCAAGTCTATCATGTTCTCCCTGTCGCAGCTCGACAATAAGGTCCGGCAAACAGTGGAGAGCATGGCAGTGTCAGTGAATACCTGAACATGATCCGAGGAAAACGCAAGGTTAAACAAGAGTTTTATATGTCCAAATGCAACACATGCTAAGGTATCTCTGCTTCGGTTCTGAATCAGTTATGCAAGGTCGGGAGAGAAGCGCCCCTGAACTGCTAATCTGCCATTGCCGAGGCTCCCTGCTTCACTTCAGTTCTGAATCACCGATCCTACTACCAGCCCATCAACGTTCAAATATGCCTAGATCGGGACGTTTTATACGAGGCATTGTTTAGTTGGTGAAGTTGGGAAAATTGAATGTGTAAATAGTGTATTGGTAAACGTGTCTGTGAGGAAGATGTGATTGGAAAGTTGACAGAGGCCTATGTCTCCCTCGGAAACGGTTATATGCAGTACTGCCGCATGGAGGAAACGGTTTCGAGCATCGATCGCCGCTCCA
Organism: Digitaria exilis; assembly: GCA_015342445.1. Taxonomy (NCBI): domain Eukaryota; kingdom Viridiplantae; phylum Streptophyta; class Magnoliopsida; order Poales; family Poaceae; genus Digitaria; species Digitaria exilis. The sequence continues at coordinate 524,718 of JACEFO010003286.1, read as the reverse complement.
CGCTCAAGAATGTTCTTGCGGTTGGAATAGCCCAAAAGTTTCCGTGCTCAGACCCTGTGGAGGCCTGGACTGTACCTTTTGTCCGGATCATGACACTATTAACTGCAGGTTTGCAGTGTCGCTGTCCGAAAGTTCAGGGAGATTGGTAGTAGCAACTCAATTGTTCAACAACATATATCAGCTGAACAATCCGGTTTGGTTGGAGCACCGTCGGCGAACAGAAGATGCCCAACTACACCTGTCAACGTTAAACATCCTCTGTTGATGGTTCCTCCTTTTCTCAACGATTTTGACTTAGTTTCTTCAACATGAGAATGACATAAATATTTTTTTTATTTGAAAAAATACTGTAAATACTTTGTTTTACAAGGAATTTCAAGTTTATACAAAAAAAAAGAAATGAAAGGTAACCGGGAAAAAAAACGAAACCACCAATGTGAAACGACAGGCCTCCCTTCTGGTCCACCGTGGACCGGTTCCACCGGCGGTAAACGGACACGCCACGACGACTGCGGCGGCAGAGCGGTTCGGTCCCTGTGCGGAGAGCCCAACACGCGGATCAAATAAACCGGGCCCAAATCCAGGCCGAAACGCCCACAAATTTCCCCGCAAAACAAAATATAAACCCACTCCTCCTCCCCTTCCTCTGCCTGCAACTCCTCTCCTCCTTCGCCCTCCGCTCCCCCTCTCTCTACCACCGCCACGAGCGCCCGCGCGCCCCCTCGCGTGACCCCCGCGCCGAGACCCTAGCGGCCGCCATTGCCCCCGCGCGAGCTGCGGGCCCGATGGACGGCGGGGGCTCCGGGGCGGCGCCGTACGGGGCGCGCTCCGCGGAGGAGGTCTTCCGCGACTACCGCGCCCGCCGCGCCGGCATGATCAAGGCGCTCACCACCGGTACGCCTCCGATTGGGCTCATGGTTCTCGGGCGTGTGGATTCGTGTGATTGATGTGGTGGTTTTTTTTATTAACCCTCTCGTATGCTGTGCAGATGTGGACAAGTTCTTCAAGCTCTGCGACCCCGGTGAGTGCGCTCGATCTCCTTGGGTTGGTGCTCCGGGATGGGGATTTGTAGCCGAGGAGCTTTCCACGGTTTTGCTGCGTGGGTGTGGTTGCTTTTGTGGGAGATTGGAAGCTAAATTTGGAGAAAATTTCCCCTTTCGTTCTCCACTATCCCTCTATTGTTCTATGTGCCTGGGATTCGAATTATTGGTGGTCTTGTAGCTTTCATTAATGCTGTGCTGGATTGTAGCGGTTTGTTTTTGGTGAGAGATAAGGGTCCGATATGGCATTTTTATAGAGAGAAAAAAATGTTTTTTTTTGTTGGTTGGAACTGTGGAACCAGTGGTTGGCCTTCGTTTTCTGTTAGGTTGTTAGCACTATGTGTGTTGCGACTAATCGTATGCTGGTAGCTCATAAGGATGATGATGATGCAGAAAATTGCTAGAGATTTAGGCTCATTGGTGCCATGGAATTTTCGACTAATACTCGTGCTTGGATTTCTGTATGACTGCTTGCTAGTGTGTGCTGTCTATAGTCTCATATTATTCGGTAGTTGTTGGCCTAGTCAATTTAGTGGAGTCAGTGACATAATTGGCTAGGTATGCTGAATCAGCAAATCTTTTTCATTCAGTGCATTGATAGTACTGTGTGACTGACTGATATACGTGGTTGCTTTTGCTGCTTGACCTATTCATCTAATTATTGCGGGGTTTGGTTGCTTCTCATTATTAAAAATTATGGCCTGGTCTGTAGACTGTAGTGTTTTCTGCTAGCCTTGCACCCTGGCGAACAGCAGTGCACAGTTAGTGTACAACTACCACTAAACTTTGCATGCTCCTGCTTGATAATGTTATGACTGGTGTCCTGTTTCTTGTTATGGCTACTAATTCCAGTGGTTTTGAACAGAGAAGGAGAACTTGTGCCTTTATGGGTATCCCAATGAGACGTGGGAGGTGACCTTGCCAGCTGAGGAAGTGCCCCCAGAGATCCCTGAACCAGCATTAGGAATCAACTTTGCTAGGGATGGCATGAACGAGAAGGACTGGCTGGCGCTAGTTGCAGTTCACAGTGATTCCTGGTTACTGTCTGTTGCATTCTACTTTGGTGCCCGGTTTGGGTTTGACAAAGAAGCTAGGTAATTGTTCTGCTATGATTAAACTATGCAGTTTTCGTAATCAATTCTTGCTGTATGTTCCTTTCTTCCCAGACATGCATTTCAATTTGGCATACCAGGAGATAGTACAGATGCACCTTGATTTACAGATTTGCTAAGTTGCCATTTTCTAGATGTACCTTTTAATTCATTTAATATCGAAAAGAAATCCACCTAAGTCTGGGAGTGAATTCTTTTACTCAAGATTTGGTCAGTTCCTTGTTGCTTCCACACAGTAGTTCCTACATTCTGAATTCTGAACAGTGTGTGTGATATTTTGTTGAATGGTGGGAATGTAAAATGAATTGTGGCGTATACATACTTAGTGCTGAACGGGTAAAGGAAATGGGATTGCGTTTTTGTGGCAAGTTAAGAAAATTGAATTCCTAAATGAGTTAGTCTTATCTTTTTTTTACTTTCTTTTGATGCTGATGTTATGCTCATTTTTTTTAAAAAAATATGAAAAACGCTCATTTTAAAATTTCCCCTCCTCATTCAGGATTTAGGAATTTGAACTCCTTTACTGTAACATGGATAGGAGGGCCTGAAACTTTTGAAATACCATTTCACTTTAAAAGGTGCAATTTATTATGTCGTGTATTATACAGTGCGGGTTTCATGTACAATCATTTCACCTACGTTTCATGGATAGAAAATAGAACATGGGAATATTTTATCATAATTCTGCCATTACCTTTGCCTTGTCGGTAACTGCATAAAAAATATTATAATATAGATTGTGTATACCTTCTGTATTCTTAAACTTATATCCAGTTCTTTCTTTCATGTGTAATGCGAGATCATTAATATTTAGAAGGGTAAATATATGCATCACTGATGGCTCTTCATAATGTCATAAACAACACATATTTACACCATGCATTATTACCATAGAAAGTATGTCAGCCGTTATTTTGTTGTTTATTATGTGTCGAAAGGAGAAAAAAAGCCACACATATTAGTAAATGTGTATGCTGAATGCCTGCAGAGATGGATGATGTCAACATCGATTCACATGCTATTAAAACTAGGGATAGCTCAGCTAGCCACACTGAATTCACTATTTCATAAAATCCAGTTATAACCTTTTAGATCTCATCATTCTCGTATGCACTCCACGTTATTGTTTGAAAGATAGATTTAATTTGTTACTATTCAAGGGTAATACGGAGTACTACTGTATTTTTGCTCATTTTGTAACAAGCTGATGCCATCTGGGCACAGCATGATGCACACTTTCATAATAAAAGATACATTTTGCAAGACTAAACTATGGAACGGACATAGAAAGTGTACACTGTATTGTAGGTCCAGGTGCATACTGTATACCATGTAGTTTACAAAATTAATGTAATTGACTGAACTAATTTCCCTGTTTAGAACCGCTATAAATGTTATCACATAGCAGTTCCCAGTTAGAATTATCAAATGTCTGGGCATATGGTTAAGAATTAGGTATTGAGGTAACTGGATCATCTAACTCTTTTCCTTCGATTAATAAGTATTACCATTCATTACACTTTCATTTGTTCTCTCTTCCTCATTTCTGAAGGGTTCACTCCAACAAACTTGACCTTTTATTGCATCCAGATCTCATATAGTGTACCATTTGATGATAGCAATATTAGTTTTAAATGTGGTCAAGGATAACGGCGCAAAAGTAGAACATAAGAGAGAATATTGGCTGTCAGACATCTACATGAATTGAAATTGGCTGTAATGTCATATCTGATACGAAATTGGGTCATACGTGAAATTTGCTAGAGTAATATGGGAGTACCAACCTACTTGATTATCTCCAGGACTAAGCAAGTATCATTTATAAAAATCATCTTTCTTTGCTGTTGGGGAAAACATGGATTTTACAAAAAAAACTTGTTTCGCAATGGCTCTGAGAATTTAACCTAGGCAAACTGGGACTTTGGATTTTGGTGTGTTTGAAATCTCTTTTTGATTAGTAAGAATAGCAACTTTTATTTGCTAGTTTATTAATATGTGATTGTGCCTGTCTACCTTCCAAAGTTGCATTTCTCATAATGCTTGATTGTTCTAATGCAGGAGGCGGCTCTTTAGCATGATAAACAACATGCCTACAATATTTGAGGTAGTGACAGGATCGGCCAAGAAACAGACAAAGGAGAAGACTCCTAACAGTAGCAGCAAGAGCAACAAGCCTAGTTCAAAAGTGGTAAATATTGTGCCCTTTTCTGTTTCCATCTAGCCTTAATTCTTGCTGATAACATGATTCGCATCTGCAGCAGTCAAGAGCCGAGTCTCGTTCAAAGGCCAAGGTCCCCAAAGATGAAGACGAGAGCGGTGACGACGACGGGGATGAGGAGGCGGAAGAGCACGACAACACCCTGTGTGGGACCTGCGGAACCAACGACGGCAAGGACCAATTCTGGATCTGCTGCGATAACTGCGAGAAGTGGTACCATGGCAAGTGCGTCAAGATCACGCCCGCCCGAGCTGAGCATATCAAGCAGTACAAGTGCCCGGATTGCACCAACAAGAGGGCCAGGGCGTGAGTAACTGAGCATCGGCGAACTTTCTAAGGAGCAAATCATCTCCTGGCGCCGAGATCCCTAGATATGGCGTAGTCTCCTAGCATGTAAACTTGTGTTTCTATTTATGGTTATATCTGTTGATTAGTTCGTTCGACCTAGATGTGTCTAAAACGTGGCATGTTTCTTGTGTTGAGTGTTGACGTGAGCCTCTCGAGTCTGTAATCGTTGTCACTGAAGGTACCTCTCAACTGACCATTTCTTCATTATTCGTGCCGTGCATTTAGTAGCGACTGTAGTCTCTGTTCCCAGTTGCTCGCGCATCTGCTTGCGTGTAGCCAGGATTTGTACTGGTTCTGAATTGCTGAAATTTGTATCTAACTCTGCAAGTCTGAATTGCTGAAATTTGTATCTAACTCCGCAAGTGTGATTTGAACTGGTGACCCCGTCGTGGCTGCTAAACACCCCTGCTTGCTCCGATCACACGGGCCCTGACACTGGTAAGATTTTACCTGACACCATTGCTTGCTTGATTGGTCACTTGTGAGAAGAACTTGAGCTTGATTGGTCACTGCTGAGAGGTGTAAGGCCAGTCTCAATGGGGGGTTTCATGGGCATTAAATTCACTGCCACATCAGCAGTTTTGTTGACATGGCAGGATAATTCAGTTTTGTTGACATGGCAGGATAATTAAGAGGGGGAGTTTCATAGGATGTGAGGAGAGTTTCATCACCGTGAAACTCCTGTGGCACAGTTACCTAGCTTCCAGTCTAGTAACTGTGCCCATGAAACCCCACTGAGGACTCATCTAACCAGTTCTGCGCAGCATTTGCAAGCGATGTTCCCGGCCCAAAAGAAAAGCAAAGACACGACACAAAAATATGCGTGTCTTTGAGAGGGGACATGCTTCCCAATGCTCAAATGGCAAGCAAGAGTAGTGATCATGAGTTCATGACAAAGACATGGCATGTCTGTCAAGGAGTTTAGGATACATAATAGAACAATACGCTCTGCCCCCTGAACCCTAAAATGTATGCTGAATAGTTCCAGTTTACTACTCTATGTATGAATTATGATGATGTATTGATTTTGATATTATCACAAGTGAAGGTGGATGATATTCATAACTGCGGTCACTTTTTTACCCAATTATTATCGATTCATCGTGATTGCTTGTCGAGAATCAAGGAAATAAGTGATGTGATAACTTTGCTGAGGAAGGTCTACTGTGCCGAGTAGGATTTTGTACGTTTGGTTCATATGATCATATCTAGGATTTACTCTTGTGTGTCTCTGCATTTTTTTTAAAAAATGAGAACATTAGTGAGTTATATATCAAACATCAGTTTGGAAGAAGACGGTACGTCCGTGTGACGTGTGCAGAAGAAAGTCGGATTCAGGCGCCGCTTCCAAACGGAGTCGGCAACAGGGCACGGCTTCGCCTGCTTAAAAGCAGGCGTCTGCCAGTGCCACCAACCCAACACATCGGCTCGCATCCGGCATCACGCACGCGCAACGCGAGCACCGCGCGCAGCAGCTAGCTATCCATGGCGCAGCCGGACGCGGACGCAGACAGATCCAGGCGGAAACTGGAGGCGCTAGCCCAGAGGATGGACCCGGTGATGGCGCGGCTCGACGGTGCGATGCTGCGCCACCGCGGGCTGACGCCGGCGGGGACCAAGCGCAAGAAGCCAGAGCTGCAGGCTAGCCGCCCGCTCAGCTTCTTGTTGGCCATTGATCAGAGACGCGCCGAGTTGAGATCAGACATGAAGCGGATCTACGAGGAGGCGATGGGGGAGCTCGACAAGGTGGCGGCTTCGTTAGCCGATGCCGAGCTCCAGAACATGCAAGGTTTCGATCGCATGGAGATGGAAACAACCAGTCAGGCAGTCGCGTAGTCCAGCAGCTCTGATTTTGATAGGGTTTTCTTTAGCGTTATGCATTTCCCCTTCTGTGTATTTTTCTTTCTCCGATGGATTATAGCATTGTTAAATTAATGGTCTCGATTTGAATCGATGAAATGACTGTAATATTGCAGAGTCGATGCCGAATAGGAAGCAAAACGAGTCAACATTGCAAGCGATTTTTTCTCAAAAAAAAAACATTGCAAGCGATTTTTTCTAAAAAGAAAAACATTGCAAGCGATTTCACAGCCGAAGAAATCTGCCGAGACCTGTTCACGGGCCGTGGCCTCTGCGCCGCCGCCTCCAAAACAGATAGAGGCCTCGCCCCCGTTCCTCCGGGCCGAGCCCATCAAAATCGCGTCCAAGCAAGCCCGATCGGATCCCCCCCACCTGGTGCCCTGCCCCCGCTGCCTGCTGCGCTCACCGCCGCCCGCCCCCGCCGAAATGGCTCGAGCGCTTCTGCTCCTGCGAATTGCCCGCTGCCCGCCTCTCCCGGCCTCACCCGCGCTCTCCCATCCGCGGCCGCTGCTCCGCCGCCATGCGCCCTCCTCGTTCCGCTTCGTCCCCTTCTCTCTCCCCGCCTCGTCCGTGTCCACCAGCTCGGATGCTCCCAGCGACGGCGGGGGCGGCCGCAAGTGGGGAGAGGAGGAGGGCGGCGGATACGTCGACTACTTGGGGATGAGCGACGAGGAGCTCATGGACCAGTGCGAGATGGGCACGTTCAAGGCGTCCGGCCCCGGCGGCCAGCACCGCAACAAGCGCGAGTCCGCCGTCAGGCTAAAGCACCGCCCCACCGGCATCATCGCCCAGGTCACAAAATCTGCCTGCGATTCTCAGTGGACCACTTAACCTGATCGCCACGCATCTTAAATAAGTGGACATTTCATACACTGCTTGCTGTCTGTTCCTAAAGTTAGAATGATTGGAAGGTTGGATTAATGCACTCACAAATCAATTGAACTTAAGATAAACCAAGTGGTTACTTTTGCCTATTTCCTTGGTCATCCATCTGATGCTTTGTTCACATCTTTTTTCTTATTTTGCATGTTAACGTATTTTCGTTGTGATTCCACACAGGCTGTGGAGGATAGGTCACAACATATGAATCGAGCATCTGCTCTATCTCGGCTTCGAACCCTTATTGCTCTAAAAGGTAAATCCACTGTGCTCCAAGTTATGCTTTTGTTCCAGAAAATGTAGGGCTTATGTCCACGAGGCACAAGCCTGCGCATTGTAGCCCAGCTGCATTGGACTGTTAAAGTGCTAATAACTAAGTGGCGTTTGAGAGACTACACTTCCATTTCAGTTCTCATGCTTCCTGACAGCAATTAAGCCTGCATGATCATTAATAATTTGGTTCTACCAGTTAGGAGGCCGATAAACCTTGAGGACTACACTCCACCAGCTGAGCTTCTTCAGATATTGCCTCTGAAGTCCACTGTCAGAGGAAAAGATGTTGGACCCCAAATTGGTCCAAAGAATTCAAAATTTTCTCCAGTATGATGCATCTGTTCTTATGTACGCATGTTATATTGTCCATGGTATTGCATATTTGAACACCCCTTTTGCAATTTGTTTTCCAACTGGACAGGGAATGCAAGCTTTATTAGATCTGTTGTTTGCTGTTGAAGGTTCTGTATCAGATGCGGCAAAGATTTTAGGGTAATGCGTCACTTCCATATTCTACTGTTGCAAACAGATGCTGGATGGCAGCATGTATAGTTGATATAGTTTTACATTGAATGCACCTCATAGATACTGTGTTCCAGATTGAGCACTGGTGCTTTGTCAAGATTGATTCTGTCAGATGATTCTCTACGAACGGCTGCAAATGAACTGCGAGCTTCAAAGGTAACCCGGCAAATATGTGCCGTAAAATATCCACTGATTGACTGGAGAATATCACATAACACATTCCAAACATTAGATATGAATGCCAAACATTAGGTTCTACAATAGTGATCATGTCGCAGTGACCCAAGCAAACAATCTAAGATGTTGCATTGTGCCACGAGCTCCTTGTTTAAACAGAGCACTGGTGATAGCCAGGCCCATTAGAGGGTATTACCTGATTTCAAGCACAACAGATTGCTAATAATTTCAACACAATGTGATGCTCCCTGATTTCAACTTTAGCAGTTTACATGCAAGTACAAAATGCAAGCACCATCTACCCATATCCAGGAGACAGCTCAATCCATTTCTAGAAAAATAAGAGGATAGGGATGTTGCCAGAGTATGTTTACTAAAATATATGCTGATTTTCGTAATCACATCCAAAGTTTTGAGAATTTATAAGGTTCAAAGACTATTCATTTCACTAATCTACAGCATATGATAACCTAATTAAAAAAATATAAAAATATCAGTATAACTATTCATCTCTTTGTGCAGGGCCTGAAGCCTCTAAGATGAAATCTGTAAAGTTGCCACCTTCAAATGCACCGTAACCCAAGCATCAAGTTGCTCAGAGCCATGATTTCAAGGGGAATCTTTGGATCTTATTATTCTGTTGGTTTAAGGAATGTGCATATATCAGTTAAGATCGCCCAAAACATGGTCAATAGGCAGCTAGTATCTCGCCAGAATGCCATCATCGCTCTGTATTAGATATATCCCAATGTTCTCCCACACCATTGTACTACTTTTTTCAGAGGAATCTCCCTGTTAACCACTAACCCTTGCAAAGATTGTTGACACTGATGTGCCGAATTGCTGATTGAATTGACTGTAACTACCACATGGACGTCATGACACTTTTAACAAATTGAAGCCCTTACATTTACATGTGCGATAGACTTGTTTCCAAGTTCTATTTTCATTGCGCAAGCACCAAAATGGTAATCAGAGCTACATTTGTTCTGCCAAAGTATGAATTCAGCATAAAACCTTGCTCCCTTTTTCATTGATATATAAAATGTTTACAAAGAGGTTGGTTATCTCGTGTACTAGCTCCATAATTATTTTCTGTTTTCAAGACTGAAGGTGACGATGAATGCTACACTACAAAATCAAAGGTGTCTGTAAAATCAGGCCTCACTCATCAGGCGCTCCGCCAGAAGCATGTCATCAGGAGTAGTCACCTGCAATAATTTCACAGTTTGACTGTTATCTGTTCAAATTAAGCAGTCCAGAACATTTTACTGCAAACGTCATTATGGAATACCTTAATGTTTGTGTAAGAGCCTTCCGTGATATAGACGGGATGCTTCAGATATTCTACAATGGATACATCGTCAGTGACTTCAAGGCCATCCCTGCGATGGCAGATTATATCAGAGGGAGCTATGTGGCAGTATTTTCATCATTTTGATTTTGCTGAGCTAAGAATTAAGGCTAACCGTTTCACAAGCTCAAAACCATCTTTGAGTAAATTGGGCTTCATAACCTACAATCAGAAAATATGCTCTTCAAATGTTGCAGTATCTCAAAAGAAATAGAACAAAGGTGCAGGAACATGATAGAAAAAAAATATGAAATGCATACAAGACTTAATAGTATGATTACCTGTGGAGTTTGCATTTCCCAGAGAGTTTTCCGGTCAAGGGTTTTTACGACAAAAGAATCACTACTGGCCTGAAGGGAATATGGGTGGACAAAATGTTATACCCAACAAGAATGCTATTATGTGGATGATGGTTGCACAGCGAAAAAATTAAGCATAACAATTATTAGGCAACACTGCAAGGCTGTTGCACATGTCATTGCTATTTGTAAGATCATATTGACAATCATCTGGATGGTATAAATACTAGGAAAAAGTGTAGATTACCCCCTTAAACTATGAGAGAAGTGTAGATTAGCCCCTCCAACTCTCAAATGGTGTACTTTTAACCCTTAAACTCTTCAAAACATGGAAATTACCCCCTACAAAGCCTTAGTGATAGTTTTTTCTCTTATAATGCAACAATATAGATTACCCCCGCTAGTGCTAAGCCATGAGGCATGAGGGAATGGTGGATGCAAATATCATGGACATGGGCATTGGATAAAACATGTTGTCAGCTGTAAGCTTAGTAATATGCCTAGTGTTAAGCAACAAAAATACCCAATAAACCTGAAGTTTCAACATTATAAGCACATCAGAGCAAGCAAGTAGGTCTTGCATTACATTGCACATGGCAAACATGACAAAATATATAATCTAATCATCTATACTCATGATTTATTGAAATGGAAAGAAATTTATTTGGTTTTTTGCATAACAATAAGTTATTAGATTATGTGCATACTAAGCATGTCATTATCGGAAGAAGGGGCAAGTATCATGTAAAAAGTTAGTTTAATTATCTAGCGATTACATGTCACTTCGAGAGGGAAGACCAGAATTTATCAACAATATACTGGTCATAAGGGGGTAATCTCCACGATTTAGAAAGATTAAGGTTAAAAATACACTCTTTAAAAGCTTAAGGGGGTAATCTACACTTCTATAAGAGACTAAGGGGGTAATCTACACTTTTTCCTAAATACTAACCTCCTTTATTGTAGCTTTCACAGGGACACCAAGAACGGCTGCCCCATGCTCAGCAGCATCTGCTAAGACCTAGTCAGTAAACTCAAAATCAATATTATTGCTTGAACAAACTGCTTCTTAGAAAGTACAAAATCACTTGCAGCTTTTAGGAAATACAATTCCTCTAAAACATAACAAAGCTGCAGAATTAAATAATAAACTCTTCAACTACTCTAAGGGCCGCACAACTAATATTAAAAATGGATCCGTTCTTTGGCAATAAATTACAAGCAATCACATTCAGTAAAAATAAGTTGCAACTTGCAGGGAGAGTTATCTGCAGGGTCATGGTTGATAAAGATATATTTCAGAACCTCCAAAGCTAGAGAAAACATTTGAGCAGACATACTAAGATGTCACTCAAGGTAGATAATGGACAATACGAGTGACCTTTTTTACATCTTCAGAAGAAACTAAAGGCCTAGCAGAATCATGGACACAAACAAGTTCTGAATCCCCATCAATTTCCTGCGAACAAATGATACACAAGTTCCTTATGATATTTATCCACATGAGCAAAAGAAGCAATATACAAATGGATCATTCCTGACCTGAAGTCCATTAAAAACAGAGTCCTGTCTCTCTTTTCCTGGCCGTGCAAATTTAATAGGTATTTGCAAGTCCTCAATAGAACCTGCAGAAGCGGTTAACGATTAATTACAACTTTAGATAAATGCATAATTAAGTCAATGAAAATAGAATGAGTGTGGACAATGTTTCAACCTTCAAAAACATCGATGTAGTCTGGTTCACACACTACCACAACTTCTTTGACTTCCTTCAGTTGACAAAATGTTTTTAAACTGTGGACAAAATGTAAAGGTCCCTGTGTCCACATCACCTTGCCAAATTGAGAAATTCAAAAACATTCATGCTAGACAAATGAACCTGTGCAATGCAATTGGTAGTCCCAGTAGTGGCAGATACTGCTTTGGCATACTTGCCTGTTAAAAAAAATGGGTGGAATTTAGACAAAATGATCAAGCATTGGAAGGGCACCCTAAGTTCACAGGCTTACAGCTAGTACAACAACTGTTTTCTACAGTGCTTAATACAACAATTAACACCAATTCATCTATATTGATATCAACACGAATGACTATGTAATCTGTTCATTTCCCTGCAATTGCACAGGCCTGATGCATTGCGTTTTAGATGGATTGTTGTTCAAATGCCCCAATAACAGTGACTGAAGAACTGATTCGCAAAAAAAAAAAACAGTGACTGAAGAACGGCCATAGTGACCTTACTGTCCCCATATTAGAATCACCATAATGACAACCTAACCCGAACCAATGTGCCCTCGCGCTGTCCCAACCAAAAATTCAAATGCTGGTTCAAAGCATAATCAGAGACACGATACCCCCATTCTCTTTCCCTGCCCTCCAGACAACAGGATCACCGAGACGGTCCTCTCCTTCACAGCCACAACCTGGCAAAACGAAACTCGTGTCAGTGTTTCTCCGCTTAGTCAACAGCGCACACCGCCCCCGCGGCCTTTTCTGATAGCCACCTCACCTGCGCGCCGTCGGCTATGGCAGCGCGGATTGCCGGATTCGAACGCCTCGCGCGTCGCCGAAGAGTAACCGAGTAGCTCCCGCCTGAGCACAAGAGCCAACAAAACGAAGGTCCCTCTCAGCGTAGGTAGCATCTATGAACAATCCAATCCGAACTCGCTACAATTCGCACACCGACGGCTGCGCGCGGCCCGGCATTTTGACGGAGCCAAGCGCCCAAAGAGACGGAGAAGCGGCGAGCGATTGCGCTGAAGAAGTCCTTACCCGTCCGAAGGCGGAGGGACGCGGGAAGCGCCGCAGGCGCCGGGAAAGGCGGCGGCACGGCAGGAGGGAGGCGCGCGTGGAGACGGAGGCAGAGGCGGAGCTCCATCTCGGAGGCGCCGGCCGCTGCGAACGCGAGGGGGAAGCCAAGCAAGGTGGATGGTGGCTAGTGGTGGCGACTGGCGACGGAACGGACCGCAGAGAAGCGACAAATGGTGAACGCCCGGACGGAATGGAGGATCCCCGCCCGCAGCATCCCTTCCTCTGTGTTACACTGCCGATCAGGTCAATCCACGCCGTCCACATTTTTCCATTTTCCAATCACGTGTTTACACAACGTAATCCACATAATTAGCGTAGTGTATATTTAGGCAAGGCTATTTTGGATCATTAGTGTTTTTGTGCAATTAATTTTAAATTTTACAGTAGACATGATAGAACTTGTGCCTAGCTGTTACTTGAACCATGAACTCCCAAATAATGTTTGTAAGCAAAATGAACCATGATTTCTCACATATATGTTATGTTTTGTTAAAGAATTTATTTTTGCATCATCCAGTTGAATACTCAAGTTTCTGAGAAAAAGAAGAATGTCAGATCCTAGGCATATGATTGCACCAGTAGTAGTCGATATGTCATATGCCAGGGCAAGTAGAAGTGATCGAATTTCTTTCCACGTGTTGACGAATTCAGCAAATCCACGTTGGTGTACTATCTAGGACAATCTGGGTTGTCAAAAGCAAGGTGCAAAGCAGTAATCAGTGTACCAGAAGTCGACACCACACGGGATGAATACAAAGAAGGCCTGCAGTTATTACCGAGCATGTATGTACAAAATACAAACCGTCGTCGACGGCATGACTGAAAACTCACCAAGTTAGCAAGGAACTAAACAGCCCCGGAGCACTACCAGTCAGCAAGGGAAGCGAGGGAAGAAACTCCAGGACACTCAAAATACGAAGCTCCGCGCTGACCAACACGCAAAACAGGTTACAGCAGGATGGATACACCCCATATCTGATACAGCGGCAAACATAAATACACAAGCTCCTAGTTTGTGAGGTTAGTATTCTCAAGCACCCCTCTCGTTGACCCCTTCACTCGCACGCAAACCAGGGTGTCGCATCACCCCCTCCATGTTTTATCCATCTTCCTTTAGGCATTTCCTGTTCACGTGGAAATCCAACACAGAAAACGATCAGTAACCGACAGTTGGGCGTAAGAGTTGTAGATGGCTAGATGCGACAGTTGGGAACTTACATATTGCATAACTCTTGCTCTCTGGAATTCGGTAGCTTGAGAGTTGCAATTGAAGGTCCACGGATTCAGGCCTAGTGCTGGGCGCCAACATATGTTAGTTCAGCTCCTAACAGCTGAGCATCCCGTCTTGTCAGAAAAGTTAGACTCGCAAACTGACAAACTTGAGATGGTATCATCCCCTCCATATTAAACAGGACAGTTGACTCATTGTGGTTTTACCCCACCACATAACCGAGCCTTTCCAGGGTTGAGCAATGATTCGGACATTATCCAGCCCTGAAATAAAAAAAATGGGGTTGGTTGTCATTGTCAGAATTAACTCACGCATATATAATGGAAAGAGGTGCATTTATCATTAGACAGGGAGATTTACCTGTTCTCTCGCTTTCTTCTTGAAGGTTCCATATGATGAAGAAACGATTTTGCAAGATTCAGCTATGTGTGCCAGAAAATCCATATTTCTTGAGTAGAGGTTTCCATAGTCTGGTCGGTCAGGGTTTGCTTGCTTCCGCTTCTGTTTTAGCCTCCGTGCATGTGATGCATTTATAAAATGAAGTAGCACATGAGCCTGTAAAACAGAATACCATGTCTGAGCGCATGATAAAGACCAAAACACCTATGGCTATTGCATCACAGTGAGAAAAATGCTTACATGGAAGGCAGCTTTGATAATGTCATCTGATTTTGCTTGGTCCTTGAGCAAAGCATATACTTTATCCTTTGTTGGGTTATATGTTACTATGTATCTCTCATCCTATAATTAAGATACCAAATGTTGGTCATACCAAAAGAGCAAATTCAAAATGCAGGAAACATTTCACATATACAAAATCACAGAGTAGTTTCTGGGTATGTTTTCCATTGCTGAGGCTGGAGGACCGGGAGGGTATACCTCAAATAGAGGCCTTATGGCAACAAATGAAGCAGGCTCTTGAAATGCTTCTCCAAATCGAGAACCTGAAATATTGAAAAAAAATTACTATAAATATATGTCCCCGGTGTCTCAAGATAGGACTACAATCTCAATACTCGCACAAACCTATTGCAACTGGCTCATGCCGCCAAGGTGGATTAAATATCGTCTCCTGCGAGTTTCCTTCCTTCAAGGAGGGAATGTGACCTATAACAAATAAATCAAAGGTTAAAATATTAGAAAAATAGAGCCAAGCGACTACGATTTCAAATTTCTACTTAATACTCCTAGAGGTCTAGAAAGGTCAGAAACTATGTTTATATGAAACCAAGGTCATCTGTTTATGAATTTCGAATTTATTTCATAAAAAAGTACTGCTTCAATGGCTCAATAAACAATTGAACATGGGTCACAGTGCACTTATTTCTATCGCTTCCTAGAAAAATTCAAACATATGCTTGGGTTTTTGACCTACCAGTTTTAATGAACGAATCCACTGCAACCGTAAACCTTGCCCTGTTTAGGGTATTCAGCACGACAGATCTCACCTGTTCACAGACAATCATAAATTACGGAATTATAGTCTTCCAGGAAACTCTAAACATGCTCAGGAATACAATAGAAGAATAAAATCAAACCTCTTGATATGAACTTAGGAGGTATCCACAGGACAGAAAGGCAAATGAAGTCACCAATGATGGGTTCCTTTTTGAGATAAAGATGCTCAGACCAGTACCCAACTTCAGGTCAAAACAACAAAGAGAAGTCAGTGTAACATATGAGAGTTAGCAGGCAAAAGGCCTTCACATGCTATTTATTATAGTGCGCTGACAAGCCAAATGAAATTTAATCAAGCATGGTCAACTTAATACTATAACGATGTCTCAGCTGCGTCTCTAACAGTAACTAAGTTACAAGAAAGATGTCAAGGGAAAACATGATAATTACCAGGTCTGCAATGTTCCCGACAGATTCGCCTTTAGCAGTGACATCACCAATGTTTTCTCCTCTTGCATAGGCCTTATAGATTGGAGTACGTGTCGAAGTTGATGTAACAGCAGCAACATTCTAAATATCGCATGAAAAAAAAACTGTTCATCAACACTTTTGAAATAGAGCAAGCCCAAAATGCAATGGCTAGAGGTTGGTGAGGTCAGACCTTTACAACATTTGCTACGCAAGCCATAGGCAAGAAAAATTGAGGGAATGCTGCAGTGGTTAATTCAATACCAGCTCCTATCTCCAGCAAGAGATCACTTGAAAATCTCAACTGCAGATGATTTTTGTTTCAGTTAGGATACACATTAGACAACAAGAAATTGTAAGTAAAGGGATTCTACAAAAATGAATGCAAGTCTACCTGCTTTAGGTCGTAGTCAAACTTCTTTCCTTGACGTGCAAAAAGCATTTTTCCAACACGCCCAGCACCATCCTGAAGTACAAGGGCAGTCACAATTATAGTGGAACAGACTATATGGCTACCATTATCTTGTGCAAATAAAATAGCCAACACCAATTGTTGAAGTAGACAGTACCCCATTGATAGTTTTCTTTTACTTAGTTTTCATTCTGTTCATGCTAGTGGATTAACGGTACTTCTTGAATTAATTATGTTTTTTCTACATCGTACGGACTAGTTTGGTGAGTTCTGGGGTGGAAAGGGGTACCTTGAGGATCCAGTTAATAGCAATGGCTCCTGGTGTTGCCTTGCTTTGAGAGACTCCAACAGAGCTTAGCAAGGTTCTTGTCGTAAATACCCCCATTGCTCCACCAAAGAAATGCTAAACAATGATCAAACAATAAAACTTAGCATGATTTACTTGAATTCAGTGGTGACGACTGATCAGTGAACGCAAGTCCTGCAGCATACCTTCAAAGCCCTCCAGGACATGTATGGCACGTATGAAGGAGTAACACTGTCTGGAAAACCTTCAGGTACAACATACGATCTTATGAATGCCATTATTTCCTGCAGCCATATTCCACAGTACACTTAGTTTTTCAGTAGCAATAGATGAGCTTTAACATTTCACATGACACTTAATAAATCCAAATACACTAATGGAGAACTAAAAGCTAAAGAGACTGCGACTGCACAAATTATATTCAACTGTTAAACTTGGAACACAGCCTAACACCAAAATCAACAAATCTGGTGAGCTACAAGTGATTGTCCCTAGGCAGGACAACAATAAATAAGGATGCAACCTCCCAACTGATTGCAAGTTGACACCAACATCCACCAGCTAATCTGCGACTTTTCATGGTGAGGGTGAGACCAATAAATCTCGCATCTAATCCACCCAAGGGTCCAATTCTCAGCGAACTTACATGAGCCCACTGGAAATCGTCAAAAGGTAAAAGTATCATATGGACTAAAACCACGAACAAAATCCACAGCCTCGGAATCATCGACCAGACCAAACTTCACCCAATTTCGTCTCTTGGTTACTCCCTTACTCCCATCAGAAGTGCACATGCATCCTATAAGCGCGCGGGGGGGGGGGGGGGGGACACATATATTCCCGATTAGATCAATACCCAAAAATGTCCACTAGCGGCTACGCCTCGTATACATCAATCTAATCGGAAAACACCCTACCAATGAATCAATTGAATTAAATCACCCAAGAGCGCCACCAATTCTCCCCAATGAGCCATCAGATGAACCGTAGATTTCCAACCAACTCGGCACCTAACAGCAAGGCCACAATCCCACCCAAACTGCTCACCTCGGCCGGCGGAAGCGGCGACTGCAGCGGCACGGCCCTGACGGAGGCCCCCGCGTGGCCCGCTGCCCCGCCCCTGCCCCTCCCCTTGACGGCCCCGCTGCTGCGGTCCACCACGTAGCTCCACCGCCTCCCGTCCACCTCCTCCAGGCACAGGAACCCCTCCACCGCCGGCGCGGGCGCCACCGCCCTCTCCGCGGCCGAGGGCGGCGCCTCGGCCGCGGTCTGCGACGGGATCGTGGAGCGTATGACGTCGCGCACCACCGGCGGCGGCAGCGTGATGGTCTGCGTGGCCGAGCGCTTGATCCCCACAGCGGGCGCCATGGGTCCCGCGTCCGTCAGCCGGAGGCGACGCCGGGGCCTTGGCTTAGTCAGGTGGGCGGCGCGAGAATTACTTCGCGAGTGGTCGCGACGGGCGCAGAGGTGGCTGGCAGTGGTTAGATGGAGAGGACAGAGGAGGAGAGAGAGTTATACAAAGGCGGGGGCGATGAGAGCAACGCCAAGATGCAGAGGCGAAGGCGAGGAGAGAGAGAAAGTCTTTTATAGCGGTATACGGGCACTATAATCTCCCTTGATCTCTACGTGCACCAAACAATGTACACAGTTTGTGCACCCTTTTTATGACAGGTCAGTTAGGGCCCACCCGTCATCCGTTCCCAGCAGGAGGGTGCGGTGGTCCAGCTCGACGTCGGGTACGGGTATCACACCACCAACGCTGCGCGCACCACGGCTTCGACCCACTTGGTCGTGGGGTAGGCCCGCCGTTGTGGCCCACCTGTCAGGGAGCACGTCATGGGAGGCGGACAGGAAGGGGAAAGAACGCGATGGGGTGGACGGTGGCGGGTGACCGCGGGTGGAAGCCGGGCACACTGCAGGCGGAGAGGGGAGGAGGCCGGGTCGTCGACTTGTCGGAGTCCATGCTTCCATGGATGGAGCGTGATATTTTTGGGGGCGTGTGGCCGCTTCGCTGCAGCCATGCCAAGGAATTCAGCGCCTGCGCCTGCCACGGCGTTAAGTACGAGGTGAGCAGCGCCGCGTTCTGGTGCGCAGCGCACAGAGGGCAGTACGCCCATGCCCTCACATCCTGTCAAGGGAATCGGCCTTCCTAATTTGCAATGCCCGGAATCGGCCTCAAAATAGCTGGTTCCTCGGGTTCATTTTAGCCCCCAAAAAGGTAAACATGCTCACATCGGCACATGTTATCACAAAATTCACATGAGATCCCCACGTTGGCACACTTCTGGCACACTTCACGCTACTACTCCAGCAATAGCTCGTCAACTTTCGAGTCACATCTTCTCTCACAGACACGTTTACCAATACATTATTCACACCTTCAACTTTTCCTAACTTCACCAGCTAAACGAGCCCTCGATCCTCGTTGCGTCGCGAGCTGCAAACCTCGTGACGGCCGCGTCATGCGACATTTTGCGACATTGCAGGAATTAATCCTCGTTGGTGTCGCCGTGACGCCGCCCCAGCCCCACATCACACGAGCACAGGCGCAGAAACGAACGGACGGTCGCGAGGCGGTCTAGGTGGCGCCCTGGCAGCGTGCTGCTTTCCACCGCGGCCGGGAAGGTGGCCTCGTGGCGAGGCGTCGCTGCCGTGTCCCGTCGCGAGACGCGCCCCAGACCCCACAGGATTTTATTCATCCCCCCTTGGGTCCCGCCACCGCCGCCGCCGTGGCGCGGGCTGGTCCGGTGGTGCCTCGGTTCGGCGGTGGCTGGTAGTTGGCTGCCGCCCGTCGAAGCTGCTCTTGACTGGCGTCGGCGTGGCTGCCCGCCCCTCGTGGGTGGCGTGCACTCGTGCTCGTGGCGTTGCTCAACTTTCACTTGGCTTGCTGGAGCCTCTCTCTCGACTCTCGCTGCATTGCCTCACGCGATAACCAGGCGGAAGTTTGGTGGTGGATTAGCTACCGCGCGCCATTGAACGAAATTTCTCCTGTTTCTGAGCGCCTAATTGTTCGTGTACCGCACGGTTCCGCGCGCAGAGCCGTGGTGGTATGGTCAAAGTTGCTTTCCAGGTTCACCGCGCTCCGGCGTCCGGCGCGTTTGGCGTGACCCTCTCTGGTTCGCGCGGTTCGCGCCTTTGCACAGCGACCGATCGACTCGCTGTTCACCTGACCGGGATGGAAGATGGACGCCGCCTATTTTGTTGTTGTTCTTGTTGTGTGGGTAATTACTGACGACACGTCACGTTGTCCTTAAGCAATCACAACAAAACCCGGCTCGTTTTCTGAACACAAGACCCCGTTCACTGTCCTGTCTAGTGTCTACCGTCTTTGGATCACAAGGAAAGTGCTACCTCATTGCACACCCAAGAACACGGAAAGAAAACTCCGACTCTTTTGGACTCAACCTACACCACCGAAAATGATTGTTTTATTTGCATCGATGACAACTTCGATTAGGCATCTTTGACAAAAAGTCCCTGTTTATTCCCCCGCCTCGGCCAATGTTCATTGAGCTCAAGCGATGAACGCGATGCCAAAAGACAAAAAGAAAGAGCCTCCGTTCACTACTAGTATCCTCGAGTTGTCATAGACTCGTCGCATAGTTCTGCTTCTGTCTTTTAGTAATGCTCAGCGATTGATCCCCAAACGAAAATTTAACCTGCATGCCCATGCCATCGCCGTCATGCAGTCAGAATCGAAGTAGTAGTGATGATCGTAAGTTGTGTCAACCGGAAAGCAACAGCAGGGAGTCCAACATGCCTCACAAACTCTACTTCGTTTTACTCCCAGAAACAAAGTCTATATTAGCTATTACAATTAAATTTTTGACCAACCAATGACACGTAACCCTTCTACTACCACGGTCAACTGGATTCCACGGGCGCATCAAAGCCAAAGGAGGAAATAAAAAGAAACAAGAAGTCAAGCCAGCCGGTCCGGACGGTGTTTACCGGCGGGCTGTGTCCACCTGTATCTGAGCTGAAACTACTCCGCTTGATCTCGCCTCGCTGCGCGTCAGCGCGTGCCCTGAACTCTGAAAGAACACGTCCGAATAGGCGTCTGTGCCTGTGGCGCACGCACCGCTTGACACCTCCCACCATTTTCCAGAGCTCATGCTGATGGATCGCGAGAGCAGGCATATCTTCCTGCTAATTCCCTCCACGCGTATCTAGTCTAGCTGCCGACGGAGGAAGACGTTTGCAGAAACTGAAAAAATTAAGGACTTTTTTTAAGAAGAAAATTAAGGACCTTTTGAGTAGCAGCAGCTGCAGCAGTAGTAGTGAGCACAGCATGGGCCCGCCGTCAGATTCTTCGAGTAGCTGACCAAATGCGCACCAGCAGCGTCATATTTGTTTGCATGGGCGGACCTGTCGACAGGAGCGAGCAGAGGAGCGTTGCACCGGCGAAACATCAGGCGTGGTGTCCCCATGTCCAGATGCTGCGAGAGAGAAGATAAATTGTTGTTATATTAATTAATGATCGCTTTGCGCACCCATGCACGCCTTTAATAAGATACTGCCATACTGGTGCAATGTGAATCGTGATACGTGCGCATACGCCATGCACACACATTGCACACGATCGCAGCATCGCTTGTTGTTGACACTGTCTGGCTTACTTTGGCCGGATGATGGCGTGGTGTACAGTCATCGTGTTGAACGGAGTGGAGTCACAGGGGCGCTGACGTGGAACGGGGGGGGGGGGGGGGAAGGAAGATGAGGTGGGGGGCCGAGTCATAAGCTATCCAATCGTTTGCACGCCATGACGCCAATGGTTGTGTGCCGTCTGCCGTCGAGTCTGAATGTTTGTGGCGAAGCACGACGAGACCGTCAACGAGAGAATTCCACGTACAGCCGCCCCACCGGAATAGTTTTTTTTCCTGACCGTGTCCATGACGTGGAAGCTTTTCACGTCAAAAGCAAAGAGAAGAGCCCGGGCACTGGTAAACACACGCACGGTGGTCGGTGCAAATCCGCTTTCCGCTCCTGCTCAGCTCTGTTCTATTGGGTGCCCCAGTTTGAACCCATTATCCGTTTGAACCCATTATCCATTTGGGGCCGAAAGAGGCGTAGACGAGCCTCGAGTCCTCGATTGACGGCATCTCTTAGCTGCCTGAGTGGAAAGAATCTCATTCGATTTCAGCCCATGGACTGTGATGTCGCAAAATACCCTGCCCCATACCGCCATACGCTCGTCGTCATCGACGCATCTTCTTCTACTTCTTCATTGATCTCATCATCGACGCATCTTCGACTGAGGAGGTCGTGGCGATTGACCGCCAAGTCCACTCTGCTGCGTGACGACAGGCCAGGTCCATCCACACCGAGACATTTTTTTAGAACCACACCAGACATCTGATGGACACAGTCTAGTGTCTTCACAAGCTGGCCTTCGAAATAATTCTTCTTAACTACAGTGTTTTTTTAGCTACTGTGAATTTTTTTAATCTTTTTTCATGGAACAGGAGGGACAAGGCCCCTACTGATTATATATATGTATATATTATAAGAAAACACTAGAGTACAAAAGTAGGTGACAAAATCATGAAACAAAAGAAAGAAAAAAAATAAAAAAGATTACATAAGTCTGTATCCATATAGTCATTGCTACTTCCTTAGAATAACTACGGCACTTGAATCTTGATTTCACCAGATTTAGCTGTGGGTGTGTTTTTTTCAATCGGAACACAGCCTTAAAAATATTATGTTTGTAGGTTGGGCCGCATATCCCACAGAGAAAAAAAGGATGAGGCACACACATTCGGCCTTTCTGCAAAGCCCAATATGACCCAGGGATGGCGCCACTCCTACGCGACGCATGCCATCCTCCCCCTCTATTCTCTGAAAAAAAAACTTAACGCATGCCGCCGTGTAGACCGTGTGGTCCAACCGCTAATGTTCAAGTGAATGCGTCCTTCGTCTCCGAGACGAGACACTCCCCAATCAAATTCACTGCGTGCGCATGGTAAAAGGTTCGCAACATGCGATTGGGCCCAGAGGATCGAGATCTAAGTTCTCATGTCACATGCGTGCACGTGATGCAAACACTACAAGGCGCTTAAGGCTTACTAACAAAAACAAAAGGGAAAAGCGAATATACTGGTCAGGCATCATCTGTATTCAATGATGGCTCAGCTATAGCTCGGATATGCCTCTTGGTTCCCACTCATTCCATCGGAAAGCGAAAACCTCGCTTTCGACGTTGACACTTGCACATGAATGAAGATCAGCCAGTGTCATGTTAGGCTTAGGCATTAAACACACCCACTCCACTTCTGGTTCCAGATAGACTGCTTGGCAGTGACGAGTTTCCTTCTCTCCTATCTTCTGAACCAGAAAGAGCTGGCCGGTTCTTCCTTGTGGCGCCGGTAACTTGCCAGTTGCCACATGCGCCAACATGCTGTCACGCTGAGAGGATTTCCACAAACACTTCCGTTCTGCTGTCAAGAGGCGTGAAGGCTGAAGCCACAGCAGCTGCAGAGAGACCCGAGAAGAGGGCATGGAAAGAGCATGGCTCATCTTCTTTCCGGCACGGCACCCGCGCGCGCACCCCGGAGACGAGTCGGGTGGCGATCCCGAAGATGACGCGGGCGCAAGCCTCGCGGGTACGCAAAGCCCCATGCCATGCGGCGGGGCCCATCCTTGGCAGATAAGGCAGGCTCCTCCCGCATCTTGGCCACATCTGGTGGCTGGGCCCCCACGTGCCCCACATGGCAGCGGATTTCCCCCGTGAGCCGGGTGGCCCCACGCGTCAGCCTCCCTCTCCCGTCTCGCTCGCGCCCCCCGCGACACTCTCCCACGCGCGGCCGTTAACCGCTCTGGGCCGCACGACGGTTTGCTCCGTAGCCGACGGCTCCGGATTCCTCCACGTCACCCTATCCAACGGCCGCAGATTCCCCAATCAAATCCCAGTCTCCCACTGCCTACGCTCGTATAAGAGCAAGCAAGGAACCTTCACCCACTTCCCACTTCCTCCTTCCCCCCTATCCTCCTCCGTTTCACCAATCACCACCACCACCACCTCCGCATCGTCGTCGCCCACCACCCCCGGCCCTCGCCATGTTCCGGACCTTCGCGAGGCTTCGGGATGCAGCGGCGCCGCTCGCGGCGTCGGCGGTGCGGCGATGCTCCGGCGGCGGCCGGATCCGGGCCGACGCCAACTGCCCGTCCTGCGACGCCAACATGTCGGTCCAATTCTCCCTCCGTCAGCTCCCGGCGCTCCCGCCAGCGGCCTCCGGGGCCGTAGATGGCGGGAAGCATCACAACCACGACGGGGCGGGCGTGTGCCCGTCGTGCCGGGCGGCGTTCCTGTTCCGCGCCCACCAGATCGACCCGCTGCGGGGCGCGTTCCTCGAGATCCCCGGCGGCATCGGGGGCGACGACGAGGACGGGGATAGGGCGGGATTCGCCGATCGGATCAAGAGGATGTTATCGGAGCGCCCGCCGGATGAGTTCCCCCCGCTGCCGCAAGCGCCCCCGATGCCGATGCCGCACTATCAGCCGCGACGGAAAAGTAACAGGAGGAGACAGAGAGAGGAAGGAGGTGGAGGCGGCGGTAACGGCGGGGACTCATCGTCGGGAGGGGAGGGTACGACGAGCGCTTCGCCTAAGAGGGAGTGGTGGGGCGGAGCCAGCCTGGGCGATGAGTTGCCGACGCCTCGGGAGATGTGCCGGAGGCTTGACGAGTTCGTCATCGGGCAGGCCAAGGCAAAAAAGGTGCCCCGTATGTTCCCAATTCTGCCTTCCTTTGTCACAATTGCTGTGAATTTTGGGTTGATGTGGCTGAGTGCAGTTGAGAGCAAAGCAATGCTGTAGGTTGTATAGTGCGATAGCTCAATTCTGAGCTGGTGAATTTTTGCCGGACTCCACAAATCATGAATAACTGAAGCAGAGTATAATTGAATCGCAGTAGTCTCGTTGCCAGTTGCTCATGCCAAGATGGTACAGATGGTTGTTGTAGTTGAATGCTATCTTACAGTGGAAGGCATTACATTTCCTGCTTCGTTGGCTTCAAACCAGAAATTTTTTCATTGACTCGCAGATAGACGAGGGAATGTTCCCTTTTTGAACTAATGGAACTTGTATCATGTGATTTAGATCTCTGATGTGGATTGCCAAAATGATTGGATTTCACAAACGTGTCACTGTCACCCAGAGGCAACCACCACAGTTTCTTCGTCCTATGCTAGTACTGGGTTCCCTTTTCTTCAAGTTTCTTCTGTTTAAATTAAATAGTGGCTTTATATCTTGATTGGTGCATTTCGGGTGGTGATTAGGTACAGATTGCATGAGCTCCTAAACTTGTTTGTGGAAATTTAACATGGGGGATTAGATGGCTTTACTAATGTATCCATTGTTTGACAACTTATCATCAATGCAGCCAAATTCAGAGTAATAGAATGTTTTGAGAAAATTGAATTTGCAGTATTTTACTTCTATTTGTAAAACGACTTAACATGCCTGATGTGCTATTTTTTAGTTAAAAGAAAATTATTGATGACGCATTGTTAAAAGCAGGCTTACTGACTATACATCCTTTTCACTTGTGGAGAGTAGTTAAATGCATCGAGAGTTTAGGCAGCATGGTCCTTTTCCATAAGTGAAGTCTAGTTTCCACATACTTATCACAAATACCTTCTCCTTGCAGGTCCTGTCTGTAGCTGTATACAATCATTACAAGAGAATATATAATTCAAATGTACAGAAAGAGTTAGTCTCTGCCCTTGCTTTATAAACATGTCTCCAATATCAATGACAAGTTAATAAGCTTTGTTAAGCTCTTATAATGTGCGACCCATAAGGTTGCATGCAATTGCAAGCTCCCGATTGCTATGTCTGCCTTTTTTGTTGACATATATGTGTTGCTGTTGTATCCAGATCTTCTGCCAATTCTGGGTTTACTGACGCTGCACATGATGATCAAAATATTGTAGAAATAGATAAAAGCAATGTACTCCTAATGGGCCCAACTGGCTCAGGTTAGTATTCCTCTTTTTTTCCCTTACAAAGTTATCTGCCTCCAAGGATGCTTCATGCATGTATAACTAGAGTTACTGTGAGTCGGAGCTGACAGTTAAATCTATCTGCATGTTATCTGCTGACAGGAAAAACATTGCTTGCAAAAACATTAGCACGCATTGTAAATGTACCATTCGTTATAGCTGACGCGACATCATTAACACAGGCAAGTACATTACTGACTTACAAACACTAATTTTTTTAGAATGGCTAGGAAAGAACCCTGCTGCAATGTATTATCAATTTATAAATGCTCAATACATGGCATGGCTGCTAACTTTATTTTTGCCCTTCACTATTCTGGATTTGACATTTCACACAATTCTACAGTATCATACATTACCACTCGCATTTGAGGTTATGTCGAAAGTGATTTTTTTTCATCTGTATACATTTTTATTTCCATCTGCTCCTTCTTTTCACCATGTTCATCTGTTATGGACATGTGGCTACCTTAATTGTGTTGAAGTCTATGTGGAGAAACTGGATTGTAGTTACACTCAAATATGAGTTTGAAGTTGGAAGCAAAACTAAACTTTTGCTTCATTATACAGGCTGGATATGTAGGGGAGGATGTAGAGTCGATACTGCAGAAGTTGCTAGTGGTATGTGTGGCTGCCCATTCCATTCCTTTCCTTTAGTCATTGAATTGTGTTTATCTATTCATGTGGAACAAAAATAGGGGAAATAATAATAAGAAAACCCCACTTTGAATTTTGTTCAGGCTGCTGAGTATAACGTTCAAGCGGCACAGCAAGGGATTGTGTACATAGATGAAATAGATAAAATAACAAAGAAGGTACTGACTTTTTTAATTTTTTTTTTTTTGGCTAGGTTATTTACTTATTAGGTTTCTAAACAGTACCATGTTTCAGGCTGAGAGTGCAAATGTCAGTAGAGATGTATCTGGCGAAGGTGTTCAACAAGCATTGTTGAAAATCTTGGAAGGAACTGTAAGTGACCATACATGTTACTGGCTTTTTATTTGCTGGCTTCATATTTGGGAGTCTACAAGCTATCTTTGACTTCAAGAAACTACAGTAATTATCCTGTGTATGTTGAGTACTTACATGTGATTCTAATGCAGGTTGTCACTATTCCTGAGAAAGGATCACGCAAGAATTCTCGCAGTGAAAGTATACAGGTTACATACTCGAGTACTCTACATGGTCCTTGATGCGAATACAATAATACATTCACCGTGTATCATGCGGACCATTTTTGGATTCAATTGAATGAAAACAGTTCTTTAGATTTTCTTTTTGCCATTCTTAACTGTTTTCAGCATGACATACCTGTAAAAGAATCTCATGGTAATGCAGATAGACACGACGGATATTCTTTTTATATGTGGTGGTGCTTTTGTAGACTTGGACAAGACTATTTCTGAAAGGTATTGCAGATTCATGTGTAGAATGGTTTCCAAAGAAATTGCACACAGTAATCGAGCCCTAAATTCTGACATGAATCAGGCGCCAAGATTCATCTATAGGATTTGGGGCACCCATTCGTACAAACATGAGAAGTTCTGGAGTTAGCAGTCCAATGGTTTCTTTATCTTTGTTAGAATCTGTAAGGATACTCTAAACCTTTTTACAAAAATAACATTTTATTTCTCAAAAATTGTTTCTCACATAATTCATTAACTGGACAATCCAATTGCATTGGCAGGTTGAGAGCGGGGACCTTGTAAGATACGGTCTGATTCCAGAGTTTATTGGGCGTTTGCCCATTCTAGTAAGTTTGGCAGCTCTGGATGAAGATCAACTTGTTCAGGTAGCTCCGGAGAATAGAATTTCAGCTACTTCGTTATTCGATGCTTTTCATGCTGTTGATATTTGTACTCAGATAAGAGTATAAGTAGCATGCTGCAGGTGTATGCACTAATGCTGAGCTGTTATGATGATGACGATAACTGATTACTCCAGTAGAATATATTGCAGGTTTTCATTAAAAAATATATGCTGCATGCTGAAGCTCTTAAAATGAATTGATCTGCTTTCAGGTTCTGACGGAACCGAAGAATTCACTTTCCAGACAATACAGGAAAATGTTTAACCTGAACAAAGTGAGCCCACCATTACTTGTCATCGTATCATATCTTGTATCATTCAGTTCCTAATCTTCTATCACGACTTTTGGTCTATCAGGTTAGACTGCACTTCACTGATGGCGCACTGAGATTGATAGCTAAGAAGGCGATAGCTAAAAATACTGGTGCTCGTGGTTTAAGAGCCATCTTGGAAACCATTCTATTGGAGGCCATGTATGAGGTAGACCTCTTGACCATTTCTGTTGCAAGATGCAAACTGGATCCATACATTCTGAAAATCTCTTTTAAACAGATCCCAGACGAGAAAACAGGAAATGAGCGAGTAGATGCAGTTGTGGTTGATGAGGAGGCAATTGGTTCTGTTGATAGGCCGGGTTGTGGGGCTAAAATTCTCCGAGGAGACGGTGCATTGGATCAGTACATAACAAGAACAAATGTGATGAATTTACGGGTAGGATCCTGTCACTGAGAATTTCTTTCTTACACATCAGATCAAAGCATATAATTTCCGCTCTTATACAGCTTTGCTTTGCTGTGGTACTATGTTATTCTTGTCGGTGAAAACAGCTCTGAAATGGAAATAGACTTTTCACCTTGCCCTGCTAACGTCTGTTTTCACGTGCAGGAAACTAACGACGGTTTGGCCGGGGAGCTCGAGGAAGCGTACATGCTGTCGAGAATTGTAAGCTTGTAATTAAAAAGGCGGGAGGAAGCGTACATGCTGAGTTCTGACCAACTTCGTACATCATGTAACATGTCTACCCAACAGTCCAACACTCACCAGCTCTTTCTTGCTCACTGAATCACCTGTAATTTGTTCCAGTTCCTGCTGAGCTCTGACGAGCAGATAGATCCAGAGCGCCATTTGTTGTAATTCATCTAAACAGGAGTTGCCTTTTGATTGAGCAACCGTCCTGCAAAGTAAATTGTGCCCAATTTTTTTTTACTGCTGCCCCAAACTGGGCAGTTCAATTGTTGTTGGCAAAAGTTGTAAAGATCATCATTTTTACCGAAATTATAAGGCGCATTTTCGCATGGCAGACAAGATCAAGTTTACTGACTATTGAATGTTTTCGGTTGGTACTTTTTTTTTAAGGAAAGGTTGGTACTTAGCATCTACGCTTTTCAATGCTGTGTTTAGATAGAGTGGAGATAAAGTACTTTTGGAACTGAACATCGTCCAAGCCTTCAAACATCGTGGGTCAAGGCCCACGATGCCGGCGGCCTTTTATAGTTTTTTTCGAGCCTTACGCAAACCTCTGCTATTCTTTCGCGCGCACGAATCGCCAGCTTGATCGGGCGGCGAGGCGCGGCCAACCTGTCCCTCTCGTCTCCGCTTCCGTTCATCTCTTCTCCCCTCACCCCTCTCTCGAGAGGTCTAGGACTTATCCTCCCCTCGCTTCCAAGGGCCAGGTGGCCGCCGGGTGCGCGCACCTCGCGAGCGCCGAGGTGGGGATTGGGGGGAGATGCCGGGCGGCAGGAGGAGGGGGCCTCTCTGGAGCCTCCCGGTGGCGAGGCGGACGCGCTCGGCAAGCTGGGCCCCGCCTTCGGCATCGGCGCCGGCTGCGGCGTGGGCGTCTGCTTCGGCCTCATCGGAGGTGCGTGAGTGTATGATCCTTTCTCCGACATTTATTCCTCGTCCCGCTTCGCCGCCGTAGACGCGGAGCAGCGTAGCGTACCTGACCGGGGAACTGCGAGTGTTCTGGTTTTAACGATCAAGCTAGGCTTATCTCCCGCGGTTCGATTGTTTAAGCCGAGAATCCGATATTTTTTTTGGTCGCTGCGACGGGTTTAATAAATTTGAAATTGTTATGATGTACTGGATCGGTGGATATGGATTATGGAATCGGGGGTTCGGGAGGTAACCATTGACAGATGGTGAACGTCTCACAAAGCAATGGAATTCAGGCTTGTCTTATTCCTCTGAGCGAATGAAATCCACGCTTATTTTTCCCTAAAAAAAAATCCACGCTTATTGTGTGCAAAGGGCCTCCCTTATAGATGGGGCATACATGGTGGCTGCGGCAGAGACCCCCTGCAATTTGGTTGCATCTTTTTCTGTACATCATCGAAGGGTGAAATCATGTAGGGTAGGATAGATTTTGCAATTGATCATGGCTTCAGGGATAGCAGGGTTCCTTCAATCTGCTAGTAAGTTGCAGGTGGTATAATCCATGTTTTTCCATGGATGAAGCTGCAGTCCCTCATGCTGCAGGCATGGTCATCTGTTATAGTCTCCTCTTCCTTAGCACTGGTAGGCTTCTCTGCTAGCCACCTATTATCTCCTCTTTTACACTGGTAATCTTCAACCACCAGAAAAAGAATCATCTGGCTCTTTGTTTTATTTGGAGCCTGCTGCCGTAGATGCTGAGGCTTGTGGAAACAAGCAAGAGCCAACGGCATCTCTAGAGTGTCATGGAGAACAGGATAGATAGTGACATTAGACTTCTCGCAGTAGTCATCCCTCAGTAGACCTTAGGAAGTAGATTGAGGATATAAAAGAGGAGCTACTACGTCTGCTTGTGCATATGGATGCTGAACTTGGACCCAGTTCTCAAGGAGCAAAATAATTGTTTTGAGAGAAGGAACAGCTGGTTCATTTTCCCCAATAACACAAAGCTAAGCACAAGCTCCACAATGCCAGGTCTCGATGAATTAAGAAATTTTATGGTAAGAGTGCGTTGAAAATGTGTTTAGTCATGTTACCCACTGCTATTCTCAGATTGATCCTATGTTTGGAATGGGCAGCCTGTGTGGCAGTTGCAGCTATATATTCTAGCGTTTTTAAGTTCTGAACTCCATTGCATTGATTATTAGAGCCACCTGATTATCATATTTGATGTATATCCTATCATTTTAAGTTCTGAACTCCACTACAGAGATTCTTGGAACAACCTGTCATAATCGATGCCTGTACTCTGTTGCTCTGGTTTAACATTGTGGTTTTGTTTGCTACGTATGATAAGTTATTACTTGATCTTGTGTGCACCTTCTTTGGTCTTTGACTTTTTTTTTCTATTCTGTGCACGATTTGAGTCTCCTTCAGAGGATCAGCTTCACATAGAATAAGGTACCATTTCCAAGAACATATTGTGCATGCTGTGATCGGGAACAGCAGAGCTTGTCTTAGTTTAGAATTTAGATGGTGTGATGACTAATATAACCAAATCCGCAATTGTTTTGAGTTATTTCTTCTTACTTTTTGTTTGAGTGGCTCCTTTGCACTTTTAGAACAGTAAAAACCATCTTGGTTTGGATTATCTGATGACTGATATAGCTAAATGCTTGCTCTGTTCCTTCTCATTCACATATCTATGAACAGGTGCAGGAATTGGGTCTGGATTCCCTGGTTTACAATTGGGATCTGGAGTTGGTGCTGGATGTGGAATAGGAATAGGTTTTGGTTATGGTTTTGGAAAAGGCATCGCATATGATGAAAGCGGGAGATATACAAACATCAAGAGACCATTCCAGAACTCAAGAAGCCTTGCATATGAGTAAGTGACAGATCTGCTTCATCCTAATGCAGAGTGTAGTCGTCTCCTATTATTTTGGCACTGAGTTTTACTTATGAATGTTTTTTAGTCAGTTGTAGATCAAAAATTTGTTGCCTACCTTTAGTCTAGATATTTGTTGAATTTATAGTATCTATGGTGAACATGTTAGATTGTGCTTAGTCTTTTCTTATTTCATGTATGCGCCAGGAATTTACTACAGTCTATATCGGGCTTTAACATATGATCCTGTTAAATATTTTGCAGCGAGCAGTTTGACATAATGTTTGATGAACTGATGGAAAGCACTAGGAAGCTGATCAAAGCGACATCGAAGGAGCTCGACAAGTGGAGGCGGATGTAAGGCAAGTAGCACGCATAGGATAGGAACTGCATATACTTACCAGGTCTCGGAGGCACACTGCACGTGCCCCGTGTGAGAACTGAACTGAGTTTTTGCTCGCTCGCTGTTAGCGGCGAATATTTTCAGCGATTCATGAGATATGCTGCCCGATACTCTTGGCCTGGCTTGTTGATGCTCGAAAGGACTAGTTTTTTTTTTTCCGCCATGTGCCGGGATGCGACACCATGTGATCGCGACGGCCGCCTGGAATTGAAATATCACCCACGACGTCGCCGTCGATACCCCTTGTGCTTCTGGAGGGCGCTATTTTCGTATCGGAATATCTGGCAGGACGTGTTCATTTCATTTCTTTTATTCTTTTCAAAAAATTGCGCCCATATGTTGACTGAAACCACCACTCGCTTACATCTTGTCAACTCATCATCCTGTGTTCTTTTCCTCTTTTGTAATTGCCTTGCATTGCCGAAGGAAATCCTCATTTTTCGGCGTCATTGTTCGACACGGGTGCGCGTTCCTCTATGGTGCAAAGTCCAAGCGATTCCGACGTCAGGTGAAAGCGAAATGCTGCTGGTGCTTGGGATTTTTAATCGACGTTTCCTACACCGTGGGAGAGGTTGCAATTGAATAGTGTCATTAACGCACACGTCCATCTCAGCTTGTCGAATAAGATGAATGATAGGTGACCGGGAAATCTTCTTCTTCCGTGCTACTCGAGGACAGTAGCTATCCTTGAGTCACGGTCCATTCAGTCAGGCGTCTGATTTCCCACAAGGATTGCCCGTCGGTCCCCCTGCTGCCCAAGCACTAAACCAAAGCTCTCCATAAATCGCAAAAGGCATGTCCATTTCATGGCGGTCCAACAGGAACCACAATAGTTTTTGTCTAGCAAAGAGGCGTAAACCCAAGAGAATTTGCAAAATGGAAACAATTTTGGGGCCACAGGGAAAAAAAGGTGGCAGGACAAGTAATCCAGCGAGAGATCCCTGACGTTTTTACGCAGCCGGGCTGCTGCCCTGTCAAGCAAGATCGTGAATTGAAAACGCCCGTGCGAATGATTGAGCGAACCTTTCTGCTGCTGCTGCCGCACTGACCTTTCATGCCAGGTCGGCTCGGCGCCCCACTCGCAGGCTTGTAGCCTGGCCTGCCGGCGCTTTACTGGCCTAAACTGCCACCATGCACATGAGATCTTGGCCACAACCTGCCCGAGGAACATGGAAACAAAAGCTTGCAGCTAAGCAAAACTGCCCATCCCCATCATGGGGCTGAGGCACAACAGAGCATGGAGGCTGCCTAATAGAGGCAGATGTCCGAGATGAAAGTGAAACCATGTCCGAAGGCATGGCAAAGACATGTACATGTGAATGCAAATAATCATGGTCTCAACTAAAGCTATTTTGAACTAGCACCACACAAAAGCATCAGCACTGGACATATTACAACTATTTCAGGTTCACCAACGAGACCTTATTTTTGTCCTGACACATTGAACCCCAGCTTCTAGAGTGATTGGCCAACCAGGCCTTGTTAACTTACCCAAAACCAATAATGTTAATACTTAGGCAAGTCAGATGCACAAAGAATAAATAATTATAGAGTCAAAAGCAAGCCCACAGAGACCATTTGTCCAAGGATGTTGTCTGTCGATAAAGCGCATAGATCATGACAGGCATAAACCAGCAGCACTGATGATCCCAGCATATGCATCACCAATCATCTCCAGCAGTACAGCAGCAGCTTCTAATGGGGCATCCAAACATGATTGATTTTGGAGGGTGAAGCTTTATGAAGCGAGATTACCGCCCTGTTTTCGCACGCTTCATCCCGGTGGAGTTGAAGGGGGACACACTAGGGCTGAGGTGAGGACTTGGGCTTTCCTCCCTCAGTGTGCCATTTAGAATTGCCAGTTCCCTCAGCTGCTGCTTCTTGTAGTAGTCCATGGACTCGTCCTAACAACAGCTCCAAGTTAGCTCACAGTAGATATCAAATTACTGTACAGGATGTAGGAATAAGGGTACATACAATTGGCTTCAGAAGATCCTCTAGGATGGACACAGCTTGATTTAGACGGCCATCAACCATATCTGCTGGAAACTCTGCTTCCACAAGCACATGCAGTGGTTCATTGAGGTGTTCATACCCAGGCTTATCCCTCAGCTTGTCTTCCTGTGAATCAAATCATATATTTCTCAGGACATTTGCATGAGGAATCAGCATGTAAAGAAGTATGAAAAAGCAACTAACCCAGTAATTACTTTAGATTGAGCCACAAATTAGACGTAACAAGAAACCAATTATCACAATATCTTACTATCTTAGCTGCCATAGAAATTTAAAACGAAATGGTTCAAGGGTCTGAAGCTCAATGCAACTATGGATTTCACAGGTTCACCATTATAAAATGAAGGAAACTGCACGGGTGCAATCTTATGTGCGAATAGAATACATTGTTAAATGCATCTAAATTCTAAACTATGCCACATAAATGCTGACTATATCTAAACTACAATAATGTTTCTACTTGACTTAGTAGTAAACTTAAAATGCCAATACTACATCGAAACTGGAAACGAAATTCAGTAAACTTTAAATGCTGACATTACATAGTTTTGTTGGTCACAGACTATCCTAAATAGAAATGGATCCTTACTGAGCCCACGATTGCAGCTTAAAACTAGAAATAACTCAAGCAGTTGACAATAAAAATGAGACTGAAAATTTTAACCAATTAGCATTTTCCACAATACTTCCAGTGTGCAGTCTAAATATCACAGCATGTGGCATCACAATTTAAGCTTTATGTAATGCAACAGAGTGAAATCAACCAAGTAATAATGGCATATCAGTAAGCGGCCAGCCACAAGTTTGTCCATGATATCAGTGGTGCAATATTTGCTAACTAACCATGTGCAAATATCCATATAAAGAGCACCATGACTACACATGGTACATTCAAAAAATGTCAAACGATTCTAATTTATAGCAAATGATAGTATTAAGATGGAGAAACATACAAAATAATTTAAACAAGTATTTAGTTACCTTAACAGAGTCCTTCACTGAACCACGTCCTCGAATATAAACTCTACATTGTGTTGAAGCTTCAACTCTTTTCAGGGAGTTACCCCGGGGCCCCAACAAACGACCAACAAAATTGTACTAATCACATCCAAAGAGTAAAACATTCAATATTTGCCAAGCAAATTCAAGAAAATTAAAAGGAATAATTTACAAAAGCAACACATACGTTAGGATACTTGTCCACCGGAACATCCAGCCTCAC
Source organism: Digitaria exilis (assembly GCA_015342445.1). Lineage (NCBI taxonomy): Eukaryota > Viridiplantae > Streptophyta > Magnoliopsida > Poales > Poaceae > Digitaria > Digitaria exilis. The sequence goes on along the minus strand of JACEFO010003286.1, from coordinate 489,797 downwards.
AACTTTCTTGACAACAGGAGGGCCCGCAAGTGCAGGAGCACCATTCCAGCCCATTGATGATGCTTGCAGAACCCCCATATGCTGAGAAAATAGAATAGTTCCCCGTATTAAAGATAAGCTGGCAATATAATTTTGGTCCTCGACAAAAAACATTCAACAATGACTGCTCTCGATAAAAATAGCAGAACATCTCATGTTTATCAGCAATAAAATCTGACATGGAATAACCTTCATATCTAAATGCTCTCCTTGTCACAGTTTACAAGTCATGTTATTAAACTCATGTTCTAATGTCCAAATACTATTCTATTAGCGGCAGCTCCAAGTAAAATGTCACAGCATGCTCAGATAAAACATGTAACATCCACAACCTATTTGCATTTTCTTCACTTCAAATCCAATGACCAAACAAGAATATAATAAAAAGATTAATAGTTGCCTGAATATGCACCTCTGTTTGCATCCCTGACCAGCCCTCCAGATCCATTGGCTGACCATTCACAGGGTGGCCAGGTAACCTTAGTGGGCTACCATGCTCAATTCTCTCAGGATCAGCAAAATTATGGTTAGGGGCCATAGTAGATGCCCGTAAAATCTCTGCATTAAATAGAACATTAACTCAATTAGACAATGATGCGTATAAGTTGGAAGAATAATGACATTAACACTTTGTATGCCACTCTAAACTGGGGCAAAAGCAATCTGCGTGAGATTCCAAATTCTGTACCATGACATGAACTATTGCACTGTGCCAATGAGACAGTAAACACTCTACTTTGCTAAAAATAGGCATAAGTTGCACAGTCATCAATGACCATTCTCACGATACACATAAGTTGGGAAACGACCATTATTAAGAGAAAAATTGTGGTTGACATAAGAACAACAATTTTAGAGTGTGAACAACCATAACTAAAGTAATGGGCAATATGATATTGGGATATTTGAGAAATGAATCACTACGAAAACCCAGCCAAAACACTCCAATAACTAGTATGAAATCAGGTATACCAGACCTCAATGACAAAATCCAAGAAGACAAAAGTGCAGGCAATCACCAAAACTTCATAGGAATACATAATTAACAGCCTCAACCTAAACGACTTGGAAAACTAGCCTTAGCACTGGAAATATTCAATGTCTTTTGCCACAACAAACAAAATAGTTAAAAGTAACAGAAAATTATATAAACTAGGAACAGTAGTAATGCCTGGAGGCAGAGACCATACCTTGGTTTAAGAGCCTGGTGCAGAAAGGAAGAACTTGCACGAATGGGGCCAATTTCTGCCTCTCTGCAAGCAACTCAGCCAGATATCTGCCAAAAAGTATCTTGTTAGTATCACAAGTCACTACTATGTATCATCACCTGAAAACATAAAAGAAATAGTTTGAAGAATAAAAAATAACTGTAACCCACGGAATGGAATGTAAAAGTAAAAAACTTGACATGATTTTATATAGCACGATCCATCAAATAAAAATTTACATGTGACCATCGCCAATGAGCGATTTATTACACACAAATTTTACACCCATCAGCAGCTAGTCAAACATACAGCTCCTATTTATTCCTAGTAGCCGTCGTTGGGAACAGCAGAAACAAATCTATCCGCGTGCGATCACCACAACTCCCTATTTTTACAGATCATTCCTTCATCACAATCGGCAGCATTGATCAAGGCCAAACATCACATCCGGACGTTTAGAATTAAGCGGAAATCTCCACGGGCGGCATCAAATCTCGTGCTCCTCAGAAAAGATTCCGAAAGGGCAGGATCAAAAACTAGAACAAAACTCGACCAAAAACAATAGGGGAAACAATCGCGGAAGACAGAATTAAAAAAATTCAAGAACAAAATAGCGAAATAGACACGCACCTTTCTCTTTCAGAGGAAGAATACCTCAGAGAATTGAGGGGATGAGGGGAAGAATGAACAGGAGACGGCGCGTATTGCAAGAGGGACTGCGGTGGAATCCTCTCATCCATGGTCCCCAAACAGCGAAACAACAAACTTCTCCACAAGATTGCAAGATTAGGGAAAGATATAGGACACCTAAGAACCCAAAATCCAAGAAATACGAAGCCAGAAAAACAAGAACAGCAGCTACTCGGCAAGCTTAGTTGCAGAAGCCTATCTTGAGGCCTGGGAAATCTAGAAGAGAAGAGAGTTCACAAAGAACCGAGAGTATATAAGGGATAGATGGGTGATTCTAAATCACAAAACAGGAAGGTAATAGATGGGACAATCAGTGATGAAAGCCCCAGGCTGTGCAGGGGTTGGCAGCAGCTCTTGCTGGTGCTGTTCTTGCTCTCCTTCCTTTCTCCTCTCTACAGCACACCCCCAGCGAGAGAGGGTGGGTGAGAGAAGGGAGGAGAGAGAGGAAGAGACAAACCCAAAGGAGGGCTTTGGATTCTCTCTCCCTCCAGTATATGTGTCGCAGAAATCAAGATCATTGAGGTCTCTCTGCTTCTGGAGTTTCCTCTGTAATTTTCCTCTCAAGTATTATTACGTTGTTTTGTATTTTTCTTGTGGTTCTTTTACTCGTTCTGCTACGTGAACCCGTCATCCTTCCGCGGCACTTCTGGTCAAGCACAAATATTGGTCAGAGGTCATCAACATATAGGACAGAACATGTAAAAAAAATTCTAAAATAGCACCTAGTCTAAATCCTACTAGTGTATATGACATGAATTGTAGGATAGCTATTTAATGAATACAATATGTGAGTATCTATATTTTTTTTGCCCATGTTTTAATTGCGATCATATTGTTCACATGCCGATGCTAATCAATATGTATATAATTCATGCTGCATAGTGTGATACTAATAAGTCACCTTTTTATGTAACCCTAGTTAAATAATTTTTTAGCAAGTTAGTATAAATATGTTTGATGTTAAAGGAATAGGGTATGCGAACGAGGATCATCTTTATCTTCTTGAGTTTACATAGTTAGTATAAATCATATTTATCTACTTTGGCGCGATAAAACCATTCCACACAACACGAACAAGAGGGGTGTTGGGGTCTTTTCACCTGTACCCCTAGCCATGCCGTAATATACAAATTTCCTGACTCATTTAACGGAATCTGGTGTCCGTTTGAGGGCGTTGACTCCTCCAGCTAGCAATGCGCAAGTGTCCCGTTCCAGCTCCTCTCCATCTGGGCCGTTCATCACGCGGCCAAGCTGATCATTCACTTCGCCACCGAGCATGCTGAGCCGTCGACATTTCAGCAGCCAATTTTGGCCGCGTTTTCAATCATTGGAACATTGTCTCGTGAGCCTTTTTATTTTTAGCCTTGTGCGGCCGCCGCTTCATCGGAATTAGACATAAAAAAAAATCACTGAACCTATTTGAGACAGTTTTTTTTTGTGACGTTTTATTTTGCTGCCCGATTTTTGTAGCCTACTGCCACCAGAATTTGTAGCCTACTGCTACCAGAGTTGGCCTGGTCATCATTTGACTGGACAAATAAACAAACAACTAAATGGGGAGGTTTCATGTACAGGTATGCACTGGAGACAATCAGACAGACAGGCAGGCAATGAAGCGCATGCATTAAGGCCCTGTTTAGATGAGTTGGTGAAAGTTGGCGAAATGTCACATCCATCCTTTTGACACTAATTAGGAGTACTAAATATAGACTAATTATAAAACTAATTACACAGATGGACTCTACATCGCAAGACGAATCTATTAAGCCTAATATGTGCCGACATTAGTGCATTTTTAATGACGGGTACTGTAGCACGACAGTGTCTAATGACGAATTAATTAGGCTTAATAGATTTGTCTCACGATGTGGAGTCCATCTATGTAATTAGTTTATTTTTATACCTATGTTTAATGCTCCTAATTAGTGTCCAAACATTCGATGTGACAAGTTGGCAAAATAAGTTGGCGAAAGTTGGCGATGTAAACAAGGCTAAGTTTATTTGGCACACTCATAACGTGTTTGGGCAGCGGCCACAACGGAACACGAGTTCCAGTCAGGGACCTGGAGGTCGACCTCGTTTTCATGGAAGAACAGCCTAGCTCTGGGTTGCATGGATCATGGCTAATCATGGCGATGCAGCAGGCTAGCTTGATTACATAGGCTAATCATATGTATTATAAGATAATTCAGCTGCTGGAGCAAGATAGCTTGATCAGATAGGCTAATCATATGTATTATAAGATAATTCAGCACAGCTCAAACCTGACCAAACTTCCAATTTCTATCGACGAAAATCAGAAGAAGCGTCATGTGGTTGAGAGTAGTATGCTTTCGCTGGATGATGGAGACGTACATGCTACTGCAGGACAGGGGAAAAAATAAGAACAGGAGACTAATGTTACTGTAATTTTTTCACATATTTTTTTGCGAAAAGTACTTGAAACGTTTTTTAATAGTGAAATATTGGTTCTGGAGACACCAAAATAACCAGCTCATATACGTTTTTCGAGTATATTGTCTCATTAAGAACTGATCTGTGCAATCTTTTCAGAAAACCAAAAAAAAAAATGACCTGTACATTTGCCCTTCTTCTACCAGTCTACCACACCCGTTACTTTCTGAGTTGTCCGTCCAGCTGTGTTCCACTGACAGAGCAGGCCACCAGGCACTTTAAATTTGGATTTATCATTTTGGGAACTTAACTTGTCGCTATTACTTGTAATACACCGTGACAGTATAATCCTAGTGTGAACCCGAATTATTCTTGCTCAGAATTTTTGGCCGGCCTGTTCTGTACCGTGCATATGCACGTGCGCAGAGTCCTTCTCAATGCATTAACCTTGCTTCGTTTACTGACAGCTATGGATACAGATACGGGCATACGGTGGTTCCTGTTTAGTTCCAGTACAGCGTTTACCATGTCTGCAGCACAATGATAAACACACGATTTCTCACTCCATGGATGAGCACGTGATTTGATTTGGCAGTGTTCAAATGAAAGAAACGTCCGCATTGTACCTGAAAAAAAAACGGAATAATTTGGCAATGTTCAATGAAACAAACATCCCGGTTTGCCTTTTTTTAAAAAAAAATTATCTTGGCTATTTTTTTTTCAACCGAGATGGCTTGTCAGTGGTGTAGCAGTCGTAGTGCCTGCGATGGTTAATGGTTTGAGCCCTTGCTGTCCATTTTCTGAAATTTGAGCACGTCTATTTTGATCAGCGTCAACATGTCATAGCCAACTAGTTCTCTTTCAGAACACGCGTAGCAATGATTTGACGAAAACAACCTAATAACTGAAGCAATGGTTCTCGGCAGAACGGAAGCTAGCTGTTGGCCGGTGTTAACTTGTGGCCGGCCAGAGCCTGACGCAGCTACTAATTAGTCTGTGGGGCCCTGTTTTTTCCACTAAAAATGAACACAACCAATCGGTCGAGTATATCTCCATCTGTTTAAAGTTAGGCCGCGATCGACTAGGGAAATATAACTGATTTTGAAAAGGATTTGCATATATACTAAACTAATGAGCCAACTCACTCACGATTAGTAGGGGTAGTTCACTATTCAGGGTCAGACCTATTGTTTGTTACCTGTTTTTTTAATAATTTGTTGCGTGTTGAAATAGAGAGTGTGTGGAAAAATCGATAATGGATTAAGGCCAAGCCCAACCAGATGTGGCTTCCGCATCCACACTGATGCTTTGGGCCAGGAAACCGTAGAATTTGGCCCAGAGCTGGAAATTGGTTCGTGAAAATATTCGGAATTTTGTAGTTTGAATTTAGCGTTCAGATTTGAAGCAACTTGGAATTTGGGTAGCTCGTATTGCTACTACTTGCCTCCCCAGTTTCTACTATTTAGTGCTGCAAAGTATTTTTTTCTGTCTGCGAATTAACAATGCAACTGTAACTCCCTACTTCAAGCAACACATTGTAGATTAATGGATTTTGTAATGATTTCATGCGTTCATTTGGATTTTTTGTATGAATTGATCCTTAGACAATACAGATGAATGCTACTTCTTGCCCCAGTAAAATGGTAGGCTTTGTGATCTAAGGTACAGATGGCCAAATGGGCCGCCCAGCCCAGCCCGGCACTAGCCCGACTTGGCCCGGCCCAATGTGGCTCAGCCCAACAAGGCACGACAGCCCATCGTGCCGGGCCACTTGGGCCCTCGGGCCAAACTTGCCGGCCCACGCACGGCACTAAGGCCTGTTTATAGTGCTGGGCCGGCCCGATGGCCCGATCAGCCCATCGTGCATTTTCACCATGAAAAGAGAAGAGGGAGGAGATCTGCACTTTTTGAAGAGATGAGGGGGGAGATTTGCATCTTTGAAGAGAAGAGGGGGGAGATTTGTGATGGGCCGCTAGCAATTTTATCGGGCCACGTCGGGCCAGCCAATTTCGTGCCGTGCTGGGCCAACACGTTGGGCCGAGGAGGCAGCCCAGGCCCGGCCCAACATACGGGTCGTGCCGGCCCAGGCCCAAGGCCTCCGTGCCGTGCTGGGCTTGGACCGGGCCAAAATCCCGTGCTATGGGCCGGCCCATGGGCCTCAGGCCATATGGCCATCTATAATCTAAGGTTAGTTTGCATCTTGACTTGGAGCAGTAACTTGGAGAGTTTCTATTTTGAAAAGTAGCTGAATATGGGGGTGTTGTTCCTTTATAGAGGCGAACAGACAGTGGTGGATGCAGCTAGGGGTGCTTCACTTCTTTTTTGTATCGTTATCATCCACATCAGCACAGTTGCACAAACTACAAGGATACGTTTGACGGCTCCAGGAGGAAGGAAGAGGAAGAAGTGCCATGTCGTTGCCACTCGCAAACAAAGTGCAAATGAGACGTTGTGGAGATGACATTGTCGACGTTGAGTCGGGCCGCGGCAACTCGGCCGAAGCTAGTGGTGGGAAGCGGTTCTATCGCGAGGCTGCCAAGCATTTCTCCAAGGCTCCAACAGTGAGCAAACTATCATACAAACAACTCTGTTTTTTTTTCTACCATGTCAAGTGTGTCTCTCAACAAACTTCCCGTTATTCTTCTGTAATTTCAGAACTCCGGTATTTAGTCCAATTGGTCGTCAAAACTCAGTGCCCCTTTTCTTTAGGCTTCCCAGCCATGGAAGTTCACTCACTCTAGGCTCAAATGAGGGTTTTTGTTACAATGTTCATGTTCTTATCAGCACAACATTCAGCGGAGATCTCAACATTGTTGTTCACCGAGTCACAAATCATGGCACTCTTCGACTGCAAAATTCTGGATGGTCATCGTTTAGAGGAAACAGCTGCAAATGCGAGGAGGATGACAAATGCCCTTATGTTCATTCGCGTTATAATAATAATGCCCAATTTCTATTTGTGTGCGGATATAATTATAGGTGTGTCATCAGTGGCGGATTTAGCAGGGTAGGGGGCTTTGGCCCCCTTATAGGTAGTGAGTCAATGGAGAAGATAGAAAGTTTAAGAGAGAAAAGGAGGAGAAGAAAGAAGAAGAAGAAAAATAGAGGAGGAAGAAAGAGACCACCCTACAAACTCGCTTAGGCTATAATTGTTTTTTTTTGTTACGATGTTCATGTTTCTCATGACAAATGTATTCAACGAACATCTTAGCATTGTTGTTCACCGAATCAGAAATCATGGCACTCTTCTTGGTGTATAAGGTTTTGGGTGGCCATTAGTTAGAGGAAACAACTGCGAAAGCAAGGATGATGACAAAGACCCTTATGTTCAGTTGTGTTATAACAACAGTACCCAATCTCTATTTGTATGTAGAGATAATACATGTGTGATAGAACTACGTATCGAAAAATTTATTTGCGCTAGAAAAACAGTAAAAATCTAGATACGGGTGTCATCAACATTGGATTTAAAGGGGGTAAGTGGGGCTCTGGCCCCCTCCAGCTGGTGAGTCAATGGAGAAAATAGAGAGGTTAAGAGAGAAAATGACGAGAAGAAAAAAAATAAAGAACAGAGGAAGAAGAAGCGTGGAGGTCCTTGCTGCATCCACCATTGGGTGCCATCTATTGTATTCATCAACACTTTCGTTGTGCTTCAAGTCATGTGTTTTGCAACTTCAATTGGGTCTCACGGAGAGAAGCCTCGCCAGATAACTGGGAAGCAAGCAACGTAAAGTGAAGAGCGAGGCAAGTAGTGTTATGTGTCATATTTTTAGCAGCAGTGGCGGAGCCAGGATTAAACTCTACCTATGGCGAACGTACGACTACTTATATGTGTATAAAAAAATCATTATATGACCAAATGTTACAATTCTTGTACTTGCGGTGCATTTTTCTTTTTGCACTTCTATCTCCCCTTCTGGAGTAGCATTGGTCTGTTCTTGCCCAGAAGTAGAGCTAAAAATTCTCCTTATGCTTACAACAAAAAACATTGAATAAAATATTTATAAAAATTTGCAAATATGATATAGCAATATGTATGGTATAAATATTTGCAAAAATTTCCCAGAAGTAGCGCTAACTCTTACCTTTTATTTCTTCTAATCATACTTTCATTTGCATCTGAATTGGGCGTTGCTGGCCCTTCTCCCCGTCCGAGCCGTCCGACGCCATCATGCTTCACGTGCACTCGCCTGGCGGTCTGGCCTCTGACGAAGGTAGACCGGGATTGGCTGGCCTCGACCTAGAGGGCAAGTGGGCGACGAAGGCCGAGAGCGACGGGCGGCGGCGACGGCGCCCAAGTGTGATTGTGTGAAGCGGTGAAGGCGTCGATTGGTTTCAATTGACGACTGGTATTCTGACTGCAAGTTTGAGGGAAATATTCTGATTGCAAGTGTGGGCTGTGTTTTTTTTGGGCTTTGCGGTGGGTGACTGATGCCTCGTGGGCCACACGGTCAATTGTTTAAAGGCCCAATAGAGCTCACGAATCGTTATCTTCCGACTTCTAGTCTTCTTCCTCCTCCAAACAACAGAGCTTCGCCCTCACAACCATGGCGCACGCAGGAAACTTCTGCAGGGAACTGGCACGGGACCTGAGGGGAGGGGAGGTTATCTGGGCGGCAGGTATGGCGGCCGCCATGGCTCGCCATACTGCTGGCTCCGCCACTGTTTAGCAGTGTGCCAGGTCTCGTGGCTACTGCTTTGCTAAATAAAATATGGTTAAGCATCCTAGTAACAGTTTTTGTGATATCTCTTTGTTCTAATATTTCTCGTTAGAGAAAGACTAATGGAAGAGCCCACTGCCGAGCGTAATGGCCGTGCCAGGTCATCCAAAATCATCATGAATGAGCACTTAAGATATGGATCACGACCTTAACCTTTTCCTTAATCCTCGCGTGCAAGTATCAGGAAACGAACAGCTATTCGTTAGGAGCCACCACTTTTCTTGGTGGTAGTGCTTTAGTCCGCTTGTGGCAGGCGACTCATGATGCGCCCGTCCAATTCTCTGTCTTACTTTCTCTTCCCTCCACATCAGATTTGTCCTACGCGTCTCTTCTTATTTCGCCAGATGACATAGGCTTACAATACTTGCTCTTAGTATTTGTAGTTAGAAAACCGTGTGCTGTAATGTAATAGAACTGTTCATTGGTTTCCTTGGTGCTTTAGATCATTTAATGTAATGAAGCATTTATGTGATCTTTTTATACTTAGTACACTGTCGTGTTTGGCTGTGATGATGGCGGACAGGAATGTTGCCCCGATCCTATGCCGGGTTGGATATATGAATGCAGGTAATTGGTGTCAAAGAGGGGGAAGGGGGATTCCATTCTCAATGAAGGCCGGTTGGGTGCTCTCAGTCTTGCTCTTACTCTTTTTAGGACACTCATGATCTTACTCTTTTGTTTTTAGGTCAGCCATAATCTTACTCATTTGTTTTTTTAGAACAGTCATGATCTTGCTCAATCCACTGATTTTCTACATGGGCCAAAAGGCCAAGCCCACACGCAGGATGATGCTTTGGTGCACATTATTTCCCCTCGCATTCTGAGTGACGCACAGTAGAAAAAACATATATATAATGTTTCAGTAGATAAGTCTAACGTATCATTATTATTCATCACACCATAAATGGTCAAACTGCATAGATATATATCCTCATAATTAAGTCGATCATGATTACTTGTAGTTCCACACGTGACACAACTATAGGCACCAGCTAGATGACACAAGATAGATGATGATTGATGATCATAATTGGTCGCCGACGAACACTGAGATGGCCGCACCGCCGCAGGCCACAGCTACCGAAGCTGGCCGCACCAAAGCTAGAGGAAGGCTTTGCTGGCTGTGCCGGAGTCGACCTTGATGTGGTACCCAAGGTGGAGGGCAGTCTGCAGGTGCTGCTCCTGGCCCTGTGGATGCTCCTCCGGGTACTGCGACGAAGAAGACGCAGCGGACGCGGCTAGCATGCTCGCCTGCATCTGCAGGTAGTACCCACGAGGGTCGAGCGACGCCGGCAGCGCTTGCAGCTCCGCCGCCGTGCCTCCACCCGCCGCCACCGGCAGCGGCGGCGCAGCCATCGTCTGGTTTTCTTCTGCCTCCTGCGCAACTCGCTCGACCTCTGCAACCTGTTGCTTGCAGATCACATCGTCAATTGTTGTTACTGTGGTGATCAATACGCATACATGCTATCGTTGAGTTTTCGTCCCTTCCTGAATGTAGCAAGGATCAGTACCTTGGCCCTCAGGAACAGGTTCTCACTCTGTAGGTCTGCTTCCTGTTTAAAGAGGAACTGCGTCAACCAAAGTGAACGTGGGACTTCTAAGTTCATGTTTCATCCAGGAGAAATATATAAGTTCTTGTGACAGCTCCGAATGTCTGAATGAACTTACTCTTTTCTGCATATATTCGATATCTGCCAGCAGCAGCTCATGCTGAAAAAAAATATCCAAAAAGTTAGGAGGTGGCCTTTGTAATGTCAAATTCACGTGTGTAGTTGATTAAAAAGTTTGCTTTTGCTTGTCCTGAGTTAAAATTCACATTTGTTCTCTCTGCCATTTGATATACTTGCATTGATTAACTAGCTGTCCTAAGTTAAAATTCACATTTGATCTCTTTTTTTTTAATTGAAATACTTGCCAATTGGGTTTGCGTATATTTTCTAAATCACATTGTAAGTCTGAACTTTGAAATATATAGGGGAAACAAATCGCATTGCATAATCATCTAGCTGAAAAGACTAACTACAACAATTCAAATTATGCAGCATACGGCGTTAAATTTTTTAATGGAGTAACATTTATCTACTGGCTTGTTGATCCATGTTTACCTTCTTGGATCGGATTCGGCCAATGCCTCTTTCAAGCCTAGTTTCAATGCTCTTGAGCTCCTTTGCGGTCAGATTGCCAATTGATTCACCCATCAGGTGCCTGACAAGTAGAATTCACCAAAGGAATAATTGTCACGAATAAACTGAGATAGTTATCAGAAACTAGTTCGGTGGCTTACCTGTTTGAATTCTGCAGGGTTTGTATCTGCTGCTGCAGTTTTGCCGCTTCTTGCTGAAAGTATTGCTGTGAAAATTTCATCGCACAGAAATTAAAATCAAGCAGTTGCACAAACTCATAATTTCACAATATCAGCAGTGTGTACCTTATCGTTAAGAGTATGGTTTGTATATATCAAAGCTTTGAAGTTTGATGTTGATTCGGCCTAATAAACTGACTTATATATAGGGTGGTGATTATAAATAATGCTGTTTTTTAAAAAAAGATAAACTTGAAACAATTCTTACATGAGAGTTGACATCCATCACTGGGGCGGTTCCCGAAGTGCTCGCAGATGCTTTCTTGTACCTCTCAATTGTCGACCTCACGCTGATACAAATGTTCAATATTGTCAAATTCAATAAATAAAGCCAAGCTACTGCTCAGAAAAAAAAAAAAGACAACCTCATCCCAGTTTCTTTGCGCATGTATGCCACAAATGTGGTGCCCTGAGATTAGAATTTAACAAGCTTTCACAGAAGGCAAAGTTTGATTTTCCAAAATCCACTGAAATAATTTAACAACCCTAAACCCTGAAAAAATCAGTTCCTAGATAGTTACTTTGAGGTGCCACATTTTTATTTCATGTGTTATATATGTTAAAAAATAACATAAATCGTATTTCCGACTAAATTTAATTTGACTTATTAATAAGCTTTATTGGACATTTTAGCTAGTGTAATTGACCGATGAAGCTAGATATTATGTAGCTTGTGAAATGATGTGTACCTAAACTTAACGAAGTCTCAGGGTAGTTTTTTTTTGTAGAAGATGTGTCTATGTCTCTCGTTGAGATCCCTATAATATCAATATACCTATAAGAAAATTTAAAAAGGACGTTTGTCCCACCCAAATAATAATGCACATCAAGCTAGCATAAAAGAAGAATGAAGGGGGGCAATATGATGCATGTATATATATCTTTCGCATCTTGGGACAAAACATTCTTCCACAGGTCCAGGCTAAAACAGGTACTGTGCTAGGACACTTCTGTATTGTACTACATATGTGTGTTGCCTTACTAGACGTTACACACACACAAAAAATGACGCGAATGAAAAAGTCTAAAGACTTGTCAGAAAATACACATCATTTGAATGGTCGACTCCAGAGAGGCTCTGGGTGCAAAAACACAAGCAGTCAAAGGCGTCCTTAAGCTCCTTAGCACCACAAAGGAAGGGAGGCAGGGAGAACCTACAGTTTCCATCTCCATGCAATATATACTCTCAGAGAGCGACGTCTGTGCAGTGTGCACATGAAATCAAAGATCCTTTTCAGGGAGGCCCATATGCGTGTGATGATTCATGAGTGCATGCATGCCAGGGCATGATGAATGTTCCCAAGGACTAGAACTTGCAAACTATGGAGCTGAGTCGTTAAATCGTTATACCGTGCATGAATGAAAATTAAAAGAGATCGACCAAACTATCACACAAGTAGTAGGTTTCTTTAATATCCATTGCACGAACGCAGCAAGGTACCAAATCGGAAGCGAATACATTTCGCCACACAGCGAGATGAAAACTTGGAACGATCAGTTTAGAAGCCTTTACTACTAGATCATCATGCATTTATGCTTATCATGACGAGCAAATAAAGTTAGGGGAAGAAATAATAAGTTATCTACCAACTTTGTTTTGCGTTCACCTCCATCATATATACAAGTGTACTTAGTAATAACCACGCTAATTAAACAGAAATTAATGGAATACATATTGACCAGGCCATGTAGTGATATATCGACCATGAGTAGTTTATTATTGCTAATTGAGTATTCAGATCATCAGTAAGTTAAGTGATTGCTCCAAATTTAACATGGCAAGATTTATTGCTGATCGATTACATGTTCAGATCATTACTAAAGTGATTACTGAAACTCCCTTTTTATTTTATGATGCCAAAAATCCCAGAGTGGGAGCTAATAAATTATAATCAATCCGGAGTTCATGAAAATCAAATGGTTTTCTTTTGGAAGTTTCCATCACCAATGGCACAGCAGCGTAATGCTCATCAATCATATGCCTTCCATGCATGTATAATAAGTTGATGCAACTGATTCATCGCAAGCAAATATTGTACCAAAGCATGCATGCTTTGTTTGCATGTTCCAAAGCAGCTATAGCTACTAATTATATTACGCCGTCAAAACTAGCATATCACGCACATACAGTTTCTTTTGAATTAATAATATAAGAACTACAGCATATAAAATGGAATGCGAAATAATTAGCTATAACTTTACGCACCTGTTACTGGAATACTCGTAGAGGCGACCTCGGCTAGAGAAGACGACCAAAGCGATCTCAGCATCACAGAGGATTGAGAGTTCGTAGGCCTTCTTCAGCAGGCCGTTCCTGCGCTTGCAGAATGTCACTTGGCGGCTAGTGGTGTTCTCGATTCTCTTGATCTCAATCTTTCCCCTCCCCATCCTCACGCACAGTCACAGTTGCTGTTATGAGCAAATTAAGCGTGGTTATAGGAACAATTAGTAGATCATCAATATACATACTGCAGTACACATGCATGAAAATTGTTCATGATATATACCGAACTACTGATGGTCGTCAGTAGTTAATGCAAATTTTCACTTGATTATATTGATGAAGTTAGTAGCAAGGTATTACAGGATGCCAGTTAGGACTTAGGAATCGGTCTGATAATCTTTCACTGTTGTGGTGAATCTTAGAAACAATTTCCTACACAACTGACCGGATAAATAGAAGTAGAGAAGACATAGAGAAAATTGGCACAGCTGGGTTCAGCTAGAGCACCAGGTTTAGTTTGATGTAGCTGTGGAATTACAGGATCATGCAACATAATTTAATTGTTTATTAGATGTGCAGGTACACATTTGAACCTAAAAGCACTAACACATTTCCTGTGTTTAACACCTAAAAGCACCAACACTACTTTTGTGTTTACTTTGAGGGGAGAAATCAAATACGCACATAAAAAGTTCAGTATAGGATCAAGATTCTTAGCTAGCTGCTTCAGTCTTCAGACCACAGAGATATTTAAAGCATATATTGTTTCAAGAAGAAAAATAGTGAAAGTAAATTATAGACCTGAAGGATAGTAGGCTATAGCTTAAGCTAACAGAAAGAAAAACACAAGATCTATCTCAATAAGGGCAATACTATATAGCATCCAGCCGGCAAAAGAAAGGTACAAGCGCGAGAACATGATTAGAGAAGGAAGCAAGAAAAGTAGCATTTGAACAAATTAAGCTATAGAACAGCAAAGACACTGAAGCACACGTTGCAACTTGCAAGGAACGTTGTTAGCCACAAGGGCAACCGGATCTGCATACGGTGAGGCAAAAATAGCAAGCAAATCCAACGAAATACACGCGAAAGATCTTGCTACTCATCAGACGCAGCTGCTGTACTTTGTACTGCAGCTCGTTTCCCCGGAGCGAACAAACTATGGTCGCAGGCTCGCAGTTCTTTACAGATCCCATTTGCAGCAAAACTGGAACTATCCCAAGAAATAGCAGAAAAAAGACATGGAAAATGACCAGGAAAAGAAACGGATGGCAGATCCATGCATCGATTCACACAGATATATAGCTAAGAAACACATCGAGTATACTGCGTGTTTGATCTTACCGATCTGCCGATTGATCTGATGAAGGGATCGAGATGGGGGTTGGGATGATGGGGATGAGGGCTTGCTGCAGCCTGCAGGGAGATGGGACGGGGTGAGGGAAAGGCTAAGATAGGGCAACTGCATGGAGAAGCCTCGGGTGCAGCGTGGTTTCCTTTTAAAGAAGGAGAGTGGTTGTGTGCCACTTCTGCTCTTTCGGCAGCTCACATTGGCATTTTGGCCCCTTCAACAGTTCCTCTTTTTTTTTGAGTCGCTTGACTTTGAGGGGCTGACATGCGGGCCCATCACGCTTTGGGCCCGCATGGCAGTCACTCGAAATGAGATGCCCATAGCTGAAGCCTTGTCCAATTGGCCACTGCCCTGCGCACTAGTAACAACAAGCTTTTGCTGAAGTGTTGAGTTTAGGGGTTAGGGCACACATGTTCTTTGGGGTTAAGAAATCGTGTGGGTTTTGTTTACCAACCTCTACCCTCTATGTATAAATGGCAAAACTTGAGACAGGCAGAGAGCAGTAGTCTTTTGGGTTTTGTTTGAGGAACTGCCGCAACCAAAAACTGATGAGTGTAGTTGTATACACATTTGTTCAAGCGAGGTAATGTAAGGACCTAAACTCTCAAGTGATGAAACGACTTCAATACTTGTGTTATTTATATCATCCAGGGGACATAATTGTAATCTAGCTAGCTACCTCATATTAACTATGTATATCAGTTCGTAATATACAAGATCACCTAATGGTACATACATATACCGTATATATAAACCTATGCCAACGATAATAAACAATTTTGTGCAACGTCCAATAGCTATAATATGCAGGGCCTTGGATTGCATGCATATATCTAACTTAGAGCGCTAATATGTGTTGTTTTAGGTAGTATTCAGTTCGAGCAATTAGTGTACACATGATAGCTTCATTTCTAGATGTTCCGTTCATTTCTAGGGGCATCTTTCTGAGATCGAACTAGGTTATCGATTATGGCAAACAGGGAGGAGATATATGGCGGTTGCCTTTTATGATCTCTCTCTGTGTATATATACATGTCCCTAGCAAACAGAGTGCAAAAGCCTGCATCACGCACAGTCAAGGCCAAAAAAAAGCACATCATGTGATCAGTACTCTACTGAGACAGTTTAATCTAGTGATGAAACGTTTGATTTGTAAACAAGAGCGAGCGCGCTCATCATCAGTACAGTAACCACAAAAGCACAGTTTGTACCAGCAGGCAACAGCAAGCCAGAAATACTCCTACTCCTGTTTTCTCGCAGAAAAAAAAAACACTCGTACTCCTGAACTGCCCACGTACATACAGCAACGTCAACATAGACTTCATGCACCGATTGTGCAAGGCACGCATGCCGCATGCGTACTTGCAGTATACCCTTTTGATCCCTCCCTCCTTAGATTCACGCTTGCCATTTCACCACAAAGCTACATGCACATCATCCCGGACTGTTTCAGGCAGCTTGCTCGTATTGCAAGGCTAGCTGCAACTTTAGAACCTTTATCCATTTTGAGACGGCACATCAGGCCAGGACCAAAGATATATGGGTTGCAACCTCCAGAAATGCATTCATGTTCAGCCCACCGGCGGCAGTGACTGACCACCGCCACATGACATGTTTGCATGCATGGCTCGTTCCAACATTTGATTTCGACTGAAGATGCGTGCTCCAGCTTCGTCGTCATGCAGTTACAGAACCTGTTGATATCCAGCTTCCAGAGCCTGATATATCCCAGCATTAATTACTTTTCTTTAATTTCTTGCGAGAAAAAAAATTGTCTATAACAGGTGACAATAATTTACAACTTCTCGAGCATCTGTTGGTGGTAAGAAATCTGAACAGTTGGAGGATCATACTGGACGAAACAGATCACTGCTCTTCACTGTTGCCTTCATGATTTCTACAGGACACCTACACACACCCCTGACGGTTGCACTGCAGACTGCACTAGGCATTGAGATGGACCACATGAATGTAATGGAGGTCAATTGCATCCAACCAACCTTTCCTGATTCTCGAACAAGTTTCCTCTGTTGCTCAGCAATGAGCCCGTTGCAATGGATGGAAACCTGATGTGTCAAGAAATTGACCTTTGTGCTTGCAGATGGAGAAGGGCCCCTTTATCTCCAGCCATACCCAAGGTATGGACACATGTGGGCCATCTGATGATGAAATATGCTCTGGCTCAATAACCAAGTCCATCAGGCAGGTGTAGAAGGCAGGCATTGGCTATCTGTCCACGCAACAAAGGCTAAATATTAATAATTGGGCAAAGTTATGACTGCATATGTATATATCTGAATGACTCCAGGTTTCCATGCCCTTCATTTGACCGGGTTATCTGTTACAAGCCAAGTAAAAACAAGTCAAATTATATTTACAGAGAAACCAGAAATGAACCAGAATAACTTGTAGGTTGGTAGTTACTAGACAGAAAAGAAAACAGCCACAATATGAATATAGTCTATCTGGATGGAGATTTTGCTTTCAGGTTGTCATGACTCCATGAATGCTTCCATAATTTCAACTAGTGAATAAATATATGAACATGCAGTCTTGCTACTCAAATGAATGGCAACACAAGACTGGCTTCATCATAACAGGTAGAGCTTTAGCCAATTCTCTGAAGAAACAAACTTCTGAAACCAAAGGGACATGGAGAGAAGAACAGCACTGATCGTGAATAAGTAATCTGTTGCAGAGATGCAGATGCAGGATAAAAATTCCAAATATCAATTGATGCGACCAAAATAGTCGGAACATTCTCCTCAAATAGTGCATCGCTGCGTTGAGAGAGACAACACAATACTAAAATAGAACCTCAACAATGAAATACTGAACCCAACACAGCAAATTTCAAGTATCAATAGCTTTTTTATGCTGTTGATGGTAAAGACCAATAAGACTCCGTGATACTCGCATAGGAAAGGCGTGAGGAGAGTCGTTAAAGGCAATCTCATAGGGGCTACATGCATATTCATTTCCTCTCTTTGGAAGGCCATTAGACAATTGGGACTTTCTGCAAAGGAAACATGTTTAACAAAGTTGCCTCGCAAAATGAATGAGTTGTCTGGGGCATGAGAAATTGAGCATGACCAGACCTGGTACAACAAGATGTGTGTGGGGGCGGGGTGATTTAAGAGTATTCAATGAATTAATACAGATTTAATGTAAAAAGAGTCCACTCCCTGAAGTTTGGAAAAAAACACAACATTGCCATACTTTCACATAAGATGAGCACACTAATTAACATGGGTAGCACTAGTAGTCGCAAACCAGTATGACGTGGCTATATTACATACCATACATATATTTTCACAGTAGGGCTTACAAGTTACAAGAAACAAAGTGAGCATGGGTAGCTCCTGATTATACCTATTGATTGCGAGACATAAGTCCACTTCATTCAAAATTACCTCTAGCTTTTACTGACATCAAACTTGCAGTCCACATTGGGTTTACTTTCACTCAGGCTCCCACTGACCGGGCTTCAAGTCCTTAAGACTAATCACACACTTCAGACCTGGAAACTCATCCATCTTCTGCATAAGCTCAATCCTATAAAAACAAAACATCACCAGAATCATGAATATATAAAATGAGCTCATTTGTATAATTAAGCAATCATTTTTCTGTCTTGTTTAATTAGGACAAACCGTTCTTTTTAGTGGAAAGAAAGTGGCTTGTAGGCTAAGAAGCCAGCAAGCCAAGCATCGCTATAGTCTGCAACTCGACTAACCCACTTGTCATGCAGCAATCCTTCCTCAAAAGCCAACAAGGGCTGATGGTGTGGTTGAGGTCTGAGGGTGCGGTTCACCCTGAATCAAATGCTTTGATGAGGCCCTCTCGACGAGCAACATACTCTTCGAACAGACTGTCAATCCTTCCTCAAAAGCCAACAATGTTTGGGATAAGTGAGCAGAGACGAGAGAAGTAGTTTTGTGGCATTTCTGATCTAGCTGATTGCTTCATACTCTTAACTCCACAAGACTCATGTTTCTTTCGGCTGTTGGACAATTGGACAAATACTCCTTGTTATTAGTGGTAGCATCATAGCATTCGAGATTAACTATAGCATTTGTTAATGTGGAAGATCAGAAGTCATTTTCAGTTTTGTTGCCGCTTTGGTGACCTGTGTCGCCGTCATGCCATCATGTTCTTGGTTGAGTAATTGAATCAACCATGGAGACCGATATTAAAAAAAAAAAAAAAGACGGCAACTCGGCCCCGTGTTATAATCATCTTCCCAATTCCCAACTCGGCAACTCCATCGATGTACCCCCAAAGGCACAGTAGATCTATAGGCTGCGAGGTGCGAGCGCCGAGCGAGAGGTAGAAGAGGATCTTACCAAGCTGGCGAGGACGAAGCGGAAGAGGCAGCCGACGCCGGCAGTGAAAACCCCATTCAGAGGTGCGGCCGCCGGCGCTCATCTTCGCCTTGAACTGCCCGCCGCAGGCGCTGTCACCTTCGAGGCTTCGACCGTGAAGTCAAACGCAAATCTTTTATTGCCATAGGAAAAACAAAACCGTCGGTCCCGTAGCAGTCGGTCAGAGCGTGGCTCTTATGAGCCGAAGGTCGCGGGTTCAAGCCCTGCCGGGACCAGGCTGCATATATTCTTATTTTATTTTATTTTAGCTTTTTCATTCTTCAATTTGTTTAACTATTTTCCTATTTTTATTTCTTTTACTTTTCCCATAGAATTTTTTAATTTTTTTCTCATTTTTTCTTTGTTTTAATTTTCCCATATATACTCAATGTGTGGTAAACATCATAGGTGTAGCTTAATAACATATCCATGGGCAATCGTACCATATCTAATATTTTATCCTATGTACCTGCACCATAATTTTTACTTCAGAAAAAACATGCTAAACATCGTAATCATGAGGCAAATTATTTTGATATAGCTAATAATAAATAATATCCATGGGCAATCTTATTATATCTAATATTTTAACATATGTACTTGCAGCATAATTTTTACTTCAAAAAACCTGTAGCATATTTCATTATTCTACTTATTTTCAGAAAGAATTAACACTTGAATTTTAACCAACACCTCAGTACCTTGTTTAGTTGTTCCCAGATATAAAATCATGTGTTCTCATAACAAGAATTTTAACCAGAGGTCACAAATTATGCAAGGCATAAGATAAACTTGCTATAGAGGAGGCCGGGCCCAGGCCTCAGCGACCTAGGAGTATACTCTCTGTCTCTCTCTGCTCCCGATCTCTCTCTCCATTTCCAGTCCAACCCCGCGGCGGACCAAACCCCCGCGCAGCAATGGACATGTGGGCCCTCAACCTGAAGGCCGGTGGGTCGTGCCTCATGCCGAGGCATGCCCAACCGCCGCCGGCGTCTCCCCTTGCCGCCGCCGGCGAGATCGGCTCGCTGTCTCTGAGGCTGACGAGGTGGAGGCGGCAGCCGGCGCGGTGGCCGAGGTTGGTGGTGAACGCGTCGGGGAGGAAGAGCAAGAGCAGCAGAGAGGACGGCGACGAGTCCAAGGATAAGGCCTCCTCTTCTGGTAGGTCCTATCGCCCTGTGCTCTAATGCTCTGTCGATAGGCGCGATTGATGTGGGGATCTAGACGATTTGCGTGTGGGAAGTGGTCAAACGTCTGTAGATTGGGTGCGGATCGAAATGATTTGCGCTAGGTGATGAAATTGACGGTTGAATTGTGATATTTGTTCTTGCATATCGATGTTGATTGCTACTGCACGATTTTTGTGTAAAGGTGTATCTCTTAGTAGTTCTTATGGTTCATGAGGTATACTGTAATTTGGCATAACCGATTAACCATGGATGATGTCGTCGAGGTCCATTTGGAGTCTGAGGCACTTTTGGTGCAATTTTGCGATTGGAGATTACTTACCTGCAATAATTGCACTGACATCAAATTCTGGATGTATAAATTATAGAGTTCTGATTGCTGCATTTCAATTTTTCAGCCAGAGTTTTGTTCAGATATGCATTGCTTAATCAGCATAACAAAGAGAGTTTGATCTCTCTTACTTCTAGTTACATACAAAACATTCAGTGGAAAGTGCAGCATTGGCCGACTACAAAACTGGGAACTTGTGGGTCATGCAGCTCTCGCTCTGTATCAGATAAATACATTATTATAGCATTATGGTTTTTTGTTGATGCTATAATCTTAACTGTCTGGTGGAAAAGCTGTTTATTGCCTATGTTGAGCTAGTGAATTTTGATCTCTCATTTCTGCATGCAGGAAAAGGTGATGCATCTACTCCCAGTGGAGATGCTTCCAAAAGACCAACCCAAAATCAGGGCGAATCAGAATCAAATGACACAATGTATATACCTAGCAACTTGTCATACTGGCGAGATGTGAGAGCGAGCTTTGTGATTCCAAAGTTGGTAAGGCCAAACTTTTGTTCTAAATGTTCTCCAACTGTGGCTCTTACTTTTATTGATAAGGCCAAAATATATAGATTTAGTTGATTAGGTCTTTGCTATTTCAGTCGTGCTAGAAGTGTACCAAAAGATTTTGACTGGCACCTTTAGCGTAGCTTATTTACTGACCATACTATGTAAGAATGGCCGAAGATCTGAAATGGAAATTCATAATAACTCTGACTACCAATTTACCTCACATTCATTTGTTAGAACCATAAAGAAGGCCAAAGATCATGTTCTGAGGGTTTACTGCACTGAATAATCATGCAACACTGTACCTAGATGTTACAATTTAAAGTTCTGAGATGGGTTCATGAGACTTTGAAAACTTACAGCCGTCCATGTTACAAAATGTATTTTATTCCATATTCAGTTTTTCATCTTAGTCTACAATTTTCATCTGCCTTTTCCCCTTTCGGATAAACCTTGAGTTTTGAGAATATTTTTCTCACTATCACACATGTGCAGATGCCTTACATTGATTTAGGAATTTCTTATGGTTCTCACTGCTACTATTTGTTATCCCAGTTCCTGTTAAAATTCATAGCTGGCAATGAACAACTTCATAATTCTAGATCTAGACAATTTCCATTAAGTATTGTGACAAGATCTTCAGTGTCGTATTGCTAATATATCCCAGTGTCTTATACTCTTATTTACCTCTTTGGTTGTCCATTTTTTTTCATTTTGCCCTGTACATTCACTTTTGCCTGACGTACATATTAGACCCACTTATTTTGTTTCCTCCTCTAGCACACCTGAAACTAGTTGTTTTAGTTGAGGAATCTCTTATTGACTTAGTCCTATACCATTTTCTAATTTATTATTATCCTGAATTCGAACCAGGAGCAAATGGTAGATGCAAATAGTCCACCACAGACATCTAAGGATGAACAAGTATACCACCTTCCCCGCAAGTGGGCTCATTCTATTCCTATGCCAGAGTCTGGATGTGTGTTGGTAGCTACTGAAGAACTTGATGGCAACGGTACCTTTGAGAGGACTGTCATCCTTCTCCTAAGGCTAGGCTCAAGAGATGCCTATGATGGCCCATTTGGTATCATCCTGAACCGTCCACTTTACACAAAGATGAAACATGTGAACCCATCCTTCGGCGAGAAAGCAACCCCTTTTGGCGATTGCTCTCTGCTGTTTGGTGGCCCTGTTGATATGAGCCTATTCCTGATGAAGACAGCTGAGGGAAAGCCAATCAAGGGGTTCGAAGAGGTGGTACCAGGCATCTGCTTCGGTTTCCGGACTGACCTGGAGAAGGCTGGTGCTCTGATGAATAACGGCGCGGTGAAGCCTGAAGACCTGAAGTTCTATGTGGGGTACTCTGCATGGGACCATGACCAGCTGCTGAGTGAGATTGACGCAGGATACTGGGTTGTCACTTCCTGCAGCTCAGGCCTGATAACCGACGCCGTGACGACGGATCCCTCCTGCTTGTGGACTGAGATTTTGCAGCTGATGGGAAGCCAATACTCGGAGCTGAGCCAAAAGCCAAAGCAAGACGGGGTGTAAACGTTGCTCATTTGCAGCGTAGTTTGCCACAATCTTTGTGGTCAATTTGTACATAATTTCAAGTCATCTCAGCTGGCTAGTAGCCAGTGTGATTGCTCCTCTCTACGTAGTTGCATCTCTGGACCGTGTGGTTTTGTGTTTACTTAATATAAAAGGACGAATATCAGTTGTACATGAGCTTGTGTAGGGGCTCTTGCCTGCTGTGTACCGAAAGCTGAACTTTCCTGTTGTGCATACTGCCTCTGATGAAACTTGTGTTGTAGAATATGACTGAAGAAATGTGCTATGGGATGTGCCATATCTGGTTGGGGCTTTCGTGTGGTCCAGAAAATAGAAACAGGTATCGCAAGCATGCTTAGTGGCAAACTGCCAACTGATACAACTCTGAGATACCGGTATGATATGATCTGACTATCCGTGTGCTCTCCAAAAAGGATTCTGCCTTTTTTTTTCGCGTCAACCATGAAGGCACTGCGAGACCAAGATATGATAAAACGCGTCAACCATGAAGGCCGGATATCCGCGGTGTGGACAGGAAGGTATCATCACAGCGACACCGTGCTGCACTAAACCCACAACTCACAAAAATGGAAGAGTGCCTTCTTTGTTTTGTGCGATATCTCACCTGTCTGACCAGACCTTCGTCAACCTGTATAATAATAAGAAAAAGGTTGCCCTTTTTGTTACTGCTGTTTATTCACGGCAATCACACAAGCTGAAGCTTGGAATGTACAATTATTCAGTTCAACGCTCGCCTAGACGGCTAGACTTGTAGCATGTTCTTGATGACAGTTACTGCATCCTCCATCACCCTGATCCAAAGTCTAGAGACCATGCAGTAGGATCCAATACACCACGGATTCAGGATTCCGACCGTCAACTCTGACTACACTAGATCTCCAGAACCTGCAGGAAACCTCTCTTTCTTGTAGCACGCTCACAACCAAGTCGAAGAGCAAAACCACGGCAGGCGTCGTCGACTACACTTCCACATCACCCCAGCCACGTTCAAAATCCACCATCCTCAGTTGTGGCTACCATTTTTTACCCGGCAAAAATGACACTCGCGTGCTGGCCACCGTTAGATTTGTCTGGATGAAATCGTTTCGAGTTCCTATCATCAAACTGCTCGGCCGGTTTGGATGCCAGACATTCCAGGCAACGGTGGTGGCCGTTCAGACTAGTTCAGGAAGAACTTTTTGCGTTCTGACTGATGAAACAATTGCAGCTACTACTAATCTTGCTTGAGATTGAAACTTCATTCATCGTTCTCCTTTCATCATCTGCTTCATGCATTTGACAATGGCACCTTACGTGCCATAAAGAATTTTATTGCATCAGTTGCTTTCAGTAGCACTATCGATCTTTTTTTACATCAGAATCTCTATGTCATCCACGCTAATCTCCCCGGAGACAAGCTGCTGCTCCCTGCTCCCGCCCGTACTGCTACTGCTAGCATGCGCGCGGCTCATGGTCGCGCCACCGCCACCGTGCGCGATGGAGACGCCAATGCCGGCGCGATCGCCGTGGCTCTGCGCCGGCTCCGGCGCCGGAGCGCTGTCCCGCGCCGCCACGAGCTGCGCGTCGGCGGCCATGCCGGCGTCCGAAGCCACGCGCTGCACGGACCGCGGCGAAAGGCGCGCCGCCGCCCCTGAGCCATACGCGGCCGCGGCGCGCTCCGGAAAGTTGAGCGCCGCGACGTCGCCGCCTTCGGCGCCGGAGACCGCGGCGGATCCACCGCGGAGGAGGTAGACGGCGGTGTCGTGCGCGACGGCGGCGGCCTCGGGAGTGGCGTAGGAGCCGAGCCAGAGGCGGTCACGCGTGCCGGGCACCCGGATCTCCGACACCCACTTGCCCCACCGCCGCCGCCGCACGCCCTTGTACCCGCGCCGCTGCTCCGCCTCCGGCTCGCCGCCCCGCTCCGCCGCACGCCTCATGGCGCCTCGCGTGCTGACGTGGCCTCGTCCTTCCCTCCTGTATAGCTTCGTTCAAAGCTCGTGGCTTGCGTTCTAGAGGTTCTTGGCTTGTGTTCTCGAGCTCGAGGTGGCACCGGCGATGGCTGACCTTCGGATGTGCACGGACCCCGTGTATTTATAGGTATAGTATGGGAGGTCAACCCGTTGCTGCCCCCCAAATTGGTTTGCCATGGAGAAAAAAAAAAGAGAAGCAGCTGGAGAGTGGACGCGTACTGTGAAGCCGGCGCGGTGACATTTCTGGTGGTGGTGGGCGGTGGCGGGCAGGTCGGTAGGGAAGCAACGATCGCAGCTGGGTCAAGATTTTCAAAGGGGCCAGTCCAGTCCAACCGTGGGTCATCGTCTCAACGTCTGTCAGCTCGGTGCTGCAGCTGCAGGTAGGCTCGCTGTCATTTTCTACCACCTTCCTTCACACAAACTTTTACATAGGACAAGCTTCATATTACACTTCTTCTTTGTACAGCGATTAAAATTCAGTATTCATGACAAGCTTCATACTATTCAGAGGTAAAGACAGTTACGTGCTGTCTATCGCATCCACTTGTGACGAAGAAAAGGGGGAAAAAACTGTTGCACTTAAGAACAAAGCATTTTCTGAAAACCTAATTTCTGACAGAGAAGTACATCATGAGTGATTATCGCTGTGTAGTTTCATGCAGACATGATGTCAAGGCCTTTGGGTTTGACGACTGAATCATCACAAAACTTTCCTCGCAGACCGCTGAGAGCGCATCTTGGATCGTGTCACTTTCACTTTCAGCGACGCGACAAAAACGAATGCAGCAACCGCACTACGTACGTGCTCGTCCCAACCAACGGACGTACACGTTCATTTCATTTAGGCATGTGCCACCATCAACTTTATTCTTGCGCGACAAACATGAAACCTGTGCCGAATTAAAGCCGAGTCAATTCCCAGCTTCAAAAGGGAAATGGACCTTATATCGGGAAAAAAATATAGACCAAAGGCAGTCAGTCCCCTCTAGGTCAATCAATCGGTAACAGAGACAGCTGTATATCATCGTTAAGGTATATGGACAGACTTTTACTGTTAGTAGTTTTCTTTCTTCATAGTATTAAAGTTAGCATGTCCATGTCCTGTTTGGCTTAAACTGATGCACCCCGAATCTTTGAAAAGCAAATTCGTCCCCTTCAAATTGAGCCCTACTAAGCTCGTTTCTTTCACTAACTCGTAGATACTTAAGTACTTCATGAATCCGATGGCTGATTCACGCTTTTTGTTGGCCATGTTGTATAGTCTTGCAATCTCTGAGGCACACGAGAGATACTGCAGGAAAGGAAAGAGCAAGAAGATGTCAAACTGCAGCTCTGGCACGTGTTGAGCTGACCACACGTCCACACGCCTTGGAAGAAAATTTCTTGATGACTTCCACCTGGACTATTGGTTAACAACGGCCTGCCTGCAGTCGGCCTCAGGTTGGCAGTTTCTCGGCTGGATAAATCGGTGACGTGCAGTGAGCAATGCCACGTAAATTTTGGCGAAATAATTTGCCATTTTGTTTTAGACGAAACGAGATACCTTCCCTGATGTCGTGGAAGAAAACGCTTGAATTGTGAAAGTAAAGAATCGTACTCCCTCTGTTGCAACTCTCACTTTCCGAGCAGTATTAAGTTTGACCAAATTTATACAAAATAAAATACTAATATTTATAGTACAAAATAAATACCATGAGATTAAAACATGGAATATTTTTTCATACTAAATTTGTTTACATAATTTTTCATAATTTATTATGTACCTTAAGTTAAATTTGAAAATTGTCAAACCCTTTGGTAAACGAGAGTTACATTCTTTTTAGGATAGAGGAAGTATATGGTCAGTTTTTTTTTCGAAAAGAAAAACTCAACGCACAATCCCCAGCGGGGATAGCCCTATTGGCATCCCTAGAACTTCTTCCATTATTGCATATTCGTGTATAGAAATTTAACACAGACGCTTTAGATCCCATTGGAACGACATCATGATATCCAGTTACTCACACGACGACGACGATAATTAATAAAGATAAAATGGCAAATGATGTTGTTACTACTCCAAGAAATTGACTATAAGAAGCAACATGAAAAGTTTAGATTATCATACGGATGATCGCTTTACTAGTGCCGGGAGATTAGCCGTTACTACTTTGCTAGCCATACTTAATGGCTTCGCGTGTGCTGTCTTGATCAGTAGGCATCATCCAGAAAGGACTGCACAGAAGCTCCGTCATCTCTGGGCACGGCTTCACAGTCTTCAAGCTCTGGTCGTCCAAGTCGTATATGCATAGCAACCCACCGTCCATGTCGCCCATTACGTTGTGGTTGAAATAGACACGGTTCCCCTTAACCCCATACTTGCTCGCGGAGCACAGTAGCTGGGTGTTAGCGTCGCTCAGCAAGAACACCCTATCGCCTAGGTCGTCCACCTTGGATAGAGTTGGCTGGCCTGACGGATCATCAATCCTGTAGATGCACACTGTCAAGATCTCGGGCGTGAATTCCTTGAGGTAGATGTAGACGTTGTACAACTCCCCGTGTGATGCCACTAGCTGGTTGTTGGCGCAGTTGGATCCCTCCGGAAACTCGACTAGTGGGTAATCCATGAAGGTGAATTCTGGCGTCGCCGACGAGAAGTCGATGAACCCCAGCTTCTTCCCGCACACTTGGAAATAGAACTTGCCGTCCACCGCGGCCGTCTGCTGGACCACCATCTTCGTCGGCGGCTCTGGTGGTGGCCGTCTCGCGTCGCCGATGTCGTAATCATGTGTCGACCAGCGGCTGTCTCCGACACGGCAGTACAAGAAGCTGGGCTTCTTTATGTCCAGCATGAGCACGACGCACGATGATGCCGCGGTGGGCGCGTCCGAGAGATAGCACTCCCAGACCTCCGGCAGCAGCTCGTGCTCCATGGCCGGTAGGGAGACGCTCTCGTCGGAGCGTGGGTCCCACAGGCGGGTGGCCCGCGGCGACGGGCCGCCGGGCGCGACGAGGAGGACCCAGCCTTGAGGTGTGACGTGGTAGTAGTTGTTCGCCAGCTCCGGCACGACGATGGTGTGGCGGAGGCTCTGGTCGCCGATGGCGAACGCCGTCTGGCGCCGGTTGTTGGGGTTCACCCCGTGGTCGTACACGAGCACTGGCAGCGTGCCGAGCGGTGGACGCACGCCGGCGCAGCCGGGCGTGCTGGTGCTACCCTCCATGCCTTGATTTCTCCGCCGCCTCTACGAAGCAAAAGGGATCGGTGCAACGTTTTGTCTATCGGATCGGTGGATGGATGCCCGGTTTCCTGCTTCACGCACCCGACCTGTACTCGGGTTCCCTTGTGCACCGCACGTTAAAAAGTTGTGTTTGGACTCCTGCTCTACGAAGTAATAATTCTTTCGGGGAGGAATAAATTTCATTGACGTGCGTTTACTTTGCGAGCTCGAGTCGGAAACTGTGGTGCACTTCGCCGCGGCGCCGCGCCGCAGGCCGGTTATTCATCCATAAATATTGGCGTGTAAGCCGCCAGATCCACCGATCTTGGATCGACCAAAAGGAACCCCTTTTTGTTTCAAGCGCGGCGGCGGAGAAATCAAGGCAAGGCATGGAGGGTAACACCAGCGCGCCCGCCGCCGGCGGCCGTCCACCGCTGGGCACGCTGCCGGTGCTCGTCTACGACCACGGGGTGGACCACAACCAGCAGACGGCGTTCGCCATCGGCGACCACAGCCACCACACGAGCGTCGTGCCGGAGCTGGCGAACAACTACTACCACGTCACACCTCAAGGCTGGGTCCTCCTCGTGGCTCCCGGCCCGTCGCCGGCCACGCGCCTGTGGGACCCTCGTTCCGGCACGAGCATCTCCCTGCCGGCCATGGATGACGAGCTGCCGGATAACTGGAAGTGCTATCTCTCCGACGCGCCCACGGCGGCATCCTGCGTCGTGCTCGTGCTGTACATGAACAAGGAGCCCCAAGTTCCTGTACTGTCGCGTCGGAGACGGACGCTGGTTGGAGCACGAGTACGACATCGGCGAAGTGATGCAGCCGCCCGTGCCCTTCACGTTCCGTAAGAGGGTCATACAGGAGATGGCCGTGGTGGACGGCAAGTTCTACTTCCAAGAGAGGGGGCTTGAGGCCATCGATTTCTCGACGGGGACGCCAGAGTTCAGCCGTCTAGAGTATCGACGCGTTGAGTTCCCGGAAGGATCCAACATCTGTAGAGACTACATGGTCGAATCAGGGGGAGAGCTGTTGTTTGTCTACGTCTTCCTCAAGGGGTACACTCCCAAGATCATGGCGGTGCGCGTCTACCGGTTTGCTCTGCCGGGCGCAAAGCTCTGCGAGGTGGACGATCTGGGTGACAGGGTGTTTCTGCTGAGCTACCCAAACACGCAGGTACTGTGCTCTGCGAGCAAATACGGGTTGAAGGGGAATCAGGTCTACTTCATGCACAATGTGACCCAAGACTTGGATGGGGGCTCCATGTGTATCTACGACATGGACGACAAGAGCCTGCATGCTGTGCGGCCGTTCCCGCAGGTGAAGGAGCTTCTTCGCAAACCTTTCTGAATGCTGCCTACAGATCAAGCCTGCATCCGCGATCAATAAGTCATAGTATTAGCTCGCAAGATATATACTCGTACCTTTTCACATAAATATCTTTTTAGGAACTACAGTATGTCAAACTACCACGGCGGTATCACCTTTGTTTGCATCAGGGAACTGCTTCCGTGAGACAAAGTTTTGGGGAAAAAATGAATGTTTGGGCTTTCGAGGCAGTTTGAGTCCCCGTTTGATCGTAGGAGGAACCACGACGCCAGGTATCAGATCGTTTATACGACGACAAAAAAAAAAAAAGTTGATCAGACGCACGTGTTGACACGTTACCGCATACGACATGGAGTCGCATTACTGCGTTCACACATATCAAGCACCGCGAGCCCGGGCGGGGGCATCCAAACAGCATAACAATTGTAACAGATTAAAAAATGTCTCCCCGACGTGTGATTATTCAAAGTCAAATCAATATCACCAGTCTGATAAAAAAACCAAATTAGAGCTATTAGCTAACACTGCTTGCAGGCGCCATACATACCATAAGTTTCCCTCCAGAGAACAAGGTGAGGGAATACAGTGACCAAGTAGTTGTTCGCGCCTTGTGTTTGTACAATCTTAACGTGTTGCTAGATCTTCTTCATCTCTCTTGTGCTGCCGTAGAGCACAGTAGGCTCTAGGCCTTTTATGCCTTGCATCTTCAAATTCTTCCTTATGTTCTAGCATAACAGAGGCAAGCTAAGAATAAGAAGAGGCTAAGAATAAGAAGAGCAATAGTTAGTGCAGGCAACTCCTCCATGAGGCACATGACGAGAGAGGAAGAAAGTGTTCTGGAGTAATATTCGGATATACAAGGCAACGCCAGATATATGCCGGAGTATATAGGCTAATAGTTGCTAGGTCTTCAATGAACCTCCTCTATATTTCTTTGAGACCCCGAGCATGTGATTTACACTTCCTTTGTACTCCTAGGCTGCTTCTAAATCTTTGTTTTTATTGGAACTGCCCCTTTCATTAACTTGAACGTGCCGCAGAATCGCCGGCAACCAAGTTCACAATACAATCTGGAATACTGTCTACAGAGAGATCAGTACCCGAGTCACACTCACACCCTAGTTTGGCCAAAGCACGAGCCACAACATTACATTCCCGCTTCTGATGGCTCGCATGCACACTCAAGAACTCATATCTAATCATATTCTTAATCTCAATTATAATACCTCGAACTGGCGACCTGTTATAGTCATTCGTCGAGAGAGCTTGTTTTAGTAGTAAGGAGTCTGTTTCAAGCTCAATGTTCCCGATGCCGAGCTCCATTGCCATGCTGACACCATGCCAGCATGCTATAGCTTCAGCTTGGAGAGCATCAAACGACCTCCCAATCCTTCCCCAGCATGGCTTGATCACATCTCCTTCCTCGTCACGAATTACAAAACCCCACCCTCCCCTTTTCTCTTCAGTTGACGACTACTAACAATCAGTTGACGAGATGACTCGTATGCAGAGGCGGACCCAGGGCCGGGCGAACCAGGTCGCCTGGCCGGGCTGGGCTCCACCGCGCGGCAACAATCGGATCCACGTCGTGCCTCCCTCCGCGTGACGAGACGTCACTCGCCTCCTAGGGGAGCGAAAGCGCGGAACAGCTTCCGTGAGAGCCTTTTGTGTTGAGTGGCCTCCAGCGTCCAAATCGATTTAAAGCCAATGTTCGATTAGTGCTTTACCATTCCATGCTTCCACGAGACTCATCCAGCAGACGGCCGCGGCGGGCGGCAGCAAGTTCTACTTCGCCGAGACAGGAAAGCTGGGTGTCCTGGAGTTATCGCCGGCGCCGGAGTTCAGCGACCATGACTTATTCACCCCCGAGATCCTCACGGTGCGCGTGTACAAGTTCGACATGTCGGGGGAGACGACGACGCTACGCGAGGTTGGGCACCTGGGAGACACGGTGTTTCTCTTGAGCTACCCAAATGCGCAGGCGCTGTGCTCCGCGAGCGAGTACGGGTCAAAAGCAACCGTATCTATCTACTTCATGCACAATACGATGAAGGAACCGGATGGCGGGTTGCCGCACGTCTTCAACCTGGGCAGCCAGGTCTTGGAGACTCTACGTCCGTGCCAAGATATGACGGAGCTCATGTGCAATCCGTTTTGGAGGTTGCCCACAGATCCTGAATGTGCTTAGGAAACACGAAGCAGAGCACCGGTTGTGTAGTCATTGGTTCAGATTTACTACATGCCTATTTTATTTTCTATGCAGATCCTGATGTTTAAGGTTGGAATGTCCTGATTGTTTCGCTAAGATTTTCATCAAGGAGCAAGCAATGTATTATTTGTTCTATGATCATGTCTTTGTTATCGCGTGGAACAAGAGCAACAGTGATTTCCATAACTAAAATACTGCCAGTGTTTCGTAACTACCAATTTAATCCTCAAAGTTACAAAAACTGGAAACTCGACAAAATTGAGGGTTTCATCTGACATCTATTATCAATTGTTTAAGGTTAAACGGTCAGACGGGTTCATTCATTCATATGCAAGAAATTTTAAAGAGGTATGCTCAGTTTCGGCATGTTCGAAGGAGGTTTATAGAGAAGCTCCACTTATGTCTACACTTTGAACAATGAAATTTTAGTGCCAGGATTATGGTAAACTTTCCTAGTGCTATGGTGTTGATCTCTAGGAATGTGATGACAGATCACAGAAGCACTGCATAAAAATATTTAAGTTTTTCTCGTCTAAGTTGTCTAGTTCACATAGTTTCCTACTCGTCAATTTTCCTGGTATGTTTTGGTTGATTTTTTACCGTAAAATTAGTTTAATTCAGGATATCGCAACTCAATCATTTGGAATCAATTACTGTGACGAGCTTGAAAATGTTCTAATTCATTTAGTATTTTAGTGTACACTCCGTATAACAACTAAAATGAGACGAGCTTGAAAATGTTCTAATTCATTTAGTATTTTAGCGTACACTCCGTATAACAAATAAAATGAGACGAGCTTGAAAATGTCTCATTCATCTAGTGTATAACTGATAACATTACAGGTTGTTCCTCGAAACTATCATGTTACATACGAGATACATGAAAAGAATGAACAAATGAACAAGCACGCCACTGATAGCAGTTAGCATCATTGCTGACAGTTGTCCCCTCTATTGTAATATACACTTCCTAGTCATGCCATTGCTTCATATCATAGCAAGATCAATGCCATTGCTGGTTTTCCCCTCCCATGATGTAATATACACTTCTATTCATGACATTGATTCATATCATATCATAGCTAGATCAATAAAGGTTTGGTACTTAGTCTTGCATTCCTCTTATAGTAGTTTCAATTCGAAAGGTTGATGAAAGAATCCGAAACAGACCATCTGGGTTGTCCGCATGAACCTGAGAAAAAAAAACATGCAAATAATCAATCTTTTGTTTGCAACTTTAGTAAAAACAGAAGGCAGATGTTACCCAGTGCCCAGCATCTTCAAGCACGTGCATTTCAACTCCTCCACCCTCATCTGCAGCTAATTCTTCCGCAGCATGAATCCTTTGGAGGTCTTCAAGAGCCCATCTATGCAAACTCCGTTCAGCTTTTAAAAAATTAATATGAACCCCCCTTGGTACATTTTCTACAATCCTCCTGAAAGGTGCAAATATTCAATTAGTCACCAAAAAAAAAATCTTAAGATGATCTCAACTGGTATCGATGAAGATTTACCATAAATTAGTATCTTCATAAGACTTGTACATCTCGGAGATGCCACTTAGATCAAAAGTCCATGAGAAGCTTGAAGATGATATCTGGCCTAATGGACTGCTCCGACGTAGATTTGTAGCCACCCACTAAAAGAAAGAACCAACCAAAAGAAAAAGGAATCCCTGTTGCTTCATTGGAGAAAACAAAATAGTGTAGCCTAAAAGAGCATTTTAATGAGCAGTGAGAGTATTCAATCGTACCTGTGCAACATCTACAGAAAATTGTTCTTTAACAAGAGCATTAACAACCTCCTGCTTTGAAGAAAGCTGGATTTTATAACAATAAAAAAAGATGATTCATAAAGCTGTTACACAGCACTAAAATGTATTAAGTATTATTTGTTTTCTAAGATAACTTTTAAAGGCCAACCTGCGTAGGCATTCTTCTGAGGAACTCAATAAGTTCGGCAGGGTGATCTTCGCCGTCTCCTCCAGCACGAACTTTGCCAGGAGTAGCATCAAGGACCCATACCTTTCAAGGCACAGAATATTGAGAAATAAACCATAAACGAGAAGAAATAATTAGACTAATAAAGTGGCAGAGGTAGCAGTAGAGCTCACTCTAACAGGACGAGCAAGCGGTTTTGCAGCTTGTTCTACCATACTCAGGGCCACTGCAAAGGACATTTACGAGGATCAAGACACATCCTAATTACTTTAAATGTGAAGCATGCCATTACTGAAAGGTAAACACAAATAAATAAATAAAAACCTTTTCCACCAAAGCTGTGACCAACTAAGACCCGAGGTGTTAGCCTGAGCTGCACTATCTGTTGGATTTAGCAGTAAATATAAGATAGCAGTAAATATAGCATGCAAGTTAAACAGGGTAGTGCCATGTCACAAATCATTTTGTAATTTACTTCAATGTGTTTATTGAGAAATTACAGTAAGCTCAAATCTAGATTTTATTATATGATTCTGACATGTGTACAATGACACGAAGAGTTAGGCCCAGTCACCAAACATTTGTATAATCCAGCCTGTCCCCAAGTGCATATAGTTAGATTGATGAATATGCAGATATGAGATATTGCACGAGCACATTAGACATTGATGCAATTTATTTTTGAAAAAGGTACACATCTTTCTTTTTTGACCAAAAATGAAGGTGGGGGACATTAGAAACCATGGGGGCAAAGGCATGAATTGCCAGAAGCACAAACCAGCTTTAGAACATCAAGAGCAGTTGAGGCAACAGTGTGTGGTCCACGCTTCTTAATCGATGCTGAGTCACCATGGCAGCGCAAATCAACCAAGAGAAACTGCATGAAGAGAAAAAAATGGCGTTCCTTGTTAGTTTCTGCATTGCTGTGAAATTCAGGCCATCATAACTATGACAGAAATAATGACCTGCCACATTGGGAATTCCTGAGCCAACCTCTTTGCAAAAGATCCTTCACAGAAAAAAATAGTTTTATCAGATAATAACCAAAACATAAAGGTAGCACGTTATGTTGCTTAAGCTTGACTGCAAGCTCATAACAAAATGTGAAAATGCGACAATATACAATAAAGGCAAATTATAGGCACATATTGAGCACTGCTCATTTACCCCAGTTTTTCCTGCTTCCAAGGATGCCATGAAGGAGAACAGCTGTTGGTGGATCAGGTATTGACTTGTCCATAAATGAGTTCCACTGCACCTGAAGTGAAGTGTTGAATATGATTTATCTTGAATTATTGGTGGCACGGTAAAATTTCAACATTGAGCTTGTATTACAACTAATGATCCATCATTGAAGTGAAAGCAAAACTTACAAGGTTCCCTTGAATCAATTCATAGGCCTGCAGGTGAAATGAAAACATTTGTTAGCACAAGGGTGGAGGACTTGCCCCATACAGATACTCTGAAAGCTTCTATACCAGAACTCCAGCAGGCCTGTCCACATCAGGCTGATTAGCAATTCTTGCGTCGGCCAAAGCCGTTTGAGCACAGTTGCATGGAGGGCACACCAACAACCTCGAACTCATACTAGATGACATCAGCAAGCCATGGGTATGAAATTTCGCCTGAAACCAAGAGGCAAATGCACAATCACCACCAAAAGTTCAGATTCTATTGGCAATAAATAAATCAGACAATTTGGGCAGAAAACAGTAACACGTGCAGGCAAGGGAATGCTCATGTAACAAAATTTTATAAGTTGTAAACTCTTCATCACAACCCTGTCTGAGCTCCATATCTACCTCCTATTGCGCCATGTGTTTTACGGACTAAAAACATCAAGACAGAACAATAGTAGAACTAGCAAATACAAACAGATGTGTCACCTGTACTCTTTAGATATGATCGTAGTAAGAAATGTTTTTTTTACCACAGAAGACACTTAAAGAGCGCTAACCTGATCAAAGAAGACCTAAAGTTAGCACAGCAAACTACACTGATCACTACAGTAAACACTTATAATTGCCACAGAATAAATTAATGGCTTGTCACTGCAGAAGAAGAAGAAGAAGAAGAAGAAAGAAGCTATTGATGTTCTGAACCATGTACTCCCATAAGCCAAAAAAAATATTCCTTCTACTGTCTCCTTAAGGCAATCATACACAAACAAAATGAGACCAACACACTCCACGCTATGATATAAAAGGAAATCGAAGCAAATCGATCAAAATGTAAGAAATGTATCAGCAAGACAGTTTGCGCGGTTCAATGGCAGTGAGCTTCCGCGGTGAAGCTGACCCCACTTCCTTCTGCACTACGCCGATCACCAATTCACTACTACTCGCCAACCCCACATCCTCAAAATTGCACCCAAAACCTCGCGTCCGCTTCAATCCAACAACGCGTTGAGGTAGAAGCCATAACCTGGCCCAGCATTAGCTCCTATGCCTACGGTTTGTGCCACCCAGAGCAAGCGAAGAAGCGCCGCGTACCTCGAGAGGCCGCCCTGCGCGAACCCTAGCCCCGGACCGCGGCGCGGAGAGGGCGCCGGCGCCGAGCGAGGCCCTCCTCCCCGGCCCCGCGGAGAGAGACCGCGGCGGCGCTGCTGCCGCCGCCGCCATCAGATCACGGGCGGCGAGTGGGGGTCAGCAACGGGGGGCGGCGCACCGAGACGAAACGAGCACGAGCCAGCCAAATTGGCGTGTGATTTCGTAGGCATAAAAAAATGGTCCAGTTTATTTGTTCCTTTTCGTGGCAGGGAGGCGGGCGGAAAAAGGGAAGGGCGGAGAGCCCAAAGCTCGAGAGGCTGACGAGCGGGGCCCAGGAACACGTGGCTTGTGAGTTGAGTGACTGACAGGTGGGGAGAGGACACGAGGAAAGGTCTTCGTGGGTGGTCGGTGGGGGCAGGGCTGGGACCCGCGTGCGAGTCGGGTCGCTCTTTGCGTGCGCCAGTGCGTGGGGACGTGGCGACCATACCAAACCGTAGGCTGCGCCGCACGCTTCTACTTTGTGCGTGTGATCACTGATCAGGGTGGGCAACGTGATCCGCCGTGCGCGCACCGTGCACCGCAGGCTCGGCCGGCCCGGTGGCTGCGCAGCCCGCTACTACTTTGTGCGTGCGATCAGGGCGACCGCTCACGTGTTCGTGTGCGATGCCTGGCCGATGCCTCCGCCACTTGTTAACGATCGCGTTCTGAGACTGACGTGCACAGGCTGCGGGCTGTAGTGCTTGGCATCAGCATCACACACGGCATTGACAGCAGCCAGCAGTCCATGACCCTATGTTGTCGTTGCAAGAATCCGAGATGTGTTGTTCTAGTGGCGGACTGAACGGGGCAGACGACATAGTTGAACGGCTCAAACCAAGTGCACGAGGCCATCGATCTTGCCAGTTGCCGGCGCCAGCCCTTCGTTCAGAACGCTGACGGCTCGTCAAAAAGGAATATGCAAAATCTCCCTGAGACCCTGACCAATGAGTGTTAGGAAATAATCTAATGGAACCAAGGAGAGAAAGAGTTCAATCTCTATTCCTGATCCTTGATGTGCACATGAATGCCAATATGGCGTTTACGGTGTTCTTGGTCTACTGGGTACGATCCTGTCGGCATTGCTGGTAGCTCGTACATCACATTCAACCCCACGTCTTGCTATAGAGACAGATGCACCTAGGGTGTGTTTAGTTGGGAGGGGAGGAAAAGAACTTTTTTTGGGAAGTGTGTTCTGTGAGAGTGATGAATAGAAAAGTTGAAAGAAGTTAAAATGGGAACTTTACTGGGAAGTGTGTTTTCTAAGAGAGATGAATAGTAGAGTCCAAAAGAACTTCTCGAACTAAACACGGCCCTAGAAGTATCAATGCACGGAACGTACTAAGCTGGAACGAGCTTCCCATGCTATCGTTGGCAGCTGGGCAGCGTCCTGTCAGCGTCGGTCTTCAGAATCAAATATTTCAGCTGATGACAGGTCAAGAGACAGGTTGTTCGTCTGGGTCTCAGAGAGCTCCATCTAAACCTGATGATCAATAGCAGTGACCCATGTACAGACTAGAGAGGGAATAGCTAATGCAAACTATGTTCTGACAGAACTGCATTTTGCTGTTCCCGTCGGTGCCATTAGGTTCGTTCTCTTATCCAAAACAAGCCTGATAAAGAAAATCTTCTGTTTTACTTCCTTCACCGCATTGTCTTGGTAGAAAAAAAAAATGAGAGGGAGATATGTTGGAAGAGCTGGAGCTTTCTTATTTCAGGTCATAGCTAAACCAGTGGCAAACGAAAGTCATCATGGTCCAAGGTGCACGTTCCTCCACCTGCAAGAGACATTGATCGCCTTGCTCTCCTTGAACTTATTATCGCCGGTCCAGTCGTCCAGGTTCAGCGACAGTGGCTTGTGTGGTACACATTTTCAGGGGATCCTGATCGATCTCATGCATGTCTGCATTTTCCTCCTCCTTTTCAGTTGAGGATATTCATTGGATAAGAAATGGACGTCGACATCCTGCATGCATAAATGATATCTCTGTGTAAACAAAGATAATCCCAGGAAGGAGCATTGTCATGATTCCAAGTAGTCTTGGTGTTATCATCGAATAATCTGTATGTTCATTTGACAATGCTTTCAGAGTACCTACACTAGGCGTTGCTGAGGCAACCAGACAATGCTTTCAGGAGTATCTGGAAAATCTCTCGTGACACTAGGCATCATATCTACAGTGTACTGGTTAGTGTTGGTACTGTCAAGTGTCAACCAGACAACCACACTGTCGAAGCTATATGGGCCTTCCCGTATCCATTTGACTATTTCTCATGATATTTGGCATCATGATATCTGTAGTGGCTGTACAAGATTGCCGCTACTCTATCTTCTTCAAACTGACACCTTACATGGTACACTGCACTGTTCTTGTTCCTTACTATCTGTTCCCCTCTCAACTACCACTAACTGCAAAAGGCAGCAGTTAGCTAACTGTCCATTTCACAAACCAAAGGCCGCTGCGCATGTTTGGTTCACGGGAACCGCTTACAGACACATGGTTTACGCTGCTAATCCCACTTGGAAGCTAAAATTCTGGATAGGCATCAAGTCCTATCCTGGACCCAAAGTAGTGATACACCATTGTGGTATTGTCTCTGTTATTCTGCTCTTGGCATCCTGTGATTCAGACTGCTCTTCTGGCCTCTGCAACAAACATATATGAACAGACACGACTTGTTCTTAGATTTCAAATTTCTTCTTTTGAATGCAAGAGATTTGCTGCGATCCCTCGCATGTGCCAGGAATGATGGCACTCACCTAAGCCTTATATGAAAAGGTTTCTTTCCCATATGATATATGTTGTTTTATCTTAAGATATGTTCGAGTCGTACTGGTGATAGAAGATAGATACAGAAGATGATGATGGGAGGGCGCGAGAGGAACTCAATTTCAAGTACCCAAACATATGGACCCCCATCTTGACCGGTGGAAAGGCAAGGCCCCATCCATGCCCTTCACACGCCCATGCTCCTTTTTTTTTCTTTTTCTTTCTCCTTTTCCCGGCAAATTTAAGTTATCCGCCCGAATATTCCTAGGCGCTCATAAAGCGTTTCCTGGCTACTCGGATTTGCAACTGCCCACCATGAAATTGAGCTTAACATGTTGAATGACCACAGGCTAGGCTTCAAAAGGAGGGGCCGGTGTTTCTTCTTCAGAACTGCTGAAGTTGACATCATGAATTTCTAGCAAAAAATCATAGCATGAGCTAGCGAGAAAGAAAAAAAAAAACAGGAGTAGAATCTAGCGAGGTCCAGTCCAGTGAGTGATGGACTGATGATCCTAAGCGGCAAAAGGGTTAGATTCCCACGGGCCACGGATGGAGGGTACCTTGGCCCTGTCACGGGCTCCCCACTTTGAATCATCCTCGATTGCGGTTGGCCTCGGACCAACCGATCCGAAAGCTCGAAAAGGGACGAGAGGGAGAGAGAAAGTGCAGAGTCGGTTGGAGCATGGAGCGGCGTCGATCAATGATCAGGCCGGCGCTCGTGCAAAGATTGAGAGGACGATGGAAGATTGGTCCTTTGCCCAAGCGGCTGCAGGGTTGGGTACTTTGGGTTTGTTGGCACAGCCTTGAGCATGCCTCGTGGCAAGGCGACGTTGCTTTGCATGATCTGGTGTGGTTGTGCTCTGTGATTGAAGGCTTGAAGCCATGAAGTCTTGCTGATCGGTAGGTTAGAGAAACGGTACTCTCACTCACCGGCGCTTTTTGGAAGAAGAACGAAAGAAACAGGGGGTCGGAAGTGTGACATGAGCGCGCGGCGTCGGTGACCGTACCGTACGTACCAGGGCGCGTAGTCGGTGGGAGCCCTGAACCTGAACAGTGAACACGCCGTGAATTCTGACGACGAGGGTTGACCATACCTTAATGGTCTGGGTCTGTTGACCTTTACTCGTCACTCCCGGGAGCGCAAAATTGCCTTTATTCTCTGAGACATGGGGTTTATTCTGAATTTCTGATCCCTTTGTTATCCTGGAGGATCGATCGGGTGGCCGGACATGCCTGCTAGGATAATGGTGGAGAACGTACGCTGGATCAGCGAAGATCCTGATCGAGCAGGCCCATCTCTTGCAGTCTTGCATATGCAAGGCCATGTGGCTCTCATGTGGTGGGCCCGGGGGGGGGGGGGCTATGGCTCCTTGGACGCTTCTCGGAGCTCACGCTCACGCCTTTCTCCTCCTCTTCCATTTGCAGGCGTCCCTTGCTGTCACTTGCAGGTGGGACCGGACCCCGACATGTTGACCCTAGAGGCGAGACCGCGAGAGGCTCACGCCAGTAGCTGCAGTCCAGGAGGGCAGGAGGAGGAGGAGAAGACACAGGAAGGCCAGGCTGCATGTCGGCAGAACATCCCTCCCTTGTCTTAACACGGGTTAATTAAACTCTAAGCAGCATGCATGTGTACCGCCTTTGACGAGCTTTAGAATATCCAGGGCAGTGCACAGAGACAAGAGAAGAGCAGGCTACTGAACCCAAGAGGCCAAGATGCGCGCCAATGGGCGGCGTTCCACGTTACAGCCATGGAGTGTTCCATGGCAGGGCCATGTGGCGTCGCCTTCCTCGCCCGCTCGCTCGCTCGCGGACCACGACGACGCCACCAGCATGCCACTGTGCCGCAGGACAGGACCCCTCCCCGGCCGCCTCCATGATTGGACTCGTCCTCTCTGCATCCAAGGAGAGCACTGTACCTCACAGTACACTCCTGCACGACGAGAGAGGCCACTGCTGCTGCACACGCAAGACGCCGCGACGGCGATCGAGCGGGCGCCGGTCGATCGGCATCGGCGCGCCGAACGGACAAGCGCGCGAGACAAGACGATCACGAGAGAACGGAGGGCAAGTAACATGGGGGGCGACAGCGCCTCGTGCCGGAGATCCGTCCATCCACGGACCTGCATGTGGCGTGCTCGGCAGATGGCAATGCCAACATGCTCGCAGCTGCCTGCCTTCCTTTTCATTCGCCGTTGCTTTTTTTTTATTATTATTTCTTGGTTTGGTTCCATTGCGTGCTCCCGAGATCCAGGCCCGTATGCTTTACACCATCCTCCTCCCCTTGTCTAATCGTCACCATCAGCGTGCGTGGAGCTGAAAAGCTAACCGATGGATCTCACGCTGCTCTCATGCGCGCATCGTGTCATCCATGAGCCTCTAGTGCTTTTCTTGGGATCGGAACAAACTAAACTAACACGAGTCTCTAGTACTTGGCGTGATGCCGTCGATGGCTTGCGTTACGGTGTTTTTTTGCAGCACCTCACGAAGAGAGCAAGCTAGTCGATTGGATCGGGAAAGGCCGTGGTGAAATTGTCTGGCGTGCTGTTTGCTGTGCACGGAAAGGCATCTCGTTTGCCTGGATCACATCGGCCATTTGTGGCAACTGGCCAGTAGTAATCCATCATCTGGTGGGAAAGCCTTCAAGGTTAAACCTTGTCCAGCAAAGACATGTCTTAGTCAGGCACTCAGAGTGATGTATTACCTCCATGATTCAGTCTTACCTTGGACGTTAAAACCTGATGAGCCGACGAACATGCATGACAGCATGAGCTCCATCCGGTGAAGTTAGGTAAAAATAGATGCATGAGATGGGGTCCAAATCCTGCCTTGTTGGATACCTGCATTGCCTTCCACCTACACCTCCGAGGCCTAGAACGAGGATGATTTTTTTTTCTTTTAAACAGAAAAAAGGGAAAAGGCCTAGAAGACGTTGGACTGTTTTACCATTAATCAATGCAACCCAGGAAAAGGACAAGAGAACTGCTGGCTGAGCCAGCAAGTGCATGCCCCCACATGAGAAAATAGACAAGATGATGAAGATTAGGGCGTAGGTAGGGCAGGGCAGGGAAGCGTTTTGGAAGCCTCTCAAAAGTTTTCTATTTGTCATCGTCTCCTCCTGACCTCCTCCTCTATGATCCAATAATTGCGATGCTTGCTGGTTTATGTGTATGTGCTTAGTCTTATCCTCGACCAACCTACCTTGGCCTCTCATGTCCTTTGCAGAAATGAGAACTCAGGACTGTTCACCTCAAAGTTAGCTAGTTGAGTACCATCACATTAACTAAATGTTAGTGGTCGTCTTTACTATTTAGCATCTCCGTCAATTCCTTAGCCATCATCCATGTAGCCGTGTAGAAGTCAAATTATAGAGGTTTAAAAATC
Source organism: Digitaria exilis (assembly GCA_015342445.1). Lineage (NCBI taxonomy): Eukaryota > Viridiplantae > Streptophyta > Magnoliopsida > Poales > Poaceae > Digitaria > Digitaria exilis. The sequence goes on along the minus strand of JACEFO010003286.1, from coordinate 447,541 downwards.
TAATCACTATGATTAACTCCTTACTCAAATTTATTTTTAATATACATTTTATATATAAAATACATATAACAAAAAAGTGAGATGGTCCCTCAATTTTCAATGTGCTCTCTATATTTTTTAAATAAAATATATCTGCTCTCTATCCGAATATATAAAAAAGTAGCATTTTTGTTAGCAAAAAAGCAAAGGCATGCACGCGGACGAGGGCCCCACCGTCAGGGACACGAGCGCGCGCGCCGAGCGTTAACTAGCAGGCTCTCTCCAGTCTCCCCTCCCTTCTCCACTCTAGACAGTAGCTTCTCCGCTCTCGTCTCGTGAGCACGCAACGAATCGCCGTAGTAATTACTCGCCCGCGGCGGCCATTAGAGGGCGCTAATCACGCGCCGGAATTTAAGAGCCCCCGCCTCGGCCTCGCGGCGCACGCGCCAGCTCACCTGCCTGCGTTGCTGCGTTCTTCTCTTCCCCTTTACACAGCTGCGTGGGCGCACCGCACCGCAGCGGCGGCGGCGGCGGCAGAGGTGAACAGCGCGCCGAGGGAGCGAGTGGGCTTCCCGTGGCCTTTTGTCTGGTCCGGAGCCAGGGTCGTCGTCGTCGGCGGCAGCAGCATCTTGCGGATCCCATGCGGCGGTCTCGGTGTCAGGTAACGGAGAATTTGGCTTGCTGTTCTCTCCAGTTTCGAGTTGTGCGGCGCGATGCTCTCGTGGGATTTTGGCGGATGGGTGTGTTGGGTTGGTGATGTGGATGGAATTCTGCAATGCGGAGCAGTTTTTGCCGGATTTTGGTCCTCGACATCGGGCAATTCTCGGTCCCCTTCCTTCCGGGTAACTTGCTTTGGTTGGAGGTGCTCCATTTGGAAGTTTGAGATCCAGTTCAAATTTGAATCCCCTCGTCCGAACACTTCCTCAAGTTTTGCATCAGTGGTGGAAGAGCACGCACCTTCCCCATCCCCCGGCGCCGCCCTCCCTGCGACGTTTCCGGCGTTCTCGCGGCCGGATCTGCTCGTCCGCTGTCCGTCGCGGCTTCTGCAGCTCTTCAAAAGTGCTCCCTTTCCTCAGTTTCAAACCCCACCCCAATTTTTTTTCCAAGTTATGTAACTGCTTGCTGGCCTCTTTTTCCTTGTCTTTCCTTTTCTTTTCTGCGGTGAGTTTGAATTCTCATTTTGGTGGTGTTTTTAACGGATCTGACGGCTCTCATGAATGCCGGCAGTTTTGCCTTCCGTTTTTCCGCTTCTTTTTTCTTCCTTATTGTTTTCTTCCCGTCACTTTTCTGCTGCATTCAGTGTCACTGGCTGATACAGGTGCAGCGAAGCTTGGTGGAACACGTCCTGAATTCGGCGTCCGTGCACAGTTGTGTAGGCCTAGATCCTCCACGTTTCTTCTTCTTTTTTGTTCGCTCCAAATCAGTCTGCTCATGATACTATCCCTTATTTATGGTACGGCCGAAAAGTGCTGAATTCACGAACTCTGTGCCAAATTCTGTATTCTGGAGAACCTCAGTTTCAAGGATAGACGGTATCACAGGATACATAGTCTTGGCGCTCTAGCTGATTATTGGGATTACATGAGTTTTTCTTTCTTCCTTGTTTATTTTAGTTCAGTCAGTGCTCTGTTTTACTTGGCGGACATGTTCCTATCCTTTGGTTTGCAACTGGTTCGAGTTGTTGGCATGTGAACTAGCAACTCTATGATATGGGTTGTTGAGAAGAAGACTGTATTCCCGGCTGTATATGGTTTCGTGCTTAGGGATTCAACTGCAGTTTGGAGGGTTGGAATTTTGTGTCAGAAAACTTGACATGAAAGGAAAGGATAGGTGCCAAAATAGAGAGTTGGATGCTTCAAGCAAAATTGACTTGGTGATATAACATGTTATTAGCTTCCGGTATTCTTGTAAGTGTCGAATTGTGTTGTTTTACCACTTATCATCTGTGGTGTTGTGCATATTGCAGGAACTCACTTTCCTTTGCCCTTGGTTGCTTGCGTAATATACTAATCCTAGTGGCAAGGCGACAAGTGGCCACACATCCAATTCGTTGCAGCGTGTTGTTGTAGTTACACCTTTTCCATCTCCTCCTTAATACAAAGATGTGCAGCCCTCCTGCACAATTGAGGGGGGAAAAATTCTTTGCCCTGCCTATTGTTTGTAAACATGCCTGCTTCTAAATCTTAAGCTGCAAAATCTTTTTACTGTGGCAAGGGACGCACCAAACATCGTTTATCTAACTTCTTTTTCCGTTATTTATAGATCAAATTTCAGATATGTGATAATGTCCTTGCAAATGATTTCAGGGTTTGACAGCAGAGTTCGCCCAACAATGATAAATTAGGCACACCATACATGATGGCGACCGAAGTCAATCAAACTTATTTTGCATGGTCACAAGGAGAGTCAACTGAAAGAGATGGTCCTGAAGTAAGTTTATTGATGCATTTTACGTGATGAGCTTTGTTTTGTTTATTATACTATTTAAAACATCAGAAAAAGAAATCAGTACAATTTTGTTTTTCTTGGCAACTATCACTGGCGGCTAATATTTCACCTCCCTTTCTGTTACAATTCTCATCTTTCTTCAGGGAGTATCTGTATCCCAGACACTTGATCATGGTTCCATTTCATTTGGAAGATTCGAATTGGAGTCACTATCATGGGAGAAGTGGTCTGTGTTTACTAATGACAGGCGCACTGAAGAATTTGGGAAATTCAACGGTTTAGTTGCCCAGAAGAAGGCTTATTTCGAAGAGTATTACAAGAAGATCAGGGAGCTAAAGGCTTCGCAGCAGCAAAGCCAGCAAACTGAACTTATGCTGGAATACAGTGGTGATGGTAGCGACTCTAGCCAGACAGCAGAAGATGATCAGGGCGCTGATATTGAAACTCCCACTGGATCTGGTGTACCTGTGGATGATTATGTGGAAGAAGCTCCTCATGAAACTATGTCAGAGCACGGACTGCAGTACTACAATGACCAAGGAAATGAAAACTTCAATGCAGAATTTTCCACATCTGGCCTTTCTTCGTCAGCTGAAGTTCTGCATCAAGTGGACCAAGATGTTAGAGGAACTGTCTGCGGCGATAATCCTGCCAGCAAAATGGATGTGGGGCAACAGGATGCAAGTTCTGGTCATGATAGTACTAGAACAACATTTGAAGCAGCAAGGACTCCTAGAAGAACCATTGAGAAAGATTCGAGGCTCAGACATACTCCAAAGATAATACCAAAATCCATCAGAAACCTTTCAAAAAGTGCCATGGATTACACAGCTAGTGAGGTAATAGCTGTCAATTTTTGTGTTTCTCGCTCTCTGAATTCTATTCAGCAAACTAAATAAGTGCATGAATGCTTTTGTAAATTCATAACACATTTTACATTAATCATTTCAGAGGCCTGGTTCAGTGAAGCCCAGTACAATTGTGAACCAGAAGACTAAGACAGTGCAAAGGCCAAATGCAGCACCCGAGAAGATGGCTGGCACTCCAGAAAGGAGCAAGTTTACAGGTCTCAGAAGACCTTCTTCTGCAGGCGCGCAACGGCCCTCTACTGGAGAGCGGCGCCCCATAATGACGGCAAATTCAAAAACACATGCTGATGTTTCCACCCCGCAACGACCTTCCACTTCTGAGAGACGTCCAGTCATCCGAGATCATGCACAGACACCACACCACGCCGACCTTCTACTTCGGAGAGACGCCTGGTCACCCGAGATCATGCACTGAAACAAACCAATGTCACCACACTATGCCGACCTTCTACTTCTGAGAGACGTCCAGTGACCAGAGATCATGCACTGAAACAAACCAATGTCACCACACCATGCCGACCTTCTACTTCTGAAAGACGCCCTGTCAAAAGAGAGAGTGCAGCAAAGCGTGCTGATATTTCCTCTGTACATCGGCCCTCTACGGGGGAGAGGTGTGCTATTATAACTAGAGATATTGTTCTCAAAACAGATGTAAAGAAGCCTAGTAAGGCAAGACCAACTGTGGCTCATACAAAGGGTGAAGCAGCTACAGTAGTAAGCTCCAAACTCCTTATCATGATTTTTTATTTCAGCCGGATTATCATGACAGTAACTGAAGTACCTTGTATAGCAATTGTAGTCGGTAGCATCTTTTCTTTGACGTGATCTAGTTTCTTCATCTGGATTAATGCTTACTTGCATGTTCAGTTAACGAGGTAAAGTTCTATTGCAGCGAGTCTTAACATTTTTCTTGTCCATGCAGGCCAATATGAAAAAGGCTGTCACTCCAAATGCTGCTAGACGTAGCAAGCTGGAAACCAAAAGGTTACCCTACAAACATATTGGCAGATTGTTTTAAAATATTGGTTTTGTCGGTTCGTGTGTTGGATTTTGATTGCATTGTTTCTTTCCCTGCTTCAATGAACAGCAACTACAACAGACTCAAGGATCCTTCAGCATTGGATAGCCACTCTACTAGGTCTAAAAGAACGGACTTGCAAGTGTCTGGCAAACAAAAGTCAAGGTTATAATTCTAATATTTAAACTTTATGATGCTTCTAGAATATCATCGTCAAAGTTGTATTTGCCAAATTTCCTGACAATAACTTCTGGCTTTGTAGCTCTGTTAACCTTCCTCCACGGAAAATTTTCAGTTCCAATGTTGGAGAACCAGCATTAGAAACCACTTCTAGGACAAAAAAGAAAGAGGTAATTCGCCCATGACTTTATCTGCAATTCTTGTTATCTTTATGAATGTGTGTCGTGTCGTGACAAAATTGGCAGTTTGAACTAATGTTTACCCTGAGTTACACCAATTGCAATTTTGAGCAAAATTATATGTTTAAATGCTATCTGTCTAAACCAAAAAGAAAAAAAAAAGTCAATCTAGATCCTAGTTTTTGTCATCTGCTGATAAATCCCAGGAGTCCAACTGTGAACTTGCTTGCAGTAGCCACAGCAAATCTGTATTATCATTAAGATATACTGATGTTACCAACAGTGTGGCTGGACTACTGGATTTTGCTTAGTAGGGATTTAGGCCAGCTTAGTGAATTCCCAGAACTCTGTAGCATGTCGTAAACTGCCACACACCACCAAATCTTTTCAAACCATCCCACTGGAAACAGTAATATCTGAAATGGGGTTGTGAATGTAATGTAAATCTTGGACCACAGTTAAGTCAGACCTTCTAACAACTGTTGCCAACCTTTTTGTTGGGCATTCAGGCGACAGTGCAATCTCGAGTATCCACTTCAAAGAGAACAGCTACTTTGCAGACTGGGAACTTAAAGACGAGGGCTCCAAATGTATGACTTTCTGCACAGCATAGTATTCTTATTATGAATTATGATTACGACTTTCTCCAAGAATTCCAAGATATTCATTTGTTGGTGAGGATGTTTTCTCATCAGATTTGACCTTTTGCCATACCCATTTTTGCAGCCACCAGCACCACCACCTCCACCACGTCGGCCATCACGGATGATGAGCAAACCAACTCCCAGTACCTCATCGATTGGTGGAAGAAAGCCAAAGTATGTTACCCATCATGAAAATCGGAAAGCTATCTACGCTTCACTGCAATCTTCTCAAATACACGCTTTTACAGTCTCACACTCTTACCAATGTCATCTCTCACCCATCCAATGCAGGGCTTCAACACCACAATGGCACTGACGCAGTGGAGACCAGAAAGTATCCGTTCTAGTAGTGGTCTTCAGAACCAGAGCATGATGGATCTGAGCAACGTCATTATCAGCCTCCCTTTGTATGGTGTATCTCAGTGCCGCCATTGCCCTTCTCTTTTGCAGAGCAGCTCCAAGTGTAGCATAGCTTATGTAGTCACGCGCATCATATCCACCAATGCGTAGCTCAATCGTGCCAGGAACTTAGAACAGTGTAAATACCTGAAAATAAGTTTGTCTCGTTTTAGCTAAGTAAGTCCAGCCCAACATTTGTGAACCATCGTATATGTCATTAGCAATGAAAGCCCTCCCTTTTCAGCTTCTTTGGCAACTTTGATCGTGTGATGAAGTTCATCGGGTTATTTTGCTTGTCAGACGATGTGGATTTCGGACTCTGCAAAGGAGGCATCCACAGATGAAGTTCAGTGGCCAGCTGAGGTCCCTTGCAACGTGTACAGCCGACACGGCACGATCGGCCGCGCGGCTGGACTGACACCGGCCAGTGGGATGAGCACGGCGCCGGTCGGCCTCAAGCCCGAGCGCTTTCCGATCAGGAAAGATGCGAGCAGATCTGCGCGCAGGCACGCCGCGTGCAGGCGGTACGAGGTTGGGGTCGCCCCGCCGCCGCCGCCGCGCCCAGGACCGCATCGCACCGCACGGCCAGCAGCTCCTCATGCTGTGAAGCTGACGCCCCCCTCGCCACGTCGACACTGCGCGATCTATCCTTCCTCTTCCTCTCCTCTCCACCCGCGCGCCAAAGCGAAAAGCCGGCCATGATGAGCCGTGCCTCGCAAGGCTGTGTGAAAGAGAGGGAAATAAAGAAACAGGAAAGAAGAAGGCCGTGTGCCGGCGGCACCGTGTGCCATTGCTCGGCCAGCGTTCGCTCCGTCGGCGGAGATCTTGGGGGCACCCGGATGCATCGCGTTTGACCTTGCGCCTCCTTGACTGCCCGGGCAATGCATGCACTGCAGGAAGCCAGGAACTAGCGCCACTGATGAAGGTTACTTTGAACCTGACCCGTTCCTAGCAAACGTTGGAGTTTGAATATAGGCTCCGTTGGGATTTTGCTCAAACCTCGCCTGTGATCATGTGCGCACGGCGCACTGTCAAGCGGCAAAATGCGTTAAGTGCAATGTACCACTTAGTCAGCAAAAAAAAAAAATATATATATGTTCTAAGGAGGAGTGCCGTAAGTCGTTGGTCGATGTCTGCACGTAATGTCCCTATTGTTTTGGTGTTACTTGTGTTTAAGATGCTGTTTATTTGTTGTTAAAGGTATTTGCAATATTTGAGAGTGCATCCTTTTTGTCTTGTTTGAACTTATTAGATTGTTTGAGGAAGACTAGGAGTGTAGAACATAAGTGGTGCTAAATGTATAACATACTCCACCACTTACCAAAATGATAGTGACTACACATCATTTTTTTTTTCTTCAAAGTAGCGACAACAAATCTTATATGCCCATATTGCACACCACAAGTGACTCCGCGACAAGTCATTTCGAAAGTTAGGAGAATACAAAGCAAGAGACCTTACTTATCCTCTATATTTACTTCCACCTCATTGTTGTGGTTCCACATATGTATCCAAAATGCTCCATATGAAATAATATCCTTCAGAGAAGTGTATTAGTCCATGTGCCTTTAGTTTAGGCCTATATTTTACCTAGCATCTTGATGTATGGATAAAATAGTATTAAATGTATGACTACTCTTTTTCCCCTTAATAAAATCGACTATGTGTTCATTTTTGTGCAGCTTTACTTAGACTATGTTGTTATTATCCTTTAACCTGTCATCTAAGTAGTATGACAAACAAGATTGTTTGTAACTATTTTTTAATATAAAAAATAACAAACTACAGAGCATATTAAGCTTGTTCACTTTAGTTGGCTGTGTTTACGCAGCCCTTTTTGTCAGGTAGCACTTCTTTAAAATTTATAAAATATTTGATAAGTAAAATTTCAATATAATTGGTGAAAGTGCATAATAACGAAAACTATATTTAGTTTGACTTTATGAATAGTTAAGATGATTTTATTAAAATATAAGTCATCGTTGAGTAAAAAACTTAGGATTCAAGGATAAACGAAATACAACCCTCCTATGTTACTACTTATCTCTCCTCCAATGATATATGCATTTCTATTGTGGTTATCATTGGGATATATGATTTATCATCTGCTCTGTAATATAACAGTGTATGTTTCAATTACATGTATGCATGTTGTGAGTTGTGACTAGAATGTCCCTTGCCACTCAATTTACTATTTGGCACACTACCTTTTTTTTTTTTGCTAAACCATGTCTAAATATGATTAGGAATTTGTTTTCGCACCTTATATAAGGTTCACCAAATAAATGATTCAGTAAGAAATAATACTCCAAGGTAAAAAATACAAGTAGCCATACTTGTGCGCAAAACCAAACAAGATTTGGCATAAAATTATTTAAACACCAATCACAACTCTCATCTTCAGCTCTAGCAATATTCACTGCTCTCTCCTTTATCCAGGTGAGATTGAACTTCTCAGGCGATACATATAATAGCTCAAATATACTATTTGGTACACTATCTTCCTATGTTGAACCATGTATAAATATGATTAGGAATTTTGTTTCATACCTTACACAAGGTCCACCAAAGAAATGATTAAGTAACACTCTGAGGTGAAAAATACGACTAGCCATACTTGTGCTAGAAAACCAAATGATATCCAACATAAAAATATTTAAACAACAATCAACAATCATAATTGTCCTCTTTAACCATGGCAATATTTTCTGCGCTCTCCTCTATCCCGATGAGATTGGGCTTCTCAAATGAGATTTATGTTGCAAATTTGAAGTGTTTGGAGTTATAATTATTGATTTTATTTTTAATGACATGTGAGAAAAAATGTCAAGCAATAGAGGTTGATAGTGGGTAGAGTAGCAAGGTGTTATGGTGGTATCACCAAACAATATATTAGAGTATGTTCGGTAAAGGTTGAGTTTATGATAGCTTACTTAGGTAGGTCGTACAACGATTTTCGAAAATGACCATACGAGCACAAAAAACCGTTGAGAAATGAAAAAATGTAGAGAAGACAAAATAAGAGAGAAGAAGAAAAGCCATCAGACTAGATGTTTGCTAATTAATAACATCGTTGTTGCTACTTCATTGTCCCATGTCATAGTTTCATGGATCAAGAAACTCAAGTACGAGCACAGCCGTCGGCAAAGGGAAGAACCATGAATACCTGACGGTGGAATGGGTGGGTACACGTAGCAAATTGCGAGGCTCCACGCAGGCTCGGGTGGGGGCGACCGAGGCTGGAGGTCCGGCGCCTACCGAGCCGCAAGACAACTGGAGACAGCCTGTCTCCCACCTCTCTCCTCTCTTCTTCGCTCTGTCTCCGCTCTCTTTCCTCCCCGTTCTCTCTCTCTCTTTCTCTCTCCTCCTCCGCAACCCCTCCCCCCCATTCCCCACTGCCTCGCTCCACAACCTCCCTCGCTAGGGCTCCATTCCCCCTCCACCCCCGCCGCCACCGGATCCCGCCTCGCCTCACCGCCGCAGCCGCTTCGACCTTGGAATCGCCGGATTCCGTGGTGTTCCCCGGCCGCCTCAGCTCCCGCCGCCGGGAGGCCCCTGGCGGCGCTCCCCGCCGCCCTCCGGCCTTCGCTGAGGTGATTTGCTGAGAGCTTGTGCAGTTTCTCCGGAGCTTTTTTGGGCAACTCTTTCTGGTGATCCTGTGCTGTGCTTTACTGTGGTAGTTAATGGTCTGGGTTTGAGGCTTTGAGCCGTTTAGCTGTGGGGAACAAGCAAATATGCTGCTTATTGAAGTATTTAAGAGCTAACAAGTGCTATTATTTATGTTTCTCAAGTTGTTAGGTGGTAAAACTTGCTTGGTTTAGGGTGCAGGAATAGTAAGTTTTTAGTTAGCTGATTTAAGTAATTTGCCACCAACCTGAATGCCCTAGGCTGTGCGCCTACTAATCTAGCTGATCAAGCTATGGCATTTTAGTAAAGTATGAACTGCGCGCTTAGTCACTAATAGATTTGTTCTTGTATGAGAAATGGAGGTCTAGAGCTGTAGTGTATAATCAACTCAAATCGAATGAATTTGGATTAAGGTGTGGTGGTGAAGGGATATATATAGTAACTTTTTTACTATATCGTCTTTGCAAATTTACTTTCTTGCAGCCGTCGATCTTACAAAGTTACTCATCGATTGCAGTGCTGCCGAAGCTGGCCATCATTGAGACTTAGAAGGTACCTGAAGCTGAGTATATGGTATTTGTGGGCCATTGTGCTGTCCATGCGAGCGGAGAGCATGCGTGGCAACTGTTCTTCGGGTGATGCCCCTGACCAGAGTAGCTGCCGATGCATTCGGTGTGTTGACAATTGCACTGTTTGCGCTGTTTGCTGCTCTGGGCCTGTTCTGCATTTTCCAATCGGTCTACTTCAGGTGTCGGATTCGGAGAGGGTCTTCTTTTCTTCCTCTTGGCTACTTTAACGGTCCATGGGTGACTCGCATTGCTCTGATTCTGATCACCATTTGGTGGGGAGTAGGGGAGTTAGTGAGGTTGAGCTTCTTGAAGAAAAAGTTGTTCTCCAGCTTAGTGTGGCAGAAGAATATATGTGATGTGTACATACTTTCCAATCTAGGGTTTGCAGAGCCAGGGATTTTCTTTGCATTTGCGCTTCTGCTTCATGGCTCATTACAGAAGAGGGAGCTAGGCACTTTGAACCAAAGATGGAATTGGAAGACTATGGCCTACATGTTGGTTTTCTGCGTTCCGGTGTTCTTCGTGCAGGCACTCCTAGTGTTTTTTGGGCCAAAGTTTGTTAGAGATGAGAATAGTCATGAACATGGGAGAAGAAAGATTGCTAAATACTTCGTACGGACATCCATGCCAGTTGGAGATACAAGCGTCTGCACTTACCCATTGTTTGGCACCATTTTTCTGGGACTTGTAGATGCTATCCTGATGAGCTACGTATCATATGTTGGATCTCGGGTGCTCTCCTTGGTCATCAACAAGGCACTGCGAAGGAGGGTTTCCCTGCTGATGCTGTCAGTGCTCTGCTTCCTTCCAATCAGGGTGCTTCTCCTTGGGTTTTCAGTCCTACCCAAGCCGGGAGATGTTGCCTTTGAGGGCATTATCTTCCTGTCATTCTTGATGATGCTGTCCTGCACAACTGTTGGGATACTCTTGCTGGTTTACTACCCTGTAGCTGATTCGTTGGCCCTCCGAGATATAGGCCACAGGGAAATAGCAGAGATGGTGCCCTATGATGATTACTACTATGAAGGTGCGTCACTTGTGGCCAACCAGAGTTTCCGAGAAATTGAGCGGAATTCTGACACTTCAACAAAGCGGGGTTCCATATCCTTCCGCACAATGATCAGGGAAGACCAGCTCCAGCAGGATGGTGCAGATGAGATAGGCTTCTCTTCTCGCAGTGGTGTCCAAATTGGATCACCCTCAGGATCTTCGCCAAGTGCCGCGATGCCCATGCTCCCTCTCAAGGAAGTACCTAGATACTAAAGAAGTATTCACCTGTGCCTTTTGCCCATCTACTATGTTCTCCTTTTTTTCCTTCCTCTTCTTCTTCCTCTTACTACCTTAATGATAACAGTTTTGTGGCAATCAAAAGGTTTTTGTAAAGTTTTCCAAGTAGCTTGACTCATCATTAGTCCAGTACTCTAATTCCATTTATCAAAGTAGCAAGTAGCTAGATCTTGCACTGGCATCGGCTGGAGAAGGCTGAGTTGGAATTCACTTTTGGTTGGTTTTGCTGCTCCACAACTCATAATATCTTAGCCAATAAGTTACACCATGGACTAGGCTGGAATGGGCCTCTGCTGTGTCGTCTATCCCTTAGGCCATGTTCAGATTCCCAACTATTCACTATTCATTTCAACTTTTCACTATTCATTCCAACTTTTCACTATTCCTCCCTCACAAAACACGTTTCCCAGCGAATGCTACAGTGTTTTTCTTATGCTACAGTGTTTTTTCCTACAATCTAAACACACCCGTAGCTGTTCGTCTCCGTGACAGCTGTGCGATGAGTATATTATATTTGCCTCTTGGCCTTGAATTGAAGAAGGTTCTGCCGGGTATAAATGGCTTACCGAGAAATTTAGTAGTTTATGCTGGGTAAAGGACCAAGGACCACCACCAAGGCCTTCCATATCTGTACACTTTTTTTCTTATCTCTGTTCAAACAAGCAGTTTAACGGTGAAGATACTGTAGTAACAAATGTTTGACCAGATTGAGATCCTCATTCAGATCATTTTTTCACTTTAAGTGTTGAGATCCTCACTCAGATCATTTTGTCACTTTCAGTGTTGTTTTTGCCCCCTCACTTGGATGGCTAGATGTTCTCAGGATTACATTTTATTTTATTAATCGGGATGTTCTATGGATCTGATATCACTAGATGGGGTGGATGGCCGAGGGGCCCAAGACCTGGTATGGCCCCTGGCTGACAGCTTGTCTTTGCAAGGATTTTGTCATGAGCTGGGTTGGAGTCTTTCGCGGCTCACGCCTCCTGTCTTTGTGCCTGTTGACCATGCCTAAGTCCGCGGATGTTTCCAGCGAAATGTTTATGCGTAGAGTTGTGCATGATCTAGATAGATGCCCGTTGCCTGGACTGGAATCCAAAGCCGCCCTAGCTGGAATTAGTCAACTTGATGACAGTGCAGGCTGTGTTATTTTTGCCCTTGGCTTTTGTCCTGCTACAAATTTTCTACTGCACTGGTGTTCTATGCCAGTGCATCATCGGATTCCTGAATCCGGGCAGTTCTGCTACTTGAGGCTCTTATTGTTTTTTTTTGGTGTTGTTAATTTTATTACCTGGCCGTGCGTCCTCCGTTGTTACAAAGTACTAAAATGCATGTGGTCAGTGTTCTTTAATGGGTCGGGTACTCGGGTATCATTAGTTTTGTGTGTGGGGCTGTTCCGTGTTCTTATGACCACCCATCTCTAAGACAGGACTAGCAGAGCCAACGTTGCTCTCTGTACTGGGAAACTGGCAACTGGGAGCCTTTTCACCGTTTCACTGAACTGAACTTCCCAAATGCGGCAACGATTGGCCATCTTTGTTTCTTCCGTCGTTCTCCCAAGCTGTGTGCACCGCGAAACTCCGTCGATCTTGGCATCTCTTATTTCACTTGTACAGCGGCTGCACCAGAAACTGAAACCTCTCGAGTCTTGACCGCACGCCGACGCACAGCACAACTTTTGCAAGTTGCAACGCCCAGGGCCAGGAGGACACCCACGTACGGTACGAACGTTCAGTACAGGCTACAATCCTGTGCCTCATGCATGCATGTGCATCGGTTGCATCACAGGCTTCACAGCGTTGCCTTCGGTTGTCAGTATGCACTGGGATTGCCACTAACTAGCCAACTAGGAGTAGTGATCCTCCTACTGCATGTATCCGGTGGTGGCGAGATCACCCGACGCCGTTTGTTTAGTCATCGAGCACCCCAAACCGTCCTGCCTCCATCGTAAAGAAATAAGCGCAGCGTGGTGTCCATGGATCCGTCGCCGTGGTCCCAGCACCCCAGGTGGATCGCGGGTCCCGGCAGGAAGATCGTCCTAGTTGGACGCGCATCTTTCTTGCGGAATCGGGTCATCTTTCTTGCACACTGGCGCAAGTGGCAAACTCATGTGCCCAAGTGCCAACTTGTCGTCGACATTCTCGAGTGGCCTGCCGGCCCGTGCCGCGGCGGCGGCGGTGGCGTCGCCGTCGCGCCCGGGCGACTGCTATGCGGTGGCTGAGCTGGCAGTGCCACGTTGCCACGTTAAGCTGTGGGCCGGGCTACGCAGCTGTGGTACTGCAAGGCTGGCTCTGGTGCTCATATGGCTTTGCTTTCTCGGTGAGTTAGGCCCACGACCCAGGTCAGCCCAACAAACCCAGGTCGGCCCAACAAAGTGGACGCCGCGCCGCGCTCTCCGCTCCGCCGCAAACCCTCGAGCGCAAGGGCACTATTGTAACTTGGCGTTGGCGCGCCGCTCGCGTCGCGTCCCTCGTACGCGGTGGTGCCTTTGCGGCTGCGTCTTCTCCGAACGGAACCGAGCACACGCACGAGCGCATTCCTCCGCCGCATCCTCCAACCGCGATCGAAACCGCAAACCGTTCCTCCCTTCGTGCTATCGGTGGCGATGGCGTCGTTCTCGGAGGCGCCCCCAGGGAACCCCGCGGCCGGCGAGAAGATCTTCAAGACCAAGTGCGCGCAGTGCCACACCGTCGAAAAGGGCGCTGGCCACAAGCAAGGTGAGCACCGGAGCGGATCCCCCTCACGCTTGAGGTTGAGAGTATCTCTCCGTGCCTGGTTCCTTTGGAGATCGATTGCTTGGTTGCAAAGGGGCGACGGCGCCTGTGCCTCTTAGACATTAATTTTTCTTTTCACGAGCGGCCCGTTGCTTCCACACATCCTTGGTGGAGGAGGCTTGAATTGCTGTGCTTCGTTGTGATCGTGTCACGTTATGATTAGATCGCATCCCAGCCATACATTGATGTGATTTGCGAATCTGAGCTTAATCCCAGGTGCACATTTGATAGTTTTAATGTTATTATAGTGTGTTAGTATATAAACTTGGCTTGATTGTTGATTCAAACCTTTTGAAGCCAGCAATGATAATCGTGTCGACACTTTGCAGGGCCTAACTTGAATGGTCTGTTTGGGAGGCAGTCTGGTACAGCTCCTGGCTATTCTTACTCCGCGGCTAATAAGAACATGGCTGTGAATTGGGCGGAGAACACTTTGTATGACTATCTGCTTAATCCTAAGAAGGTATGTCTAGCATTCACTCTCCCAGAACTTTGACAATTCCATTCGTTGTCTATCACCAGCACATGTTGCATTGCATCCACAGCGTATGCCAAATGTGCAGCTCTGCATGTGCATTTGTGAAGATATATCACTTGCTGTCTTGTCTGGTGTGTTTGTTACCATGTACCTTCTGTCGAGTACATTGCTAACCATAGAATGCATTGCAAAATTTGTTTCTAAGTTGAATTGATAGAAACCTGCGACCTTACTCCTGGGACTGTTTATACTTCTGTCTACACCTGAATCAGTGATATTTACTACTCTAGTACTCTGGAGAACAAACTCACTAGTTCTTGTATTTCATTTTTTATATTGATCATGGTTCTTTTTGTTCACACTACTCACATAAGTCATATGCTTCTTTATTGTAGAACAGCTTGTATAGTTCCCACAGGCTGTGTTCAGATCGTAGAAAAAAATATTGTAGCTTTAGAAAAACACTGTAGCTAAGTTCTGGGAAGCGTGTTTTCTAGCTGTGAAGTGATGAAGTAACCAGTACTATCCACCTGGTTTTGCATAACGTTTGTCATGTTTTCTTCTCTCTTGACTTCTGGAGTGCCATTGTTTGATTTATAATATTGTAGCAACACTAAATCTATTACGTTTTTCCTATGCAGTACATTCCTGGAACCAAGATGGTGTTCCCTGGACTGAAAAAGCCACAGGAACGTGCTGATCTCATTGCGTACCTCAAGAATGCCACCGCTTGATGACTGGGTGCTGCCATGGCCTGATGAAGAGCGGCAATTCTTCCTTTTTTTGCAGTTAAAATAATGATACAAAAGTTTAATTTAACAAACTCCATGAGCAAGAAAGTTAAGAGATACAAGTAGTTCTAATGATTTTTATTTTTTGTTTGAACTTCTGATTCAGTGGTTGAAATGTCTCACCACCATAATTCTTTTGACCTGATGAGCATTCCAGTTGCCCCATCTGGCCATCTGGGAATGTTCAATATGTATTCTTGTTTCTCATTTGCCGTCCCTGAAAAGATATCTGATTTTCAATCATGTGCTCTTACGCCGTGCTTTCATTGGTGTTGTTATAAGTGCAATGTTGAATTCTTTTAATGTTGTAACCCGAGCTGTAATGGCAGACTCTAAACTAGTATGTAGTGAAAAATTGTAGCACGGTTTTGAAACTGGAAAACAGTCGGGCAATTCATCTTCTTTATTGTCCATGCTGAGATCTGAGATCAGTCATATTTGACAATATCAACCGATTTCCTCGGCTGTGAATTGACACAGTATTGACAATATACATGTTTATGTCTGTAAACCTGCCACATAACTGCAGATGAAAAGGAACTACTACCACCAAGGAAAACATCCAAATCAATTTTCAGATGTACCAAAGGCATACACATGAGCTAATTGCATAAGTTATTGTTGATTGGTCAGACGAACTCATTAATCATAATTAGTCAGGGATCATTAAGTTTGCAATTGGTTTTATAATTATCTTACTTATATTTGGTCTCTAAACATCGGGCTAAAAATAGCCCATATAGAACCAAACACAACCATGTATTGCTGAAAAAGATCAACTCAAGTACCGTGCGTTTCTTCAGAAAAAAAAAAACCAAGTGCCGTGCTGTTTCGAAACCAAAGAATTTTGCAGACCACGCAGTTGGAATCGCACGAGGAGCTTCTCTGTGACTCTGTCTGATACCCCTTGTAACCCTGTTGAAAGAACCAGACCGGCATCACACTGACAGAACGGGCCCACTCCCAGCTTCTGCCCCACATGGTGCCACGTGCTCCTCTCCTTCTTCTCCAGCGCCTTCCCGTTCCCCTCTCCCTCCCTTTGCTCCCTCCTCTTATCGCTTCCGAGCTCTAATGGCCTCACACCCACACCCCACCACGCAGTAGACGAAGCCGACGGGCCCCACCCCCTGACGCCCTCCCGCTCCCAGGCCCCTTCCATGAGGCAGCCGCACCTCTCGCCGCAGCCCTCCCCCTCCCCCGTCCTCTCCTCCCACTTCTCGCCGCCGGCGACGCTCGGGGCCTCGCCGTGGCGGCGGCGTTTGCTACAACGGGGGCGGGCGTTCCAGCCGCCGCTCTCCTCTCTGCGGGAACCCAACAAAGCCACGCTCCGCAAGGCGTCTCCCAACGTCCCCTTCCGCCTCGGTGGCGGCGGGAGCGGCAAACCCAAGGACCGCCGCCCCATCCCCGATGAGGACGAGAAGGAGGAGGAGGGCGCTGGCGGCTCCGGGGCTATCACAGGGACGTTGCTCGCGGGAGCGCTTTTGGTTGGGGTCGTAGGGGGGTTTGGGGCGGCCGGGTACGTGTACAAGGACCAGATCAACACCTTCCTCACGCAGTTCTCTGGGTTCATTGAAGGTAATGGGCTAACCAACCTTTGCTCCTGAGCTTTTATTTCTTTGTTCTTTCTTGAGCTAGCTGGTGATTGGATACGACTGTTTTTGACTTGGATCAAAACCAGTGGACTTGAACGAGTGTTTCCAGTGACATGGGTATGGATTGCAATGTGTGAATGTCATGTTTCAAAGAAGTAGACAAGTAGTAGAGGTATTTACTGGGTCATGAATTTCAGTTACAATGATAGCATTAGCATCAACGTTTACCCCTGTTTGGGGATCCTAATATTTTGCCGCCGTCTACTCATTTTGGTCACTCTGTGCATTGCTCAAGATCTAGCTGTGTTATAGGTATATGTGAAATAAGAACAACAGAACTGATCAATTGCATTGCTGTGATTTGATTGTCAATGAATTGTCGTACATCAGTACATGGCCTTGGTTGGAATTTTTTTGGCTAAAACTGTCGTGTTTCCTTATATGGACAGGTTATGGTCCTGCTGGATATGCTCTGTTTGTACTTGTGTATGCAGGATTGGAGGTACGTTCTCAAGTTAGCAACCTTGGTCCATTCTCATGGTGTTGTTGTAGCGGCTTGTTACCATATCCATGGCAGTAGCAGTCACCTGCATATTATAACAGAAAGTTGGAAAAGTTTTGCCACATGCACCCAATAGTTTATGAAAATTGATATGATTTTCATCTTCATTTCAGGTTCTTGCAATTCCAGCAATACCTTTAACGATGTCAGCTGGTCTATTATTTGGCAGTGTCACTGGAACAATAATTGTTTCAGTCAGTGGAACAGTAAGTAACACTGCATTTGATAACACTTGTGCTGTTAATTCCCCCATGGTTGCACTTCCTTACTGAACTATATTGATTTGTAGCTAGCGGCAGCAGTGGCCTTTCTTATTGCCAGATACTTTGCCAGAGAGCGAATTCTCAAAATGGTTGAAGGAAATAAGAAGTTTCTAGCAATTGACAAGGCAATTGGTGAAAATGGATTTAAAGTTGTTACTCTGCTTCGTTTAAGTCCCCTATTGCCATTCTCCCTTGGGAACTACCTATATGGCTTGACTTCAGTGAAGTTCTTGCCTTATGTCTTGGGCAGGTCAGTTTCTCTCTCTTTGCTTGCTTGAATCCCAATGTGCTTCTTAACTTCAATTCCATAAGCTGCTTTTAGTCAGAACCTAGTTTCTTCTGAATGTCATGTGATGCAATATCATCAATCTGAAAGTGTGTATTTTATGAGACCAAAAGAATAGCGATTGTTGTATTATGTACCAGGTTATGATTTGAGACTATCACTTTCCTGTTACCTACAGTCTGTACTTCTTGTGAGAAAGGATGCTAACACAATGGTTGTTCAAAAATGCAGTTGGCTAGGAATGCTTCCAGGATCATGGGCTTATGTGAGTGCCGGTGCATTCGGGCGAGCTATAATTGTAAGTTCTTAAATCATCAGTATTTTTGGGGTCCATATTAAATCATAGTATTTTCTTTCTGTACTATCCACATGTTTTGTGCCATCCAGTTATTTTCCAGCCTCTGATAGCTGCTAGGCCGTTCTATTCCAAGTTTGCTAATAAGAACACCCGTGCAAATGTACCATATGACCCCTCCTGCTCATATGTTACACCTCAAAGAGTTATTGACCTGGTGTCCAGCATGACAATTGTTAAGAGTTCATTGTCGGCAAGAATACTTGAGATGTTCACATATTCAAATGCCATCTAGGCTTTCTGGGTGTCGCTGGTCAAATATATCATGGAAATATTAGAATGTGGTGTTAATGATAAAGCATCACATAGCTATGTTGCCTCCTCACTCCTAATATAGTGTTACCCT
This sequence comes from Digitaria exilis, assembly GCA_015342445.1. Classification (NCBI taxonomy): domain Eukaryota; kingdom Viridiplantae; phylum Streptophyta; class Magnoliopsida; order Poales; family Poaceae; genus Digitaria; species Digitaria exilis. The sequence goes on along the minus strand of JACEFO010003286.1, from coordinate 428,895 downwards.
TCTGGGTGAGGATTGATGAGAAAAATGCTACTATAGGGAGTAAAATGATCTCCATTGGTTTTCCTATTTGCATTGCAGCAGGCCTCGTATGATCTTTGAGAAAAAAAACAGTGGCTTCAATGGAATAACGAGTTTGCCTTTTCGTTTTTACAGCAAGATGAATCGGAGATTGGTTTGGGAGGAAATGGCGAGCTATGGACACTGGGCGCAGGGTTATTATTTACAGCCATTGCTGCTTTTTATGTAACAAGGCTTGCAAAGGTAACGACTTTCTGAAATGTGTAGACATAACGTCAAATTTTTTATATCCCTTGGGGATTATTTCCATGTAGGCTTAATTCGTTACTCTTGCAATTGCTTCTGAGTTTAGTTAGCATGACTGCTCTCTTTCATTTGTTTTTGCAGGATGCTGTAAAGGAGATTGATGATTAGAATGGTAGGACACTGTAATAGAAAGGGCGCTCTCGATAGTATACTAGCACATTGTACATCACTGGCACCTTTGGTGCAATCTAATCTAATAGAAATTCAGAGCAATTTTCTGGGGGAATTGATCTTCTGTAAATGCGGAATCAGTTCCCAGTGAAGTGGAATTCCTATGTTCTCATACCACCGTACCGATAGACTCTACCATGAACATTCACAGCCCACTGTTAAGTGTAAAGCTACCAAGATTGAACAGTGAAAACTCTATGGACCTCCCTACCAATAGTCACCACAAGAACAAGCTCCGTCCTTCATGTGGTGGAAGCAGTTCGCATCTCTGAGAATGATCTCCCTGCCGTACACCTTGGCGACCATCTTGATCGCGGCATGGCAGTCACCGCACACCCGAAGGTTCTTAAACACGCGGATGGGTGCGGCCACCGGCACGGCGAGCAGCCCGAAGGCCACGGCGAGCCTCTCGCTGTGGTACGCCAGCGCCTTCTCCCTCCCCTCCGGCGCTTCGTCCTGCAGCGCCCAGTCGGTGTCCGGCACGTACCCTTCAGCCCTGATCCTCTCCGTCATCTCCTCCACCTTCCTGAAGATCTCGGCGGCGCGTGGGTGGCCGTGGTCCTCGACGTGGAACAGGTGCGTGACGCCGTTCACCCCGACCCAGCTGCATCCGGGCTCCTTGCTGATCCCTCTCGATTTCATCAGAGCTCGGATCCTCGCGACGTCGCCCCATCTCCTCGCCCTGGAGTAGAGGTTGGAGAGCATCACGTACGGCACGGCGTCGGTAGGGTCCAGCCTCCACACCATCTCGGCCAGGCGTTCCGCGAGCTCCACGTTCCGGTGCACTCGGCAGGCGCCCAACAACGCCTTCCACACTGTGGCGTCCAGCTCCGTCGAGCTCCGGTTGAGCATGTCCATGGCCTCCTCCAGCCGCCCCGCGCGGCCTAACAAGTCGACCATGCACGCGTAGTGATCCGGCCCCGGAGCGATGCCGTAGTCGTTCACCATGGACCGGAAGTGAGCTCGGCCGGCGTCGACGAGGCCGGCGTGGCTGCACGCGAAGAGCAGGCCGATGAAGGTCACGTAGTCCGGCCTGCACCCGGACCGGACCATGTCGGTGTAGATGTCGAGCGACTGCCTGCCGCGGCCGTTCTGCGCGTGCCCGACGATCATGGCCGTCCACGTGATGGTGCACCGCGCCGGCATCGCATCGAACACCGTCCGCGCGTCGCGCAGCGCTCCGGTCTTGGCGTACATGGAGACGAGCGAGTTGCCGACGGAGAGGAACGGCTCGAAGCCGCGCCGCGCCGCGGCGGCGTGCACCGACCGGCCCAGGTCGAGCATGGTGGAGCCCGCGCAGGAGCTTAGCACGGCCGCGACGGCGAACTCGTCGGGGTCGACTCCGTCGGCGGCCATCTCGTGGTACACCCGGACGGCCGCGCCGTGGTCGCCGGCGCGCGCGAGCCCCGTGAGGAGCGAGGTCCAGGTGACCACGTCCCGCCGCGGCATTTCGTCGAGCACGGCGCGCGCGGCGGCCGGGCGGGCCAGCTTGGCGTAGGCGTCGACGAGCGCGTTGGCGACGTGGAGGTGGGATGCGAGGCCCGCGCGGAGGAGCAGCGCGTGCAGGGCACGCGCCGCCGGCGGGGACCGGAGGAGCGCGGCGGAGTTGAGGAGCGGCGGGAGGGTGTACTCGTCGGCGCGCAGGCCATGGCCGCGCATCTCGTGGAACAGGGCGAGCGCGCGACGGTAGAGGCCCGCGCGGGAGCAGCGGGAGATGGCCGCGTTGTAGGACACCAGCCCTGTGCCCGGCGGCAGCAACGCCATCGCCGCCGTCGGGTCGTCGTCGTCGTGCCCGTGGAATCGGATGGTGGGGGCGACCAGGGTGAAACGTGCGCGTCAGCCGTCAGGCACGGCGACGGCGTTTCGATGCTTCGCGCACGACGCACGTCTTCCTGTGCAGGTGCAGCTCCATCGGAGGCGCCGGTGCCGGAACGTATGCAAACCGTGGCAGATGCTCCCACAACATGATGACGACGGCAGTAGGAAAGGAACGACATAGCATAGGGTTCTTCAGTCTATTGTCAGCATTCCTGAATAACCAATTCTTTACATCTTGACGAGTTATTCAAGGATCAAATTCGTGTAAACTTGGTCTACTCATTCTAGTGTAGATTGTTTTTTTTTTTTTGCACAACATTCTAGTGTAGATTGTAGAGGTTGAATTTCTTACTTTTCTTATATCTAGAGTTATTTTGGGCTGAATTTTCAGCCGGATGCAATTAAAAAAAAAAAACACCTCCAAGAGTGCCTAAAAAATATAGCCAAAACATTATTGGGAGAAAACATGAACCTCTTCTCCAACTGTTCCTAATACTCAGTAAACAAATAAATCTTTTCCATTTGTGATTTTTTTTATCGCCACCTCGTCTCGTTCATTTTTTTTACTGCCACGTTCTCCCGTGACCGAATACAAACGATAGCATAGTTTGGAAAAAAAAAACACATAAAGAAGAAATATGACAGAGAAAAAAAGACTCGTTCCCTCGAATGGGACGTCGGTGTTGCCTGAGGCGAGCGAGAAAGTGTTTTTTTCTATGGAAAAAAGCTGTTTTTTTTTTTTTTTTTGAATCGAGGCTTCCCCCGTTTCCATTAACAACGGAAATTACGAGTACGGACGACCAGAAAACAGACAAGGGAGAAAAAGTTTAGGCTACACCCTCCACCCTGAGTCAAGGTTAAGGGAGTAGACGGCCTCGAAAGAAGACCGCAACACACCGACCAGATTACATCCAGATTACTACATAGATAAACGGAACAAACGAACACCTAGACAGCTAGACAAGCCAACCAAAGCGAAAACCAAACGACACTGGCTTCCTGTTGTCTGTCCTAGCTCCTGGTGTACAGCTGGTCACTCTTCTTCTTCTTGATCACCATCTTCTTCTGCAGTAGGGAGGATTCTTAGCGGGGTTGGACGGGTCCTCTGGTGTGTGGCGAGGATGCGGCAGGCCGTAGCCAACATCACATTGATACCTTCTGTTATCTGAGCTTGGAGTTCTTCATTGTAGAGACCTGTCCAAAAAGACATTAGAGAACAAGCATGGCACACAATTTCCATAGGATGTTTGATCAATTTTCTTTCAAAGCAGGCATTATTGCGAGCTTTCCATATAGCCCAACAGATAGCAGCGAGACCGAATGTGTGAATGTGCTTCACATTTGGAAGATAAATTGCAATCCACCTCCAGTACTGAGAGAGATTGTTTGGGACGTCATTTGCCCCAAAGCATATAGCAATCGACCCCCAGACTACCTTTGCAATAGGGCACTGAAAGAATAAACGATCAGCTGTTTCTAAAGCATCACATAATCTGCACGTCGGGTCCCCCACCCATTTCCTTTTGATCATATTTTCTTTAGTGAGAGTAGCACCTTTTTCTAAGAGCCATATAAAAATTTGATCTTATATGGTAGCTTAGCTTTCCAAATCCTTTTATAAGCATCACCAGTATCATCTTTTGTTAGGTGATCATATACTGACTTGACAGAGTATATGCCGCACTTAATCCATTTCCATCTAATTTTGTCTTGATCCTCAGAGTGTTGCTGATTTAGCACCCAGGTTCTGATATTCTCCCATTGGTCTTGCAGAAAATTCGGTAACCATCTTCTGAAGGATAGGTTGCCACTAGACTCATAGAAATTTTTAATTGTGATGTTCTTCTCATTACACAACTCAAAAAGGGTACTATATTTAATACATAGGGGTTCCCCCCCTAACCAGATATTGGTCCAAAAAACTGTTTTCTCACCATTATTAGACTGGATTTTCCTTCCTCTTAGATAGATATGTCTCACTCTGAGTAAATCTCTCCAAACATGTGAGTCATCAATTCTGTGTTTCACAGTATTGATTAAATCACCTTTAATGTATTTAGCTCTCACAAGATCTTGCCATATCCCTGATTCGGTGTATAATTTCCACCATCATTTACACAAAAGGCTAATGTTCATTTTGCTTATGTCCTTTATACCCAAACCTCCTTTCTTTTTGCTTTTGCATATTTCTTCCCATCTAACCAGATGGTACTTTCTTTTCTGGCCACCCCCTTGCCAAAAGAAGGATCTTCTTTGTTTGTCCAGAACATCCACATTAGTTTGTGGTAATAGATACATGGACATGTGGTATATTATGGCACTAGACAGAGAAGAGTTTATCAGGGTGGTTCTTCCTGCTATGGACATGGACCCACCCTTCCAAATGTTAAGCTTTTTCCCATTCTTTTCCTGCAGAGGAATCCAATCTACTACATGTAGTCTACTAGGACTGATGGGTACTCCCAAATATTTGATGGGAAAATGGCCTATTTGACAGTTAAAGATCTCAGCATATTGCTGTGCAATTATACTGTCACCATTTATCATTACTATCTCACTTTTGAGGAAATTGATCTTAAGACCAGACATGATTTCATATAAATATAGAAGTAATTTTGTAGCTCTAGCATTTTCAGTGTTATGATCGAGGCACAAAATGGGATCGTCAGCATATTGGAGTATGGTCACTCCTCTAGGAATCAGATTCCCAGCCAGACCAGTGATAAGGCCACTGCCTTGCGCCTTGTGAACCATTCTGGTTAGACTATCAGCAACAAAATTGAAGAGGACAGGGGATAGGGGATCTCCTTGTCTTACCCCCTTGTGACTAGCAAAGTATGGTCCTAGCTGGTTGTTAAGTTTCACACAAACCGTTCCCCCCGTCACCACTTGCTTAATCCAATCACACCATTTATCACAGAAGCCACGAAGTCTGAGGCAATCAAACAGAAAATTCCAATTCACTTTATCATAAGCTTTTTCGAAGTCTAATTTTAGAACCACTCCAACTTTTCCTTGTCTTTTTGTCTCATGAAGAATTTCATGTAAAGCCATAACCCCAGACATAATATTTCTATTTTTCATGAAAGCGGTTTGCTCCCTGCTAATTAATCTCTCTGCATATTTTGAGATCCTTAAGGTTAACACCTTAGTTATCCATTTGTATAGACAATTTAGAAGGCAAATATGTCTATATTGTTGAATTTTATTGGCGTCCATTACTTTAGGCAAGAGAGTAATGACGCCATAGTTTAATCTGCTCACATCTAGTTTTCCTTTATGAAAATCAGCAAAGAGTTCAATAATGTCTTCCTTGATAATGCTCAGGATTGGTAGAATTCGATAGGATTTTATCAGGTCCTGCAGCTTTATTGTGTTCCATTTGGAAGAGTGCATCCTTAATTTCAGCTTTTGAAAAAGGATTGCATAACTCTTCATTGTCAGCCTCATTCAGCTTATGCCTTCAAATAATTCAGCATTTAGAGGTATCCTATTGCTGTCAGCAGGTCCAAACAATTCCTTGTAATATCTGGTTGCATGCTCTAAGAGATTTTTGTCTCCTTCCACTAACCTATCTCCATCTTGTAGGGAGAAGATAGTGCCCTTCCTTTTCCTACCATTAGCCACTTTATGAAAATAATCAGTGTTGTTGTCACCTTTGTGCAACCAAGTTTCATGTGATCTCTTATACCAGTATAACTCTTCTTCCTCAAGAATTTACATAAGTTCACTATTGAGTTGGGTTCTAAGTCCCCATTTCTCAAGAGACAGTGGACCTTGTTCTTCCTCAAATTCTAGGTCTTTCAGTTGCTCCTGAATTTCTCCTTTTCTTTTTCTTCTTGTTCCTTGGAGGTTAAAACCCCATCCTTTAAAGTACTGTTTGAATTTTTTGAGTTTGAGCTGAATTTTGTCGAAGGCTGATTCAGTCTGACAGGGCTCACTCCAGATTTTTTTAACTATTGTTAGGAAATTGGGATGTACCAGCCATGCCGCTTCGAAGCGAAATTCAAGGTGAGACAGAGGCCTATTTGAGTCAGTGCTCAAAATCAGGGGATTGTGGTCAGATACTTCCCTGGGAAGTTTATTGATCACAGCATTAGGAAAAGAGTCTTCCCACTCTTTGCTCATAAGAATTCTATCTAATTTTTCCAGTGTAGGGTTGGGCTGGTTATTGGACCAAGTAAATCTACCACCAGACATTGAAATCTCTCTAAGCTCATAAGCTGATATGATAGAATTAAAGATATTAGAGTGCTTATGTAGCAAGTTACCCTTGTTTTTATCATGGAGGAATCTGATTATATTAAAATCCCCTCCCACTATATAAGGTTCTTTGCAATTGCCACAGAAAAGAGCTAATTCTGCCAGGAAAGCATCTTTTCCCCAGTCATGGGCAACACCATACACTGTAATTAGATTCCATTTAATCCTCAGTTTTTTATCCCACAAATTTAGTTGAAGCATAAATTCTCCTTCAACAAAGCCACCAACATCAAGATATTCCAGATTTATTCCCACCAAGATACCCCCAGACTTCCCTGTGGAGGGAATCCACTTCCACAGGTAAGCTTGCTGAGAATCAAACTTTTTAATGGTACTGTCTTCAATGTCCTGTTGCATGGTTTCTTGCAGACCAATAAAGTGGAATCTATGAGTAAAGATTAGGTTTTTCAGGAAGGAGGCAACACCTTTTTTCTTGATGCCTCTAAAATTCCAGATTAGACCTTTCATTTAACTTTTCTTTTTTCCTTTACCTTTTTTGCTTATCACTAAGGGGTCAGGGTTTCCCTGAATAGTCCCTGTGATAATCTTTGGCAAGGATTTTCCTTGCCCTTTTTTCTTGGCTTTTGGGCCAGATAGGGATAACCTGTTTCTAGGCTTCCCTTTTCTCTTAGGTGTATGAACAGGGGAATGTTGAAGTCAGACATTTCCTCCTCCACCTCCTCTATGATAATTTCCTCAATAGTATTTTCAATGATGGGTATTACTTTTTTCTCAGCTAAGGCATGTCTAGCAATTTCTAAATCTTTTGTGGTTGTAAGTCGTGGAAAAGTCTTTTGTGGGCTAAAAGTTGTCTGGTTGAAACTGTCTTGAAGTTTGCATTCACCATTAACATATAAATATGGTCAACAATAAATCACAATGAAATTCTTCAGCTTAGGTTTTTATTTTACTTGCTTCGTATTCGCAAAGCTAGACAGATCATATCGTATCAATGACAACGCCCTTTTTCATATGTGGAGGAGTTTCCTTCTTGGAGAAGTATAAGACAGGGGGCAACATGGTAAATACGGTTTTAGTCAGTATGCCGCCTTTTTTCCTAATAATTTGTTTTGCTCCAATTCTTGCACCATACCCGAGAAATTGGAGGTATACTTAGGCCAGTCTCAGTGGGAGTTTTATGGGCAATAAATATAGTGCCACATAGGCAGCTTTGGTGATGTGGCTGTGAATTAACGAAGAGAGAGGTTAAATGAGTTTCACGGTGATGAAACTCTCCATACACAGTTACCTTCTAGGTTGTGTCTTGTATGTAACCTAGGGAATAACAATAGATGAATCTATGCATTGAGAGTGTGGTATTTCATACTAGTTTCAAATATTTTTAGATGATGTGGCACTCTAGATAATCGTGTCATAAAACTCCCATTGAGAATGACCTTATGCGAAAGTAGCAGGACCGCTTCGCAATTCTCTCCTTTTTTTTTCTTAGAGAAAACACACGATCTGTTTCTACCAGCTTTTATGTAAATATTGTTGTAAAACTCGCTTGCTTTTCTACATTAAGGCCCTGTTCATTTCCTAAGAAAACACTAGTAATTTCAACTTTTCACTATTTATCTCCCTAACAAAACACGCTTTCTAGCAAGAGCTATAGTGTTTTTCTTCAGTTGCAGTATTTTTTATCCAATCTGAACATAGCCTAAATAAAATTTGAAAAAAAAGGATCCGAGCTTTGTTTCATTTGAGCAGGCACAGTCTCTTAATATTCCGATGTAGAGTTTTTTTAGCCAGATCGAGGTAAATAATACATACATTGCATCGTTGAACCTGGGTTCTACAGGAGGTTCTTACATCATTTGACAAGTCACAGACCAAACGAATAGCAACGGGAGCCACTTTTAATTTATATGTCAACAGAAAACAAACGAACAGCAACATAAACGAAATTGTTTTGTATGTAGCAAAGAAGAATATCTGGCGACGGCAAGGACAGAAAGTTTTCGAAAACACATGACTAATGCTGGTATGAAACTATGTGTGCCGTCTCAATCCGTAGGCAGCATCCAGAAAGGATTGCCAAGGAGCTCATCCACCTCTGGGTACGGCCGCACCGTCTCCAGCCTCTTGTCCTCCATGTCGTAAATGTACAGTAAACCACCGTCCAACTCTCCAGTCACATTGTGATCGAAGTAGACCCGATTCCCCTTCAGCCCGTATTTGCTCGCTGAGCACAACAGCTGCCTGTTAGGGTAGCTCAGCAGGAACACCCTGTCGCCTAGCTCGCCGACCTCGCACAGCCTTGGCCCCGACAGATCAATCCGGTAGACTTTCACCATCATGATATCGGAGGTCAAGAAGATGTAGATGCTGAACAGCTCTCCACGCGATTCCACCATGTACTCTGGTGCAGCTGGATCCGTCCGGGAACTCTACGAGCTGATAGTCCATGAAGCTAAACTTTGGCGTCGCCGTCGAGAAATCGATGGCCCCCAGCTTTGCCATCTCATGGAAATAAAACTTGCCGTCCACGGCGGCCTCCTCCTGGATAACGATCTTCCTCGGCGACGAGCGTGGCAGCTTCACGTCGCCGATGTCGTACTCGATCATGCTCCGACCAGTGGTCGTCTCCGACGTGGCAGTACAGGAACTTGGGCTCGTCCATGTGCAGCACGAGCACGACGCACGATGCTGCGGTAGGCAAGTCGGATAAGTAGCACTTCCAGTTCTCCGGCAGCTCGCGCTCCATGGCCGGCAGGGGGGTGCTCGCGCCGGAGCGGGGCTCTCCCACAGGCGGGTGCGCGGCGACGGGCCAGGCGCCACGAGCAGGACCCAGCCGTGAGGTGTGACATGGTAGTAGTTAACTGTCCGCTAGCTCCGGCACGACGATCGTGTGCAGGCTGTGGTCGCCGATGGCGAACGCCGTCTGTTGGGGTCCAGCCATCGGCAGACGCGTCGGTGCCCTTCTCCATGGCTGATCTCGCCGCCGCCGTCGCGTTCGTCGGTGACCGAATCAACGAAATGCTAGCGTGATCTTGACGGATCCGGGTCTGTCGGGTTTTACACTACGATCGCCACCAGTATTCATGGACGAGGAATTGTTCTGAGGAGTTTCAAGTGTCTCTCTCCGCACCGCTGAACCTGAATCGGACTCAGGCACGCACCACTAGTCCACCAGGCACGTCGGCCTAAACGGGCCCTGGCTAATTCGCATGCGCCACGACCACGACCCCGACCCCGATCTTCAACACGTTACAGTTATGGCATCCTGGTCCCTGTCCGCCACCCTCTTTCCATTCTATTTTTGTGCTCTCTTTTCCTGCTCCTGTTCGCTCATGCCTCCTGCTTATGGTTCTGCAACCGTCGCCACCAACAACCAGCCACGACTACGCCCGTGCACGATCGGCTGCAAAACAGTGCCCCGCGGCTCGCAATGGCCACGGAGGCACGGACAGTGGTTTGATGCGCGCGTGCAATCTGCAGGTCGAGCGGACTGCCCGGCGATGCCACCAAGAACATGGAAAGGGCAAACTGCAGTGACACTGTGTGGCAGGAAGGAAGGGCTGCGTTCAGATTCAGAACATTGGGTGAAAGTTTTAGATGAGTAGTGCACTAGAAAACGTGTTCTGTGAGTGGAGTATGAACACAGAGCTCTCGGGCTGTGTTCAGATGGGGAGAGAAATACTCTTTTTACATACGTGTTATGTGAGAGGGATGAATAGAAAAGATGAAAAAGTAATTTTTTGAAAAACGTATTATGTGAGGGTGATGAATACTCCCTCCGTCCCAGAAAGAGAGTCGTTTTGGGTGTTCGTGCCATGAGTTTGACTAAATTTGTAGAAAATATATGCAATATTTAAATCTTCAAATATTTTTTATAAGGCAACTGCTCCAGTACTCTCTTTCTAGAAATTAGCACGAATCCTAAAGCAACTTTAAGTAATTAGTGAATTATTTATTGTGGTCCTTCGTTCCAGGCCCAGTACTATCCAAAACCCAACCCATTGCTAACCCACTGAATCATCAGGATTAGATTCAGATCGGGGAGATGCATAGCCTATTGTGATCATGTCTTCGCACACGCCGACATGCATGGTTGGAAGCCGGTGCGTCCGTGCGTGGTCACACGAAGGGAAGTAGAGCTCCCGGGGTGGAAGGAGCAAATCACAACCGCCGCCCTGCCATTTGTAACGTACATATGCGAAACGTGCGGCCTCCGCTGCAGCCTGCGGCAACCACGCACGAGGCCGCAAGTCGACACGCTGCGTTCTTCTTAGCTGTAGAGCTTCTCGTCGGCAGCGAGCCAGCGATCGGCAAGGACGACGGAGAAGAAAGGCGTTACGAATTGGACCGGATATGGATTATAGCGGGCCATGTCAGGGCCGGGCCATCAGGGCAAAGAAAATAAAGCAATTAACTAATTAATTGAAGATGCTTTATAATTCGTGCTAAATTTTAGGAAGGGAGCACTGGAGCGGTTCTCTTTTTATAAAAAACTAGATCTAAATATCTATCCAACAATATCTATATTATATCATAAATATTAATATATTTTTATATATAATTGATCGAAGTGTTTTCTCGGGAAGTGAAAAAGACACTTATTTTGAGACGGAGGGAGTAGTACTTTTCCTATGTAAACACACAGCACGTCAACGTCAAGCGTGTGCGCTTCAAACAAGCAGCAGCAGCGCACTCTCGATCGTTTTACAGCTGCACGCACATCGTATTGCCGGCGGCTGCCAAACTCTAGACTTTTGCTGACTGCAAACCGACCAACTGCTGAGGACTTGCCAAGTACAAAGGATATACAGGTTGATCTTCTCCGCTGACGTGTAGACCATATTTCGCTTTCAGGAAGCCATCGACGTGCCCATTGCACGGAGCCACGGAGCCAGAGGCTAGCAGCTGCTAATGGCTCTGGTTCCTGACTAAACAAATCTTTAACAGTTCACCGCATGCGCTACGATTAGATCATCTCCAGAACTGATGCGCCGTTTGGACAGCGAAAGTACCATTCATTCCTCTCGTATCCGTGCTGACAAGAATGAACTGAACCGTCTACGTGGAATGACTAGCACCTTTCAAACTGGCCGCACCCTTTCCTCCGTTTCAGGCTCAGCGTCACTAGTCACTAGTGCAGGGTCTGCATAACTCGAAAGGGCTGGACGAACTACAGCCCGTAAATTTGATGGAAACGCATCGAATTTCATTTTGCCAATTATGACGACTGCGACATGCGTAGCAGGCTCCAAAATCTCATTCTCGCTCAAAGCTCTAACAGTATTTGGTACCAGAGAAAACCTGCAACGGACAATGGGATCATGGGGGTGGTGCTTTGCGAAACAAAATATCTGAAGTTTAACTTTTGACCAACCCAGAAATCGAATCGCTGTTGGTGAAGGACTCCAAAACCATGGAAAATCTCCAGGTTCGAAGCCGCTGCTACCAAGCACACGTTCTGCCTGCAAGCCTCTAAAAATCGGTCCCATTTTACATATCGTCCCCATTTTACTATGGGCGCGCTCGCTTATTAGAGCGACGGCTTATGAGAAACAGTACAGTGAAGTTAAGGAAAAAATTTCTAGCAGAACCTGCAATTGTCTGCTGTAATTTTGTGAATCTGATTACACTTCGGAGAAATCAGCATGCCTTTTTTTAAACCTGAAATGTTGTAAATCTGATTACATTTTCTGCTAAAGTAGCACAACACATTCCTACACTGAGGGACGGGGAATCGACCCCACAGTTTCTGGTTTAAACCAAATGCTCACAGTTTTGTAAAAGTTTCACATGTTTACTGGCGACCACTGAATTAGCAGATGATGCATCGTCGTTAGCTGACTCGTGCAGGCAAAAAAAGAATCGAATTCCATCTCATTCGGCCATTCCTTCCCCTTCTTCCCCAAACGCTAAACTCCAAGCAACTGCAACCCCGGCCAAAATAACCATCGTTTCCTTCCAACCCCGCGAATCTTCGATCCCCTTGCCCACCCGACACGGCACACCACTGTCGCGTCTCCCCCTTCCTTCCCCTTCTCTTTGCCTCCGAATCCCAGCTCCGCTGTCCGCTCCCGAACCCTAGCTTGCCACCTCCGCAAGATGGACGAGGACTGGGAGCTCCTCCTCGCGTCCCCGAAGGCGGCGGCGGCAGCAGCGGCCGAACCATACGCCGGCGGCGGCGGGGAGGACGACGCCGGCGCCATCAAGCACGACTACTTCGACCTCGGCTCCGACGCCAAGTACCCGAGGAGGGCGTCGTTGTCGAAGGAGGACGACGAGGAGGAGGAGTTGGAGGGGCTTCTCGCGGCGTCGGACAACGCGAGCTGGGTGGAGCCGGACCCGGATGATCTTCTCTTCCCCGGCCGTGAGCGGGCGGCGCTGTGGTCGGACTCGTCCTCGGACGGGGAGAGGCCAGAGGTCGAGGTGACCGAGCCGGTGGAGCGGTTCAGGGTGGATGCCGGGGCTGCTGCTGCGGCGGCGGCGGAGGGGACCGAGGGCGCGGTGGCGAAGGGAGGAGGACCTGTGCGGTGGTGGAAGCTCCCGCTGGACGCGCTGCGTGTGTGGGCCCTGCGCGCCGCGAGGAGCGCCTGGTCGGTGCCGTTCGCCGTCGCACTGCTCGGCTTCGCCGTGCTCGGACGCCGGCTCTACCGCATGCGCCGACAGAGCAAGGCCGTCGGGCGCGTCCGCCTCGTCCTCGACGAAAAGGTGACGCCTTTCGATCCTCTTCCCTGCAAGCGTCTTGCTTGTGAATTTTACTTTCTTCAAACGCTGCTCTTGGATCGCTTTTTGCTTGTAGAAACTGATACTGAGCTTTACCATAACCAGCTTTATTTAAGAGCTTAGCTGCCAGTAGTTGTATGCATTTATCTCTCTTGTGTTGTCTAAAGAGAGCTCCATGGTAGCTCCGTGCGACCCTGCCTGGTTTCTGCGAAGTATTTGTGCTTTTTATGCTGATGAAGGCGAAGCAGCAAACAGATAGAAAGTGAAATCCACAAGTTTGTATTGCTACTCCGGCAGTCACATTTGTGATTGCTTCAACTGATTAGGACTCAGTGACAGTATGACACATTGAAAGTAGACGTAAAATTAAAATAACAGTGTTCCCCTATAGTTCTGGGCACAGCCATGTGTGTGAAGTGTATATGATGAATCAGGGTTTCAACAAATATTTGGTTGAAATGTTAGGATTGGATGCTTCAATCATTCTTTTTTCATGTTGCCCTTCCAATTTTCACATTAGGCCATTATTGCTTAATTTTGTATGCACTTTGCAATGCTTATTCTCTCTTACTGACTGAATGTTTTATCCTGGGCTTGTTCGTCTCAACAGAAGGCATCCCATTTCAAGGGCCAAGCATCACGTCTGAATGAATCCACGGTGATGCTGCGGCGAGCTCCAATCATAAAGCCTATGCTTCCTGCCAGTGGAGTGACTCCATGGCCTGTGCTGGGGCACCTGTGAGATGTGTGATTGGTAACATAGAGCTAGTAATACCAGTCCCCTATCAACTAGCTTCACCCGTTGTGCTGCTGCAGCTGCATATGTACCGGCTGCTTGTAATTTGGAACTACGCAAATCCTGCAGCTGTAAATGTACCGGCTGCTTGTAATTTGGAACTATGCAGTTGTGGAATGTGGAAGACCCATGTAAGTTTCCGTTCATGCGGAATGATATTTAGGCCTGCTCTAGTTCATGTTTCTTTTGTATCTATTCTCACGTTTTTATTTGCTGTAGCCTGATGACATGGACATCATGTGCTTGAGATGTATATGACTGAAGAAGTACCCATGGTGTTGTGTGAACGTGTATCACTTATAAATGAATACATAGTGGTTGTTCTTCTCAATTAATTCCAAATAGTGGTGGAGGACGCTTTGAAATTTAGGTGGGATGGATAAGCGCCGTATATATGACTCGTAGTTAAAAAAAAAGGACCGTATATGCATACCGCATTTTATTGAAATACAAAAATATCTTCAAACTAGCTGTGGCAAGGACACAGTAAAACCTCTTGATAAACATGAAATTGCTGGAGTTGTCAAGGAGTACATTGAACAGAAGAATTTGTACGAGGGTGATAAGGAAGATTGTTTCTTGTGTGATGATAGGTTGCAAGCTCTGTTTCCAAGGAGAAAAGTGAGGTGCAAAATGATCCGTAAGTTCTTGGCAGACCATCTAGCTTCAAATTCTGTTTCAGAGGATGAAAACTCATATGGTTCTGAAGATGATGATACTCCAGTTGTGACAAAGAGACCTCTGAACAGTCTGGAGCCGAAGATTGCTAAGAGGGTTTCAGAACGAAGCAAGAGATGTTTTCCCGCCCTTGTTCATAAGAACATCAATTTAATCTATCTGAGAAGGACTTTAGTTGTTAATCTTTTGAGTGACCCAGACACATTTGAAAGGAAAGTTGTTGGCTGTTTTGTTACGCTCATGGTTGCCCAACCGTTGCACAGTTACGTAAAATCTACAAAGACATTCGTGCTTGGACGAGTAACAGGTAAAGATAAATTGCAAGAACTATTTGTATCCTTGATGTTCTAGTAATTTAGTGATCATGTACAGAATGTTTTAGCACTTAGCAGTACAGTGCAAACTCACATAACCTGCATACGAAGTGATCTTTTGCTTTCCATGTGGGTCACGGATCCAAATTGGTTCATATTTTGTACATGAGGCCTAAAGCTGTAGATTCAATACTTCAGAAAAGAAACAACTTTCTCACCTTCTCTTGGATAAATTTGTAACAGGTATAAAAAAGGCTTCAGAAGAATACAAGGTTAAGGGCACATGTACAAGTACAAATATCCTCTTATGTGTTACCGGTCCGTGGGCTGATGTGAAGATCTCAATGCTCTCAGATAATGACATTGAAGAGGTATGATTTTTACAATCCAGTAGCGGTTAATGCTAATGTGTTATAGCTTCTTGGGGCACAATAGTAGAGAGATGAATTCCTGGGATCACCTGTAACCGGCCTAGGTTCAAAACCTAATTGCTCTTCTTTAAGATGAAATGAGAGGGTCGTCTATCCCTGGGTTGAGTTCCCCCCCCTTTTTTTTGTTAATGGTAGTATGTTTCTGGATGGAAATTAAACTTGATGCTACATCTGTTTTAATGTATATTATCATTGCTAATTTGCTATCAGACTAGTTTATGGAACATTGGTTCAGCAGTTCATTAAATAGTTTTTTGGTTTCGAGCCTGAATAAAAGATGTGGTAGAATCATTATGCTTTTCCCCCTCCTTGGTAACAGGACGAATGCAGTGCTCTTAATTCTTCAGTTAAGGAAGGACTCCTGGAAAGGGCTACCATTGTAAGATCCCATTCCGAAAGCTTTTTTTTTATTTGCAATTCATAACCATGTGATGATGGATGGAGCAGACTTACCATGCTATCGGTTATCAAATAAACGATAGTGATTGGAACATTTTGTTTCTTAGTGTGTTTCGTGTATGTATCCATTTATTGCAAATCAATATTATGTTTCTCACTTATGCTATCATATTAGTATTGTGGCTATTAACACTCAGATTTGTGATCTTATCATTGTTCAATTGCTCTACCATTGTTCGATTGTGAAGTACGATGATACTTGATATACAAGTAGATCAGCAGGATCTATGCTCCTTATGCTCTATATCTGTAGTTATATTGATCTAGCCTTTGCTTTTCTTTAGTACCTCTTCCTACTGGATTTTTAGCTTTGTAGTCCTCGGTACTAAGACTAGGGGCTACCCTTCTCTTTTGTACTTCTCTTCTATCTTAATGAAATGACACTCAGCTCTCCAGTGTCGTCCGAGGAAAAAACTAGTAGACCATTGATAAGTTTCTGCTTCTCCCTTTGGCCATAATAAGATTGTTAATTGGATACCAGGCATTCTGTAAGTGCAGCGTGGATCACGATTGCACAACCTTATAAAATTGAAGTTTAAGAAAGTTTTCAACACAAATCTGTAAGTACTATTTCCAATACAGCCAAAGGTGTATTGACAGTATAAGCTTCAACTAGATTGCCTGCAGTTCTCTAGGGACACTAGGAACAAGGAAAAGTCTTGCAGCTAGCTTGTTACCTAAGTCTTCACCTATTAATTACTGCTAGCTGGAAATAAGATCGCTGGGTCTCCTGTTATACTTATATTTGAGTTTCTATTGTGCATATGCTAAACTCTTTTGTAGAATTCTCAGTTCGCTCTGTTTGGCAGGCTGAATTCGAGGAAAAGGTGGCAACCGTACATACAGACATGGTTAATCATGTAAGTGTACTTGCACCTGTGAGTTTAGTGAATGCCACATTGGCTTGTTACTTCCATGCTTGTATATGTTGGAAGGAAAATGCAGGCAGTTTGATAAATTAGAAATTTAGAATGTATAAATTAGAAAATCTTAACAAGTAACTGGTTATCTGAATAAACCAAAAAATATTTGTAATTCCTACTGGAGGACATGGTGCAACATATATTATGTGCTATTCATACTTCCATAGACACGATAGGGTATTGAGATCAGCCTTAGTTTGCTTTTAAACTTATACACAAATAATCCATCGATATTCTCTTTTGCTTTGAAACCTATATTATATGTCCATTATACCCTAGATTTTTTAAGTCTGAAATAAAATTTTCAAAAAGTTCTCATGCCAGATTCATGGCTTCATTGGTCCTACTATCGTAGTAATGTATTGTTTCTTTCCCTGTGTTTATCTTATCTGTATTGACCTGACCAAATTGCCATTTTTCAGTGGATCGAAAGAGAACTTGTGAGACTTGAAAGACATATTAACAGAGCACAGAACAAAGGGTTGCATGTAGAATATCCTTTCCAGACTGACAATCATGTATTAATAAACTTATACTTTTCCATTTTTTTTAATATCATTTTGCTTTCGTATTTCACCATCAGTACTTTAGTAGTTCATTTTGTTAGGACCATTGCCCAAACTCAGGGTTTCTTCCTTGACATTCTATTCTTACAATGGATAAACTACTTCACCAAAAAAAGCTGCTAAGTACACCAGCTGAAAGACAGCGTCGACTTGAAGAGGTTCCAGAAATCGTTCCAGAAACAGAATACGATGAAAAGGAAACTGAACTGGAAGTTGCAGCAAGCAACTCTTCCCAAGAGAGTAGAGGTGCAGATACTTGAGATTTTAGTTTCTTAAAACACATTTTCCTTATTTTCAACCTGTTTTACATTCTCACATGATTTCTTTAGAAGGGGCTGGTGTCACGAACCAAGAAGAGGCAATGGGAGAAGGGGCAACAGCTGGAGCTGATGGGCACCGGTCCGTTCGGAGGAGAAAGCCCAACGTATTCATCAGTGGGCCGGAGTGGGTATAAATGGAAAAAGTCCTATTTACCCCCTTCAACTATAGACAGAGTTCACGTTTCCACCTTAAACTCTAAAACCGGGTAAATCACACCCTCAACTTTTAAAACCGTGCGTTTTACCTCCCTGGTCGGGTTAAAAGCGGTTTTCATAGTGGTTTTGTGTTTTTTCTTTTTTATTTATTTTGGCTGAAGTTTAAAAATTCATAGTAAATTATAGAAAATTCATAAAATAGAAAACTCATTTTTGTTGGACTCCACATAATTATATATACACAGTAAATATATAATATAATATATTTTAGCATAATATTTTTATTGTAGGTTTAGATCTATTCATTTCTGTAATTAAAATAAATAATTCATAACTCCAGTTTTTATGTTCAATTGTGGCTAAATTTTTATAGTGGCCTAATTATTTTATGATGGAATTGTACTAAAAAAATTATACTCATTTGATCGTGTATAACTTAGTTATATATTTATTTATGTCACTATAACTTACTTTCTATAACTAATTTATACCTAATCCAATGATTATAAATGTTTTACTATAGTTGAATCATACAATAATAAGACCTCCAAAAAAATTTCACCATAATTGGATCATAGAAACAACCGTTATAAATTATTCTGAATAATCATAAAAATGAATAGATCTAAATTTATAGTTAAAATTTTGTACTAAAGTATACCATATTATATATTTGTTATGTTTACATACTCATGCGGAGTCCAACAAAAATAAATTTTCTATTTTATGATTTTTTTATGATTTACTATGAATTTTTAAAGCTTCAGCCAAAATAAATAAAAAAGAAAAATACAAAAACCGCCATCAAAACCTCTTTTAAGCTGACCAGGGAGGTAAAACGCACGGTTTTAAAAGTTGAGGGTGTGATTTACCCGGTTTTGGAATTCAAGGTGGAAACGTGAACTCTGCCTATAGTTGAAGGGGGTAAATAGGACTTTTTCCGGTATAAATTGGTAAAGTAGTAAGGGTTGCTGGTGCCAACGGGCATGGCGTGTAACGCTTTAAGATTCGTGTCGTGAGCGTGGGGAAAGACCTAAAGATGAACTTGTTGGTTTGGCGGCGGCGAGCTGAGGCTTGAGACTTGCCGGAGAGATCTTCCTTCCCCGTACCGTGATATTCAATCTAGTAAACTCGTAAGGACTATCTTGAGTGTTATCTGGAGTGTTAGGGCAGCTCCAGTGTGCTAGAAAAAACGAACCGTGGTTCGATTGAGTTCGATTTCACCAAACAATGCACGTAGTGGACACCGAACCGTCGTTGTCAGAGATTAAATTGATCTTTGCAGACGGTTCGACTTGTGGTCGTTGCAGCTGAACTAAAATAATACAGATGGCCGTTTCGTTTGGATGCCCAACGATTTTTTCTCTCTCTTGTATAGGCCCACAACGGTGTTTACATTGTGAGGGTCGAACTCTGGTTCGATTCGACATCCGTGCACAGAAGGAGCCGAACCAGGACTGGAGCTGCCCTTACTGCCATGGACTTTGAGCCTCTCGCACTTTGCCTACGTTTGGAGGTATAATGGGAAAACACACAACATCACCGAACAAGTTCATACGAACTGCATTTCGTGCATGCAATTTGATCACCCGGTTATTCTGCTTGGATACCTTTACTACCCAAGTCTGATCATCCGCTCGTTCTGTGACTGAATTCTCAACAGAACGGTTCTGCAGTGTGTTCTCTCTCAAACATATGATTTCCATGTAACTATCACTCTATCATCATGATGTGTCGCCTCTGTCGGCCGTCTCGCCCATGACATAGCACTGTCTACGCGATCCCAGGAGAATGCCATGCTACAGGAAGAATCAGCCAGGCAGTGGGAGGATGTGAGCCATATTACATTTAATAGGTTTTAATTTAAATCAGCATACAAAGTGGTCGTGCCGGAGTGGTCATACGAGAAAACTCGTGCAATCTATGCCCATAATGTTATTGCCGTCGAGTGAATTTCTCGGTGTTCAGTTGCAAAAAGTACTTTTAATTTCTATTCATCCCCTCACAGAACACGTTTCTCAGAAAATTTCTTTTTCACCTTTTCTATTCATCCCACTCACATAATATGTTTCTAAAAAAAAATCTCCCCTCCAACTAAACACAGCCCTAATATTTAGAGAGTATAATAAAAGTTGGCTCTGAGCCTAGGCCAGAGGGGTGACTGCCTTCCAGCATGACAGGGTCTCGATTCCAATTGGCTGTTGCTTGTGAAAAAACAAACATCATCGGACGAGTCACGACTCAAGGACACAACACACTAAAACATTGCCTTGCTTCTCACATCTCTTGTGATTCGCATACATCTCTTGTGATTCGCATACTTACGATTGATCGCGGCATCAAACAGAACCGATCGTGGCATGGCGCCTCTCTCTCTCGCTGTTACAGCATTAGCCACAACGCGTGCATCTAGCTGACCGCCCTCCTCACGACCTCACCTCATCATTCATCGCCGGCAGCCAGCGTCCTTCAGAAGTTTGCTGTTTAAAAACTTCTATTATGCATTTATTTTTATTATATAATTTAAGTGTTAGAATAAACTGAGAAGTACTTCTTCAGTGCCGAGAAGAGAGAAAAAGATATATAATATCATTTCTTAATCGTTATTTAGAAGTAAGTTTCAAAGCCCAAGTGTCTTCGCTAGCCTGCTCTGCACGATAGACTAAGGCCAGTCTAAGGGTGCGTTTAGATTGGGGAAAGATTCCCCGAAAATACACTGTTCACAAAAAAACACGGTAGATGAATAGTGTTATGTGAGTAGAAGGGATGGGATGAATAATGAAAAGTTGGATGAATAGTGTTTTTTGGGGGAATATTTGGGAAACTAAACGGGGCCTAAGTGGTAGTTTTATGGGCACCATTATCAAAACAGCCACATCAGCTTTTTAATGGGATGAAACTGTCACTCTCAATGCACAGTTTCATGACACAGTTTCATATACAAGCAGTAGCATTTAATTCTCGCATGGTGTATGGTCAAATGTGTGATGGATGAAACTATAACATCCTCAATGGGAGTTTCATTGTGTTTCATAAACTTGGTAACTGTGCCAGATGGGTTTCATGGTGATGACACTCTTCTCTCCTCTCTCTTCATAATTATCATGCCATGTCACCTAAATTGCTGATGTGTCCCTTGATTTAATGCCCATAAAACTCCCACTGAGACTGGCCTAATGCGCAGGAGTAAATGTCTTGATAAAGCCGGCTCTGACAAAAGATAGCAGATACGTAGGAGTAAGGCCTTCAGTTTCGCCAACTTTCGCCAACTGATCACATCGAATGTTTGGACACTAATTAGGAGTATTAAACATAGGTGTAAAAAAGAATTAATTACATAGATAGACTCCACATCGTGAGACGAATCTATTAAGCCTAATTAATGGGTCATTAGACACTGTCATGCTACAGTAACCCATCATTAAAAATACGCTAATGACGACATATATTAGGTTTAATAGATTCGTCTTGTGATGTAGAATCCATCTGTGTAATTAGTTTTATAATTAATCTATATTTAGTACTCCTAATTAGTGTCAAAAGGATGGATGCGATATTTCGCTAACTTTACACCTCTCATCTAAACAAGGCCTAAGGGTGCGTTTAGTTTCCCAGATTTTTCCAAAAAAAACACTATTCATCCTATCCCTCTCACTCACAAAACACTATTCATCTACAGTGTATTTTTGGTGAAGAATGTATTTTTGGGGAATCTTTCCCCAATCTAAACACACCCTAAATTTTTTTTTTCTACGCAGGAGTAAATGTCTTGATAGAGCGTACAACAAATGAATGGCACGCATAGTCATACGAACAATATATCTTCATGGATGCATTCTACTTATATATCTGTAGATACCAGATAAGGTACATTCATACTAGGCCAACGGGCAACAATGGTGAAAAATAAAATAAAATATTGTCCAATCAACCTTTTTCAAAATACAATGACCTCAAATTTGAACGTGCGTTTTATTTAAAAAAATTGTACAACATAGTCAAATTAAAATTATTTTTGAAGAATTTTTATTAATAAAGCAAGTCATAACAAATATATGTTATTTTATATAATTGTTAACTAAAGTGTTCAAATTTATGCTCAAAACAGTCAAACAAAATAATTTTTTTTACGACGCGACGAGCAAACAACAGTAAAAAATGTTTCACACCTCACCTGGTTGCATGTCAAACACTGGCACGCTGCGGCGTCTCGCATAGACAGAGACGGGGGTAATAGTGGCCCCACGCGTCAGCCACTCTTCCGGGCTCGACCGACCGGCAAAGAGAAGGCGTCGCAAGCGTCCAAGCGCGGTGGCCACGCGTCAGTGACCCGGCGTCCGGCCCTCCTCCCCACCGGCGGCCTCCGGCTTCGGTCGCTTCACTTGCCCACTTGCCGCCCCTTCCCCTGCCCTCACGCGTTCAGCCTTCAACCCCGGCAACCACCCACTCGGCCCGGCGCCGCCATTTCCGTCCCCCCTCGAGGCTCGAATCCTCCGCGGGGTTAGTGCGGCTAGTCTGGGCCGGGATCGCGGCGGCGAGAGGGGGCTTCGCCGAGGGTTTTGAGGGGGTTCTATGTCCGGGCCGGTTGGAGGGGAGTAGGTGGGGATGGACGGGTGGAAGGAGCCGCAGGATAAGAAGGAGCTCGCCGAGGTGCGTTGCTTCACGTGCAAGGACGGCGGCGACGGCCTCCGCGTCTGCGACTTCGAGTAAGGCTCCCCCTCGTCTTGTGTACGCGATATCCCGCAGCCGCCCCCCGATGGTTGAATAGCCATCGATTGTGTGCTTGATCGGCTCGTTTGGTGCAAAAAAAGGAAAAAAAAAAAAAGCTGTGGTTTGTCACGATTGGGCATTAGCGGGTTGCAGATTTTCGTGCTATTGGCTTGTTACGGTGTGTGAGGTTGGCTGTGCGCAATGCTGCTCGGTAGATGTTGATGCGGCACTTTTGCTTGCTGAATCCACCTGTCTATGTCTCTGTTGGCTTGGGGGAACATTCGTCTGGGTCATTTCTCAATCGGATTGTTGCCAACAGGTTGGCCAGCTAACTTTGCCTTCTGATTATTTCCAGGAACTGCTTCAAGTCTTATCATCCACTGTGTGCGGGGAAGGATGATGGTTTTCTCAGTGATGAGAAATTTATTTGCGGTGAGCACCTATACGATGTCTTTTTTTTTGTGTGTTTCTATCATGAACGCATGAGTGCTACATTAATTTCAACCAATAGTTTTGATTGGTATTTTCTTCTTTTGGATTTGGGAGATGGGTTTTTATTGGTGTATCATGAATGTATACCTGTTTTAACCTCTGTACTCAGTTAATCTAATGGTACTGATTCGTGGGCCTAATTTTGACTTTTTACAGATTGGCACAAATGTGTCAACTGCAGAGGAAGTTCTGATTTTCAGTGCCTGTGCTGTCCACTTTACTCGGTTTGTCATGACTGCATTGGACACGTGCAATTTGCGCAACTGGGGAAGCAAAATAAAGGATTCTGCAGCATGTGCTTGAACCGGGCTATCTTGATCGAGAAGAAGGCTGACCCTGATCCTGATGTGGTAATTGCATGTCTATACCAACTATTTTTTAATAGCGATATTAGCATTGTCAATCAATTCTGGAAAAAAAGTCTGTTGCTTACTATAAAGCTCTTTGCCATATTATATCTATTTGCTAGGTCTTCCCCTGTGTAGTTTTTGTTCGATTTTTTTTTATAAAGAGTGCCAAGCTAGTTTATAGGATATTTAGAAGCCTGAGTTGATCTCTCCAATAGGTACTCCTTTTTTTCCTTGTCTTTTTCTGACGATAATTCATTTGCCTCTCCAGGAAAAGATAGATGACAGAGATGAAGAGATTGCCAGAATTTTGTTTACAGACTACTGGGAAATAACTAGAGATAGAGAACATTTGACATTGGTTGACCTGGAAGAAGCTAGTGTTTTTCTAAGGCTTAACTGTAAAGGAGTGAATTCTGTTGAAAATGTGTTGACTGACAACGATGCCAATGATCAAACAATTCCGTGCAAACAGAATAATGTGAACACATCACTGAAGAAAAAACCTAAGAGAAAGAAAACATTTATCGGATGGGGTTCGGAAGAGCTAATTGGATTCTTGTCAAGTGTTGGCAAGGGCACAGAAAAACCTCTTGATAAACTTGAAATTGCTGGAATTGTCAAGGATTACATTAAACAGAAGAATCTGTACCAGGATGCTAAGAAAGTTTGTTTCTTATGTGATGATAGGTTGCAACCTCTGTTTGCAAGGAGAAAAGTGAGGTGCAAAATGATACGTAAGTTCTTGGCAGACCATCTAGCTTCAAATGCTGTTTCAGAGGATGAAAACTCTTATGGTTCTGAAGATGACGATGATACCCTAGTTATGAAAAAGAGACCTCTGAACAGTCTGGAGCCGAAGATTGCTAAGAGGGTTTCAGAACGAAGCAAGAGATGTTTTGCGGCCCTTGTTCACAAGAACATCAATTTAATCTATCTGAGAAGGACTTTAGTTGTTAATCTTTTGAGCGACCCAGACACATTTGAAAGGAAAGTTGTTGGCTGTTTTGTTAGACTCATGGTTGCCCAACCGGTGCACAGCTACGTAAAATCTACAAAGGCATTCGTGCTTGGACGAGTAACTGGTAAAGATAAATTGCAAGAACTATTTGTATCCTTGATGGTCTAGTAATTTAGTTATCATGTAACAAGATGTTGTTAGCAGTACTGGGCAAAGTCAAATCACCTGCATATGAAGGCTCTTTTGCTTTCTTAAGTGGGTCTAGGGTCCAAATTGGTTCATATTTTGTACACGAGGCCTAAAGCTGTAGATTTGATATACTTCAGAAAAGAAACAACTTTCTCACCTTCTCTTGGGTACATTCATATCAGGTATCAAGAAGGCATCAAAAGAATACAAGTTAAAGGGCACATGCACAAGTACAAATATTCTCTTATGTCTTGCCGGTCCATTGGCTGATGTCACGATCTCAATGCTCTCAGATGAGGACTTTGAAGAGGTATGATTTTTACAATTCAGTAGCGGTTAATGCTAGTGTGTTACCAAAGCTTCCGGTGGCACAACACTAGAGTGATGAAACCTGGGATCACCTGTAACCAGCCTAGGTTCAGAACCTAGTTGCTCTTCTTTAAGATGAAATCAGAGGGACATCTATCCCTGAGTTGAGTTTTCTCTTTTTTTTTTGTTAGTGGGTATGTTTCAGGATGGAAAATAAACTTAATTCTTCGTCTGTTTTAATCTAGAATATAATTGCTATGAGAATAGTTTATGCAACATTGGTTCAGCAGTTCATTAAATAGTTTTTTTGTCGATCCGGAATAAAAGATGTGGTGGAATAGTTACGCCTTTCCCCTCCTTGGTAACAGGTCGAATGCAGTGTTCTTATTTCTTCAGTTAAGGAAGGACTCCTGGAAAGGGTTACCATTGTAAGATCCCACTCCGAAAGCTTTATTTTTTATTTGCAATGCCTAACCATGTGATACTGGATGGAGCCGACTTACCTTGCTATTGATTATCGAATAAATGATGATGATTGTAACATTTTTTATCTGAGTGTTTTGTGTATATGTTCATTTATCGCGAATCAATATTATGTTTCCCACTTATGCTCATATTGTATTGCGGTTATTAACACACAAATTTGTGATTGTATCATCGTTCAATTCCTCTAACATTGTTCGATCGTGAAGTAAGATGATAGTTGATATACAAGTAGATCAGCAGGATCCATGCTCCTGATGCTCTATATGTGTAGTTAAATTGATCTAGCCTTTTTTTTCTTTAGTAGCTCTTCCTGCTGGATTTTTAGAATGATGGCAAATACTGAGGAATTAAGAAGATGAACAGACCAGATTGTTTAGTTAGTAGTAAGAAATTAACAAATCCAAAGAGATGACGGACCAGAGTGATACTTTTTTAGGTTATGCTAGCTGGAATTCGCAACGATTAAATAGAAGGATGGAAAACGTAAAGTGCAGCATGATACTAAACTCAGGGAACTGCTTGCTCAACCGCTTTCTCCAGCCTCTTAGTCATGGTGGTTTTGGTCCTGTTTCTTTGACTCCTTCCTGCGAGACGGTTTCTAGATTTGTGGTGTTTTTCGGGTGTGTTGTGTCGTGTGTGTGGTGGTGTTCGGTACTAAGACTAGGGGCTAACCTTCTCTTTTGTACCTTTTCTTCTATTTTAATCAAATGGCATGCAGTTCTCCTGTGTCGTTTGAAAAAAAAAAACTAGTAGACCATTGATGTTTTTTCTCTGCTCCCTTGGCCATAATAAGATTGTTTGTTTCCCCTCCAAAGGTAATGTATTGACAATATAAACTTCAACTAGCTTGCCTACAGTTCTCTAGGGACACTAGGAACAAGGAAAAAATGTCTTGCAGCCAGCTTGTTTACCTAAGTCTTAACCTATTAATTCCTGCTAGCTGGAAATAAGATTGCTGGGTCTCCTGTTATATTTGAGTATCTATTGCGCATATGCTAAACTCCTTTGTAGATTTCTGAGTTCGCTCTTTTTGGCAGGCTGAATTTGAGGAAAAGGTGGCAACTGTACATACAGACATAGTGAATCATGTAAGTGCACTTGCAGCTGGGAGTTCAGTGAATACCACAGTGGATGCTTGTATATGTTGGAAGGAAGACGCAGGCAGCTTGATAAATTAGAAAATCTTAATAAGTAACTGGTTATCGGAATCAACTAAAAATTATTTGTAACTCCTACTGGAGGACATGGTGCAACATATAGCAAAATATTATGTGCTATTCATACTTTCGTAGACACGATAGAGTGTTGATATCAGCCTTAGTTTGCTTTTAAACTTGTACGCAAATAATCTATCGATATTCTCTTTTTCTTTGAAACTTAATTTATCTGTTCACCATACCCTAATTTTTTGAAGTCTGAAATAAAAGTTTCAAAAGTTCTCATGCCAGATTCATGGCTTCTTTGATCCTACTGTCGTAGTAATGTATTGTTTCTTTCCCTGTGTTTATCTTATGTGTATTAACCAAATTGCCATTTTTCAGTGGATTGAAAGAGAACTTGTGAGACTTGAAAAAAATATTGACAGAGCACAGAACAAAGGGTTGCATGTAGAATATCCTTTCCAGACTGACAATCATGTATTAATAAACTTATACTTTTCCATTTTTTTTACTGTCATTTTGCTTTCGTATTTCACCATCAGTACTTTAGTAGTTCATTTTGTTAGGACCATTGCCCAAACTTCCCACAGGGTTTCTTCCTTGACCCATTCTTTTCTTACAATGGATGAACTACTTCACCGAAAAAAGCTGCTAAGTACACCAGCTGAAAGACAGCGTCGACTTGAAGAGGTTCCAGAAATTGTTCCAGAAACAGAATACGAAGAAAAGGAAACTGAACTGGAAGTTGCAGCAAGCAACTCTTCCCAAGAGAATAGAGGTACAAATACATGAGATTTTAGTTTCTTAAAACACCTTTTCCTTCTTTTGGATCTGTTTTACATTCACAATAGTCCTAAATGCATAAGCTGTTACATACTCCATCCAACATCTCGTCATGGAAAATCTAGTTTAGACAAAATGGAGCTACATTGTTTTGGTAGTGCATCATTTGTTTTGTGAAGTAACACCTTAGTTTTCCATTACAATACAGTATGCACATATATCTTCCCGTGCAAAAGCTGTGGTTGTCCATTATCTTTGAAATTACTAGTTGGAATTACATTTCTGTAAAGGCTGTGGTTGTCCATTATCTTTGAACCCCAACCTCTTCCTCTTTTTTGAAACAAAGGACCCCAACTTCACAACTATGTATATCATAACATGAATTGTGGACGTGCCATATTACAAAAGTTTTGTGAACTTCAAAGTATGCTTTTGGATGGATTTTTCACCATTTTAAAAATCTGGTGTATTTGCTCTAGATCAGCACCCATACTTGGAATGTATGTGCTCACTGCGCAGATGGGTTGATTTGGAGTAGATGCAGCATGCACCTTTTTTTTTGTAATCTGGCTGTGAATGCAGATACTAAACTTATGGGTTGGATATATATTGGACATGAGCGTGCACACTAGAATATGAAAAGCCCATAAAATCCTAGGATTTGGCTGTATATAGTTGATTTTGCACAAGTCATGAAAATGGCAATTTTCAATGATAATAAAAGTCTGATCAAATTGCACACAAACATCTCATCTGAACAAAGCACACCATATTATACAATCTGTGTAGTATGGGTGCATCCACCTACACCCATCTAGCATACGACCTTTTACTATCCACATCCATGTAGTGCTGGAGTGCAGGAGTTCAGTTCACCTGCAGGCTGCAGACCTTTCTATATGTAGTATGGTTGAATTCTCTGCTGCACCACGATTTCGCCACTATTGAATGTGCCTTTGATATAAATTCTTATTCCACTTCTATTCAGTGTAAGATTGTGTAGGATGCGTATAATGTGGTCGATGTATTGCATTGAGCCTCGGGGGTGAATATATAGGAGTACATGGCTTGGAGGGAAAGTAGCCTCTCCTAGGGACAAGGAAGGTTATCCCGGGATTACATCAATCCTATGCCTAATATACAATAGATGAAAGAAGCGGTTCAAAACTAGATGGAAGGACATCATGAAGACGCCTTTCTACTGCATATGGATTCTTTTATTGGCAAAGAGCTATTCTTGTCACCCATTTTGAGGTGATTGATACAGCATGTACTACTGTATCCAAAGTATAGTTCCATACAGATTACTTCCAAAAGTTTTGCGTTTTTTAGGGAAAAAAACTCTTGAATTGTGTGGTTGCTATTATAATCACTTGTGTAAATATTTATAGCATGCTGTCGGTTCATTCGATTGCACTGCTCGTGTGTGCTTGGCTACTTCTTTATTATATATACAAAAAAAAATGAAATCCACTGGAATTACATAATCTTTTATGCTAATTAGAGGTAAGCTTTGGATCATTGTGCAGGTAAAAAAAGAAGCAGAGTTTCCATGGGCGAGGGAGAAAATTCTAAAGGTTTGCTCATATCGTATGCTGAAGTTTTTCTTCAATATCTAATGGTTTAAAACTGAGTAAGCCATGTGTGCTGTGGTATGGGACGCCTGCAAAGACAGGTGGGATCTGACAACCTTTTATCTGGTGAACCCAGATAACAATGTGGTATTTACTTACGAAAGCTCATTTGAATGGTTAATATGAAGCCATTTTCAGAAATATTACTGGCACTGCAGTTAGTGTACTGTGATTTGATTCATTTAGATTCCATATTTATTTAATTTTCACCTATAATAAATTTTGTTATATTTCATTTTCATATTTTACTTATTTTTTGGGCCTGTTCCCTATTGAGTTTAGTAAATATGTTTTCGAAGGGGATTGAATGTGGGATGCGTGGCTGTGCCAAAAAAAAAAAAAGATTGAGATGCAAGGATTGGCCATGGCAGAGTGCTCAAACCAGTTCTACGCAAACCAGCACAAACCGGATTGCAGGGAAAGTAAACTAACCATGAGTATTATCTAGTATTGGGTAGTGTTCGTGGTTAGTTTATTTTTTCCCTAATCCAGTTTGGGCTAGTTAGTGTTCATGGTTAATTTACTTTTCCCCCCAATCTGGTCTGCTGGGCTGGTTTGTGCCAGAACAGCCCTAGGCCCCAGGGCGTTTCAACCCACTATTGACTGAGTTTTGGAAGGAAGTATGAATTAGATGGAGTGTTATATTACTGAACAGAGGCAACTTTTGACACTATGGGCGCGTTTGGATTTTGCCCAGCATTGCCCTGGCAGCTGCGGGCGCACCAAAATATTGGCGAGCAAATCAGCCGCCCGTGACTCGCCCACGCGTGGGCGCAAAAATGAACTATGTGGGCTACTACGCGGTCGTGGGCGCGTTGGCTCGCCAATGCCTGGGCACTAAACCAAATGCTGACCAAAATCACATGGCCAAAACGAGTTGGCATATTTTGCTGGTTGAAATCTGAACTGTTGAAGTTGCTATAGTATATAGCCAAATTTTCCTTTTCCCGAACCACATTGAATGGCGGTTTTGTGATCTGCTTAGATGGAGTGATATATTACCGAACAGAGGCAACTTTTGACACTATATAAATGAATTGGCATATTTTTTTCCGAACTTTGAATTGGCATATTTTGGTGGTTGAAATCTAAACTGGTGAACTTTCTATGGTATATGCTAGTTTTCCTTTTTCTGAGCCTCATTGAATGGTGGTTTTTATCTGCTCTATATCTAATATTTGAACTTGCTTACACTACTTCTGTCCAGGTGCAAGAGATCAAGTAACTGATTCATTGAACATTCTGAATGAAGAATCTTCAGAAGGTTGGTTTCAATTATTAATTATGATGTTTTGGGTTGCTGATGTCAAGGAAAATGATTCTACCATTTCTTTGTCTGCCCTACACTCGGCACTTGAAGCTGCAGGTTCTCATTAAACAACAAGAATGAATTATAGTAGGGTGGACCCAAATATTAAATAACAATGTTCCAACCCTTGCATGTTGAATGCTTCAACTCTTGAATTACTATCCGTGATATTTCATTATGAAAATACATTTTTACCGTCATTGGGGAATTGTTTTCCAAAAACTTACTGATACTTTGTTTTGGTTGGTTTTCAACATAATTTGGTTCGGTTGTAGATTGATTGTTTTTTTGCGAAATTTAAATTTAAGTTAGAATTGAAGTTTATCCTTTTTGTTGTTGCTTGTGCTGTTCCATTCCTCGGATATTATTGGCATGAATTGGTATTGTTCAGTATAAGTATCATAACCAGTGTATCAGGTATCAAGAATTGAAGATACACCTTCATTTCTACCTAAGTGTTAGCACCACAAACACTTTTTTACTAAAACAATGTTCTAAGGTCTATTAGAATAGCAAATATGTTAGAAGCAGACATAACTAAGTATGCCTTGAGCCTTTCTGTAATGTTCTGAATATGTAAAACATTGTTGTATCTAGACATCTTGTCCTTATTGAAAATGAGTAAATGCATGTCCTTTTTTATAACTCATATATTACTCATAAGGACAGAGCACATGGATTAGAGCTGATTGCCCTTGATTACAAGAACATTTGTTGCTCAGCTACTGAAAAGGAGTCACTACTCACTATCTAAACGCTGTAAACTCAAGATTGTTGATCCTTGTAGTGCTGCTCCAACTCAGAACTAAGAATAAAATACTGAAATAGCAAGAAGCTCGCAAACAAAGATAGCATTCGTTGGGGACCCCAGTGTCAAATGGTAAAGGAGTCTGATGATTGACCGCAACAAGGACACTCATCTAGAACCTTCACACGTGCTCACCACTTGGCATGCCGCCTATCCTCCAGCTGCGTCCACAGATATGGCAGTTGAGGTATGGGAGCTATGAGCCAAGTATCTTGTATATGCTTCATCTGGCACAAGTTACAGTGAACCTTCAGCTCAGCGCTCAGCCCGAACAACAGGTTCAGCATGGCTACTTTTGTGTTGAATAATGCAGTTCATAGCTACAAAACAAATTTACCTTGGTCTGGATTCTGGATCATGGTTAACTCATTGAGCCTCACAAAGTTCCCAACCGAGAGAGCCATGGTGACACCAAAGAGGACCGAGGGACCGAGGGTGACTGTGTGGAAGAGGCTATGGCTTTTCTACCAGCAACATCGAGAAAAACGGCGAGGACACCGTCGACCCATCCTGGGCAACTAAAACCAACTACTCTACGCTACTAGACGGGGGTGCTCCTCACCCTAACATAGATAGATCCATGCAAAATTTAATTAGATCAATTCATATATCCATGAGCCAAATTTAAGTTGTTTTAGGTTTGTCCTAAGTCAAACCTGTTTACCACTGGACATAGATAGCTAAAAACACAAATGCTTGAGCAGTTGAGCTACAGAAGGTTGATGCAACTAGATTCATCATTGAAATAATTTTATAATGTGTAACATGTCAATGTCCTATGCTGCTTATTATTTGTGTTTGGGTGAGTAAATGTGCCACGGAGTGGGCCGCCTCCCCCTTTTTTTTTTACTTTCCTTCTAACTTTTACGTTGCTTTTCATGGAATACTCTGATATTGGTGTGATTGAAGCATTTGTTTTGGCCATGCTTTGCACTTAATGTTTGAATGTATTTTAGGAATTTTATTCAGTTCCCCTACATGTTTGAGAGGGAAAAGGAACAATTTTGCATTTTTGCATCTCTAGCCTTTTCCTGTTAGCTGCTACATGCTATTTTGAACCAAGTACTAGACGAAAGAGACTAATGGCGATTTGCCTTATCTCATTTTGGCATCAAGACCTGCTTCCCTGGCTTGTTTGCAGGTGGCACACATCAAGTAGTTGATCCTCTGAATGTCCATAATGGGGAACCAAAGATCGGGAGGACTGAAGGTTCAATTGCTGTTATTACTCAGTTGTGGCTGCTATGCTGCGCTGTCGAATGTTCTTAGCAAAATCATGACTAATTGTAGTAAGAGTATGCTGTTCAACCTCTATAAAAAGATGCTGTCAACTAAATACTTGGTCCAAAGTTAGAAATAAGTTAGTGCTTTTACAAAGACATCATAATGCCAATTGGCAAAGGCCCTGCTTACCTTGCTTTCCTACAGATACAGGGACCAATTAACTGATTCTTTAAGAGGCCTGTTAAGTTCTGGGTTTCATCTAATAGCTCACTTTCCCACACCTCTATTTTTTATTTAAATCTACAGTTCCAGTATTTTGTGGAGTTGCTTGCTCTCCATCTAATACTAAAGCCTGCTTATGTGCTTGTCTCCAGGTGTTACGGAACAAGCACCTGATTCTTTGAGCCTTCTTAACAATGAATCATCAGAAGGTTGTTTCAGTCATGATGTTTTGGGTAGTGTCCAGAAAAATTACTCTTCTTGTTTTGCTTTGTTTACCTTATAAGTTGCCTTACATAACTAACGCTATCTATGGGCTATTTTGGCGGTTTTTTCTGCTATCAGTTGCATCTAAGCAAGGTGACGTTACTTGTGAAGCTCCTTCAGAAGGTACTGTATTGTGATTCTTTTAGCTCCCCATTAGTCATCTTTGAGGGGATCCTCTTGTGGCATGGCCTGTCAAAAATATTGTCTACTGTAACATAGGCGGCGTATCTCTAGTGCTACGACTTATCAGACACACATTTTGATTTAGATGTTTAATCAACTCAAAATGTTCTCAAAAACAGCGGAGCCGATCCAATATTATATTTTAAATTGCATATGGAATTGTTAATCAGAACTTGATTGACACTAGAGACAAATAAATGATGGGACGTCAAACTACCCATACATAAAAGGATAAATGCTTTTGTTTGTATCATTAAGTGAATTTGGACTTAAAATGCTTTAGGATTGTTGATTATATTTAGCAACAGGAATTGCAAAGCTGATTAAACATTAAAACCATGGTAGCAGGGGTAGCACTAGATAATAGATACTAGTACAGTGGTGCCAAACCCTGATAGAGCTCCATATGTTGCATTCAACAGCAGTAATGAGGCAATACCTCCTTAATGTTTGTTTGCATGCAGGTGTGATTTTCATAGAAAATTGAACATAATGTATCTTCTTATAACTGCTGATCATATCTGTTATGCACTGCTTGTCACTTTGACATGTTTAACGATCAAACTATTGCTTCTGCTATATCTATTCTATGCAATTAGTACCTCTAGTTTGTATCTCATGTATTCCTTTTATCCACACAGCTCATGAAGCCTGCCTTGGTGGTGTTACTCTTGATCCTGCACAGCATTCTCAACTGCACGATACTCGAGGTTTGCTGCTAAACCCCTTTGCTAATGCGATGCCACGATGGACCCTCAAAAGAGTTTCTGGAGGCTTCTTATGTTGCTTTCTCAATATTTCGAGTTTGGTTATATTGTTTAAAGTGACAAGTAGAATTTAGGTGATGGAGCATTATGGAAGCAAACCGTTTTTGTTTTGCATTTTTCCCATTCAAACACATGGATTGTTATCCTGAACGTACTGGTGTAATAGCTGTGCATGAACTGTTTGCTACGAAGACATTCCACTATGGCATGCTACTTTCAATTCTGTCATTAACTTTCGACCAGTTTCCTCATTTTCTCCAACAACAATTAATTTTATAAATTAATGCAGATGATACCCCAACTCGAGCCATGGACGATAACCAAAAGGAAAGTGACCGCTCCCAGCAAGTTGCCACGGCAACATTTAAAGGAGTAGAAATTATCAATATAGACAGTGACGAAGATGAGGATCCTCCCACTGTACAACATAGGCCAGAAGGCATGAATGGGGATGTTCACCTAGAGCAGTGCAGGCCAGTGCCTGCAACCATGAATGGGGTTCTTCAGCCGGAGCTGTGCGAGCCAGCACCTTCAACTGCAACGATGAACAACGGGGCTGTTACACCCCAGCAGTGCGGGCCAGCGCGAGCAGCCAAGAACGGGGTCTCGCCTCATCACCTCATGTGGCATTACATAGACCCGCAGGGAGTTGCTCGAGGCCCATTCGCTCTGGTGCAGCTGTTCCACTGGAAACAAAGCGGCTTCTTCAACGACGACTTCCGAGTGTGGAGGGCAGGGCAGACGGTCGAGCAGGCAATCTTGCTTGCAGATGCGTTCCGGATGCATCTCAATTTGTAAACAATGATTTTTTTCCGGATGCAACCGCAGTCATCCATACCAAGCTGCTACTGGTATTCAGTTTTATTTCTTCGTAACTCTTTTCTAACGTCAGACAACAGAACAAGTGAAATGATTAGCACTTAATGTACAATGGCCCTTCCACTAATCACTCGCTACCCAAGAGTATCATTAAACGTCAGACAACAGAACAAGTGAAATGATTAGCACTTAATGTACAATGGCCCTTCCACTAATCACTCGCTACCCAAGAGTATCATTAATATCATCATATGGCCACTATGGGATGTACACCACTATGGTTGTCAAGAATGTAAGGAAAAAACAGTCTAATTACATCAGAAGGTACACCTGAGTACTCCGACACTATCTGAACTTAGCGTCTAATTACCTTTCCAACTTGGCGTTGGTTGCGAAAAAAGCTCAGAAGAACCTGTGCCTGCACATACATGCATAACAACAAAAAATAACAATGGTAAGCTGGTGAAGCTACTACTATAGGTATAGAACTGAAAGGTGTCAGCTTATGCCAAAATCAACGTGATAAGATAGGTGCAGGTGCAAGTGCAACGGTACCTTCTCTCTTGCACGGGCTGTGCCTGATTGCGACAACGCCACCAAAGGCGGCATGGCACCTTCCTGGAGCACCAGGCTGCAGAACCTGCTGTTGTGCGTGCAGAGCTGCAGCAGGGCAGCGGCGGCATTCTCCTTCGCCCGTGCCGAGCCCAGCTCGACGACCTCAACCAGCACGGGGATACCACCAGCCTGAGCGATACCATCCCTTCCCTCCTGAACCGTGGCAAGGATTGCCAGGACGGAGACAACCTTGTCAACCATCCCGGCTGCTGGGTCCATGAGCTCCACCAGGGGCTTTACAGCCCCCGCCTCGATGATCCGGGCCTTGTTCTCGTGAAATATCGATAGGTTGAAGAGAGCTGTTGCTGCATCCTTCTTCCCCTGTGCGTTTCCATCTTGTAGCAAGTCTACTAGTGGTTTGATCGCGCCAGAGCGTCCAATTCTGGCCTTGTTTTCTTCATTTACTGAAAGGCTGAAGAGAGTTGCAGCTGCGTTTGCTTTTGCTTCTGGGTTACCAGTCTCAAGAACGTGGATGAGAGGCTCTATGGCATTGGCGTTTGCGATGGCGATCTTGTTGTTATCATTTAATGACAAGTTCAGGAGTACTGTTACAGCACTTTCTCGCGTGCTGGGATCTTCAGAATAAAGAAGACTCACCAAGAAGGGTATTGCACCGTGGTTTGCAATGGCTATCCTATTCTCCATGCTGTGCCTAGAAAGAATCAGCAGCTCTCCTGTTGCTGCTCTTTGGAGCTCAATAGACTCATTTTTCAGGTCCTCAATAAGCCTACAAACTTTAGAATCGACAACAGAAGAATCAGCTCTTGAATCTGCTGGAACAGCTTTATCTGATAGTTGACGCCAGATTAATTGGCTTCGAGAACGAACACCACCAAACCTTGGCAGGTAATTCGGTTCCACCACTGAGCTGGTGACCATTTGATCATTTTTTGTAGTTTCTGATGTGCTATTGCTACATGAGACCTGTTCCTCCTTATGCTTCAAGTCAGCTTCAAGATGGTTGCTGTTCAAAGAAGTACCTGTGCCATTGTCACTACTGCTACCACGGCTTGGGAGATGCTGCTCAACATCAGAAGCATGGAGACCATCCTTTCTGAACTGGTTAAGGGATTCACAGCCATCAGTTGTCACATTGCATATTGATTTGTTTGCTTCCGTGGCTGCCAAAGGTAACCTCAAATCATCAGATTCAGAATCATCTGTGTCTTCAAATGATGACGCCTTGGAGATTTGGTCGTCTGAGTCAGAATTTTCATGCACCAAATTATGATGGTGACTGTCATCTGACGAAATCTTATGTTCTGGTGAGCCAGACTTGTTTGACCTTGGGGAGTTATCAGAGAGACGGGATTTATCACTTGTACTACCATTTGTCAGGTTCAGTAAAACAGGAAAGCTCAAACTCAAGAGTTCCACAGGATCTGGTAGCATGATGCCATGAATCTCGGACCAATTTTCTATCAATTGTTTGACAGTGTAATTAGGAATCAAATTGGTGTGCCCCAATGTTTGACGTGTCTTTGGGCAGACATTGTAACCCAACTCAAGCCATTTTCTGATGAAAACCCGTTCATATGTTTGACCAGACGCCACAATCACTGGATCGGACATTAGTTCAAGGGAAAGGGGGCAACAAAAATCAGCAGGAATGGGTACTCCATTAATGCTGTGCATCTGCTTTTCTTCCACATGTTTATCATGCATGTAGTTGACTAATCTAGAGAGATCATTGATAACATCCAATTCTGCACTATCCTCACCACTGACTTTGATTTTAATCTTGGACAGAGCAACAGCCTCCATGAGCAACTCTAGATTTGTGGATAAGCTCAATGAGACTTGAATATTTGTCAATATCTCTGACTTTGGCATTACTTTCTCTACAAGATCCTTGGAAGCCTCCCCGATGACGGACGCCATTTTCTCACAGTGAAATTGCTTTGCTTTCTGAAATTGCAAGATACCAGATCATTAGAAGAGGAGATCATATCAAAAGGGTGGCATTGGTACGATTATAAAGCTTTTAATTACCTCCAAACACAGTGAAATACAATTGGTTTCTGATGGTAACACGAGAGAGTTGACAGCTTGACATACTTCAAGCACATATTTTTGCATCTTGGTAATAAGGGACTCCACCTGTGTGACCTTCATGTAATAATTTGCAAGTATCATACAGTGAATTAAATACTGAAAGCACTTTACTTCTATGCTATGGGAGTATGGGTCGTGTGTTGCGTGAAGGATAGTATTAAAAATGGAAGGGATAAGGGAGTTACAAAATAAATTCTGCTCATCATCCAGTCCCAGTTTCCAACTAGCTTTAGTGCCTCGTTGATGGTAACATCTAGCTCGTCAAGCACCTCTAATAGTTTATCATCTGGAGTGATCTGGGTTAAAGCTCCATCTATGGCCATCTTCAGAAGATCCAGGATTTCATCAATCTTCCTCCCATATCTCTTAACTAGCTCAATTTGAACAGTATTGCTTGAAAACAGGACACGGAAGTTTGAAATACTGTTGATAATTGACATTGGCACCGAGTCCCCCATTGACCTGTATGAAGAACATCAAAACAAGTCTATTTTAGCTGCACAAACCACCGAAACAAAAGGATGGGATTGAACAGTTCCCGTACGGCTTAACAAAATTCCAAATGCCACTTATGGGTTTTCTTTAAGAAAACACAGACGATCGTGCATGAAAGCATATCTCATAAAGTGATCGCTGGTATAGTCTATCAGCTGTATTTGATCATAAACTTCAGAGAATTCTGTTCCAGTCCCTTGAAATGGGGAAATTAGCATGAGAACGAGAACGGCGGGTTATCATACTCGGAGTGTGCAAAAACTGGCAATCAGGAACTCCATTTAGCACAAAGAGCTGTCTACTCATCAGCTCATTAAATCCCAATTCCCCACTCTCTCTTCAATAATCACAGAGCCAAACCGAGTCGAAACGAAGGATCACCTCGAAATCCCCTGCTTAATCCCGAGCCAGCCCACGCGCGCCCCCGGTGTACGCATCTGCGCACCAAATCAACCACTAATCACAGCACTTCAACACCACCGAATCACAAATGCGGCACGGACTGCACGGCCCGACGCCGAAGCAATCAGGCCCCGCATGATTACGATGCACGGCGAGGACCGGGGCGAAAGGCCACGAGTGAAGGACGGTTGAGAGGGAGGCGGTTTCGTACCTTCCGAGAGCTCCAATGGCGGTCGCCGCCGGCCGTGAGCTCCACGCGGCTCGCGAGGCGGACGCGGGGGCGCAGGCGAGGACGGGAAGACTGGGAGGAGGGGAGGCAGGCGCCTCGAGGGGTGTGTGAACACGAGGGGGAGGCGGCAGCGACCAGAGAGCGAGGGAGCCCGGGTAGGCGGGGGTGGTTGAATCATAGGTGGTCCAGGTGCATGGTGCTCCGGGAACATTGTGCCACTTACTCGTGGGTCCATAATGCAGGGAATCGGCGGGGTCCTGATAGACCAGGTGCACGGAAGGGACAAGGTCCGTCTGCGGGACGGCAGCAACTGCTCCCTGAGACGCTGGTCCCACTGCTGACGCAGATTCCAAGCGAGCGCTGCTGGGTTTGTACCGGCCTCTGCACGCACCGTGGGGTGGGCCCCGCGTGTACGGACCGAGGTTCATACCGGCTCGTGGGCCAGGAAAATTGGCAATGGCCCATTGGGATTTGAATACTCCGGTGCACATGGCACTGAAACATTTGGCTGAAAAAAAACCTGGCACTGAAACATTGCCACTATTTTGTTTTTGTGAGACCGAAACATTTCCTCGATCTGAATTCAGTGAATAAAATCAATATAAGCTTATAATGTAAAAAAAAGGGAGAAAATGCGCTTAAGGGAGGTCATAGATGCGCTAATTCAATGCTAGGGCTCAGAGTTTTTTTTTTTTCCTGTCACCCATCTGATATTCCGATCACCAGCAAACTGGATTTTTTTTCATGGACATATGGGTTCCATAAGAATGCACCGGAATTTCTTTGTTGAATTGCGCACCCTGCGCTATTACTCAGCAAGCGAAGTGCTGTGCCAAACTCGATCGTGGCCATCGAAATCCTCTGATCAAATGGTCCACAGCAACGTGCTCAAATGGTCACACTGCAAAACCTTTAATCACCCACGACGGCCCTTAACATATTCATCAGTGCGGTACAGGCCCAACTGAAAAAAGCAGGCGTGCGCACAGAGCATGTGATGTCGAGGCCTGTCTGCGTACTAGGAGTCACGCTCCTGCCCTGTCCCATGCATGGTTAGCCGCACACTGATTCCTCTCTACTCTAATGCGCCACTAATCCATAGACTAATCAACCTGACGATGCGAGCTCATCAGGGGCAAGCATAAACAAATTCTCGGAATCATCCAGATCCCCTTAAACAAATGCTGGTGGCGTTTTATCGTGGAGAGTGAGATCGTACTACAGGAGGTTAGGTTAGCGAGCGCTTTCGCCCCAGCTGGGGCTATTCCTAATCAGACGCCATTAGAGAACTGTTCTTTTTGTGCCGAGTGATCCAGAGA
Organism: Digitaria exilis; assembly: GCA_015342445.1. Classification (NCBI taxonomy): domain Eukaryota; kingdom Viridiplantae; phylum Streptophyta; class Magnoliopsida; order Poales; family Poaceae; genus Digitaria; species Digitaria exilis. The sequence continues at coordinate 389,213 of JACEFO010003286.1, read as the reverse complement.
CAGCTAGCCAGGACGTGTGGGTTATTTTTAATTAGTTATCAGTACTGGACTGCTAGTAGTAGCATGCATATATGAAAATATGATAACTGGATGGAAGCAGCTAGTAGTGATGCTTTTTTAAAGAGGAGATCGTGTATGTGTCTGAAACTGAAAGGTACAGCTTAAATTACTAAAGCCTGTAGCTGAAATTTGGTGTAGTTACACAGGTAGTAATGATGCTATCTGGTGCCTCATGCATACGTAAACATGTGTGTATGTGTTTGTAGAGATAAGAACGTAGCGGTATGACTCATCATCCATGTCATGTTTTTTCTTTCTATATATATTGTGCCTTTCCTTAATTCCTTTCCAGCAGTTTGGTTCTCATCTGTCATATGAACCTTTTTTTTCCTCTGAACTCACGCGTAGTACACTTTTAACGAAAGGCGCATGCATCTCCTTTTTCTATTGCCACACGGTACATGGCACCGTGTGCGTTATAAGCTGCTGCGATGCAGAGGATCGGAGAGGATTATGCTTCAAAAAAAAAATGTGCATAGTCTCGGATATGCAAATCTGCAAACTCGATAGATGACGATGCATCAGCTTTCGACTTAACCATCCATGTGCTTTTTAATTAGCTTGGTGCCGCCGATCGATGGCTATATTGACGATTAGTGTACATCAGCGTCGTCGTCATCCACCGATCATGGATCGGTGTCTAGAGCCGGTACGCAGCATCGGCATCTGCATCTCGCAGTAAAGTTCTCCCAGGCTCTCAACCGCGCAGCTACGGACGGGACAAGCAAGACGACGACGGTAATGGGAGGCGATAAGCATATGATGTTTACGTTGTCGACGGAATATGGCTAATCGCCTTTTTGACTAACCATCTGATGATGATCTGTGTTTATCCGGCGGGCAGCATCTTGGCGACTAGTATTAGATCGATACTGCGTGCCTAGCTAGCTTAGCCAACGTGCAACAGTGCTTAGCAACTGCATGGTTAGACGTCTCTGACGCACGCACGCGTAGTGCATCTTGAGCCGGCAAGCTTTGTCTACCATGGCCGTTTTCTTGGAGCCTGTGGAAGTGGAACGGCTCGCGAGTTCGTTCGCAGGATGGAACGGGCACGTACACACGCCGTGTCATCTTTGACCATACTGTAAGTCCCATAAGTGAACATCGTCCAAGCATATTCCACGGCCGGATCGAATCGGATAGACGATCGATAGATAGTCACGCGTGTGTAGCTAGAGAATAGAGATGACGCGAAGACGCACGGGAGTACGGGACGACGGGGACGGGACACGAGTCAGCGTCGTCGGGGCCACTCGTTGTCCTCCTCACCGTCGATCGCATGGCGGCAGCCCAAACGTAAGGCCGGCCGGCGACCTGGCCCGAACGCAACCACGTCCGCCGGCGAAGCTGCAGGAAGTCGCTGGGTTGGGCGCCCGAACCAAACCCCTTTTCTAGCTGAGCGCGGCTAGCCGGAGAACGACCCGAAAGAGGACACGAGGGGGGAAAAACGGGGGCGGTGCTCAGTGCTGACCATTGACTAACGGCGCACGGGTGCCGCCCATGTGCACGTTGTATATTCAATCGGGCTCATTGTTGCGATCCAATGCAGGCAGCCTAATCCACGGGGCCAAGGGCATCTTCTCCTTCTCGTCGCCGGCTGAGAGAGAAGATCAGCTTGGTTAATTAGCCCATGCGTGCATGCTGGCCGGGTCTCGTGAACGGGAAGCCTCTCTCTCGTGCGCATTTCTTGGTCACGTGTGATACGTGCGTGTACGGTGTCTGCGGCTCGTGGTTTACTTAGCTTAGCCATGCCCGAGGACTTGTTCCACCCGCGCGCCTTCGCCAAGAGTTGGTCAGATTCTCCGTCGTACAACTTGCTTTTCCGGCTTCGATCGAGCCCCCGATTATCAGTTAGGGCAAGTACTTGATACACGTTAGCAACTTTTATACATGCAAAATGATGCATATGATTATTTTTAGTAACGTGGAGGAGAGAAAGCGAGAGGTGACAACAATTTGATTTCACGAAACAATCGTCCCATGGGCTAAATATTAGGAGTACGAGGCAAACTCCACCAACAGTCTACTGAGTTGTTTTTACCATACAACTAACAATATTTTTTGTTTTATTTTCATTAATTAACAAATTATAAGGAATCATGAGACAACTTAAAAGACAGTGTTCTCAAGATTATGTGTCAAAATACTGTCAGTTAGACAATACCAATAGACTTACTTTGATAAAAATAAGTAGGCCTCGGGGCTAAATTTTAGCCCTATCTTTTGACATGGATTAAAAGGGTTAAATAAAGACTAATTGCATAAACGGTGGCTAATTTGCAGGTACTACCTCCGTACTACCTCTCTGTTGCTATATTCTGGAACGGAAGTAGTAGAATCTATTGGTACTAATTAGTCCATAGAAGAGGGTAAATTTGAGTCCTTGAGATCTAAATGATGCCTTAGTTTACTCATTGAAAGGTGTGAAATATTCATCTCTCAAAAAATTAGTATAAAATCATTGACCAAAAATGATGCTCTCTAGATACCACATATTGGTACAAGATGATATTTTTTAAACATTTCATTTCATCAGACTTTGACGTATGCCCATGCCATGCCACGATGCATTAGTGACCAAGGTATGCCTCAATGATAAGCTAAGCCACGGATATATCTACTCCACATATTTCCTATGAATCTCAATGATAGCAGCAATAATTACTCTATTAAAAAAGGCACCAAATCTCCTCAAAGCAACAAATCACAAGCCTAAATGCTCCAAAATCTGCTAGCTGGCTCTCCTTTATCCCCAGATTTTCCAAAAAGAAAAAAAAAACAAAAACAACCCCGTGCTAACTCCCAACTACACTACACACCTAAGGACCTACCGCCTCATCATCTCGTCGTCGTCGTCGTCGACTCATCCTTATCCGACGACCCATCACGTCCTCCTCAACCCCACCGGAGGAGACGCGGCCGCCGCACCGAGCCATCCGTACTTTCCCGGCCGCCCCACCGCTGGCCACCCGACGTGTCGCGCCGCCACCGGAAGGCCCCCTCGCCGGCCGTGTGGCCCCCACAGATCGGCCCAGTCCATTCCCGAAACGGAACGGACCACTCCGGCGAGCGCCAGCGGCGGTGGGCCCACGCTGACGCCCGCGCGCGTCCGTCCAAGAAGCGTGACGTAAGCAGTGACAGAATTGGGCGCCGCCTCCCTCCCTGCGCCCACGTGTCGGGGTCAAGCGGTCAGACAGAGGGGGGCTCCACGTGTGCGCCAGCGCGGGGGCCCGCCTGCCCCGGGCCACACGTGTCGCGCTCGCCGTTGGCTATAAATGCCCAGCTCTGCACCAGAAACAAGTTTCAAGCCCTCCTCTCCTCTTCCTACCATTAGCAGAGAAGAAGAACAGAGACACAGCTCTCAGCAGCAGCAGCGGCGAGGAGTAATCTTTCGATCGAGAGAGAAGAGGAAGAAGATGAGCGGTCAGGACCTGCAGCTTCCGCCGGGGTTCCGGTTCCACCCGACGGACGAGGAGCTGGTGATGCACTACCTCTGCCGCCGGTGCGCCGGGATGCCCATCGCCGTCCCCATCATCGCCGAGATCGACCTCTACAAGTTCGACCCATGGCAGCTACCCAGTACGTGCACATACATGACATGAGTGACCTCGATTGATCTTGTTTGTCCTGACGAATGAATGAACACTGACGATTATGGATATGGATGTGTGATTCGCAGGGATGGCGTTGTACGGCGAGAAGGAGTGGTACTTCTTCTCCCCACGGGACCGCAAGTACCCGAACGGGTCTCGGCCGAACCGCGCCGCCGGGTCGGGGTACTGGAAGGCCACCGGCGCCGACAAGCCGGTGGGGACGCCCAAGCCACTCGCCATCAAGAAGGCGCTCGTCTTCTACGCCGGCAAGGCGCCCAAGGGCGAGAAGACCAACTGGATCATGCACGAGTACCGCCTCGCCGACGTCGACCGCTCCGCTCGCAAGAAGAACAGCCTCAGGGTAAGCAACCAACCACTTCTCTGATCTCTCTCCCTCGCCGCCGGCGAATACAAGGATGGTGACGGTGCTCTAAATTCGCGTCATCTTCCCGAAAAAAGAAAAAAAAAAGAAGTCGATGATAATGTGTTGCTTTCGAAAATGAATGAATACGGGGGAGGGATAAGCATGGCCCACGGATTTGGGCCGCTCGAATTTTTTTTAGGAGATGGGCCATGCTAGGGGAGCTGCACCGGCGGCCGGCGCCACTTGCCGAAATGATTCCGTCGGATGTGTGTGTGTGTGTGTGGGGGGGGGGGGGGGGCGTCGCTGTCCTCGGTGTGAAAGCATTGATGCCATGGCCGCCCAATCATTTTCCCGCGGCGCGCCCTGCGACGGCGACGGCGACGGGCACGGAGGCCGGACGGCGATGCGAACATGATGCTCTCGAGATGGCGCTGTCGGATCAGTTTCAGTTCATTAGTTGCAAACAATGTGTGCTTGCTTACGCGATCATTTTCAGAGCAGGATCTGACGGTTTTGTTTCTTTCTCTGTGATCATTGCAGTTGGATGATTGGGTGCTGTGCCGCATCTACAACAAGAAGGGTGGTCTGGAGAAGCCGCCGCCGGTGGCCGTCGACCGCAAGCCGGCGTTTGCGCCGCCGGCGGGATCCCCGCCGGAGCAGAAGCCGTTCGTGGCGGCGCCGGGCGGTCTGCCACCGGCGTTCGCGGACCAGCTGGCGGCGTACTACGACCGGCCGTCGGACTCGATGCCGCGGCTGCACGCGGACTCGAGCTGCTCGGAGCAGGTGCTGTCGCCGGAGAATCATCAGTTCGCATCGTGCGACCGTGAGGTGCAGAGCCAGCCCAAGATCACCGAGTGGGAGCGAACCTTCGCCTCCGACCCCGTCAACCCCGCCGGCTCCACGCTCGACCCCGTCGGCGGCGGCCATGGCGGCATCGGCGCCGGCGACCCGCTCCTGCAGGACATCCTCATGTACTGGGGCAAGCCGTTCTAGACGCAGGGGGCAGCTGGGATGACGGCAGAGCGTGCAAGCGATTGGGGAGCGCAACCGCGCGGTGTGGGCTTTGACTCAGGCGAGCCGCCAGAGTTGATTACTAAAGATGCATGGATTAGACGGAAGCAGGTTAAGTTTTCATCATCATCATAAAAGTAGAACAAGATTAAGGACGACGACGATTTGAGGCGGCAATGAGACCCGTGTGGCCCCGCCGGGGAGGGAGATGTGATTGCATTGGTGGTCGATCGTGCGTGGCATGTGTGTGTACCTGTACATATACAAGTACAGACATGGTTGATTCGGTGCAGGAGTCCTGTTCCTTCATTGGTTAATTAGTTCTTATATGATTTATATATATAAGAGATATATATGATAGATATATAAGATAAGGGCTTCTAGTGTATACGGATACGGGACTAGTCCAGTGGTATTGTGGTGGTGCTAGCGAATGGCATTCGTCAACTGCAGCGATCTTTGAGAAGAAAAAAGAGGTTCCATACAATTGTAGGAGTTGCGGTTGCATTGGCGCTTTCAAAGAGAGGATCTGAATGAATCGTGGTACCATACCGATTTTTTCTCTCTCTTCTGTACAGTTGTAGCCTGTATTCTGATATCAACAAGAGACCAGTTGTTCAGATCACTTGTTCTATACCTTACAAAAATTAAAATGTGATCCAGCTGGATAGCCGCTAGCTTATGCACGAAGGAACGTGTTAGAACCACGTTTTCAAATGAACAGGAAACGTGCTCGTAGGAGAAAAAAAATTGACCTGACACATTGGAACAATCCCCGTGATGGATGAGCTCGACATGCCGGCGGTGGTCAATGTGCACGTGTGGGGCTCCCCCGGCGGCCGCAGTCGTGGTCCGAGAATTCACGGGCGGCAAGGCGGCGACGGCGGGAGGCGGCCATGGACTTCCACCGCTCCACGTCCACACGGATGGGGATCTCGCCTTCGTCTTCGTGCCTATCGCCTCGGCGAACTGTCAAGTAGTCAAGCCTCGTCTGCTTCTCCCCTCCTCGGCGCCACGAACGTGTGACGTGTCTGTCTTTGCGCGCCGTCCTTCGTCATGGCTGGCAACACGCGTGTTGTCCAAGAGAGTGACGGGCCAGTGTGGTCGCCGCTTCATTCCAGCTAGCGGGGTTTGTCTGTTCTACGCTTGTTCAGTCACTAGCGATGATGATGCCGGCTTCGGCTGCAGCCATCCTCTAGCTGCTCCGGTGACCTGCACACGGGAAGTTCCAGAGCGCACTGTATCTGCTTGGGCACGGTGGCACCAGGCCAACATCAAGCTAGCTGTGCAATTACCACTGGCCAGCGACAAAACAGCTGACCGGAAGTCCTGCTAAGTGCTAAGACGAAGATAACACCGCTTCTCTGTCTAATGTAATGACGCGCCGGATACAAACAAAACGGCGGCGTGCTTTCCAGCGAGGCAGCGACAAGGGTTTTTTGTCCGGTTCCAGCCCGAGGAGATGCCCGCCCGCGGTGCATGTTTCTGTCGCCGTCGCGTACGGCGGGCGGCTACCTCGGCTGTGAGCTGTGATCATCGGACCGGAGCTGACGCGCGTTGGCGCCGTGGATTTGTTCTTCTACCGGTTCCACACTGGAGGTTTTCGGCGCCGAAACCGAGAGAAAAGGAGGGCGGCGCCGATTGGTTTTGCCTTCCCTTTCTCTTTTTGTCTGGCTTTGGAGAATGTCCTCTGCTGCCTGTGGTTTATACTACCACCAAGTTGCACGAGCGTTTATCCATTGTGTACACGGACAGAGGGAAAGATAAATGATTTCTTTTATGAGAAAAGAGGGAAAGATAAATGATTTTGATCCGCACATTGATTCGACTGCACTTTCGTAGCATCACCAGCCCATCAGGCCCACCGATTACCTCAGGCCCACGCAAGAGAAAGCCATCAGCGTCGGGCTTTTCTCTTTGCGGGAAGACTCTCTCTGATGGGCTTTTCTCCGCGAGAGGGAAGGCCGCCTACCGTGAAGCCATAAATTTCCTTGGAGGCGACTCCCGAATTGAACTCTTTCGTTCCAGTTAAGGCAAAAAAAACTCCCTAAAAAAATTTAAGGCAAAAAAAAAAACCTCTTTCGTTCCCGACCTTCGGCCGATCTGCTCCGGATTCTCTGGAATTTTGTCGATTTCCTAGCCTTGGAGCCCGGCGTTTTGTCGATTTCCGTTTAACTTCTCCACGGGCGCAGACTGTCACAGAGGATGCCTGTGCATCAGCGCAAATCATTACGGCTTCAGGCTCGCGACACCGTTGCTGTGAAGGAGGAGTTGGAAGGCGACGTCCTCCCCGACGAACCTAACGCCCCCAATGGTGAGCGCATCTCCCACTGTTTTTTTTTCCGAGCACCTGTGTTGCCTCGCCTCACATGTGAACTCTTTTCTCTGCAAAGTTCTGCGTAGCCATTGCGCAGTAAAAGCTGAGACGGGTGATGGAGAAGGCAAGCCCGACGTGACCCCTTGTAAGGGCAACAATTCTTGCTGCCACCTTGGTAGCTTTTTACAATTCAGAACAGTTCGTGTGTCCCTAATTTTTCCTGCTGATGCGTATTGTGTTGTCCCAGAAATTCGAAACATGAACGGCATTTGCTCGTTCAGTTCATAAATAATTGCTATAGCATTTTTATTCATTTAGTGTATTTGAGATGAGCTACCAATAGTTTTACAATTTTCTGTATACTTACTTCTTTAGTGAGCCTGCTGCCTGCCTATAGCAAAATAAAATTTGTGTTATGCAATCGGATATTATTACATGCACATATCTGTGTTTGCAAATATACTAGCTTATGGACCTGTCCCTTGAATAAGCTAATAATATTCAACTGAATTTTAAATATTCTTGACCTTTTGATGCTTTGATGATTTATCTATGTTCTTCATCATAACCTTTTATTTTCAGAATGTAAAATGTTGCATACTGAGAGCAAGAAGTTTAGGAGGCACGGTGGGGGCGAGTATGGCTTGGGTTGTCGTTACGAGTACATCATGTCGATAATACAGCAAATCAAGTCATCTCCAACTGACCCAGTATCAGGGGTTGGACAAAGGCTATTTCATAATGCATTCAAGTGCTCGATTGATGCAGTTGTGGCCTCACAAACACAAGGTAGAAGCAAGTCCAGGCACTGTCAAACTGAAAACTGAACTATGATTATGCTTGTGTCTTGAACTATTTGACAATGCTTTAGTCAAACGTCTTCTCTGAACTGCTATCCTGCTTAATGTGTATTATTGTACTCCAACATAGGTACTGAAGAAAAAACTATTCAAGTGGACATCAACTCTGATGACTCAGGTTATCTGGAGCCTCTTGGAGATCGAGAACATTACCTAGAGAGAATCTTGACTGTCCTCCATTGCATGACACGCATGCGTGTTTACGACCCGCCACCTGATAGAGAAGTTATTTACTACCGAGAAATTAAGAAACATATCAGATGTACTATCGCATCCCATGAAGCCAAGGGAAACATAAAAGGTAATGCCGCAAGACATTCATACCGGGCTTGTAATACTATTGAAAGAGGGGCTATTGCGTTTTTACCCCGACTTTGATCTGTAATTGTGATTTTACCCTCATTTTTTCTAACTTTGTGAATTTGCCCTTATTTTTTACAAATCAGTGTGATTTTGCCCCCAGTCAACGGTAGTCAATGGTCAAAACAGGGGCAAATTCACAACGACCAGGGGAAAATTCATAACAACTTTTGAATAATAGGGGCAAATTCATAAAGTTCAAAAAAGTAGGGGCAAAATCACAATTGCACTTCACAGTAAGGGTAAAAACACAATAATCCCATTGAAAGAACATTCAGTTATACTTCACAAGGGCCAAATTAAGTTCTAGGGCATGCGAATATGAGATATTTGATAAGACTATGCTTGACATTATTCTTTCACAGACACCCAGTGTGCTGATTCGAAGGACCCTGCAAGTTATCATATGACGTCATTGTCACCAGTGGTATGTGCTGTCGAGGAACTTATAGAGCTCAGTAGTACTCTTACAGAGACCAACCCAAACATTTGGGATTTGAATCACAAAAATGGTGAGTAAAGTTTTCAGATGGTTGATCTTCATTCAACATTATGTTTAATCAGACTGGTTGAATTATGTGAAATTTAGCAATAACAGGCTTCAGCATTGGCAGCACAGTTTCTCTAGTATTATCAGAAAAGGGTCAACAATTAGCACTTTTAAATGTTCTAGTTCTCTATTATTATTAGAAAAGGGCTTATCACATTTTTTAGCTTCCACATTACACTTATACTTTTTTTTATCTTAACTTGCGGATTCCTTCCCAACACATGGAGTTCTCAGAAAAGATTGTTTTTCCTCATACAAAGTGTGTACCTGAAGATTTTCTTCTACCATTAATGGTTTCAAGCACTTAATATGCTGTTTTTACCACTTTCACTATTTGTTTGGCAGGTTCAGCACCTGACGTTGCTCTTCATGTGAGGTCCAATTTTAGATCACTTCCAGAACCAAACTGGAGTACTGAAAAAGTCAATGCATTGTACTACAACAAATTGATTTTGGTACTGCATGATCTTAAATGTTCAGGCCTGGCAGGTCTACCTCCTGACAGCAGCGAGAAGAAAGCCTTTGATGCATTACTAGATTATCTGGCATCAGCTAGTTCCGTTCATGTAAAAAAGGGTACCTGAAAAAAAATATCTTTGCTGGATCAGCTGTGTTTCACAAATTCCTACCTGACTGAAAATTTCCTTCTCGCAGCAGATAAGATGGCGGTCCCAGATACATGTAAACCTATCACTATCAGTGTTACTCCTCGGAAGCGAGAACGAGGTTTCTACCACCATATCTATTTGTCCATATTTTCTTACCCATGCCTTCCTGAATCTTTAAAAATGCGATTTAATAAAACAGTATTTTTTATGGAAGATTGTTTTTGTGGGACAATATGTAAAACATCCTGATTCTCGTATGTTCTATCAGAAACATATGAAGTGATGCTTACCGCAGCTGGTGGGTTCTATGAAGCAAATGGTCTTTTTAATAGAAGGTTGTTGGAGTATGTGGTTGAGTTAAGGCTATCTTGTTTGAGTTTTATGCTTAAACTTATGAAGAAGGTGGGATGCGTGGTTTATCCTGAGAGGCTTTATAGTAGGTTTGGCAAGGATGCTGAAGACATTATTACTCAGTGGTTCAGAAATTTGAAGCCCTATCGGGGATGCCTCCAGACTTTGTTGAGGTTGTTGACCTGAGCATTGTTGTTGCACGGTATGCTTCTGCATTGATTAAAGGGGTCTCTTCTATCGTAGAAGATGCATTTGCAAACCTGACTGATATGTTGAAGAGGAAGCAAAATCGGTCCGAATTTGGACCCGAGAGTCTTCGGGTGCTATCGCTTTTAGATTGTGGTAAGCCAGTTCTGACTTCACCCTGGAAAGCTAGACGATCTTGTTTCTATAAGATCGGATGAGCCATTAGCATATCTCTCATTGTCTTCAATTCCAGGTGCCTTTAGGAAAGCTGGAGACAAGATGGAAATCCCGCTGCATGGTACACAATCCTTCACTGCCCCCCTTAACCTCTGCTATCCCTTTCTCTATATTATCTGATGAGTATGATATGGATTGCAGAAGATTCAACCTGTGATCGTGCTACCAAAACCAAGGACCATAGGGTGATTTCCCTCGAAAGTAACACAGACAACCTGAAAGTTCTTGCCACTATCCTACAGGTTCTCAAAGACATTGGACCACTGGACGTATTCGTGGCTCCATCTCCTGCGGAGATGGTGTTACTTAAACAAATCTTGGAGCATGTCTCCTTTTGTATCGATGGGTTCCTCTCCACAAAGGCATACCACATCGAGAGGGAGCTGACGGCCGATCCGGCTTCCACCCTTGCTGCAACAATGGATCGCGTAAACGACAATGGGGTGTCTAGGGGTTTTCCTATTGGAGGAAAGTTCTTGGTGGAGTCGTTATTCGAGGATTTTGAGCGAGTACAGGAGGACATTGATCTCATGATTCCCTCACTGCAGAATCAGAAAGTGCTCAGGCAAAATGTTTTTAAGCGTACTAGGTGCTGCTCCTGTGGTAGGATCTAATTTTTGCAGAATTTTGCTGCAAGCACAGATCACTGTAATGTATTTATTATTATACATCTGATTTCTTTTTCTCTTATTAAAGAAATTAAGCCATCGGGTAGTTAATCTGTTAATACTGTGGATTACCAGTGCCGTGTGGTTGGACTTTTCCCAACCCTAACACAGGACGATGAAAGCGGTTTAGGGGATCGGTGCAACATTCAACTTGAACTTGGATGGAAGCTGTGGTGGGTTGGTAGGTTTCCTCTTGTGGTTGGGATCGGATATACTCGCACTCCCGTCATCTAGTGGCATGGCCCCTAGAGGAAAGTCTAGCAGAGTAGCAGAAGAGAGGCAAAGCCAACCGCCAACCGATGTGATTGATACTCGGTTGTGGATTGCCCCAACCTCACTCACTGTCAGGTCAGGTGAGGTGCGTTCCAAGCAATTGAAACCTCGCACCTTTCTCTCTGATCTTGTGCACCTAACATTCCCTTTCGGGGGATGTAGCCGATTGCTCATGGTATATGAGTCAATCCGGGTCAGATAATATCCAGAAAGCTCAGGCCGTACGTGCCGTAAAACTCGCACGAATGAATTCGTGAGAGGCGTAGAGAAGGAGTTGGAGCACGAGCTGTTCGAATCCTTGGGGAACATGATGAGGCGACAGGGCAGACCCTCGCTCGTGCGCAATCTATGCATTTGTGCGACCGCTGTCGCTGAGCGGCCGAGCTCGATCTGGATCGGATCCGAGAGCATTCACGTGAGCAGCGGCATCTAACCGTGTGCCTCTGCATTTTTCTTTCAGATCTACGTATAAGCTCTAATCCACTTGCCCAACCGATCGAATGGGGGTGAGGGCCTACCGCGGCTTAAGTGGCACTGTACTGGGCGACCTGGTGCTGACGGAAATGCAATAGCGCACGAGAAACCACCGCTGTTCGAGTTGATGACACGGCCTGCTCATGCCGTGAAGATCTCTCTGATCGGGGGAGACGGGTAGAGACAGGCTCAGGCACAATCAGGAGCGGGTATGAACGGCAGCATCCTCTCGCGCTGCTGCTTTGGGATTGAGGGAGGTCAGCAGCTGTGTCCGACGGTAGCTGGCCGGAACAGGAAGGCAGCCTTCCATTGGCCATTGCTGCTGCTCTGAAAATGGAAGGTCAAACCCGTCGTAGAGGGTCGCTATTGGTCAGCATAGCCCTCCATTGAGGAGCAGTCAACGCCCGTCCGTCTCCCAAGATTGGTGAACGAGTAGCGAGTAGACTCGGATCACAACAAATCAGAGCAGTTTGGTGCGGCTCAACTCGATGCCCTAACCAAGTTGCAGCAGAGTCCACCAGTGAGCGAGCGAGGGCGCATGGGGTCGGTTGGGCAGGCGGCATTACCAGCCAGCTTGTCTGGTGGGTTTATCCCCAACCGGGGCCCAATCGCCCCCCATCAGCACCGGCGTGTCGACGAGGCAGCGATGCCGACGGCCCACGGCCGCCACCGACACCGGAGGCCCAGCCGACGCCCTGGATGCACGCGCCCGGTCCACTGCACCCGCGGAGGACCAGCAGCGACGCGGCCCGGTTTGTCGGAGAGAAGCCCGGACGGCGCAGTGGACGAGGCGCACCGGTTTTTCTTTTCTGGGCAGCCCGCGCTTTTACTCCCTCACACCCTCGTTTCTTGGCCTCATGCTACTACCGTGAGTCTGTGTTTGTATTTTTGCAATCTGCTCCTCGGAACAAAAACATGTCCTGCGTGTCTTTTGATCATGATCTCGGCCAAACGTACTACCAATCCCTTTCTTAATTTACAGCGAACAGCGTGAAGCAAGATTTGCAACAAGTTGCTCCATAGAAAAAAAGGAATATTGCAACATATTCAAAATTTTCATCACAAGCCCTGTTATGTAATATTGCGATTACGGAAGGGCAAACCTACAAAGACACTAAACACGAATCGGACATTTTTAGTCAAGATTTTGCCGAGTAATCTAGTCCGTAATATACGTACGGTCGTCTAAACGCGTCCCCATCTCTTCCTGCTCAGTGCTCTCTGCTCACACACTACCGGCTGCGCTCCACTCGACCATTCCACTGCTCTGCCACCCAGAGCCTTCTCTCCTCGCTCGCGCTAGCTGTGCGCGCTCGCCTGCCTTTATAACGCGGCGAGGCAGAGAGCCCAAGCACGCGCCTCGCCTCCCGTCCTCTTCGAGATCCGCGCGGACGGACAACGCCGCCTCGACCGCTCCGATTCCGGCGAGGTACAGATCCACCGCCTCCGCATTGGTGCGCTCTCCCTTTTCCCTGTGCATTCGTCTCCAAGCGTGGATCCAGCGAGCCGAGCCGGTTCCTTCGTTCCGCCAATTGAGCTAGCTGGTGTCGGTGTATAGTTTCCCCCTCGAATCCGCCATTGATTAGAGCGCGTTTGCGCCCAGCTTGGAGCCAGCTCAACCCGCAGATCCGGTAGCTGTTGTGCGAGGGATAGAGCGGATGAGCGAAGGGCTTTAATCACGCGTTTTAGCAAATTTATTTCCATGTTTGGCCACACAGGGGGATTTCTTTGCATTTCGATTGCTTTTATTCTCGGAAAGAGTAGCCGCAGTAGGAAATAAGAAGCGAATAGCACCGATTTCTTGCGCTGTTGCTTCAGTAGATCCAGCGTTTCCTTCCTTAGATCCACCGGTTGGTTTAAATCCGCAGCGTATTCAGTTATTGACGAGGTGTCGTTTGCTTCAGGTGCCGCGCGGCTCAAGAGCAGACAAGGTGCGATTTTTGGGGTTCTTGGTCGACCCGGTAGTTGGTGCAGACAAACCGCGTGAAGCCTGGTGGTGATCTGTACATGTGCGTGACAGCGTGAGGGACTGATGGCATTTGGCCGGGGTGCAAAGATGGACGGCCGCCGGCAGTCATCGTCGTCCTCGTCCTTCTGCACGACCACCACGGTCGTTGTCTTTGTGGCGCTATGCCTTGTTGGCGCGTGGATGATGACATCGTCCACCGTCTTCCCGCTGGAGATTGCTTCGAATAAGAAGTCGGTGGTGAATCAACTGCCAGCGCCTGTTAGCTTCGGTGCGTCTGAGGGGACAGGATCTGGCAATGCTGGTGATGTTTCCGGGAAATTTGAGGATACTGATAACAACGACAACACAATCCCAGAGGAGCCCAGTAACAAGGAGGCTCCTGATGAAGAGAAGTTTACTGAGAACACGGTGGAGAAGCCTGAAGAGAAGGAGCAGGAACCACCAAAAGAGAGAGAGGAGAGCAAGGATACGTTTGATGATGCAAATGGAAAATCAGAAGGGCGGTCTGACGATGTGAAGAATGATGATGATGGTGTTAAGAGCGAGGAAAAGAAAGATGATGAGATCACAAATGAGAGTGGTGATGAGAAGCCTGACGGTGAGAGGAAGGATGATCAAGAAGAAAAGTCTGAGGGCGATACTAGTCTGGAGGAGCAACCTCAAATAGAAGAGAAGGTTGAAGAAAATGGAGAGAAGGAACAGAGCTTAAACTCCAATGAGGTATTTCCTGATGCGGATCAATCAGAGCTTCTAAAGGAGTCCAATACCCAGAATGGCTCCTTCCCCATACAGGCTGCAGAGTCAAAGAATGAGAAGGAAGTTCAAGCATCATCAAAATCTTCAGGTGATGAGACCAGCTATAGCTGGAAACTGTGCAATACCACTGCCTCGACAGATTACATTCCTTGCCTTGACAATGAGAAGGCCATCAAGAAGCTTCGAACTACCAAACATTATGAGCATCGTGAGAGGCATTGCCCTGAGGAGCCCCCTACCTGCCTCGTTCCACTCCCAGAAGGATATAAACGTCCAATTGAGTGGCCAAAGAGCAGGGACAAGGTGATTTCTATTCTTCATTTCACAACACTAATTTATTGGTAACTGACCCTGATATCTGTTTGCTTATTACAAGTTTTACTAATTTTGCAGGTATGGTACAGCAATGTTCCACACACCAAACTTGCAGAGTACAAGGGCCACCAAAACTGGGTTAAAGTCTCTGGTGACTACCTCCTGTTTCCTGGGGGAGGGACTCAGTTCAAGAATGGTGCACTCCATTACATTGATACTATTCAGCAGGTATGTTATCTGTCATCCCTTAGATTTCAACTTATCTGCCACACACTTTTGAGCACCAACAGTTGATTTATTTTTATACTATCCAGTATCCACAAACATAATTCACAGAAAGTGCCTCAGTGATATCCTTATGGAGTTATGGGAATTTGCACTGGTCCAGGAAAGCTTTTGTGTTAGACTAAATGGCATTACACTTTCACATTCATACCTGTACTTTCAACCCCTCATTTTTTTGACAGAGAAAACTTACCCTTTTAATAACGCTTTCCTTACATTAGTTCATCAATAAAGCAGTAAACAAAACCATGATAGTGAAATTTTCATGGTGTGTCTTTGATGTTGATAACACACTTGCTCAATTTCTATGCTCATTAAAATGCTGGCTGCAGGCACTGCCTAATATTGCATGGGGCAAACGAAGCCGTGTCATTCTAGATGTTGGTTGTGGAGTTGCCAGCTTTGGAGGCTACATGTTTGACAGAGATGTGCTTACCATGTCTTTTGCTCCAAAAGATGAGCATGAAGCTCAAGTACAATTCGCACTAGAAAGAGGAATTCCAGCAATATCAGCTGTAATGGGCACCAAGAGGCTTCCATATCCCAGCAGGGTCTTTGATGTCATTCATTGCGCTCGCTGCAGGGTCCCTTGGCACATTGAAGGTTTGTCTTGTTATAACATGCCTTCTGCCCTTCTGTTCTTTGACCATTTTGCTGTAGAAGTCAATCTTGTTGCTGAATCTTGATACTTTCAGGTGGCATGCTTTTACTGGAATTGAACCGCCTTTTGCGCCCTGGTGGTTACTTTGTCTGGTCTGCCACTCCTGTTTACCAAAAACTCGCAGAGGATGTCGAGATTTGGAATGGTACTGCAGTAACTGTTTCCTTTAATTTCATCCTAACGGAATGATATTCTTATACTAATGCCTATACAAGTATACATATTAAAAGAACATACTATTATTTTAAAGAAACAGTGCATATCCATAAATAGGGTAGTGATAGCGTGATTTGTTATGTCAAAACAAAGTATCATACAGCCTCCCATCTCTATTAAGGCGCGCACACAAAATTTATCTTCATACACAAGGAAATTCATAAAAGAAAAGAACACACTGTTGCTTGTATGGAAGTTTTAGTTGTCTTTACCCCTTTTCCTGTAATGGCTGCTAGCAGCACAAAATCAGCTGTCTGAGTGAAAATGCTGAGCAATTCTAAATATCGGAGACCAAGTTTTTATATGAATAGGGCAGGCTTTGTTTGTTCAAAATACATGCTATATGCCAACTGTGGAAAATTGAATTTTATGTCTAACATTCGATCACCTATGCTTTACAGCCATGTCCACTCTGACAAAGTCTATGTGCTGGAAGATGGTTAACAAGACTAAAGATAAGTTAAACCAAGTTGGTATGGCCATATATCAGAAACCAATGGACAACAATTGCTACGAGAAGAGATCAGAAAACAACCCACCATTATGCAAAGAGTCTGATGATGCAGATGCTGCTTGGTATGATTTGATACTTTCAGAAGGATATGTTTTCAACGCAATGGAGTATTTCGCTGTGTTGCTTACACAACCTTTTGAATTGCAGGAATGTGCCTTTGGAAGCATGCATGCACAAATTGCCTGTTGGCCCAATGGTGCGAGGGGCAAAATGGCCAGAGTCATGGCCCCAAAGGCTTGAGAAGACCCCTTTCTGGATTGATGGTTCCCGGGCTGGAGTCTACGGTAAACCTGCAAATGAAGATTTTGAGGCAGACAATGCTCACTGGAAACGGGTTGTAAGTAAATCATACGTAAATGGCATGGGAATTGACTGGACCAAAGTGAGAAATGTTATGGACATGAGAGCGGTGTATGGAGGGTAAGTGGTTCTCTTTCTCAGTTTCTATGACGAACTTCTCTGTTATTCCAATTGCACTTTATAACTACCAATCCAAGTTGGGACCTCCCTAGGAGGAAATACGATGGGCAAGTTGTCCACGAGTCACTAAGCATTTTTATTTCTTTCAGTTGAGTTAAGGAAATGTAAAACCATTTGTTTTTGTTGGTCTGGATTTGAAGGACCATTAATCTTATTTTTTTAATTTAAATCTGTTAGAATGACAAATGCATGTTAGCATCTCCTTATCTTTGTTTTTTAACTGACTTTTAAATTGTTGCATGGCAGTTTCGCTGCAGCTCTGAGGGACCAAAAGGTCTGGGTTATGAATATTGTACCAATTGATTCAGCAGACACGCTGCCCATTATTTATGAGCGCGGTCTTTTTGGTATGTACCATGACTGGTGCGAGTCTTTCAGCACTTACCCAAGAACATATGACCTTCTGCATGCAGACCATCTGTTCTCCAAGCTCCAAAAGAGGTCGGCACTTTGAACTCCTATTTTGAATGATTGCAGTTTATTCGTAGCTTGCCAATAGCTTAGCTTGAACCACAGTTTATTCCTTGACATATTCTCGGTCTATCCATTAACATATACTATAGTTCAAACTGGCTGATGTATTTATTTGATATGTAGTAGTAACCAGTTCACGAACTTAATGCTACTTGCACAATTCAAATATGTTGCAGCGCTAAACCTGTGTTGATTGCGTACAGATGCAAACTGTTGGCGGTTTTTGCCGAGGTCGACCGTGTGTTGAGGCCATATGGCAAACTGATTGTGAGGGACACCGCCGACACAATAAACGAACTGGAGAGCATGGCCAAGTCCCTGCAGTGGGAGGTGCGCATGACCTACACCAAGGGTAACGAGGGGCTGCTCTGCGTCGAGAAGTCGATGTGGCGGCCCAAGGAGCTCGAAGCAAGCACGTGAGATACATTTGCTGAAGAAAACTGTCACTGGGTAGGGTAAATTAGGCGATTTTTGGCTCTAGATATGCATATGATTCTTGTTGATGCTGGAAGGACAAAGATATTCGGTGTAACTGTAGAATAATACGTCTGTTCTTCACCACATTTGTTGTTCCACAACGTTGCTGTAAGATAGCGCTGGGAATCACAGGTACATCAAATTCACTTGATAGAACCTTGCCTTGTCGCGTAGCAGTCGAACATTCCGAAATTTCGGCTATGTTTGAACTGTTGTGCAAGTTGTTGCTCCACACCCCGCGGTGAACAGTGACATGCTTTGGTCCTTATCGCCCTAGTGCCTGCGTGACCAGTAACTGCGTCCGGTACACTTGATTTGGTGCTTCGAGTTATCACCTGCTTGAGAACCCAGGTAGAAAGGTACAAAAATGTTCAGGATGCGAAACGGTTGGAAGAGGTTGAATGCCGATATCAAATTGCAATCAATTTTTTCTGTTTTCATTCTGGTCTCTACTCTCACTGAATTGCAGAATGGTTTTCCCTTGCATGTCAATCTGCCATTTACAAGTCTATAATCTCGGTCATTTATCGTTTGCTGTCTCAACTGAATCTAGCACAGTACGCAACTGCTTGGTTCTGTCTGATAGAGTAAGAAATCGAGCAACTCTGGTTTCGCCTGCAACAACCATTTCTGCATATTGCTCGTCGCATGTACAAAGATAACGAGCAGAGAAGCAACATTTTCTGGAAATCCTGGCTGCAAAATGACAGGGTTTTCACAAAATCTGGCGCGATCTGATGGTGGTGCCCGGCTGGCATGGTCCGATGGATAAGAGAGTGGGGTTGAGAAGTGGCAAGGAGCCAAGGACAAGGCAAGGGGCTCGCATCGCCTCGCTTTGATTTGAGAACGATGTGGCTTGGCGAGGGAGGAGGAACCGACAGTTGGTTACCCTCGAAATTTCGTGCATTGGAAGCGTCTAGAACTTTTTTGAGTGACCCTTAAACCCCTCTGGGCCCACCAGAAACGCTGGCGCCCATGCACTACCGCTACGAGACAGGGACTCCTCACGTGACCTCCGCGTCCGTCCAGATTCCGAAATTTCTTCATGAGCCCCATCTACATATACATACATACGTAGAGTACGTACAAACGTTTATACATCCATCCATCCATCGTCATGGAGTCCAGCGATTGTCGTGTCAATCGACAAAACAAGAGGAAAATGGCAGCACAGGGCCGCTTACTTGTCTATCTATAAAAGAACGAGTAGAATTGAAAACAATTCTCACCCAATATGGGTCCACCGTACCCCTCATGCCGGACCCACCTGTAAGGGTCAACGGAGGTGGGAAGAAGGTCAAACCCACCAAAACTGAGAGTTAGAAAATGTTTCTGCCAAAAACATAATTATTTTCTCACCCACACGTATCTACCCGGCGACCGTACCCACAACCGCCCTGAATTTGGCCGGCAGAAGTGTCCGTACCGCACCCGCCTCTCGCACTCCGTACCGCACCCGCGTCGCAATTCTCAAACTCTGATTTACACTGATGCCTGACACGCCTGAGTTTTTTTGATGACCTGATTATGTCCATGTTTGACCTGGCATGAGCATGCACTACACACGCAGCTCGGCATGCAGTCCAGGTGCAATGAATCATAGGTGCTAGGTAATTTATTATTATATTTTTAAGACTTACGTATCTATAAAATATTACTTTTCAATTGATGACACTTTCGTATATACTAGCAAACATACCCTTGCATTGCTACGGGTGAAGATTATATGATACAATAAATGCACTTGAGTAGGTATTGGTTTTTATTCTGTCATAAGTCATCATCCTTCACTCAATATGCTTTTCTTTTTGTCTTAGGTTATTTCCTAAAACTTAATTTAGAGATTTGTGGTCATAATGGTTTCTTCAATTTCTTCTATTTTTCTTATTATTTTTCAAACCTAGAATTTATTGCTAAAACGGGCAACAGATGTAATTTTGCGTCAAACCAGACACATAGTTAGAATACTTCCAATAACGTGTCAAAGAGCTAGCCAATGTAATTAAGGAATTTTCTTAATTGCTATATTTTCATCGGCGGTTTTCTTTTTCTTTTTTCTGAGAGGCATTTCATCTGCAGTTTTTTACGCCATTTCATCAGCAGGTTTTTTTTAGGATTTCATTTTCATCAGCAGTTTTTTTAGGGAGATTTCATCAGCAGTTGGACGCTGTGCTCATGCTGATGGGCCCAATTAGCTTCGTTGATTCCCTTCGGCCCACTATGGCCCAAGGCCACCTTGCAGATTGTATAAGCCACAAATCCACAACAATTCCTAACCTTATCCTCACGCTCGCAGCGCTCCATCGGTAGTTCGCCACCAGCAGGACTGCAACCCCTTGGCCACACGGGCGACTGAGCGAGCAGCGAGCAGGGTGGCGGCGGCGTGACTCGAGCGCTGCCACGCACTTCGGGCGAGCGGCGGCCGTGGTGGCTGGCGCGCAACTCAGGCATTGCCATGGGATTTGGGAAAGCAGCGGGTGTAGCGGCAGCCGCGTGACTCAAACGAACGCTGTACGAGGTGGCGGCCGCACGATGCAGCATCACAGGCGACCGGTAGGCAACGTATCATGTAGAAACCAATCTCCGTGGAAAACTAAAATCTAGACTATACGATGTTGATCCAAGGGCGTGACCAGATCAGGTAGGAGGGGTGATTTGTAAAAACATCTTGCAAATCACCCCTTCCATCTCCCTGAGTTTTGCAAGTCACCCCTTCCACCTGATCTAGGTGAGCCCTTGGATCAACATCGTGTGGTCTAGATTAGAGTTTTCATAGTTTTCATGCGAAGTTGGTTTCCACGAGATATGTCCCCCGACCGGTGAGCATAGACGGCCGCATGACGCGCCTGTGTGCTCATGTATCTTATCTTATGGTGTTGTGCTTTGATTTCTTTCTTAATTAGTATATTTTCTTCTTATTTGCTTTGATTTCGTTGGTTGTTGGTTCGATTTCGTTGCCTGTTTGATAAACTGCTTAATAGATTAGGTGTGCCGAGGTTCGGTGCACTTTGGTTTGGAAACTGAACACCACTCGAAGAAGAAGAACAGTATAGTATCCGGCTGACAGGTGGGGCCCACTTGTTAGGATGGACCACAAAAGGGCAGAATTAATACTTGCTTTAGAAATAGGTATAGATATTAGAAGCAACTCTGAAACATTTATTCAAATGTTATGTAAAATTACTCCGTTATCTATCAAGTAGTGAAATATCCAAATGTCAAGGAAATTACTCCTTCCCACATCCGTTGACCCTTACAGATGGGTCCGGCATGAGGGGTACGGTGGACCTATATTGGGTGAGAAATGTTTTCAATTCTACTTGTTCTTTTATAGATAGATAACTATGAAAAATTTATTCCGTATATGTATTTACTCCTTTGGGTTCTAAAGATTATACCATAGGTATATGAAAAAGTACTCAATTGCTTATGTAAAGACAATTCCATAAGATTACTCATATATTGTTCAAATTAGTTTTTTTTAAATGTCACTCTAAAGATGTAATTTTAAAATTTTGGAGCAACAACAAAATATTATTCAATTCATGTTATGAAAAATATGTTTTGACATACTTATACATATGAGATCAACATAATTTATGATTCATATTCACGGATCATCTTATTTCTCACGGTGAACCCACTTGTAAGGGCAGGTCGAATAGTGTGTACACCGATCAACATGCTCTTCTATATCACGTACGTGTCGCACGTGTGTCTCTGCTAGTACTATATATATAGTTATATATATGTTTGCATATGTACCAAAGTAGCCGTCGACGCACGCATACAGCATGCTCCAAAAATGGGAAGAAGGCGGCGCGGGGCCCGTGGGCCACGTGGCCGCCACCTGCCCACGGCCCCGCTCCACCTGGGCGCGCACGTGGGGGGCGAAACCATCCATCCCGCCTAGCCGCGCTCCGGGAAAGAGACGGCGGCGGCTAGGGAGCCGCCGCCGCCTCCTGGGCCGGGGCGTGGGCGAGCCAGCGGGTGAAGGCGTCGAGCGTGCGGGTGTCGGCGCGGTAGTGGCGCTGCGTGAAGCGCATGAGGTCGGCCCAGGTGAAGTCCGGGTATCGCCGGGGAGCCACGGTGACGTCGCCGCTCGCCGGCGGGCGCACCACGCGGTCCTCGCGAGGACACAGGAAGAAGGCCAGCGACCGCCGCTCCTGACGCCGGTTCACCACCGCCCTGTGCAGGCAGCTCTTGTACCGCCCGTTCGACAGCGCCTGCGATGGGTATAGGCAACAAGCACAATCTGCCGGTCAGATCATATATGCAATTGGTTGTTGTTCATTCGTTCTACTTCTTCTCCGAAAAATAAAACAGAGAGACGATTTGGGGGGTATTAATTAGGATATTTACGTGCTGAACCACATATGTTTTTATATATATACATATATACAAGTCTCGTCAAAGCAGAGGAAAAAGGAAGACGAACGAAGCGGGTCCAGGACGCGGAGACCGGGCGCATGAGCTGATGTAGCTGTTGCCTCCCAACCACACGGCCAAAGGGGGGCCGAGCTGGAGCCCCGGCGTGGGCGCCGCGTGCCGGATCGTGAGCGGAAACGGCTAGAGGAAACCGGAGGCGGCCGCCAGCCAAGCATGCAACAACCGGGAGGGAGCCCAATCCAAACAAACAACCAACCAACCTTGTACTCCAGCGCGAGCGTGCGGCAAGGCAATCAGACGGGACGGGCGCGGCATGGGCGCCGGCCGGCCACCCGGGAGGAAAGAAAAACCACCGCCCGGTCTCGCTCGGCCGCCGTGCCCCCACCCCGTTCCCGGACACCGAGAGGTGCCACCAAAACAGGGAAGCCGACGAGACGAGGCCGCGCACCTGGGCACGCACCGCACGGGGGGCCACCGCCGAAAGCGCCGCGCCGCGCAAGGCAACAAACAAACAACCCCCCCCCCCCCCCCCCCCCTCCCTCTCGCAACGCTCCAACGCCAGACGGCCACAGAGCCTCACCAGGGCCGCCGTGGCCGTGGTCGGATAGGGAGATGGAACGGACTCGAACGCGCGTCCGCGCCGCACGTCAAGTGGTGGCTACGTGACACGCCTACGTGTGCGTGCGTCTTGTGCTTGGTTAGCTCCATTACGACTAAGGGCATGTATGTACCATGAATGTGTCGCCGATGTTGATGACCATGGCGCCGGGGACGGGGCGGACGGGGCGCCAGTCGCCGTCGACGAGGACCTCGAGGCCGCCGACGTGGTCCTGGAGGAGGATGGTCAGAGCGGTGGGGTCGCAGTGCGGGCCCGTGCCCAGCGTCCGCTCCGGCTCCGGGCACGGCGGGTAGTAGTTGCACCGCATGATGGAGCGGCTGTCCTCGAAGAAGTCGCGGTAGTAGCCGCGCTCCACGCCCAGGCTCAGCTCCAGCAGCTCCATGATCGTCAGCGACAGCGCCTTCATCTCCTCGCAGTACCTCTGGTACACCCGCCTGCCACGCCACGCGTGCATATTGTCATGTCATACGTACGTAATCCATTCCATATTTCCATGGATGGTATATTGGCTCGTATTGCAATGCCAAGATCCATGCACCACCTGAGACTCCCTTTTTATGTAATAACACTAGCAGCTTTGGTTTGATTAATAATTAATGGTGCTCGTGAATTAATTACTACCAGTTCTTACCCCATTGGCTCGAAATCTCGGCCGAGGGTGCCGGTGAAGTAGTCGACGACGACGGGCGACGCGGCGCCGTCGTGGAAGCCGAAGGAGAGGGTCTCCTTCCAGGGGAGCTTGGACGCGAAGCGGTCGGCGTGCGCGCTGGTGTACCCGGACACGGTGCCCGGGACGCGCCGGGCGCGCTGCTTCTCGGCGAGCGGCAGCCGGAAGAAGTCGCTGGCGCCGTCGAGCGCGGCGCGCGCCAGGGACGCGTCCACGCCGTGGCCGCACACCTGGAAGAAGCCGTGCGCCGCGCACGCCGAGGCCACCTGCGCCGCGGCGCGGCGCAGGCCGTCGCGGTCGCCATTGCGCAGCACGCCCACGTCCACCACCGGCACGTCGAGCTCGGCCGCCGACGTCGGGCGCGCGTCGTCGTGGGGCCACACGAATGGCGTCGGGATCTTGGGCTCCTCCCGGCGGAGGTCGAACACCTTGGCCGTCGCGGGGAGGTCAATGCTGGGAGTAGTGGTGGGGGCGCCGAGGAGGAGAGGAGGGGCCGGGCTGGAGTCCATGGATGCGGCTGCGAGCTTGGCGTCTCTGATGCCGCGGCTGCTGCTGCTGGGAGGCAGAGCTTGTGCTTGGGACACCATGAGATGTGTGCGAGCTGCGAGTGTGCAGGGGACCTGTCCGGGCCGGTGGGGGTATTTGTAGCAGGGGAGGATGGGGAGTTTGCGCGCAACGACAAAGGCAAGGGAGGGAGGAAACATTTGGAAGGAGGCGACCTCACGTGGGACCCAAGCACAGGGGAGGCCATGCCATGATGCCATTGGGTCTCGTTGGAGGCAGGCAGAGCCGAAAACACATCAAAACCATGAAATAACTTGTTTTATTTGGTTTATTGTTAGCCTCCATCTTTATTACCATATTAAATTGTCACCTTAAATACGAAAAAAAACACCTCACTGGTGTTTTTTAGAGTTACTTCCTCAATAAAAAAACATCCTACAATTCAAATTTTGTCCATGCAAAAATTAATTAGTGCCAAATATGACTGATAAATAGAGGCAATCATGGTCATTTTTACTTTTTTCTTAATTGGTCCTAAACTTTCTCTTTTTTTTTTGCAGGTAATTCGTCCTAAAATTTCTAAAGTGACTTGTTTTTTAGACCAAGGGAATATGCAATAAGCCAACGACGTTAAAGTTAGATTTTTCCCGCTACTGCCAGTTTCCACATTAACAAGCTACAAGGCCATGATGCGGCGAGCATATCATATCATTTGACTATTTATCTAACAAAGTGAACTCCATTCTTTGGCAAAATAATTGCTCTTGACATATCCCGAGACCCCTATTGGAACGGACATTTCATTATGGACGATTTTTTTTACCGCGCACAATGCGTAGCACCTCATTTCAGATAGTAGCCATGCACGCGAACGGCTCATAGCGTGGTCAGATATGTTTTTGTTTCTGTCCACCTGAGTCGATGCAAGGGGTAGCAAAGATGCTTGTATTTTCTGTGCATTTATTTTATTTTGGAAAAAGTGTACATTACCCCCCTCAACTGTTACCAAAGAGTAGATTACCCCCTTATACTCTTAAATCGTGTACATTTAACCTTAAACTCTCCAAATAGTGGAGATTACCCCCTAAGGCCTTAAGATTGGTTCAATGTTACTCTCCAAGAAATAAAGAAATGGAGTAGTTATTAATCTTGATTTTCCTCACGAAGACGTGTACTCAATAGTGCTTTCTTAGCTAGGTAATCGAATTGATTTATATCCATTCCCAATAATTTATTGTGATACACTTCTCCCTTCCTCACTATCGAACAATTCTATGCACCTTGCTAATTTTTTGTGGCAACAGATGCGCAGTCAGAAATTATGAAGAGCATGACACTTATGATTTTGGTGGACAACCAAACCTCATATAAATTTTATCTCGCAATTGGAAGCGTACATGATCCCAGAGTGCTTGGATCCTTATTATTTGTATACGACGATATCAAGAACAAAGAAGCCTACGTGATTCTGAAGTGCTCAGGTAGTGTGAGTCCCTGGAAACACCATGGAACAAAATCGGTCTTAAGGCCTTGTGGGGAGTAATCTCCACGGTTTAGAGAGTTTAAGGTTAAAAGTACATGATTTAAGAGTATAATGGGGTAATCTACTCTTCTGTAGGAGTTTAGGGGGGTAATCTACACCTTTTCTTTTATTTTTAGAGAAACTAGCGATGCTATGGATAATGATATTATCACCTTTGATGACTTTGTCCGTCTACATCTATACCGTATTTCAAATTATATATAAATAAACCTACTGGAAACATATATATGTCTGTGTAAATCCCATTATATCCTAGTGCCCTCAACCACCCAATCAAGATGTGTTTGTTTCCACACAATATCCTATAACATCGTCTTTATTTTCTATTTAAAAGGAGTCATACATAGTACTTCCTCTGCTCTAACTAATCAATCCTAAACAACATTTATTTAAGAAGATTTAAACTAATTACTTTGCTCTAAACTCATTATCTAAGGATTTAGGATGTACCTAGCAATAATCATTTAGTTTGCCAATGCAGTTGAAGCTAGAAATAACCATTTGCTTATTTCTCATAGACTCTATACAGACCCTATAATAATATTGTTGTGAAAGTACAATATAAAGAGTTGTGTGTATAATTATATTAAGAAGAAAATACTAGATATAGCCGTATAGGTTACACTCATAAAACACACAGACAACTAAGTTAAACCTTGCCTATATTCTGAAAATTGTGAAAGTACACACGGGTCAGTGCTGCCAGCCTGAATTAATAAGTTGATCGATGCTAATGCAAAATTTGATTTATTTATCTACGGTTTTTTACGCATGCAACTTTATTTGACTTGCAAAAAACATGCATGCTAAGAGATGGAGGCCGCCATGAAATTTTATGGAGTAATTTATTTGACTTTTTTTTTATCCTAAGTTAGACCATTCAATTCGTCTTATTTAAAAAATTATACTCCATCCGTTCCTAAATAATTGTCTTTCTCGCATCCTAAAAAACAACTTTGATCAAATATATAAAAAATATATTGCAATATAGTACAAATTAAATATCATTATATATATAAATCTAATTTTTATAGAATTTATTTAAAAACCTAAATATTGCACGTATTTTCTACAAATCTAGTCAAACTTGCGGCACGAACACCAAAACGACACTTTAAGGGATGGAGGGAGCAGGTTAGGGCAGTCCCAATGCTAGAAACTATCATAGTTTCTATATTCTAGGACAATGTGTCAAGAAACTATCTTCTACAATGCAAGATTTGATTTCTATATTCTAGGGCCCACTTGTCTCTCTCTCACAAATGGTCTTGGTTTGTGTGAAGACTTGATTTCTTAGTTAGACTTGGTTTCTTCGTTTTCTTCCCTCTCTTCAATAAATAGCACGCCACATCAGCATTTTGCCTACATGGCAGCATAATTAATGACTTTAGACTCTACAATAGAGTCTGCATTGGGACTACCCTTAAAGAAGAGATGGGTTGGTTGGGATATACATAGGATTTAATTTCTTTCACCATACTTGGAAATTCTTAGATGCATATTCGATTGAACTTTAGAACTTTAATTTGCACCGCCACTAAAAACAACTTTAAGCTTGAGATGGAGGTCTTCCCACATGTAGACTTGTCTCTCTTGTTGCACCCATGCATGTGCTCCAAAATGAGATCAATGCACTTACATATATAAGATTGCATAACGAACAGTCATAACACCTCGTCTCAAAAAAAAAAAAAGAACAGACATAACACTTATAACATTTTCTGTCCATAGGGTGAAAGTGAGAGAGCCAGCCAATGAGTTCACATTGGAGATGTCGAAGAGAAGAGGTAGGAATCTTCCCCCACAGCCCCACTACATTGTTTGTTTGAGATCCCAACCAGAGCTAGAGTTGAGAGGGCACTGTTTTTTGCTTTAACTTTGTCTCAAGTCTTTTGTTGCTTGGCTGTATTGTGTGTGATACTGTAAACTCATGGAGGCATGGTTGGTGCATGCCTTGACGGAAGCCACACGCCAATGCGTGTATATCGTGACCCCATATTCGATCGGTTTCCTAACAAGGCAAATGCTTTTCTTTTGCTTCCTTCACGTCGGGCCACTTTCTACCCTGCAACATGTCATTTCTCCTTTGGTGTTTGTGCGTCCTTTTCCTTTCCCAAAGTTCTTTCTCCCAATCAAGTTTGCCTCGCACCCTCCAATAATACTCCATGCGTGTAGCTTGACTTGACATCCTATATTACCAACTAATCACAATTCAGAAACCAACAAATTATTTCAATGTATAGCGATACAAATATTAGATTCTGGGAAAAAATAAGATAATAACATATATCATGCAACATGCTTATGTGCTATATATATCAACGCTGCTAGTACTTCAAAATGAGCAGGCTATGCAGGTTTCTTATGGTAGAACCTGATTGTCTAGATAGTCGTATACAACATGTCTGTCAACAACGAGGTGGTTCATATATCTAATCCAAGGTTGTATATTTAACAAATCTATAGCATACCGCCACAAATCTTCGTGCTTCTTTCAACAAAAAGGTGTTACCCGGAAAGTAGTACATTTTGGACTAGTCTGAACTATACGTGGCACAATGGAAGCTGGGTTTGCATTAAAAAATTAGAGATCAATCCACAAAAGTATTCTCCTATTGTTAGCAAACGGATCCTAATCCGGGCGCAAAGCAACACGTAGCTAGTGGCCGACTCCAACCTGGTTGGTTCAGATTGTCCCGGAGCATCAGGAGCACGTCATCGGCTCCACAAGGGACATGAGCATCTTGGGTGCACAGACAGTACTGCACGATACTTCTGTCACTGGCTTGGACGCTTGCGATGAAGTGCTTTGCTACGTACTTAGCATTTACAAATGAAGTTTTTACCCTCCTCTGCCACCGTGTGTTTGCACTTGTACTTTCTGTTGTTTCCCCTCTTTTGTTTTGTCCGGGGCTTCTGCTCGTCATCTCTGTGCATCTGCTGATGTGCTCTGCTCAGTGGAGAAGTACTCCTACTACACATCATGGGTGGAGCCCCGAGCCCTTCAGCACCACCACCTGATGTCTTGATCACATGAGAGCAGTACTTTGCTGCTGCATCCACTCCGACTGACGAGCGAGAGCCCCCAATCCCAGCTGCCGGTGCATCAATTTCAGATTTTGAGCCCATCTCTCGGCTTCTGGAAAAGTTCCATTTTCCTTTCAGATGAGTCAACTGCACCATGATTAGGTGCTACTGTACTTGGGGTTGGGCATCGCACTAGTGATCCGATGCATCTCTTCCACGTGTGCTTGGATGAACCGGTGCAAAATTATGAAACGATTCTCCTCTCTCCTTTTGTGCACCG
This sequence comes from Digitaria exilis, assembly GCA_015342445.1. Taxonomy (NCBI): domain Eukaryota; kingdom Viridiplantae; phylum Streptophyta; class Magnoliopsida; order Poales; family Poaceae; genus Digitaria; species Digitaria exilis. The sequence goes on along the minus strand of JACEFO010003286.1, from coordinate 360,125 downwards.
GTGTTCTATAGTGCTAAGAGCAAATCATGCTGCCTCCGCGTGGGATCGATGCACCATTTTTGGTTTCCCCACTATCTTAGTCCCAAAAAAAAATATAATTGTGAGGGATCAAAGCTACCCCATATTAGATCATTTTTATATTAAATAATAATACTATGTATGTTTCTAAATGATTTAATTATGAAAATATATTCTATTAGAAAAGGTTCGTTTTACTATCCTTATCTATCCACTTTGTTCGCCTAACCCCTTCAAGAAAATTTTGGTTCAAATTACTCCTCTAAACTATTTCAGTTGGCTTTTAAAGGTCCATTTTTGGTTCTCTCTACATAAGTTGACTTTTAAATTCAAATTTTGCAAGTAGATAGAGAATACGATGTTTTACGTTAAGAAATATATTGAGATTTTTTTTTGTTGTTATTTCCATAGATCAAGAACATTTTATACAACATAGTTTGTATTGATACAAACTGCATAAAAATATCAGAAAAAAATAAAATATGTTTTTCTAATATTGAAAACCACGTTATAAGTCATCTCATCAAATTTAAAATTAAAACTCGACTTGGATGCAGAGGAATAAAAACCATAGATCTCATTAGGGGGTAGATTGAACGAACAACAACAATAATTTGGGAGTGAATCGAGCCAGAATTTTATTGAGGGGTTAAGCGGACAAAGTGAAAAAATGAGGGTAGTAAGTTGACTTTTCTATTTTGTAAGGAATTTAATTATACTTATTTATATCATGAATGCTAATTCTTTTTATATGTATTTAGTCATAGTTAAACTGTTTGACTCTTCGGAAAACGAGAAATGTATATTTTCAGGACGGATGGAATACCCTATCCCATGCAGTTGAGCGGCTGCATGTGGGCCCGGTACATTTATCTCCCATCTTCTGGTTAAGGGGTTGTGGAACTGTAGACTGATGGTCTTGCCATCTTAGACTTATTCCGACCTGATCAAGGCTAGGTTGAAGGAGGCGATTGTTACAATCATGCGTCGCACGTTTATTGATCCTACTATCCGTTGAGATAAATTACAAGGCCACAGTCCAAGCAGCTAGAGTTGAGCTTCCCAATGGCTCGGCTCCATCCAAACCCCCCTGCACCCTCACTACAAGTGGGTGGGCACGGCAGCGACGAAGAATCCAAGCTCGCATGCACTCCCGCTTGTCTGATCGAGCTGATGCTGCATTGCATCCGATCCGGGTGCTGTTTGGACGAATCTAACGTGGGGACTAGCACTAGGGTGAGGCCTCGCCTCTCCCGGTTGGTCAAGTCGATGCCGCCGGACAATTTTTTTTTTAAAAAAGTCTATTTTTCACCTTCCAACTATTACAAAAGTCTGATTTTCAACCCACAACTACGAAACGGACATGAAACACCCTCCAATAATCCAAACAATGCAAAATTGGCCCTTTAGATGGTTTTGAAGGTGATTTTGTATTTTCCAAAAAAATTAAAAGATAATGTTGTATTAAAAAATTCATAAATAATTTATTTTGAACTAGAAAAATTAAAATCTGGTGCAAATATTTTTCTAAAAATATGACCTACATGTTGGTGCACCATTAGAAGTTATTTGCATACTATTTATTTTTATTCTGATTATTTTTTTAAAAAACAATAAGACACTAATAATATAAATACATAATACCCAAATAATATTAAATGATGTGCCAATAGGTTGGTTACATTTTAAGAGAACTTTTGATACTGATTTCATACTTTTTGGGTCCAAAATGAATTAGTTATGGTTTTTTAAAGTTTAAATAATATTTCTGCTATTTTTAGAAAATCCAAAACCACCCAATGGGCCAATTTTGCATGGTTTGGATAGTTGGAGGGCCTTTAGTATCTGTTTTGTAGTTTGAGGTTGAAAATCAGACTTTTGTAACAGTTGAAGGGTGAAAAATAGACTTTTCCCTTTTTTTATATAAAACAGAGAAGGGTTGCCCTCTATTGATTATATATTATATTAGAAAAAAAACTGGTTACAACATGAGAACAGTTAATAAGAAGAAACAAAAAGATCATATTGCTTAGCCATGTGTACATCAAATCAGAAAAATTCCTCTTAACAACAACAAAAAAAAGGCTGGAGCAAACTTTTTCATGAAGTGATCTCTGCAATCCAACAAGCTTGGCTGTATTCCTCTGATGATTAAATCATTTCACACAACTGGACAATTCGGCCAAGCACTCATGTAGTAGTGGAATCGTAGGACAGAACACGCAGCGCAGACGGCGGAGAGGTCCTGCGCGCTGCCAGTACTTGCAAGTGAGCATCTGCAAGGCTACAACTTTGGCGATCGAGCACGTCAAGTCATGGTATCCGAGATCGTCTTGTCCCGTGCCGTGTTTGGTTCCCAAAAGTACTTTTTACTTCCTATTCATTCTCCTCACAGAATACGCATCTCCAAAATTTTTTTTTTCACCTTTCCTATTCATCCCCCTCACATAACACGCATTCCAAAAAAAAATACTTTTTCCACTACTCAACTAAACAGGCCCCCGGCTACAGCCAGACCGGGTGAGCATCGTCCATCGATCCACTGTGGGTGTCCATATCCGTGTCCCCTCCCTGTTTCGATTAGCCAGAAGATCTCGAGGGGAACTGATCGAATCCAAGGCCCCGCCAGCCATTATCGCCGGCCCGGCCGTGTGTGCGTCCATGGCATGGAGCCCCGGCGAGCAACTTGCTGTCGCGGAGACTTTTCGCCGTGGCAATATCGACCGATTTCACTTGGTACGATAGCTCAAGTTCAGAACTACACAGGCCAAATGTGGCACGGCATATATCGCGTGCCTATCGGCACTAGAAAGGCATATGATAGCTGACCCCATCCATTTGCCTATTCATTCAGCACCACATATAAATGACATCTGGTAATATAGCTAAGATATTCAGATTCTAGTTTCATTCACTAGTATTTATTTGTTGTAATATAGGTAGGGTTATTTAATCTGTTGCCACTCTTATGAGTTATGGGGGTGGGCATAGCAACAGATTTGCCTCCTTCTATCAGCCCACTTTCATTGACCCAAGAACGGTGGTCCCACATGCTAGTGACAGCTGGAATAGCTAGTCACATCTTAAGAGTGGCAAAAGGTTGAAGAATGTTGAGGTTAATATGATCAGGGCAGTAATCAGATGGTCGCGGTACAAACTAAGTAATCACAGTGGAAGAAACACCATAGAGTTCTGCTATCTTCTCAGGGAAAAAAAACCATCCGTTAGTGCTATGCTTGTGCAGATGCCTTGTTTTTCGACCATGATGCAGTGCGAACGGGCTAAAAGATCTTTCACATAGATGAGAGGTAGAGGCCAAGGTAGCCAGGGATGAGTGTTGGGACCATACAATTTGGTGGGAAGTGTTTGTTGACTGTTGCAAGTTCGGGGATGCTAATAAGAGGCAGTGATGTCTGTGAGACGTACGCATGAGCAAGTGGCCGGCTAGAGTGCTAGACAACGAAGGAGGGTGGTGAATGAACAATTCAGTATCAACGTGGACAGAAACGTAATCTTCTTTACTAATTTTGTTTCCTTCTTTCTTTCTTGAGCTTCTTTTTCTTCCTTGGTAGTTCAGTAGTTTTGCTTTTCTGTTTCCTTTGATGTTATGTTAAGACTTCCTTCTAATATATTTATAATCAGTACGGGATCAACATTACACAAATCTTTTTTAACGTAATTACACAGATATTTTTGTGGGTGATCAAACATTAAAATCACGTGTACACAATGAAACAAAAAACGACGCATCAGACCATAACAAGCTCTCGGCCACTGTATGCTTGAGGTTCCGATCCTATCTGTCAGTCCATAGCATCACATCCGTTATAATTCCCTCTGTTCAGTTGTCTCTTGATTTCAGGAACACCGCACACATCAAGAACTTTTCAGAGAACAGTATCGAGAGCCGGCTTGACTACCGGAGGATCTAGGTTCGCTTAGGGCGTGTTCGGATCGTGTGCTAAAGTTAGTCCTTATTATTAAATGTTCGATGTTAATTAGAAGGACCAAATATGAATTGATTATAAAACTAATTGTAGAAGCCCTAAGCTAATTTATGAGATGAATTATTTAAATCTAATTAATTCTTCATTAGCAAACGGTTGATGTACACCACATTATTAAATCATAGACTAATTAAGCTTAATAAATTTGTCTTGCACTTTAGACTCCATCTGTGTAATTAATTAACCTATGTTTAATACTTCTAATTAGTGTCAATTATCCAGTGCGATAGAGGCTAAAGTTTAGCTTCTGGTATCAAACAGGGCCTAATAACCTGCTAGCTGAGATTTGAGTTGCAGTTAGATCTAACAAAAAACAGGCAAGCGAGTGGGTTGTGGATAAACGCGCGGGGCCTCCAATCGCTGTGGGCATTGGCGGGTCGGCTGCTGCGCCACAACCTGCGATCGCAATCTGGAATCCCTGGAGCTGGAGGTGCCGGCTCCTCGCTGGCTACTAGGTGCCCATACTGTGCTGATGGGGCTCTCCGGTCCTCTCTCTCCCTCACAATCCTTGTACAATTATTTCTTTTTTGGAAATGCAATTTCTTGCTCATCATGAATGTATATAGTCCTGTACTGTCAGATTATGTTAAAAATATAGTATAATCCATACAAGACCATGCATGCATTTACTTGTCCTGTTTCTTTCTTTGTCCACTCTTGATCGAGCCTGGGGACAAAGCTAAGGGCTAGCTTGGGGACGAGACGAGCAGGGGTATATTTCTCGAGATCATGGACACGCTAGGGTCCAATGCGAGATTGTTGTTGCCTACCTGCACAGGTTGCGCACTTGATGCATTATTACGACTTTTTTTTTTCCCTCTCTCTCTCTCCCCCTTTTCAGTCCAGACGATTTCAGTCCAGACGAACTGAGAAAGGACACTCCAGCATGCAGGGCAGATGGATAGATTGATTCTTCCTTGGCAGCATCGATGAGTGGGGTAGTGGTGTGCAGATCCAAGGCAGAAGAGATCGGTTTTTGGCGTGCAATAATGCCATGTTTGTGTGTCGTTATGAGAGTACTTTTGCTAAGAACTGATCATATTGAAATGTTTTTTTTGTGTGTGGTTTTTGGCCGTCAAGGCCATTTCCATTTGGTGTACTGGTTCAGAACCGACCGAATAGCTGTTGCAGATGATGCATTTGAACGTATATGAACAAGCGCACACGTATATGTATCATCCATCAATGGCATTCACGGTGGTGTGTTGAGGTGATGGCTATAATTAAGCACAGACTAGAACCACAGTGAGATGATTAAGGACCTTGGAAGATAGAGGAGAGCGCCAGGCGCAGATTTCCGAAATACCTCTACGAGCATTCTTCATATATATGTCTTGAAGAGGACTCGAACCTCCATGCTCTTTACATGAGATTTTGAATCTAGCATGTCTACCATTTCACTATCAAATTAACATATTTCTTCTTCTGGAAAGAAAGTTTTTCCTTTAGCATGGGCGACGCTACAGCCTAGACAAACGGTGGCACTGGTGATGAGGCGCTCACCAACACCCTCGATCTTGGAAGTGTCGTCGACGATTGAGCTGCGACGACAGACGTGCATGACGATACGATCCAACGTAACGACGGACGATACTTCAGGCAACAAACAGGCATGGTCCGCATTGAGGGTGCCATGTACATGCTTGTTGGATCGACGCTGCCCTTGAGGACAAAGCAGCGATCGATGCACTGTGCGCTCATCTCTCTCTGTCTCATCGCGGCGTGTTGCTTTTTTTTTTTTTGAAAAAATGGCGTGTTGCTAGTTTGGCGTGGACTGTACGTGCAAGCGTGGAGGCATCGAAAAGGCCAGGCTCTCACAAACTGTCAGATCGATCCTCCGTCTCCGTGTATACCTCTACGCTACGCAGCACCCGTATGAAGCCAACGTACCTCTGCGCCCACTGACGCCTGGGTCCCACACAAAACCGGGAGGCAGTGAGTGTTCCACGGGCTGTCGATCTATCGGCGTCTCTTGCAGGAGTTTACGTTCTTGGATTGGAGGTATCTTTCTTTCTTTCTTTTTTGCCTGCGCCGGTAATCACCTCGGCCTTATGCCTGCATACAGAGTCTACTATCTAGGGTACTTTCACAAGAGGTACTCTGATCTCTCTCACCCTGTGAAGAAGACAAAAGGCATCAACAATGACCCCTCAGAAACTAGCGAACATGCATCGAGCTAGGGAACAGGTCGCCAAGGCCAGCTTAATTCTTGTGCTCGCAACTTGTGTAGCGGCTAGTGCCGAGCCGACCGCTCATGGCTGTAGCGACAGTGGCTGGGAAAACAACATACCCCCAAAGCCGCCGCCTGCCACCTCAGTCACCAAAGGGCATCTATCTCCGGCCGTCGTCTGTTCCTTTACCTGTCCGTCTCTGAATCGAATCCGTTCTTTCCATCGAAGCATTCTCTCATCGGATCTGATGTGATCTGATCTGATCTTCCCAGCTGAGCGGCTGATCTTCCAACAAAAGCGATTGTGCAAAACATGAGCTACTCTGATCTAGTGTTCAAAGAATTAGCTTATTATTAGAGACCTGCTGCGACGATACTAGCTCGTATGAAGAAGAAGCTCTGATACAGACAATGCTAATTCCCCATATCTTCATTTCGATCAGGCCTGATACAGATCGATCGATGCATCAATGGCAGCATGCATATTGGCATGGCACTCGGCGTCAGTGGCGAACCGCGCGCCGCATGGGCACAGCCGGCTGGACGTGAGGCCGACGGGCGGCTACAGCCAGCGGCATTGCACGTACGGCGCCGCGCTCCGGCGACCGCCACGTACAGCACTTGAGGATGACCATGACCTTAGACGTGGGTCAAATTTTTACACTGTAAATACTATAGCCCAAACAATTATAACCCATTTAAATGTGTATATTGAAGCTTGAAATTTGGAATTGGTATTGGGCCCATGGAATGGAGGGTCCACGGGCACCACCTATCGAGCGAGCAATTGGCTCGCACCCTCGCCGGCTCACGAGTCACGATTCGAGCGGTGATTGACTCCTGCAGCAGGTCCGTGTCCATGTCCATCAGCAGATACGATGCGGTGGCGGCGGCGGGCGGCTAGTGTAGGAATGCCAATGCGGTCCATGCCTAGTGTGCGTGGGATAGGTTGATCGATCTGTTTCCCTTTGTGTGGAGAGGGAAGGGCTGTGCTGTGACAGCTGAGAGAGAGCTCATGGTACTGGCAACAAAGTACTGCCATGGCATGTGTCGCTGCCTCATAGGCTGCGCCTTCGTTGGCCAATGCCTGGCCGCATACCGGACCTGGTACTTTTCACTTGATCAAGACACAACTGATCAGCTCAGATATTTTTGGCTCGAGATTTTTTTTAAAAAAGGAATTCAACACGAACAATTTCAAATTTTTAGCAGGGGTAGATGATATTCCACCCGTGTGCGATAATTCTATCTGTCTCTGAAAGCTCTCCTGCCTGACGTATTTCGTCTGTGACGTACTGAAGTATGCAGGATGCACCAAACGGATTTAGTGTACCCCGAATATTCCTCCACATTACTTTACTTTTCATATCCTTCTTAGGGCTATCTAAATGTCACTTCAGCTAGTCAATCCATAATCTTTGAGATTTCTTAAACAACTCCCACGAACTGCATATCATATTTCTAAAAACATTTAATTATTTTTTAGTTAAACGAATCTTTGAAGATTAATTTCGACAAACACTTACCTACCAAAACATACAGCAGAAAGTAGCATTGGATTTAATTACTGAAGATTGATAGTTAACCCCCAACATTAGATTAAAAGGTAAAGCCATAAACTGCCTTGCCTTGCTTTCCACTGTATCACTTAATCCTTCCCCATACCTCTTGCTTTTTTTTGGCCGATCTCAGCTTAGCCCTGACTCAGGCTCTGGTTCACTGTTCTTTTTTATAGAAATTAAATATTGTTTGGAGGCCTTAGAGTGGCCTAAATTTTTAGACCCACTTTTCGCTAACCAAGCCCAACCCTACTATAGGCGTAGACAGTCCAAAAGCCAGCAAAATCAGGCTTAGGTTGTACTCCCTCCGTACCAAAATAACCGAGAAACGACTTCGGTCAATTATATTATATATAAAAATATATTAAAATTTATGGTACAATATAAGGATTACTAGATAGATATTAGATCTATTTTTTTATAAAAAATATTTAGATAGTTAAATATTGCATATATTTTTTATAAATTCAGTCAAACACGCGGTATGGACACCCAATACTTATTTTGGGATGGAGGGAGTAACTAGAAAATACTCAAGTCTACTCCCAAGCACCTATATTTATTATTTAGCCCCACTTTGCTTCCAACATGTCGTTTAGCCACCACCACTCTTCTGTAGTTCTGCCTTGCACCATGTTTGTCATAACAAATCCCTTAACTCCGTAAATATCGAGTTTCCACCTCGCTCCACCACACCCATCAACCATTGTCACTCCTTCCCCCTCTTGTAAATATTGAGTATCAACTAGTCCACACAGTTGGATAAAATTATTATAATCCTAATTATATATATATATATATATATACATATTTGTTTCCTACTACATCCGTAGGCCGTCCACCGCCACTCCTCCCACCTCCCTTAAATCACTATTTTATCAACCAATCTACACCGTTGGATTAGAATGCTCTAACCCTAAATTGCCTCGCTCCTCACCGCATCTGTTGGCCGCCGCCCCCCCCCTCCCACCTACCCTACACCTTATTTATAAATATTTCCGCCAAGAACAACCTCCTCCCTACCACAACACCAAGGACTATTGCGAGATCCAATACAATTCCTTCTCGTCTCCATTGCCAGACGACTCCATCGCCGTCTCATGTTCCCATCCCCTATCTCCCCTCCAGCCTATTAGGGTTTGAGCCTACAAGAAAAGAGAAACGCGCCACAATCGTCGAGTATACATGGAAGGCTGAAAGATGGCCATGGAGTCCCTCCACCGAACACGAGAAATTAGGTGCGCTTTACCACGCCCCTTATTTGCAACTTACAAGATAGGCATGTCCGAATAATATTTGTGTGGATGTCTTAGTTGAGCAAAAAAAATGAGGCATTGGATCTGGTATCCACCCCCTATTTTCCCTTGAATCGACACGGTACCACTCATAATTTCTAGATTTCACCTTGCTTTTTTCGATTAATAAGCCATCTCCCCTTCAAATTAGTGGAGGGGGTCATAACATGCTTCCCCCCCGACTTGTCATCAAATTTAGTAGTGGATCCCCTGTTTCCTTAGGAACTGACTTAGGAAACATGGTAGTGCTATCCGAATTGCAAATTGAGTAGTGGATCCCCATGTTTCCTTGGAGACACATGTAGTCTAGGGCACCTGGGGGCAGCCAATCCACGCTTGAGAATTGATACGTACCACCCTCATGGAGCCAATCAATTACTGAGCTTTTCTGATGCAAGATGAGGATATGAGATGATTAGACGACCTGGAAATCTCATCAGATCGAGATCGAGTGTGATCCCACTGCTGAGGGCAGATCACTGCCATAGTGCCATGAGAGGGCAAAAGCTGAGGAGTGATTGGGTATTTGGGTGTGTCGCTGTCGACGCAGGAGAGAGATGAACAAGAGCTGCCGCACAGCACAGAGACATGAAAGGCAACTGTCCCGATTGCAACTTGGGTTATGGTGGGCCTCGACCGAGGCCCATCCGGCTCCATTCCTGTTGTCTCAGCATCACACGATGGGCACGCGCGTTCACGTGGGCTTAAAGTGCACGGTGGGCTCGATGAGAAGGAAAGGAGTTAGTATATCGCTCAAGCACAGTGCCGGCTGGTTGTCCCTGAAAAAGAAAAGAAAAGAAGGTACAGTCCCAGTGGAGCAATTTGCAGGTTTAGAATCCCTCAGACCCTGCAGAACATTGAACTGTATTTTTTAGGTTGTTCTAAGAGTGCATTTGCATATCAGTGTTCTAAAAGTAGGATTACTGGCAAGTTGCTGGCTAAAAAGTGGGCCATACGTGGAGTCAGTCATGTCGAGCTACTTGCGCCATTGCACACATTTTACAGTACATCTGGTCATCTGGAGAACGGAAGGTTCCATCACGTGCCGGTGCCGTCCACGGACGAGAGGTCCCAACCATGTTTGATGTCAGGGGCCTGCTACAGTACTCTATCTTACCTTCTCTTACCTCTTAAGAGGTAAGAGTTCAAATTGATCTTAGCCCTTGATTTTTATAGGATAAAAAATAATTAAAGGAAAGAAAATGGATTTTCTCCTCAATTCATGCTAACTGACAACTCGCACGTCTCTTGGCGTAAGTTACAATCCCCACTCCCCATTTGATTACCGTGGACTTATTTTTTTTGCGGTAAAACACCATGGACTGAATAACAAGAGTTAATAAAATTATTATTAAATTATGAACTGATATATAGAATATAGTGCATTTTGGTGCGTCACAATATTCTGGTTGGATTTTTTTTCTCAAAAATTTGGACTTGTGATGTTCAAAAACCACATGTAATTGCACCACGATTCACGAAAGCTAGTTAGATCCAACTAAACGATGTTTTCTCTACTTTCCAGAAACAAAATAAAAATATATAATATAATTTTTCTTTTACCTTTTCTCCTAATATGTGATTTATAACTACGCAGATCTACCTAAATGGATGGCTCATGGTTAGCAAAAGCCATTAATAATACAAACATGAAAGGACGGTGATAAGACCTTAAGACTCAGATGTATCACTTTATGAAAAAAATATGTTATGCCTTAGCATTGCAACATGGTCATAACTCATACATGACACGCTTAAAAAGAAAATGTTATATAACTCATCCATGCATGGCACCATGAAAAAAATGTAGCAACTCACTCAACTCAAGAGAGAGACGTTCATCGCAGGAGAGAGACCACGCCTAGCCTCCCACGTAGTTCTCGACAGTTTTTTTTCAAAAAAAATATTACCTCGTAGGAGGCAATAGTTCATTGTAACTACCTACATCTACATAAAATGGACGGTTCACAATCATCTAGGAGTACTGTAGCAAAGCTCTTGATGTCAGGAATTTCAGGTGAACTACTGAGCCATTGAGCCTACTACATGCCGATCAGGACTCAGGAGAGAGCCTGGCCTTGGCAGTCTCGTCGTAAAACTGATCCTGCTCCAGCGTTGTCAGCGAGCCATGACGAGGAATTCTGGAACAGATTGGTCAGCTTGTTTCTGATGCAGAGATTGAGAACACTCGTCTTTCTTTTCTTTTTCGTGCGGCTATGTTTGTTTCTTTCAGGCACGCACGCGTCTAGTGCCCAGTGGAGGATGGATGCTGGTTGCTGAAGCCCAAGTGATTCCTGAGCAGCAGGTACATCATCGTTTCCTAGTTTTCTTTTAGAGAACACATCCCCATTCAAGATATGCTATGTAATTGTGTTGAACAAAAAGACTGATGCTTCAGTGCGATCTTTTAGCTAGTGCGGTGAGAATCCGGAGTCTGTTGCATGTCAACGTTTTTAGGAGAATTTGTTGCTTCTGCCACAGCAAAGTTCCTGGCCCGGACCTTATACGGTTTGCACTAGCAGTGGCACGTGCCGGATTAGACGATTTACAATGGCAGCAGATTCGTGGTCGGGGAGGGAAGAACCAGTTTTGGGAATGACGGCATGTCGACATCTTCGACAAAGAAACTGCAGAGAAATGGCGCAGTACGATGGGTATGGTGGATGCTTGGATGATGTGTGGTCAGAGTATGGGAAGGACCATGCCTGAACAATGCATCATACCCATCGTACCCATCTTTGCATAGCAACACCTTGTATGAAGTAGGATCATGACCTTAGTAGTAGTAGGATACCTGGGCAATCTCCGAAGGTGGTGTTTCTGTTTACCTGGAAACCACCACCAGATCAACCTGCACCTGCAACGCGCAAGATAGAATGCACAAACCACACCATTTAGCAACAGGCACTTTAGTCTACCAACATCCAACATTTCATTTCAGTTTAACTGTTTAAGCACCCAGCAAAGGTATCAAGGGTGCTCACGACCTTCTAAGGTTCACGACCTTCTAAAGTTTGACCTCGGTAAGATGAAAGAAACAATTAAAAAAAGACAGGAGAAGAGCGACTTTGACAGACTCATATTCTCTACCATGAGCTCAATCGGCACACGTTTCAGAGACCCTCGGCCGCTCGTCCCAACTTCTGACCATCAGGTCTTCAGCTGGGACAGAGGCACAGAGCTGAGGCTCCCGGGACAGAAACGTTGTGGTGGTCGAGACTCATGGCAGGGAACACAAACCCACATGCTCGCCATCTCCATGCCTCCTACTCTGCGACGGCCGCAGCCTCTTCATCGCCTCCCGGCTTCTGTGCGGCCATTGCTGCCTCCTCATTGCCTCTGAGTTCCGCGGCCTCCCTCTTCTCAAGCTCGTCTGAGGCAGAAAGCAGCAGTTCAAAACCCAAATACTTGGTACTCTTCACCATAGCACGATCACTCTTCCTGTGCTCCTTCAACATCTTCTGCTCGAGCTTTTTCATCTCCAGGCGTCGTGCCTTCGCCTCAGTGCAGAGCTTGCAGTACCAGTCCCCCTTGGGCACATCAGTGCGAGGAGGCTCCATGCAGGAGAGGTGATATGCCTCATCACAGCCGTCACACAGGATGATTTCGTGGTCGTTCACGTTACGGAAACATTTCCGGCAGAGGCATGATGGGCAGTACCAGCGTCGCTTGCCCAGCTGCTGCTCGCTTGCGATCTGTTCAGGGCTCAGGCACCGGATGTGGTAGTACTTGTACATGCAAAGAGAGTGACCACAGATCAGGAACCTCTTGCCCTTCTCCTCAGGTTCTGCACAAAACTTGCAACAGCCTTGGCTAGCAGTCTCTGATAGTTTCGGAACCTTGGACTTGGAGGGGGCCATAATGCGGACAACAACAGCTCCCTGAAACACGGTAGCATAACATTTGGTCAGTGATGTTGATCCATAGTATAACTGACAACACTGCATACAAAAATTGATCCCCAGTTAACAAAGGGGATTTAAAATGAACTAATGGGAAAATACCAAAACATGGACAGAAACAGTACAGGTAAACATTCACCCTGAAGGAATTTAGGTGTAAATGAAATTAAAATGCAACAAGAAACGTTTGGTGATCAAAATGTGTCCAGGACTTTGTTATCTGATTACTCCAACTTGGAGCTGCAAATGTCATGTTCTGGAAGTTGCCTCAACCAACTGGTAAATTCAGTCAAGGAACAGGGCTTGCTTGGTAAACCAAAGCAATTGCTGACTAAACCCCCAAACAAATAAGCCACTGCACAGGGGAAAGAAAGATTGTCCATGGACTCCAGTCCTCCAGATAAAATCGATCTTTGTTTGAGATAATCTGTTTCGACTATTGGTTTCCATTGACCTGTTCCATTATCCCTTCTGAATAACATGAAGTGACTCATGTGACCACATTTAACTCCCAGTTTCCCTTGACTTTTCAGATTGAAAACAACATCCAATCTGAGGAAACAGTATCCATGGCTACCTTGCCACAAAAATCTCCTTATATTGGTACATAGAAATAAGGTGGATAGGTATTCAAACGATCCCACAAAACAAGCCTCCATCTGTGCAAAAGGCCGCCACCTATCCAAGATGTCAAAAACTTTGTGTCTTTGTCCATCAAGAATTCCCAATCCACTAAGAGAAACCTTGAAATTAGCTGTTTGCAATCGTATTAGATGGAATTGCTTCCCTTTTCTACCTTAAAAAAAGAAAAAAAAAACCTTGAGATTGACACAAGCACTTCAAGGCAAGTGATTGGAGAGTGACCATTACAACTGACAAATCTGCCAGCTTCCTGCAGATCCTGCTCTTTGATTCTCCTCTCCCAGAATTAGTACAGAAATTTATCTTCACATCAGACATTCTTCCTTATGCACACAACAAAAAATTCACAATCTGAATGACAACAAGAACGTCTTTGGGACCAAATGACACCTCGATTCTAATGGACTCAGCTATTTTCCATCAAACAGTAAACATAAAAAATACAAACAACGCCTCTTGTCCGGTAGAATCTGCAACCAGCATATCATACTCAGCAGTTTTGAAGTCCTAGTTCGTTCAGATCACAAATCAGGCTATACCTGAATAGAATTTCGGATCCCTAGCTTTATACAGAGGTATAATGGACAAACATCGATACAAGACGAAATAAAAACATATTCATGCGAATACCCAACCTAAAACACCCGGCCCGACCACAAAGCCTCCTATTTCCCCAACAGAATTCCCTCCCTCAATCGATTCAACGAGGGAATTCGATTTTTTGGGAGAAAACGGGGTCAAAACGGCAGGAAGTAAGGGGAACAAGAAGAGAACATGGGTTTCGAGAGTACCTCTGCCTGGTCGCGCTTTGGGGGAAGATTGCTGCAGGATCTGCGTCTTGGGGGAGTGCAGGAGGAAAACGGGATCCAGAGGATATCTATATTGGATACAGCTCAATGAGGGGAGGAGTGATCCTCTTTAATTGATCAAGCCAACTCTCCTCTACCTTTTGAAAAAAATAGAGGGGAGAATCCTGACAAAATTATGTCCTCGGTGAGAGTTTATTGCTACTTTCCTTTTTCTTTCGTTTATTTGTAATCCCCTGAAAGGGCAGTGTTTCTGTTACTACCCCTGTTAAGCACAGTTTCTGATATGTTTTTTCAAAGAATTTGTTTCAGGCCTTGCCTGCAATTTCTGAGATTTTTGTCACTACCCTGGATATCTCTGTAGTTATTCATGGTTCTGGCTTATTGGTAACTGAACAAATGATGTAATATTCTGCTCAGCTATATATTTGTGTTGACACAGTACATACTTGATGATAATGCCTAACGAAAGAAAACCATAAATTCCAGTACACTATTTTCCTAGGCTGAATAAACAAATAATCCAAAGTTTACTGTTACTTTCATGGGATGTAGAGCACTACAGCATTAGTATAAGTTTCCATACCAGAGTGCTACCACTGCCCATCTTGGCTCATTCCCTCTGATGTATGTGCCACTGGAACCTAAAACAGCGGTATAAAAGGTTCATCTATCTATATAAAAAAAGGAACAAGGAATTTCTTGTTGTTCAATCAATTTTTTTGTTTGTCCCTGAGATTTTCTTCTTACACTTGTTTTACTTTAAAATTCTTACTATAACAACTGACCTGATGACACATACTAATATTGTTGGAAGTCTCTTCATACTTTTGGATGCAATGTTTTTTTCCATTTCTAGTTGCAGCATTATCTAGGACAATTTCTCATTTATCATCATAAAAATGAGTTGATAATAGAAATTGAATGCATAACTGCACATAAGTTCGTGTGATCTATGAACAAATCACTAAACATGTTCCTAAGCAGGTATGCTGTACTATCATAATCCACGTTTACTGTGAAATGGTTTCAAACAATTAAATTAAAATATATTTCTCCCTGCTCTTTCGCATTCTTTTTTTAGTTCTTTCATTAAGATTTTGGGGGTACCTATGCTGCCAGCACCAAAAATTAGGAAACGGAATAGTGTTTAAAGAAAAAGGAAACATAAGGGTGAAAAGGTACTAATATGGCCAAAACGGATATTATTAATTTATTGGGTTGGAAGTGCCAAAAATACATCTTCATGTTACATGCGTGATTAGCAAAAAAAACAGCCCAGGAAATGAGAATGCCAAGCTGGAAATAATTAATGCCATTAAGAACTTACCAGAAGAATAGAGGGCCATTATACTTCATTTCTTTTCACTATTACATTTCAGACTTTTTTGGAAGTTTACAGTTTTATATGGTACTTCACCAGACTTTTAAGAAGCCATTGAACTGTGCCAAATTATCTGATATGAGGAGAATATACAGGGATATAACTCAGTTGAACATGCAAATATACAGTCTCTAAACATATGTCCTAATACAGCTATATTCTTTTCTCATAAAAAAACATATGTCCTAATACAGCTATATTCTTTTCGCATTTTTTATGATGTGTGACCCATGGATCCTCTATTTGGCATGTTAAATAGAGATCAACGAAAATTATAAGAATATGAACCGGTGAAATCGGTTTTACCATCCATATAGAATTGTACACTACTCTCGATTTATGTTGCTTGTAGTGTTTGCTGTGTCTTAATTAAAGAAGACGAGTCTGCTTACCCAATATAAACACCGATTATCAATTTTCTGTCAAAACTGTAACTAATGGAAATTTCAGTAAGGGCCAAATAAGTGCTATTTTAGTGGTACTTACATTTTAGAGGTAGATACATGTTCAGTTCAGACTGCTAGAGCTGTATGGTTGAAATTTGAACCGTTGAAATAAGAAATCTGCACAAACTGCCACAAATGCACCATCTCGTGAATTTCACTTTCTTCACCTGAGCCAAAGAAAAACTCCAGGGTTTCAATATAATGAATCTGATACTTCTGCAAGTTTTAAAGATAAAAAACACGAGATTATACATTTAGACCTGCATTATGATATTAATAACTCAATATCTGAAGAGATTGCCGGCAAGATCAGGTTGAATCATAAGGGGTCTGTTGAGATTGTAGGCGTCCATTTATACAGTGGAATGAATGGAATCCTAATAAAAAAAACTTTGAGATGTATAACCATAAAGAGATGCTCAGATTTATTTTTTTGGCAAGAAATTTCTCTTCGTTTTCTTTTTATATTTTCAAGAAAAACAAGCCTTTTGTTTGAGAGGAAAAAAAAGAAGAAAAACGAGCCTTTTCACATAGCCAGTCAAGGTATAGGTGGCACCTACATTGCCACGAATGAGGAGTAAAATATAATACTAACCTTTAGTGGATAATCCCCACCTACCAATGCAGTGACGATCCCCATCTCATCAAAATTAATAGCAGTGAACCAAAAACGAAGAATGCTATCAGGAAAGTCTTCCTATCATGTATTTTTGACCGATTTCAGAGTCGCAGTACTGATATATAGAATGGAAACCATGGAGTCCTCTCAGCTGTACTGTGTGGTTCAACAATGAAGACAAGAGTAACAGCCGGTCGTTGAGGCTCTGCTTCTGTCCAGTTACACAAATGCAATGTAGCTGCTGATGGTGCTCCTTCCAATAACTAATGGCACGTGAGTGCTCTGCTCTCACCACGAATGGACGAAAATGGCCCGTTTCCATCATGTTTCGCTGCCCTTGTATAGTGTCAGTCTCATTATGAATATGTCAATGGGACACACGGGCGCTTCAAGAACTTGAACCAAGACTCTCTTTGGACTTTGCAGCAAGCTTGCCAAAATATCTGGAGTATCAGCGCTTGGTATTGTCGCACCACCAAACGAAGCTAAAATTAGGAGCCGAAGCAGTCGTAATACGGAAGAAGATGATGTGTCTAGACAGAGCACTGAAATCGAAAATATAGTGTAAATTACCACGAAAGTGAATTCGCATGAATTGGAACCTCTGGGCGAGCTTACGCAAGCACAATAGTTGAATACATAACGCTAAATTAGAGCAGGGTCAGGGCATCAGACACCAATTGTCAATGGACCAGCATGCTTGTCTGCAATGGGTTGGAAAGTCGATGACATGCAGTAGGGCAGAGGACACAGCACAATTGGGTCGATCCAGTGGGGAAGGAAAGGCTAGCCAGTTAATTACCTGGATCGTGTCGGCTCCGGGGCTCCGATCCCGCGATCTCGGCACTCGGCAGCGAGAGAATCCGCGGGCGGGTGGTGGTGGTGATAGTTCTGCGTCCGCGCGCGGAGCCATGGATTCGGCGGGTCTGAGCAGAGCGCCACGCGGCGGTCAGGGCGGGGCGGCGCGGAGCGCAGGTGGCGGCCCGAGAGGCGGCAGCCCTCCTTCAGGGGGAGGAAGGGAAGCTGTCGCGGCGCCGGCGAGGCAGGAGCCCCGAACTGTCGGAGAGCCGGCGAGGCAGGGGCCCCGAACTGTCGGAGAGCCGGCGAGGCAGGACCGCCGCCGGAGCCGGCGCAGCACGCCACGCCTGAACGTGAGACCGTGCTGCGGGGTCTCGAATTCGGTGCCGGCGAATGCTGCTGCTCCGTCGTGGCCGACACGGCGCTTGCACCGGGAAGCGTGGGAAGGCACCGCCGGCCGGCAGCGCCGTGGGACCCATGATCGCATGCTTCTCAAGCGTGGTGGTGGGCGGCCCGCCGGGATCGCCAATTGGAGGCGCGCGGCCGGCCGGGGTTGGCTTGCGCGGCTGGATCGGGAACGCGGCGAGAAGGGCGGCCGGTGTCTCCTTCTGGCGCGTTGTTGGCGGCCGCGCAGCGCGGGTGTGGTGATTGGTGGTGGTGGTGGTGAAGCGGCCTGGGGCGGGGCAGCGGGTTCCAGCTGCCGTGGGTGGCGGTCGGGGTGCTCGCGGTGGCAGAGGCAGTTGCCAGCGGCGTCCATGGGGATGCTTTCAGCTCGCCTTCGGGATCGGAGGTAACCAAGCAAGCACCACTCAGGCCAGCAGGCGAGTCATGGAGGATCTGCCGCACCGGCGTCTAGCGGTGGCGTGGAGATTTGATTTGTTCTTGAGCGCGTCCAGGTGTCTCAGGATGGCGCTGCGATTGGTCCCGGCAGAGGGCAGCAATTTGGTAGACAAAATTTCACCCCGGAAGTGATCCTCAAACTGTGCGCCTGTGCATTGTGTCGCCCTCGCCCAGCTTTTCAAGGCTCTGAAAACAACTTTGTTTCAGTGTCCATTGGCGCAAGCGCGTGCGCACCATCAGAGTGGCATCAAATTGAAATCAAATTCACCCTCAAAACAAGATTGAAATCAAGGTGTCCATTGGCGCAAGCGCGTGCGCACCATCAGAGTAGCATCAAATTGATATCAAATTCACCCTCAAAACAAGATTGGAATCAACGATTGCTATTTTCTGTGGGAATTATAACTTAGAATCGCTTGTGCAGTACCTCTCAGCTTCTCTATGCTCCGAATGCAATCACGCTAAGTAATCAAGTAAAACATGGAATGTGATCAAACAGGGTTTATTTTATGCTGGAGTGTGTTAATCGAGTCCAGGGTGTCGCCATTTTCTCTTTAATTTTACAGAAATCCGTATTGTTCCTAGGTAAATCCTACTACTATTCAAGATTCTGCAATCGATTGTCACATTTGACTCGTGCAAAAAACTGAAATGGGCACTGCGGGACAATTAATGAGCATTTCGATCGTACACTTAACATTTGACGACCAGCAACAGAAACGATTCGTAATTACAACCAATATTGTGGTGAAAACCTGCACCCAAATTACAAATGGTCAATAATATCCTCTCCACTCAGATTCAGCATTTCGATGGATGCTGAACACATGGAGCGACCATATTTTGTTACAGAAACTAAAAGGAGCCTATAAGGGAATTAAATATGCAAAAGAAACCAAAAAAATCAGCTAGGTTGTTGGTTATGACCAATCACGGTTGGCAGGCCAAGCACAGTTTGGGTGAGTTGGCTACCAGCATTTGCCTCATCGGAAGGCTTGGAAGGTCTTTGCTTCTCGTTCTGCAAGGGGGCTTTTGGTAAGTTAGCTTGGATATCTACAGGATCATATTCGGATTTTCTTTTTTTCTTCTTAATCTCGCCAGCATTTCTGTTGCTGTCATCAGGGATTGCACTTGAACTTATTTCACGAACCCTTTCATAACTTTTCAATCCGAGGTTCTGTCTATAATCAGGTGCAGGGTATGCAATGGGATTTGTTATGGGTGGTTGTGCTACTTGTGGGGCAACTCCACTTTGCATTACAACAGGGTAGCCATCTTGTACTCTAGCTGCTGCAGCCAGCTTCTTCCTTTTCATTCTCTCTTCATTGCGAACCTAAGATTAGTTCAAAAGGAAAACTGTGAGCAATGGGATGATGCTATATAAATCACCATCTATATACAATTCTAATGTTGCATCTGTTTCAACTTTTAATTCAATATGCACAAACCAAAATAAAAGAATGGGAAAAGGAACATTTATAGCAATGACCTTTTGTTGGTTGTACAGTAATCTTTTTCGGTCCTTGGATCTAGAAATGGCATCTTTGATTCCAACATTATCCATGTAGCCTTGTGGCCATAGCTCTGCAAGCTGGAGTAAAAGAAAAATATATATAGATGACATTTTAAGAACGATCATGACAATCGCAGATGCACTTGAGATCAGTACTGTATCTACAAAATCATTTTTTTTTAAGAAAAAGGTAATCTTTTGAATGAGTTAATAAGCATTCAACAAAACATTTTTTGGAGTAAATGCTACAGAAAATTATAACCAAATTTGGAGAGAGAAATTGTCCATTACTGCATTACAAAAAAACACCAGCAGGGCTCGGACATTCTACAAAACCAGTATTTGAACCCCCTGAAATAATGCATACATCAAAAGCATCCCTTACTATTTTACCCGAAACAAGTAACTAAACTGACCTCCAGTTCACAACTTATGATCTACAGTCCACAAACGTCTAGGTATTTTACATCCAAGGAAGCTAGAGAGAGAATGGATCAATAGTCCTACCACATAAGAAAAACAATAACAGACCATGATAAAAATTGGAGGAGACAGAAGTATTAACATTTAGTTTTGCCCAAGGGTAATATTAACTGCAAATCTCAAGTGCATTTCTATTTAGTTGTCACCTTATCAATGGTAGCACAGCTAATAATTTACCAAGTCAGATTTATTTAATAACCAAAGAAATAAATGCAAGTCATGTAAGTTTTTGCCAGAAAAGGACTACAAAGGGGGTAAAATAGCATACTACTAATGATAAACGAAAATGGGCAAGATTTCAACTTTGATTGGTATAGGCGATCAAGTCAGCTGGTCGAAGGGGACAGCATTTGTTTCCCTACTAGAAGCTTATAGTCCAAGGTCAATATGGTAAAAAGGAACCCTGGACCACAACAATAATGTTAAATAAAGCTGCCCTGAGGTAGCTTATTTCAGATTATTTTGGTGGTCCAGGGTGATCTTTATGTTATCCTTGGACAATAAGCTAGATTATATAATCTAGGAAGCAAGTAAACAGAGTTTTTCCAAAGAAATTTTTAAAGGAAACCTAATGAGAAACAAGTTAAAGCTTCAGGATTAATACCTCAACATATAATTTCCTGCTTTGAGGACCCTTGTCTTCATCCATACCCTGACAAGGATTAAGATAGGATTCGGTAAAAAAAAAGGATTAAGATAGGATTCAGTAAAAAAAAAAAAGAGAAATGATTAAGATAGGATCCCATTTCAATCCAATTTGGTTCTATAGAAACTCATAGACATGTTTCACTACTAATAATGATATAGAACAGACAAGAATCAAATATACCAATATGTACTTGTACCTTCACCAACTTGAAAATTAAAGTTAACAGTCTAATTAAAGATCCATCAGTGTTAAAGCCCCTTTCAGGCTCCAAAAAGGAAAACATTATATAATTGCTTATAGGTTTACTACGCACCTCAACATATAGATCATACAGATCACATATCCTATCCTCCAAGACAGTATCCATTACAGACTTTCCTTTTAGAGCTCTTCTTTCATCATTAGCAACCTGAAAATCATCAGCTGAACCATCCTGTTCATTGACCTGGTAGCATGGTAATAAACAGAGCATATACTATCAGACACTATAAACAAGTGAAAAGTAATTAACAAGAGCTCAAACGTCAATACTAGAGAAGTCTCACACTTATATTTACCTTTGATTTTGCAGCCACACGTGCTTTGATCATTTCATTTATCTCCATTTTGACACGCTGAAACTGGTCAGCCTTCTCAAGTTTAGCAGATAAACCTGATTCCACCATTTCTTTCATGTTTCTCTGTTAAAAATAGCATTGGTTACAGATGGAATCATACTTGCACAAGGTTAAAATAATTATCATGGGCATGGAGTTTGAGTGAATTGTCATCACACTGGATCAATATACACAGCAAAAGCATTCTCAGAAACTAGAGTGATCGTTTAGTTAATAAGTTGATATTCTCGCTAGCTCACAGATTCCTTTTTACAAAACATCAGGCATCAAAACATTGTATCTGTTGTGCTTCTTCCGAAACATCTTTTTTAATTGGATTTGTAGCTTTTCAAATTTGAACTTAAAACCGATAAATCAAACACAAAGAGGCAAAGAACTAGTGCCCTAAGATCGCAAGAAGTCAAGTCCAAGGCATGTTTAATGACTTCCATCACTAACCTTCAGTGTCCTGCGCTGTACAAGGTGTCCAACTATGCCCATGAGGCGATCCATCAACTCATGTTCTTGAATCTTTCCTTGATTTGCCTACACCAAAGAACAGTGTTATGGCAGCTAAATTAACCATAGAGTAGCCGAGAGGATTCTGCATTGCTTGATTTTGAGTAAGAAATCGAAATACTAGCAATTTGTATTTGGTACAAATAAAAGAAAACTGCACTGACTGAATATTGTCTAACAGCAGTGCCACAAGATTTATTAAGAACAATTTTTGTTCAATAATTTAGAACTTTAGAGAAAGCAAAACTCCATAAACCAATGCATGCATATCTGGAATGCAACCATAACTTTCAAAGTTCAGACAGGCACGCTTGAATCTGAAGTAGATTTGGTCATGCCGCTACATACCGATAGCCTTGCAACCTTGGCAAGCTTTTGTTTTACTTCTTGTGGCAACCGTCTTTTAACTGCTGCCTGACCATTTGGATCTACCTCATTAATATCAATTTGTGGTGGTCTATCTGCAAGGAGAATTTCATGCATGTAAAATCGCTTCCAGCACTAGTTTGTCCACACAGAAACTCCAGCACATCAGAGGAATACTGTAACTCACATTCAGCAACAATCTTCTGGAGATCACGAATAGCTCGCTCAAGCCTGGTGCCTTTGGGTTTAGTACCTGAACCCTCCCTACCAACAATTGGGTGCTGAAAACAACAGAAAAGGATGTGTTAGAATATATGAATCTTTGGTGATACAGGTAAATAGAATATGACTATATGAGAAGAGGGTCAAAAGCTGTCTTTTGAGCCCACAAAGGGAATACATAAGAATAGGACTCTTACCACTGTTTGTGTAGAATAGACAGAACTACCCATAGCCATGACAGGGTATTCACTTGCTCCATATTTCTCTTTGCGATAGATTCTAGTCGATGGATCTTGATTTTCTCCGATTGCTTTTCTTTGTTGGAAATCAAGTTGCACTGAAGTGCCTTTATCCCTGTAAGCTGAATAAGCATAGTCATATGTCTCGCTGGTTTTTGACTTATGTGCATAATCAACTGGTAGTGCTGCAGCTTTATGCTTTTCCAAATCTCTTAGCTCCAAGGGAGCATGCGAAGCATCCTTACTAATCTTAGCACGTGCTACAGCATCCGCACCAACAGAGAATTCAGAGGATTTTCTTTTAGGGGCTCCTCCAAGACCACTGGTTTTGTTCTTCACCACTCTGTTGTCATCGTGGTATTGACCATATGAACTTGCATTGCCACTAGCTAATTGCTTTCCGGCCTGAACAGTACCTCTTCCAGACGATTTTCCAGGCACATCGCCACTATTGAAATAATCAACTGGTGCAAGTTGATTGGCCTCAAGATAAGTACTAGATGAGTCCTTTCTTCTCCTTTTCTTTGGAGCGGCATTTGCTGATGTGCCAGCTTCACTGCAAAAAAGGAACAAATTGATGAATATTTCATTTGAAGCTTGATGCTGCCATTGACATAGCATGCAGGTATACAAGTAAGCATGTGATGATGCTATTTTGATCCACAGCTTTGATTAAACTGATGTAGATCACCCATCTAACATCTATCAATGCCATGTGCAGAGTAATGATTTGCCATTCACATTTTTGTTTTGACTATTATGAGCTTATTCCCAAATGTCCATGGCATTTTTATGTCAGCTAGCACATCATGTATACTGAAAAGCTAAAAACAATTATCAATTGTGCTGGACAGAAAGGAATCCACATGCATTAGCAGAAGGTGGAGCATCAATGCTATTTGCATCTCTATTCACTCCAAATTATATTATATATATTTGAGAAACTTACATTTGTTCCAGCTTTCCTTTGTTCACAAAATACCCATCATGCTTAGTTTTCAAATTATCGACTTCAAAATATTCATCCTACAAAGAGGCAAACATTAAGTAAATTAGTAATAAAAAAGAAGTCATTCCCAAGTGATCACAGAAAAAAAAATTAGTGTGTTTCATGAAAAGCATATGTTCTTGTAAAAAAGTATACAAGATGACTAAAACACACTACAGTTTCTATTTAACAGTCATCACAAAAGAAAAGAAAAAGCAGGCATCAGGTAGCTCAGTATGGTAGAAATATTAGAAGCACCTTCTCAGACATAAACTGAGATTGTGACTTGTCAGATATAAATATTCTATTACAGCTCAAGTTGCAATGGCATATCAGAATAAAGAATAAGATCCTCTCTGACCAATAAGCAAAGAGCTCAGAAAGGTACAACAGAGGGTTAGGGTAGATATTGATTAAAGAAATGGGGTACATCATGCAATATTATTTGAACTAGCCTGCATACAATGAAGTCATTTGAGGCGTCAGATTTAACAAGCACAAGAAGCAACAAAGGCATTCATCTAGACATAAGCAACAAAAGTTTGAATAACTAACCAATTCAGCATCATCAATAAAAGAATCCTCAGTGTCATACTGATCATCATCTGGTACATCATCAAGATCTTCTTCGTCGCTGCTATGTTTGCCCTGGAAATTTCAGTGAGGAGTCAAAACATCATGCATCATGAACCTGATACCAAATTGAGCTGTTTACTACCATGTAGAGGCGCTCAATTTTTTCAATGACTGCATTGAACCGATTTGGCTGTGCTGGATCCTTTGGGTCATTTTCTGCTGGATGTGCCTGGTTCAAATGATAAAACAAACTAGATGTTACATACAGGACTTTTTGAGCGTCAAACAATTCAGTAGATTCTTGATGCAGAAGCCAAAGTTTAGCACACTTCCACACTGAATATCGAGAACATCATTTCAAGAATTTAAGGTTATGGCATGAACATGTACAACAGTGTGTAAGGATGAGATTTAACTAATTTGAGCATAGAATGATTCTAGCAGAGTGACTCTCTAAGTTTTCGAATATTAGTCATAATCCAGATTCCAGAATACCAGAAACAGGAATTAGCAAAAATATCGTAGAACATCTTTGGAAGATAGAGCATAGGCGCACCTAAACACAAACACATTCAAAAAGAACAACATAATGTAACCGCTCTGCGTTCGTAAATCAACAACTGACTGTAATTAAGAACATCGTGGTTGTTGTCATCGTGACAAACAGGTTATAGCTTCTGTACCCTTTAACATCTTTAGCTACCATCTCTTACGATGGGTGACCAGTTGCTGTCTACCAAACACGGAAGAGCCTTTATGTTTCATCTACCAGATCTTAGCATCAGTCTCCAGAGAATCTTCTACTTCTACTCGAAAAGGTAAATAAGCAGCAGCGCACAAATTTCAGCAACACGGCAGGTAACCAGCCAACACGCAACGGCCGCAACAGCACTGCTTACCGCACCGGAAGGGCCCGCCGCGTGCGCGGCGAACGCGGCCGCCTCCGCGGCCACCGCCGGCGCCGCGGCCGCGTGCCCGGCCTCCCTGAGGAGCTTCTTCCACGACACGATGGTGGTCTCCCCTGGCCGCAGCTCCACCGTGAACAGCTGCCTCCGGCACGCCGCCGCGGCTTCGGGGGCCGCCGCCGCGGCCGAGGTGGCAGGCAGCGGCTGCGGAGCGAGCGCGGGCGGCGCCGCGGCAGCAGCGGGGACCGGCGCCGGAACCCTAGCCGCTGCGGGCGCAGGGGTGGGGGCTGCGGAGGAGGAGGAGGGGGCGGCCACGGGGTCTTCCATGGCGAGGATGGGAGGAGTCGGAATTCGAGAGGTCACGGCATTAGATCGAGGGAGCTAGGGTTTTGAGGAGGTGGGCTGGGGGAGGGGTGGAGTGGAGGAGAGGACTGGAGGAGGTGGGTGGGCTCCGGAGTTCGGAGGAGAGCGGGGGCACGAAAACGCACGCCCTCGGGTTTCGGTTGAGGCGGAGATGGTGGGGCGCGCCGGGTGGGGATGAACTAACCGCCGTGGATTTCTCGTCGGCGTTGGCCTGCCTCCCCGTCTCGCCGCCGCGTACCGTTCCTTGCTTTGCTTGCTTGACTCTTCGGAAGGGGCGCATGTGGGCTTTGAGGACAGGTGGTTAGTGACTCGGCCCATTATGGGTTTGTTCTCGCGGGGCCGCGGGTAGCGACGGACCGTTGCGGCCCAATATATGGAGGACAGTCCCACTCCATTTGCTCAAAAAAAAAGAGACCCACTCCAAGAAACAGTGGCAATGGATGGGAAAGTGGCAAAAGAACCAGCGATGAATTACTGTTTGGTGGTTTTTTATGTGAGAAATTACTCATAAGTCGTCATGATAAAAAAATTTAAGATTATTTTATCCTAAATAATATTTTTCACTCAGTCTTCATTCGGCATTAGTGCTAAACTTCCTTTTTTTCCATCTTATCAGAATCGTATTACCTCGAATCAAAGATATTGTTAGTCCTATTGCATAATTTCTTTTTGATAGACATCATTTATTTTTTAATTAAAAGTTTCAATAACCATTGCTATGTATTTTTTAGAGCGCACCTATGTGAATCTTGAAAAAAGATCACACATTCATCATTCACTGGTTCAAGTTATGGTAACGACAATGGCGTTAAAAAATCACATAGGATCCACGCCTTTGGATATATAAGTCTTAATGATGACTAACATTTTCCTCCCAAATGTCAATATGGTCTGTCAATGCTAAATAAAAACAACATTAACAATAAGTTTTTTTAGATCGGAAAGAAGTCGAGGGAGTCTCTTATCTCTAGATGCGCCGTTTGCGTGTACGATGGAGTTAGCAATCCGGTGGCTTTGGTTTATGTTTGTCGTGAGGAGTTGTTGCCTGCTGGTCATTAGGACGAGCTTGGCAACGATGACGATGATGTACAAGAAGCTCCATCATTTGTGATTTGTCGTTGTATGGTGTATTTTATGACGAGCTTGGCAACGATGATGTATAAGAAGCTCCATCACTTGTGATTTGTCGTTGTATGGTGTATTTTATGACGAGCTTGGCAACGATGATGTATAAGAAGCTCCATCACTTGTGATTTATCATTGTATGGTGTATTTTATGACGTGCTTGGCAACGATTATGCACGAGAGGCTCTGTTATTTGTGATTTGTTGTTGTATGGTGTATTTTTATGACGGGTCTGGCAACGACAATACACCATAGCCTCCTTCATTTATGATTTGCCGTTGTATAGTGTATTTTGATTGTATGGTTTTCAGTCTTGTTTTTCATAAACTCACCATGGTTTCTAAAAGAGAAAAGTCTATTTTTCACCCTTCAACTGTTACAAAAGTCTGATTTTCAACCTCAAACTATAGAACCGGATACTAAAGGCCCTCCAACTATCCAAACAATGCAAAACTAGCCCTTTGGGTGGTTTTTAGGGTGGTTTTGAGGGTGGTTTTGGATTTTCCAAAAATAGCAGAAATATTGTTTAAACTTTAAAAAATCATAACTAATTCATTTTGGACCTAAAATATATGAAATCAGTGCCAAAAGTTCTCTTAAAATGTAGCCAACCTATTGGCATACCATTTAATATTATTTAGGTACTTTATATTTATATTACTAGTGTCTTATTGTTTTTTAGAAAATAAATAGAATAAAAATAAAAAATATGCAAATAACTTCTAATGGTGCACCAACATGTAGGTCACATTTTTAGAAAAATATTTGCAGCAGATTCTAATTTTTCTAGTTCAAAATAAATTACTTATGATTTTTTAATACAAAATTATTTTTTAATTTTTTTGGAAAATACAAAACCGCCTTCAAAACCACCCAAAGGGCCAATTTTGCACGGTTTGGATAGTTGGAGGGTGTTTAGTGTCCGGTTTTGTAGTTGTGGGATGAAAATCAAACTTTTGTAACAGTTGGAGGGTGAAAAATAGACTTTTCCCTTCCTAAAATAGTTCCAACTTCTGATGTTCATAGCTTTGAGGTCCTTAAACTTGTCACCTCTTATGCACATCCACATTAAACTTGTTGCGCGCTCTTATCACAGTCCTTAAACTTGTCCTGTATTCTTATTAAGGCTTGTATATTTCCAAGGTATATTTATTTAGGAGAAAGCATTTGCTTATAATTTTTTAAATTTTTCAAACTTTTAGGATTTCAAACCAAGTTCAAATACCACTCCAAATTCAAATTCTTGGGATTTCAAACTAAGAATCTTAACCCAAGATTTGGTGTTTTCAGAATTAATATTTTGTACATTTATTTAGTAATGATTTTATTTTAGGGACAAAAAACATAAAACACATTTAACCTTGCTAAAAAAGTTCATGAAAATACAAAAAATGACCCTATGTTATTTAAACATGTTGATATTTTACACCCAGCTCATGATGATTTTATATGAATGTTGGATTAATTTTGAGTGAAATTTGAACTTTATTTGAACCCTAAAAGTTTGAAACAAATTACAATGTTTTTCGAACTAATAAATGCATTTAGGTGAGAGCGTGGAACAAGTTTAAAGGCCAAACATGTGCAGTTCAAGAGTATCAGGACATTGATGATAATGTGTGGCAAGTTTAGGGACTATTGTGTGCATTTTGAGAGTACTCAGTACCAGGTTAGGAACTCGAGATAAGTTTAGTAACCACTAATGAAATTCACTCTTTTTTATAAATAGAGCCAACTCTTTTCTATGTTTTTAGGAGGTTGCTTTGGGAAAATAAAAGACAATTGTGGAAACACCATTTCCATAAATTTGATGAAGGTCTACACACCTACTCCCTCCGTCCCAAAATAAGTGTCTTTCTCACTTCCCGAGAAAACACTTCGGTCAATTATATATAAAAATATATTACATTTATGGTACAACACGAATATTATTGGATAGATATTTAGATCTAGTTTTTTATAAAAAAATATTTGGAGATTTAAACGTACACATATTTTCTACAAATTTAGTCAAACTCATGATACGAATAACCAAAACGACTTTTTTTTTCTACGGAGGGAGTACTCCTTAAGTTCTTCACCCGAAGAAACGACGACAAGACACGACACAGTGAACGCCCATCAAGTCCCTTCTCCCCTGCTTTTGGCTTTGCCTTCAACTGCAATCCGGCAGAGAGGTAAGGCAAGTTGCCCGGCGGACGCAAAGCATACAGGGCACTTGCCGTTTCCGGCGCGCGCCTCTGAACGAACCCGAAAGCCCCCTCATCACCATTCCTCTTCCTGCCATGGCGATCCCCTTTACTACTCCACTCCCACCATTGCCCCTCCCAACCACACCACACCGGCACCACTACCAACCGGGGCGGCTCCAGGCTCAAGTTCCGGAAGGGAAGGAGAGGCGAGCCTTTCTTGGGAGGTCGCCGGAGGAGGAAGGATGGGGCGTGGCAAGATCGAGATCAAGCGGATCGAGAACTCCACAAACCGCCAGGTGACCTTCTCCAAGCGCCGCAACGGGATCCTCAAGAAGGCCCGGGAGATCAGCGTGCTCTGCGACGCCGAGGTCGGCGTTGTCATCTTCTCCAGCGCCGGCAAGCTTTACGATTTCTGCTCCCCTAAGACATCGTGCGTGCCCTTACCTACTCCCTGTTCTTCTTCCTGAGTATCTTCTAGTTATGACTTATGATCGATAGGAGAAAGATTCTTTTTTTTTTTCAGTCTGCTGCTGTTCTATTTTTGTTGGGTACTGTTGTAGCTTCCACTACTTGTTTACAAAGTATTTCATGTATATCCAATAGAAAGACACGCAGTTCTCGGTATTCTTGAAAAGAGAGAGAGAGTTAAATATAAGCCATCGGTGCTGCTGCTTTTCTTATCTACTTTTCATCAACGAACTTGTGTAGTCCCAGAGTTTTTTGCTTGATTGGTTTCCTGTCTGTTCCTTTTGAAGTATTTTTCTTCCCATGCCTCTATATGTGATATCCTTTTGGTCCGACATATAGGCTATCAAAAATCTTGGAGAAGTACCAAACCAACTCTGGAAAGATACTGTGGGATGAGAAACACAAGGTAATCTTTGATTTCCAGAATGAGGATACCATATCTAGAACTAAAATATCAGAACTTTGCTAGCCTTCTACGATTACTTGAGCATACTGACTGACCATTCGTGAGCACATGAAACATGTCAGAGCCTTAGTGCTGAGATTGAACGTGTAAAGAAAGAGAACGATACCATGCAGATTGAGCTCAGGTAAACGCTTAACTATAATATTTTCATGTTTTCCCTTTTTTTTAAGGATTGTTCTCTTAGTTTCAATTTATATTTATGGACAATGTGGTCTACTGTTGTAATGGCACAGGCACCTGAAAGGTGAAGATCTAAACTCGCTGCAACCCAAAGACCTGATCATGATTGAGGAGGCACTTGATAATGGGCTGACAAACCTGAATGAGAAACTTGTAATAAATCTACTTAATCAGTTGGTCTCAATGTCGTTGATGCTATTGTTATTATGATCATTCAAATAAATGGTTTGTTTTGTTGATGCAGATGGAGCACTGGGAATCTCATTTGAGAAACGTATGAACTCGATTGACTATGGATCTTGTATTTTTCTTAGGAAATATAGATCTTGTATTATGCTTTTTATCATGCTTTTTATTTGAACATATAGTTGTTTTTAATTCATTCCCTCTCATCCATTATTTTATTGGCTGAGTGCAGAATAAGATGCTGGAAGATGAGCACAGATTGCTGAACTTTAAGCTTGTAAGTGTCCTTGACCCCTTCTAGGATTTTAAATTTCGAATTTGTAAGTGAAAAGGCTGACTCTCGAGTCTCGACAAAAAATTCAATGTTTTGAATGGTAAAAAAGTTTAATGTTTAAACTTAACGCTATCTTGGATCTTTTGTTCTCCGATATTATTTCATTAAAGAACTATCATGGACTTTTTCTGTTTAAATTGTGTCTACTGCATGTCTGCATACGGTTTTCAGTTATCAAATTAATCCACTGTTTCATACATAACCCAATTATTGGTTGTTTCTTTTTTGCTTTGAATGAAAACTACGCATCATGCTGTAGAACCACCTCTCAATCAACTACAATGTCATCCTCCATCTACTAATAGCCGGGCTTGAAAATATCGCTCAGTTTAGCCTTTTACGTTTCAAATACAGCCCAAAATGTTTGATACAGAAAAATGCAATTATGCCCTAGTACTAGTAGTTAGTCACTGATTTACTGAAGTAGATACTAACCTAGGCTACCGCTTTTCTTCCTTATTTTCAGCACCAGCAAGATATTGCGCTGAGTGGCAGCATGAGAGATCTTGAGCTGGGGTACCATCCTGACCGGGACTTTGCGGCCCAGATGCCAATCACCTTCCGCGTGCAGCCCAGCCATCCCAACTTGCAGGAGAACAATTAAGCTGATGAATGCCCCCATTCCACTTGCCGTTTCATTTGAAGGTTTCGCCCACCACACCACTGGCTTGTATGCCCTCGTGCATTGCCTACTGTATCGCTTCTTTCCAGTATGTGTCAGTTGTATGTTTTGCGTCGATCTGTATCACACGCTCTCCTGGACGTATAATGTGTGCAGTGTCAGACTGTCAGTTGTATGAATTCAGGCTCGCCAGCTGCGGAGCTGAAGTGTCAGTAACTTGGTATTGTATGGTTGTGTAACCAGTTAATCGCAGCATTTGTCAGACCGTAAACAGTTTGTGTTTATAACTGAAACCATGATGTAATATTTGCGTCAATGACATCCATTCACCATTTCAATGTAAGAGACATAATCCATTTACATCAGGTAAAGGCTATACATCACTCTGAAATCCACTTGACCAGCACTTACAGAAGTGTTTAGCAAGTACTGTAGCATGTCATCTGAAACTCTGAATACATCTCACCTATATATGTGCGACGAACCTCAAACTTCAGGTTCCCTGCAAGTGCAAATTGCTCACGCATCCATCCCCGCCGCCGACGTCGTGCTGATCACCTGAGCATCTCGCCAAAGTCCACAAGTGGACCACTCAGAATCGACGAAGCGCTGAAATTGCTTCCACCTTCATCGAACCCGATCCTCTGGCCGAACGCCTGGGGGCGGTCCGGTAGGTCAGGAACATCCATGTCCCCTTCCAGCATCCTCAGCGCTTCCGGCATGGTCGGCCGGCACGCCACCGTGACGTGCGCGCACAGGATCCCGACAAGCACGAACCTCTCCATGGCCACCATGACGGAGCTCGGCTCCTTCCGCAGCGCCATGGCGAGGACCTCCCTCGGCCGGCCGGCCTTGACGTGCGTCCACGCCCAGTCGGTGATGAGCACGACGCCGGAGGGGTCCGACAGGTCGACCGCGCGTCGGCCGCTCATGACCTCGAGCACCAGCACGCCGAAGCTGTACACGTCGCTCTTCTCGGTGAGCTGCCCGTAGAGCGCGTACTCCGGCGAGAGGTAGCCGTGCGTTCCGGCGACGCGCGTGGTGAGGTGCGACTGGCCCTCTCGGCTCCGGCGGGCGAGGCCGAAGTCCGCCACGCACGCGCGCATGTCCTCGTCAAGGAGGATGTTGGTCGCCTTGATGTCGCGGTGGTAGATCCCCGGCTTGACGCCGTAGTGGAGGTACTCGAGCCCCCTCGCCACGTCCAGGATCACGGTCCGCCGCTGCGCCCACGAGAACGCCGGCCGCTGCCCCCGGCCTTCGCCGCCAGCGTCGGAGAAGATGTACTGATCCAGCGAGCCTTTGGGCATGTAGTCGTACACGAGGAACATCTGCTTGCCCTCGTCGGGGTCGCCGTCGGCAATGCAGCACCCTCGCAGCGGCACCAGGTTCCGGTGCCGGAGGAGGCTGATGATCTCCACCTCGTTGGTGAACTCCTCGTCCCCGCCGTCCACGTCCGGCTCGAGCATCTTCTTCACGGCGACCTCGGTGCCATCCGCGAGCACGCCGCGGTACACGACCCCGAACCCGCCGCGGCCAATGAGGTTGCGCTCGGCGAAGCCGCCGGTCGCCTTCGCCAGCTCGCAGATGTCGAACATGACGGACCCGGTGTTTGGCCGCGGGCGTGACCGCCGGGACTCGGAGATTTGTATCCTCCTCTTCTCCAAATCTTGAATCCTCTTCCTCCTCCAGAGAAGCAGAGCTACGAGGGAGACGAGCAGGAGGGAGGCGATAGGAATCGTGGTGGCGACTGCGATGTTGGCGTGGTTGGTGGAGGAGCTGGATGATGTCGGCGATGAGGTGGTGGAGAGAGCGAGGCCGAAGGCGCAGCTGGCGGTGGCGGGGGAATCTGGGCCGGCGGCGCTGGAGATCCCGGCCGCGTAGAGGACGGTGAGGTAGAAGCAGCTTTGGGACTTGGAGCTGTTGCCGGCGGCGGCGGTGAGGCGAGCGGATGCTCCGATCCCCGCGTGGAGGCAGCGCGTGCAGACCGACAGCGAGGCGATGACGTCGGAGCCGCAGGAGGCGTTGAGGCCGGAGACGGAGGCGTCGCCGGCGACGGCGGCGTACTCGGCGGCGGTGGTGACGCCGGCGCAGTAGTCGGGGGAGATGGCGAACTGGGACGGCACGGGGAAGCAGCCCGGGACGAGGCCTGCGGGGAGGGAGAGCGGCGGGGACTCGAGCGCGGCGGAGAAGGCGACGAGGCAGGCCGCCGAGGCCGGAGCGGAAGGGAGGCGGAAGTGGCCCGTGGACCGGAGCCGCGCCGCGAGGCCCACCCCGAGCACCGAGAGGAGCGTCATGCAGCAGGCCGTCCTGTTGGCCACCGGCGGCTCGCACGGCGTGCGGTCCCACGGGAGCGTCGCCACGTAGCCCAGGTCGAGCGGGCACGCCGCCGTGGAGTTCGCAGCGTCGGCGGCCGAAGCCACCGGCGGGCGCAGCACGAGGAGGATGACGAGGAGGAGGATGGCGAGACGCCCCCTCAACGCTGCCGTCATTCCGGCGAACACCGAGCAGTGCTCCGAGGGAGGGAGAGAGAACCCGATGCAAAGCGAAAGGCGAACCGGAGTGGAGTGAGGCGGCGATGCAAAGGAAGGAAGGAGCCCGCCCGTGGCTGGAGCAGTTTTTTAAGCGCCGGTGGAGAGCGGATCGCCTGCGGGACCGATCTGTCAGTCATTCAAGACTCATGACCGCCACATCCGCCCATGGCGACATGGCGGAATAGGGGGACAAGTTTCTTCGTTCAAAAACAAAAAACGAATTGGGGTGAAGCCGAGAAAGGAAGGCAGAATGCGCTGCTGGGTCTGGAGAGAGACCAACCAAACTAGCCATGGAAAAACTGTGGCCGTGGCGGTGCCGTTCTCTTCTTCAACCTCGTTAAGCGAATCTGACCCTGGTCGCAATCCTACCATGTGTGGCAGCCCGGCGGCGAGGAGCAAATCGTTGACCGACGGCGCGCCTCGCCGTCACGAGCTGCATTTTCTGGTCGTCTCATCTTCTAGGTACTAGCTACTATCGAGCCAGTAGCTGCACCAGGAAAGAGATCCATCCTTCCAAGACCTATAATATGATCCTATCTAGTGAACGGACCGCGCCTATCTCTCTCTGAGGATCAAATCCAGGCGAGAGACATGAGAAAGTTGGTTCCATGTGGCCAGAAAGAAAGCCTTTTTTCTCTCCCCCTCTCTCGCTCGACTTGATCACGAGGCAGCTGGCTGCCTTTGTCGTAGCAAAGCAACAACTTGACGGCGTAATGATCTTGGATGGAGAGAAGAACCTGCCGGTTGGTATATCGTTTTTTATCAATATAACGAATACACTTGACGTCGGTGATAAGCCAGTTCAGGTTATCATTGCTGCTGGCCGTATGTCCAGAGGAAAAGTGTGGGAAATAATGCAATTAGCACCGATCACATGCTCCCATGACCATTCTTATGGGCTAATCCCGGCAACACATGGAGTAGTGGACACCACGACACGTACGTCGCTACGACGACAACGGTCCAACCAGCGGCGACAGTGATTCCTGCATCGCAGGTAGGATAGCGCTAGCGTCGATCCAAGTAGCCTGTTGTATTTTATTTAAACTGAATCCACACCGTATGTACTAGTACGTGTATGCTGCTGTTCGAGGCAGCCTATTTGGAGATCGAAACTCCAAACCCGGATCGTGTACGCCATGAATGAATCTGTGGTCGGACTTTCTGGTTCGTGCCGGAACCGCAGCTGCTCAATGGTATCTGTCGTCGTGTTCTCGAAAGTCTTCAGAACCGTGATAAAAATACTGCATTGGGCCTGGTCCGCCACTGCCAGTGCCGGAGTATCCGGCCTAAACAGGCCGATATCAACATGTGGCTGTTCAGCATAAAGATCTAGCCCATTAACTAGCTGCTGAACCAGAACTCCTAGAAGTCCAAAGCTTTGGGCTATTTGCGATGTCGTTGTAACTTGTAAGCCATAGTCGTCTCATGGATTTGGCCCATCGAGCCGTACACGAGAAGTTAGTCAAGCCCATCGTCTAAAACACACGTCGGAAACGAGTCCAAATACTTCAGGAAACGAGTCCTGTATCTTCCAAAAAAATTGTGTCCTGTCAAAGGCATCATATATTCATAATAAGCGATAAGTGCACTACTGTTTATTAACGTGGAAATTGAAGGGACCATAATGTCTATCTATCGAGCAGTTGACGGGATAGTAAGGTACACCTCGTAGGCGAGATCTGTTTTTATGTTTCCTGCAGCTGCAGGCTGCAGCCACTCAGCCTCAACCTCGAGAGCCTCATGTTTTGTTTACACAAGGAGAAAACTTGCTTTTTTATGGCGATTTATGCTAGTCTCAATAGGAGTCTTATGAACATTAATTCTTATGATACATAGTTAATTTTGTTTATTTGGCAAGGTACTAAAGAGAGGGAAAAAAGTTTTATCACTGTGAAACTCTTGTGGCACATTGCCTAGCCCACACTATAGTACCATAAAACCTTCCTACGGAGATTGGCCTTGTTAGGCCTCCTCCAACGGTAGAGCGGCTCAGTTTCCTAGCTATAGTGAAATCTGAACACACAGTAGTTGAACACCCGTTGATCATGCTGCAGCACGCTAAGGCCTCCTCTAACAATTACCGCCAGCACCAGCGACGTCGTCTGACCGCACAGTATCCACAGCATTTGAGAGCACGTGCTTGATAGAGGAGGGAACATTCTCGCTAACGAGAACTGTGACACTAGCGGCAGTGCTTTTTGACTGTTCACATATTAAATAAGCCTTTTCACCGGTCGTCGACCGATGGAGGAGGCCTAACAGCTCCTGTGCGGCTACTATTTACCAATTAGAAAATTTAAGAGCTAGCTCCGACATAGTCTGTTGGCATCAGAAAACCCACAGCAAAGCAAGCGACACCCGACAAGAGTACAAGTTCGATTGTTAGGTCATTAGCACATGATTCCTAGGCCACTAGATCATGCACGTGTTTATTTAAACCCATCCTTCCTTCTCTCACATATCCAATGGTTATCTAACTTGTCTACCTATAATTGAAAAAACACATAAACAGTGATATCTTGCGGCCTACATGGTGCTACATGGATATCCCTATCATCTCATTGCTGCCCTATCATCTTATTGACCATGTCGCTAACCTTGATTGAAACTAATTTTAAAAATACTGCTTTTGATGTCTTAGTCGTCACCGAGATAAAATCACCCCTGAAAATACCAAGAGATTTTACTATCAAGACAAAACACCTTTGTTTTGTAGGAGTGGGCGCTAAAGGCTAAGTGTACGGAAGGATGCGCTCAGCTGTGTTAAGCTTCCTTGTAGTGTTTGTATGCCAGTTATATTAACACTAGAAGAGGGTGCGGCGTTGCCATGGGTGGCCAGCAAATGTGCCTTTTTTAGCCATACAAATATTTTTTTAAAAAATAAATTGCGAGATCATGTTGAATTTAGAAGTTTGCTCTATGGAAGGTATTAGATTTTAGAATATGGAGCACATTTTGTTTTGAAGGGCATCTTATGTCGATGTGTGAAAATTTATAGGAAAAGAGGTTAGCAATAGGTGCAGAAGAGCGTATGTAAACATTTATGCAAATAGATTATGTGAACACTTTGAATTCCATTTATTCTTGTGTAGCAAAGCCTTAGTTTTTAAAAAATTTAGAAAGTTGTTTATGTTGGGCACTATTGTGAATGTTGAGCAAATTTTGTATTGAATACATTTGGATTTGGACGTGTTTTGGTGGTTAAATTATACATATAATGTTCCTGTGTAGAAGTAACGAATGAAACATGTTGTTGTGTGATTTAAGTAAAATCTAAAGGGTGTTTTTTAAAAAAAATGCTAAGAGAGGACAAGAACGACGGGTTCATTTTGAGAAAAAAAAACAAGGGTTTGTTTGTAAATTTACCTGGGTGGGTAGGTTTTGCGTTCTCTGTTTATTTCGATAACCATACAAGCTTTTTTACAAAGTTTCAAGAGAAAGGAGAGTGGATGGTGGATTCTATTCCGATGAAGTCTGAGGGTTTTTTTTTGCAAAATAGATGGGGAAAGGCCGATCTCGGTCGTCCAATCGCATGGTGTGACAGCCGAGGCCAGCCGGCGACGTGGCCACACTCTCTTGCCTCAGAATTAGCCAAGAATGTATAAAGAGATGCGCTAATTATAAAACTAATTGTACAAGTCTTATAATTGAAACACAGAAATTAGGATAATTTTTAGCTAGAATTAGCCAAACGAGGCCTTAGTCTTAGACTTCTAGTCATGTCTCGTGTCTACGTGTTTTCCTTCACATTTGCAGGACTACTAATATATCACCCGTCAGCATCCGTCATCACTCCATGATAATAAAAGGCCTGGGAGAAGAATAAAAAAAGAATGCCCCTCCATCGCAAAGGCATATGCGTACGTTCTTCGCCGCTGCTTTTGTTCCTCTCTCTGTGCTTGCCTTTCCTATTCTTTGGTCCTGGACCGGTCAAACGGAACAATACAATACATAAGATACCATGACCCAACTGATCCTCATATCAGTAGCTAAGCAGATCCCATGATCAAGTTCAAGGTGGAAGAATAATCTAATATAATGCGCTAGCACTTTCACCATTAATGATCGATTTAATGGTACGTCATAGTACTATTGCACTCTCTCGACACACTACATGGTGGCATGGTGCTTACTCTACTACTACTAGCCATGCATGACTGAACACTGAAGGTCCAAGCTTCTCCATGTTCTGATTCTCTCTAGAGCCATAGAACAAACCTAGAGCAGACCGAACCTATTCGATGCACGCGCATGAGGGCAAAAAGGATGGACGAGAGCTCGGAACGCCGTCGCCGTGGGTCCTGATACCGCCAGCAGCGCCCCTCTGCCGTTCATCCTGAAATCTGCTTGCACCGTGCATGGAGCCTTGTCTCCCTGAGCAGGCAGCAGCTATAAATAAAACCCAGCTGATGCAGCTAATGACACACAACACAACACACCAGGGATATTAACCCCATCTATCGCTATACACCAAACCACTTGTACTACTACTGCCTAGCAATCCTCCCTCCTCGTCGTCATCCTTGGATCTTCGTATATATCTCCTTGCAACAAGAAGAGGAGCACCAGCAAAAAGAGGTATAGCCACGGCAAGTGGTTTTTCAGAACACTGTTGCAATCTTATCGTATCTTAGCTGTGTGTAGGGATTTTAGATGCAACAGTTAGCTCCTCACACGGTTTTAAGCTAGCCACCTCCTCTGACTTTGCGTAGTATCACATTTCACGACAATCCTTGCTCTCGCCACTGTTCCGCTAGCGTCTCGGAGGGTAGCATCGTACTAGCAAGTATACATGGCCAAACGTGCCGGGCCGGCCCGGCACGGCACTAGCACTAATCGGCACGGCACTAAACGGCACGGCCCTAAGCGGCACGGTGAGTTAGCCGTGCCGTGCCGTGCCGTCAAGTGCCACCGTGCCAATACCTGGGCCCTAGCACGACACTAAGGGTCAGGCTTAGTGCCGTGCCGTGCCCCATGGCACGGTAGTGCCCGTGCCGGCACTAGGCACTAAAGTTCATCGACAGAGAAGTTCATTCAACAATCACTAGAAAAACATCACTCGAATCATCGAAAATCTATTATAGAAATCAAATCAATTACAAATTAAATCAAATAGATAGCAAATATCCCGGCGGA
Organism: Digitaria exilis; assembly: GCA_015342445.1. Classification (NCBI taxonomy): domain Eukaryota; kingdom Viridiplantae; phylum Streptophyta; class Magnoliopsida; order Poales; family Poaceae; genus Digitaria; species Digitaria exilis. The sequence continues at coordinate 320,977 of JACEFO010003286.1, read as the reverse complement.
CAACAAAGAACCCGGCGGTGGTGGATGGCGCAGCCCCGATGGCGGCCACCTGTGGCCATGGCGCCGCGGCGGAGGGCGCAGCCCCGACGGCGGCCACCTGTGGCCATGCCCTGCTCGGCTGCTCCACGGCGCATGGGGATTGGGGAGGAGGATGAGAGGCGGCGGTGGAGGGTGGAGAGGCGGCGGTGGATGGCGCAGGCGGCGGCGGATGGCGCAGGCGGAGGAGGGTGGAGAGGCGCCGGCGGATGGTGCAGGCGGAGGAGGGGAGAGGTGGGGGCGGAGGAGAATGGAGAGGTGGCGGCGGAGCAGGGTGAGAGACGGGGCAGAGGAGGGTTAAGCGACGGCTGGCTGTGGGAGAGAGGGGAGAAGTGAGGGAAAAAATTAGGGTTTCGTTGAATTTATATGGTTAGTCGGGCCACTATCGGGCCGCCATTTACCGTGCCGTGCTCGTGCTAGTGCCACGGGCCGGGGAGGCGGCCTAGGCACGGCACTGGGCCAGGCACTAACATGGCACTAGCACTATTGCCATCGGGCCGGGCCGTGCTAGGGTCGTGCTTTTTAGGGCCGTGCTAGTGCCGGCTCAACGGGCCTAGCCCGTTTGGCCATCTATACTAGCAAGCATCAAATGGGGCATGGCAAGCATATGCATATGCAGTGTCCCCGTTGACGACCACGAGAGTCTTCCCGCACTCTCAATTCAATCGGTCGACGTACGTCGACGGCAGCCCTGAAGCTCCCCGGCCCGGCGCGGGCCCGCCTCCGTACAGTCAGCAGCACCTTTCTCCGCCCCCCCCCCCCCCCCACACCTGCGCAGCGTCCATGGCGACTGGTCGCTCAAGGGCACCAACTTTTCTCGGCCTCGTGGCGCCTATAAATCGTGCCCCCCACACCCCGTACCTCGGCACCCCACACCTGCCACCTCGTTCTCGCACAGCATTCGCTCCAGCAGCAGCTAGTGATCGCTGATCGGTCGTCAGGATTTGCCTCTTCAGACTACATACGCTCGATCCCCTTCTTACCTAGGCGCTCTTTGGACATCCAGAGATCATCGGAGCAGCAGAGATGGCGGAGAACGTCGTGGCCACGTACTACTACCCGTCAGCGGCACCGGCAGCCATGGACGTGTGCGGCGCCGAGCTCGGCCAGGGCGCCGCCGGCAAGTGCTTCGACGACGACGGCCGCCCCAAGCGCTCCGGTAAGTGACTGTCTCAACCGAGAAAAAAAATTGGGTGCTGTGTCGTGCCATGTCGTGTCGCGTACATGTTGATGCGCATGCCATGGCTGTGTGTGTGTGTGAGAGAGAGAGTTTGTAACCGACGGCGGGGTGATCGATCTGCTGGCTCTGCAGGGACGATGTGGACGGCGAGCGCGCACATCATCACGGCGGTGATCGGCTCCGGGGTGCTCTCGCTGGGGTGGGCCATCGCGCAGCTTGGCTGGGTGGCCGGCCCCACCGTCATGGTGCTCTTCTCGCTCGTCACCTACTACACCTCCTCGCTGCTCGCCGACTGCTACCGCTCCGGCGACCCCAGCACCGGCAAGCGCAACTACACCTACATGAACGCCGTCAACGCCAACCTCAGTACGTGCCCTTGGACACATGCCACTCCCCTGCCTTTCCATCAGTTTGAAATCATCAGCTGAATGAAGCTTACTGATTGTTAACTGGAATTTCGTCGAGCAGGTGGCGTCAAGGTAAAGATCTGCGGGTTCTTGCAGTATGCCAACATCGTCGGCGTGGCCATCGGGTACACCATCGCCGCCTCCATCAGCATGCTGTGAGTGTCTCTGTTCTTTCGTTGATGATCTGGACATGCATGTCAATGGATGGCGTGTGAGTGACGATGTGCTGACGCGCCGCATAATGCAGCGCCATCAGGAGGGCCAACTGCTTCCACCACAAGGGCCACGGCAACCCCTGCAAGATCTCCAGCACGCCCTACATGATCATCTTCGGCGTGGCCGAGATCTTCTTCTCGCAGATCCCCGACTTCGACCAGATCTCCTGGCTCTCCATCCTCGCCGCCGTCATGTCCTTCACCTACTCCTCCATCGGCCTCGGCCTCGGAATCGTCCAAGTCATCGGTACTACCACTCACACTCATCAGCTACTAGCTAGCTCCGCCTTCCTCGCGGCATCGATCAGCTGCACTTATCAATGTCACTGACCACGACCAAATCATATATGGTTCTGCATGCAGCGAACAAAGGTGTTCAAGGCAGCCTGACGGGCATCAGCATCGGCGCGGCGGTGACACCAATGGACAAGGTGTGGCGGAGCCTGCAGGCGTTCGGCGACATCGCCTTCGCCTACTCCTACTCGCTGATCCTCATCGAGATCCAGGACACCATCCGCTCACCACCCCCGTCGGAATCGAGGGTGATGAAGCGCGCCACGGTGGTGAGCGTCGCGGTGACCACGCTCTTCTACATGCTCTGCGGCTGCATGGGGTACGCGGCGTTCGGCGACGACGCCCCAGGCAACCTCCTCACCGGGTTCGGATTCTACGAGCCCTTCTGGCTCCTCGACGTCGCCAACGCGGCCATCATCGTCCACCTCGTCGGCGCCTACCAGGTCTACTGCCAGCCGCTCTTCGCCTTCGTCGAGAAGTCGGCGGCGCAGCGGTGGCCGGACTCGGCGTTCGTCGCCGGCGAGGTCGAGCTCCCGATCCTCCCGGCGTGCAAGGTGAACTTGTTCAGGGCGACGTGGCGGACGGCGTTCGTGGTGGCCACGACGGTGGTGTCCATGCTGCTGCCGTTCTTCAACGACGTGGTCGGGTTCCTTGGCGCGCTGGGGTTCTGGCCGCTCACCGTCTACTTCCCCGTGGAGATGTACATCGTGCAGAAGAAGGTGCCGAGGTGGAGCGGGACGTGGGTGTGCTTGCAGATGCTCAGCGTCGGATGCCTCGTCATCTCCGTCGCCGCCGCGGCGGGTTCCATCGCCGGCATCGCCTCGGATGTCAAGGTCTACCGCCCGTTCAAGTCCTACTGATCGGATTCACTGGATTTGCGTGTGGTATACTGGTATAGCATAGTGGTGGTGTACGATCAAGCGCACGACAGAATTGAATTAGCACGACGGGTTCGAAACGGTGGAAGGAGAATCGATGAACCAGTGACACGCTCGAGAAAGTGTCAGTGTGTCATGGACGCTGTTCTTATGCTGTAAGGCTGTAAGCTAATCGGTCTCCGATTCCTAGTAATCTTTGTTAAAGGGGGATAAGTGCGATCAATAGCCAACATCGACCTCTCTTTTTGAAAAGCTAAAACAAATTGAAATTGAAAAGCAATGGTTACCATCTCTCGAAGTGTCTATCTGAGAGTGAGATGTGTCACGTGTGCCATGCTGTTGCCTAGTAGTAACGTATAACAACAACCATACCTAACTTTGTCGCAAAATTTCATGTGGAATCATCGAAGGGAGTCCCTGAATGATGCAGGAAGACGGCCAAGAAGATTCAGCAGAGAGAAAGAAACATCGCGGAGCTCCCTGGCCTGCGAGAAGGACTTTTGGTTGCTCCGGACACGTAACGCTGGGAGATCCCATGGCTTTTGCGACGGGATCTCTGCTTTTCTGGCGAGATTCCGATCAGGTGCGGTGTCCACACTCCGCAGTATGCTTCTAGCCTTCTAGGTGGGGTGGCTGGGTGGGTGTGGGTGCTCTGCTCGGCGGCTCCATCTCGGCTTTGCCTCGACGGCTCCGGCGACTCCGGACCTCTGCCGTCGCCGTCGCCTTTTGTCGAGTATGGTCAGGGACTCAGGGCTGGGCTTGGTGTCCGCTTCCGTGTCTCGTGGTTGCATTACACCACCACGTATGGCAGCCGCGGCACAGCAGATCAGATCAGGGTTTGATAATAGGAACCTTATTGGTGGTGGATGTTCAAGGGCAAGGAGAAGCTCGAGCAGGTCTGGGCTCCCTGCAAGTGCAAGGCATATCCCAGATGATCTTCTGTGCTGTCAGGACGTCAAGTTCAGAAACTGAAGATTCTGAAGAAGCAACGAAGTTGTACTAATGGTTAAATCTCAAAAGGGTACGTCTCCTGTGTATCGTTGGCAGTTTTCAAGCTTTTCTTCTTAAGTTGGATTTCATTAATAAAATATGGAAATTACAGACGACTTGTTACAGAGAAGTCCCTTGAGTATGATAAAATTACAATCGAAACAGAATCGTCGCAGTAAAGCGCCAAAGATCAACCCGGAAATAGTCCGTTGACGACTAATCTTCAAATTTTACTCGAGACAGCCCACCTAAAGGCGAGCTTTTGCGTCGTTCAACGAACAGTGAACCATACGCATTGTGCAGGCCCGCTCGGGTGGCCAACGACGGGCGGGCTCGAAACGCGACTTATCCGTTACCCTCATGCCTCAGCCATCGGCTATCACTTCCCGCCACACACGACGACGGGTTCAGATCACAAACGACACCCACCCACACAAGCATCCACGCGCGCGCGGACGAAAGCCGCGGTGAGCAAGGCAGCATGTGGTCGGCGACAGCATCTGCGCGCGCGGTGTCCCCGCTCCCGGCGCCGTCGCTCCTCCCCGGCGGCGGGCGGCGGCGCGGCGTCGCGCGCGTGGGCAGCCGACGTGCGGCGACGGTGTCGGTGCGGAGCTCGCTGCTGGACTTCGTCGGCGGCGACCTGGTGCGGCCCGACCTCGGCAAGTGGCTGGACGACGTGGAGAAGCACAAGGCGGTGGCGATCTACCCGCCCCACGAGGGAGGCTACGAGGGCCGATACCTCAACCACCTCCGCTACCAGGGCTACTACTTCCTCGACCTCTCAGCGCGTGGCCTCGGCGACCCGGAGACCACGCTCACCAAGATCCACCCCGTCTGCCCGGTACGTGCGTGCCTGTCCTTCCTGTCCGTGATGTCGGTGTGGCCATCATGGGGTTTGATTTGCCGCTGCAATTTGAATTCTACGCTGACTCTCATCGGAATGCCGCCGTCGTGGTGGTGAGTGCAGCCGAGCCTCGGGAGGCAGCCGGTGGCGAGGTGGTACTTCCCGCCGGAGGTGGACTACAGGCTCAGCCTGCTGCACCCGGACGCCAAGGGCCTCGTCGTCTGGATCATGGAAGCCAAGGTGCAGTGATCTGCATGACTGCATATAGTGCTCTGTTCTGTAGGATTTTCCTGCCGGTGTCATCGATCTGCGCCGTTCACCTTTGGTTTTGCAGGTTCTGTCCAAGGCTGAGCTTCAGTTCCTGGCAATGCTCCCGGAACTCCGCCCCAAAGTCAGGGTGATCGCTGAATGCGGCAACTGGTACATCCATTTCTATCTCGATCTGAATTTTGACACGAACATTTGCGAGCAGGGGAAACGCCTAGGCATTTTGTGAACATGTCGAGTCTGTTGGATGCAGGAGAAAATTTGTTTGGAAGCCACTGAAGCAGATCGCTGGCCTTGAGCCTGACCCGGACGCGGAGAAATGATCAAGCTAACATTTTCAAGGCAATTGCATTGCAGCTACACTCAAGTCCATAATCTCTCCCGGTTTACACGGGTTTTGTGCTCAGAGCATGGCTAATGATACAGCCAACAAGGAGCTGTATGTTCTTTTCTCTCTCTCCTCCAACTCAGCAGAAATACGATGATGTAGCCTTGATATACCTGCTATCAAGGAGATGCGGTGAAGAATGTACATACAATCATACATTTTAGCACACGTCTAAAAAAATAACCATGTAAAAGTTTTTTGATATATTCAAATTCAACATATCATGGTTGCAATGCGCTCAAGTTCAACCAAATTGCAGAGAGACCGATTGCCTTTTTAGAATTCAGCGGCGCAGGTACACAAGATCGGTACGGAGCAAGAACGGGTAGCCGATGCCTCTCCTCCTGGACGGGAACAGCACGAACAAGAGGCTCACCACGAAGCCGGTCACGAGCGGCACGGTGTTGACGACCTTCCGTGGCACGCCGGGGTAGTAGCAGAGGACGATGTCGTGGTGCGAGGCGGCGAACGCCACGAACGCGACGAGCGCCAGCGAGGTGTGGAACATGTCCGACCACCGCAGCCTATACCTCTCCGGCTCCCTCGGCCCCTTCCTCCGGCGATCGCCGGAGAACGTGCGGATGCCCGAGGGCGTGGCGACGCCGTACCGGAGGCGGCCGGAGGGGGAGCGGAAGCTGTCGGTGAGCGTGAAGAAGACGCAGGAGGCGGCGCAGAGGGCGACGAAGGCGCCGGTCAGGATGCGGTTCAGACGGGTGCACTTGCCGTCGTCGGTGAGGATAGGGGCGAAGATGGCGAAGGCGAGGATGGTGGCGGTCGGGAGGAGCACGTTGAGGCGCGCCGTGCCGCCGAGGACTAGGTTGAGGACCACGATGAAGCTCGAGCTGTCGTCCTCGTCATCGTCGTCTTCGTCATGGCGTGGCGTATCGTCGGTGGCGGCGTCCTTGCTGGCTTGCTCGATCAGAACCTTGCACTCTTCCCTTTCCGCCATTGATGACGTGCGTGTAAGAGATGGGAGGAAGAGTGTGCGAGACGGGTCGAGAATTGAGATGAGAGACGCCCAATTAAAGAGCGCGCTAAACCAAGCGACAGGTGAAAAGAATAAACCTTCCGGTACTCTTGACGAGTTCACGTTGAACATGAAAGAAAGAATCGCTTCAGCAGGAGCATCGACGCAATCTGAGGTTATGTGCCTGCCCCTAACACATAAGCAACGAAGATAGAGGAAGTAACTTAAAATAAAACTGCAGATCTGCAACCAGAATAGCAATTGAGTGAATGGGAGGCAAAGTTTCTTCATGAAAACTAGCAACATGCCCTCTTCAGATTCTTTTCCTATTTTCTAATTTTCTATCAGAAGAATACAACAATTACCGTATCGCTGAGAAAGACCTTGTATGGATCAACGTGATGTATATCCAAAAAATGGATCTAGGCCCATTCTGGGCATCTCGACAGGTATAACAGAGGTTCCCGGATACTCTACACCGGTGTCTCAAAAATTACAAGGGGAGTGGCGCCCTTTACCTTTTCAAGCCTAAAGTACAATCTACAAAGGTGTATCAAATGAAAGAATGGATGAGCATGGCCGCCGCATATATCATCGTGTTATAACGATGTTGATCGAAATGATTCTGCGGCCCTCGGTGACCTGAGTGGGATGCCTTCCGCTGCGGATCTCAGAGGAATCCCTTCAGCACCATAGTCATCTTCATCCGTGTGTTTAGGTATTCGGACAGGTAGAGTTGGTGGGAGACCTATGATGCCAGAGTGGGATAAGTCACCATATATGGCATATGAGGGGTTATAAGTTAACATCTTGAACAGTTCAAAAGTTGAGAGCATGAAGTCGTACCATCAACCATATCTTTTGTCTTGTGAAGAAGAAATGTCCCAGAAAGGATGGTAACAAAACCACACATCTCTGTCACAATCTGAGTTGGATTCTGACGATCCCAGTCCTGCATGCAAGTAGAATAGTTGCCAATAACAATGTTGAGAGTTTTCGCCAATAATAGAAGCAATTACATGATGGAGTACAGGCAACAAGCTCTGAAGCCTTCAATTGGATGAGTATAGACGACTAATTAATTTACGGAGCATTGCCTATGCCTATCAAACGTGGGTCTCTGAGAACGTGATAGATTTGTTGCCTTGGGTGGAGAAAGTGGATATGGCTAATTTGAATATTACACTAGCATATGATCTCTGAGAGCGTGAATATGATACAATTATCCAATTATGCCCATATCTCTATTTCTCCAGCCACCACCAAAACCCCTGGTCATCCAAGCTTCTTCCGTAAACGTCTATCACTTTGCATTTTCAGCACCCACTATTTCAGACATCAAGTATATGAGCGCCAATCAAGTTCTACTCAAAGAAGAGTATTTTCTGTACTCTTATAGAAGGCAAAGTAATATATTAAGTACATATATTATAAAATTCAAGCATTTCTCCTTTTAGGAGAGCACAAATTCTCTTCCCAGCAAATAGCACAGTTACAAGTTTTAGCAGTTCATGTTGTGAAAAGCAGCAAAATGTTTCATATGGTATGAAATATCACTGTGATAGAATAGAAGCCCCATGTCAGGCATCTATATGAAACAGTAAACGTGTTAAAAAAAAAGTCCAGTTCTTAATTTCTATCTGCCCCCAAGATGGTTCAGGTATCTCACTTGTAATATTTCTAACTGCCACACAAAGATGGCACCTGAAAATGTTATGCATAAAATTTGAAAAGTTGTGTACAAGTAAATGAATAAAGCTTGAATAGAATAATCTAACGTTGGTTGGAACTTCGATACAATAAGGTTAGACACTAACACTCAACGAAAGGATATTTCCTTAGCAAGTCTAGGTACCAAGTACTAGACACTGCTTCCTTTATACTTCAATTCCAAGCAAGCAGTATTTCATTGATTCATTCCAAGTAAAACAACTTGCAGGGAAAATAAGTAGGCTAACAAACATCACGCATTGAATAATGTCAAAAGATTGTTACCTTGAACATTATCACGCTAGCCAAAATGGTCAGTGATGTAAACATGGTATAATATATCGGTGATACAACTGCCGTATTGAAAGTATCAAGAGCCTGCAAAAAACTAAAGCTAGTAAGTTTATTACAAAGGACAAAAATACGAAGTCAGAGTTCAACAAAAGCAGGTTCAATTGCTGAGACATTAATTGGATCAATTGCTGATTCATATCAATCATACTAGTATGCTAGTGTCCATTATAGCATATTATAGTCATAGTGATTGTGCATGTTCGAGGGTCACAACACTAGGTATCATATATGCTAAAAAAAACACTAGGTATCATATGTACACACTTAGAAGACAAAATGAGCACAATATAGAATAAAATATCTGGACAATACCGCCGCAATGCATACTTAATACTGCAATGCACAACTGAAGATCCATAAAAAAAAGTAACTATTACCTTGTTCAGATAGTTCATTTGTGTTACTATACATGCAACGACAACAATGGTGAACAACCATGTTTGTGGATAAATTAGCTGGTTCATTCCCGAAAAGGTCAGTTTCAAGGCTATTCCAAGAGCTTTCACACTCATGACCTGCCCAAGCCAGCACAGCACCAAAAGAAAGAGGAAAGATAATTAAAGCATAAACACTAAAAAAAAATCATACTGAAAGAACTATTGCCAAGCCAAAGTGCTAGACACATACCGATAGAGATCCTACAAGTGAACAGACACCAATATAGACCATGATGTGGGTCTGGCCATATTGGGGGATAAAATAGTATATGAGCACAAAAGTTGCCGCAAGAACGATAGCAGCATAAGATAGAAAGGCTGCAAGACCCAAATTTATGACATTAGTTCTTACTGGGATAATACCAAAGTGGTGTAAACAATAGTTGATAACAGCTAACTGGGTCAGAGAGGAGGGCATGGGTAAGAGAGGAGGGCACCTGGTTCAGTAGCAAGAATCCACACTTCTGCCACAGATTCAATGGCACGTTCCTGCGGGGCATGGAGTACGATAGTTGTTGAACCCACAACACAAAGGACACACCCAAGTATACCAAATATATGCAGCTTCTCCTTTAGCATAATGTCTGCAAGAACAGCACTGTGAGAGAAGCATGTTAGAATGGAGAAAGAACAGAAGAAATTTTGGAAAAGTAAACAGCACCAAGTATTAACTTTGTTTGTTACCTAACGATGATGCTAAGTGCACCGAGTGGCGTGACCAGGATAGCAGGAGCAAAAGCATATGCTGCAAAGTTAGCCACTTCTCCAACAATCACTGGAAAATAGAACTAAACGCCATCAAAATTACATTATTCAGCACTACAACATAAAAGGCCTGCTTGCAGAGGAGGTAGACCTACTTGTAATCATTCCTGCCCACCATAATGGTTCATACAAGTAAGAGTAGCCACCAACACCTGCAATCAACAACCAACATCAACAAAATCAGCAAGTAGGAACAGGCACTTTCTGTTAGTAAAATCATGTAGCTGAACAGCATTAAAAGGGAGAGACCCAAATCATCATAAATTCTGAATGTCGTACGTCTACAGCCAAATATTTGCAGCACAACAATAACCTTTGAAAAGCTAATTGATTTCACCTCGTTAAGATAATCACATCCCCTCCCACGGTCCAACCTACACGAACTTTAGTGCATCTAGAATCTATGTACTGAGTGGATGAGCAACGGTTACCAAACAAATTGAATGACAGAAGGAAAAGATAATAACAATATATCACAATGAGTCAATGACACCATGAATATAACCTCCAGTACAAGGGTAGAACCCCGCATGAGATATGGCTACTTGGCACAGGATCCACATAGATTCAGGTCAACTCCCTAGCCATCGCAATTTATTGCGGCAGCCTAACTAATTTCCGGTACAGACTCCCTAATCGCAACTCTGAACACAGATCCGGAGCACACACAACGCATTCCACAGGAACAGGAGATCTCACTGCACAGTGACATAGCATTCTACGAAGCAGTGCGATGTCTCATATAGAAATGGAGGAAGCCAGAGGAATGTAACCAATTCACCTGCGCGGACGCCGGAGGCTCCGGCCTTCTTGAGCCCCTTCTTCTTGACGATGAAGCTGGCCCCGATGAAGATGCTGGAGGACAGCGCGAGGACCAGCCCCTTGATGTTGTCCGCGGACATCCCCTCCACCCAGCTCCCACCCCCCGCGCCCGCCGCGGAGGTGGACGCCTCTGTAGCCATATTCCGCCGCAAAGCCCACACCAGGCCGGCAGGACCCACAAGCCCCGCCCCTTCTGCGCTAGATCGCGCGACGGCGGCGGCGGCGCATGCGAGATCCGGGGGTTCAGCCCGGCGCCCGCTCAACTAACTCGACAGAGGGCTCGGTCACCAAAGGCGAGCGTTCCGCATTCGGGGGGCGGCAGGGACTGCGTGGGCCGGCGGGGAGAGGAGGGGAGGAGGGATCGAGCGGGTGGGTAGGAGATGGGGCGTCGGCGGCGGCGCCCGTGTGACGCCGGCGAGGCGGAGGAAGCGAAGGGGAGGAGAGAAATGGAATGGAGGGGTGCGCGAGTCCACGCCACGCGGATATTTCGGTGTGGACTCTGGGTGGGTGGCTACTTGCAGTTGGCTCCCGGCTCGAGACGCTTGCTTGGCATCGAGGCAACGAGCGTCGGTGAATTCGGCCGGTAAACGCCGCCAGCTCAAGTTTCACGTGCCCCGCGCGTGCAGGCAGCGGGTAGTCAGTTAGGGCCTGCGTATCTCTTGGACCTGTACCCCTTGGGCTAGGCTGGGCCAAATCTGGTACGCCAGAATGGGGCTGGGCCAGATCTGTTACGCCAGAATGGAAGAATCCGTAAAAATGTGTGACGCATAGTGCTTACAAGTTTCGTACATCTTTCGCTCAAAAAAAAAAAAACAAGTTTACATCTAACTTTCAGAACCTAACGCCAGTAAAAAAAAGCATTTGAACATAATTACATAACCTATCATGGAACACAACAAATTAAACAAATACAAAGAGAATTCATAATAAATTCGTATGGGTCAACGAAGAGAAAAAGGTTAAATCAAAATTGGTAGGGGCCGCGCGAACGCGTACCCTCTCTGCCACAAATTATGACATCCACTCTCTTGCTTGAGGAGATGGTAGGCTAATGCTCATGCAAGTGCAATGGAGGCCACTAACCTAGGCAATGAGCGTTCTTGATCACTCATTGACCCCGTCCAGGTAAGTATGGATCAACGTCTGCCCTAGGATTAGTTTTGTAGTCACCCCATCACGCCAGCAAGATCAGGTGTCCGATACAGGACTAAACTTATATTAGTCCTGTGCGCATTGTGCAGGCTGTCCAAGTAAAGTTATAGATGTACAAATGGGCGGCCCGATCCGGGCCCGAACCCGGGGTGGCCCGGTAAAAACCGGGCCGGGCTAGGCTGGCCTGCGGGCTGAGGCGACGGCCCAAGCCCGGGCCTGCGGGCCGTTTTTGGGCCGGGTCAACCCGGAAAGCCCGGCCACAAATAAAGGCCCAGGCTGGCCCATAGCCCGCGAATAGAAAAAAAACTTAAGTTTCAGTGTTCAATATTCTAAATTTATAGTTTCAACATTTATTACTTTCTACTTTAACATCTTATATGTGCAGTTTCAACATTTTGAGTCTCAAATCTAATGTTGAGATATTCATTCACGTTGTTGAGTTAGCACAGTTAAAATGTTGAAGATGGATAGGAGCTCCAGATGGAGGAGGCACCGGGCCCTGACCGGCCCGTTCTCTTTCCAGTGGGCCGGGCCAGGCCGGCCTACGGGCCGAGGTGACGGCCCAGGCCCGGTACCAGGTAACGGGTCGGGCTAGCCCAGACCCGCAAAAGACCAGGTTGGCCCGGGAAAATCCGGGCTTCTGGGCGGGCCACCAGGCTACGGGCTTTTTGTACATCTATAGGTAAAGTATATAACGTTTCAGGCCGCAAGTTATTTTGGTCCGTGGCTAATGCAGTTTTTGGCAAGCCCATCCTTGCCAAAATTGTTGGTAATATGGCCCCCACGAGCGAGAGTACAGGCAAAGGGAGTCGTGTGGGCTGTGCGTTGCTTTATCCAAAGGAAAAAGTCATATTTACCCCCTTCAACTATAGGCAGAGTTCACGTTTCCAAATTTTAATTGTAATTTAGATATATTCATTTTTGTGATTAATCAGAATAATTTATAACGGTTGTTTCTATGATCCAATTGTGGTGAAATTTTTATGGAGGTCTTATTATTGTATGATTCAACTATAGTAAAACATTTATACTCATTGGATTAGGTATAAATTAGTTATAGAAAGTAAGTTATAGTGACATAAATAAATATATAACTAAGTTATACATGATCAAATGAGTATAATTTTTTTTAATACAATTCCATCATAAAATAATTAGGCCACTATAAAAATTTAGCCACAATTGAACATAAAAATTGGAGTTATGAATTATTTCTTTTAATTACAGAAATAAATAGATCTAAACCTACAATAAAAATATTATGCTAAAATATATTATATTATATATTTACTGTGTATATATAATCATGTGGAGTCCAATAAAAATAATTTTTCTATTTTATGAATTTTCTATGATTTACTATGAATTTTTAAAGCTTCAGCCAAAATAAATAAAAAAGAAAAAACACAAAACCACCATCAAAACCGCTTTTAACCCGACCAGGGAGGTAAAATGCACGGTTTTAAAAGTTGAGGGTGTGATTTATCCGGTTTTAGAGTTCAAGGTGGAAACGTGAACTCTGTCTATAGTTGAAGGGGGTAAATTGGACTTTTTCCTTGTCCAAAGGGAGCAGCCCAATAATGGCTCACGTCTTGGTCTATGGCCCAGATGCGATCCCCATTCAATTTTTTTTTGTTTCATCTTCTTTTCCATATATTTCTTCTTTTTATTTTATTATTCATTTTTCTAACCTTTTGCGTCATTTCTTCTATTATATATTATTATTTTCATTTGTTTGCTATGTGTTAATTGTTATATTGGGCTGTTCCAAGTACAAACAGTTGCTTGTTCATTGTTTTAGCTGCTGCGTATAATTTTTTTCATGTGCTATAGAATCATTTATTTCTTAAATTTAGTTTTATTTATTCATATTATAAAACCATTTATTCATAATATTTCATGTTCTGAATACACTTTCTTGTTTGTGTATACACTAGTTTAGTTGTGATGTTTAGTTTCTATTGTTTGCCAACAAAATAAATTTGCCGTGATGTCAATTTTTTCCTTCATAGAAAAATATTTTAGCTATCATTTGTTTGCTTTACCGTTTCATATCTTCTAAAGATACATAAATTTTCTCGTAAGCCTAATGTTTGATTAAGTTTCACCGAGAAATATTCCAATGCAACTTGATAAGAAAAAAAAGGTCGGTTCTTAAAAAATAGCGTTGTATTGGTTAAACACAATCGCACATTCCTGCACACAGGTTTTGAGATTGATGATTTTTTATTAGTTTAAACATTATCTGATTATGGGATGACACCATCGGTTTATCTTTGTAGCCGTGGTTCAGGCCTCCTCTGATGATAAGAGTAGTACTTAGCTCTAAGCATGTTAAGATATAACCATGAACCATTTCAATGATTTAACTCTTATCACAACTAATCACATGAATGATCCTACCCGTCATGATCCCTACGGCTGTGTTCAGGTTCGAAAAGTACTTTTTACTTCCTATTTATCCCCCTCACAGAACACGCATTCCCAAAAATTCTTTTTTCACATTTCCTATTTATCCCCCTCACATAACACGCATCCCAGAAAAAAAAGTATTTGTTCTTCCTTCCATCTAAGTACATCGAAGTGCATGTATAAGACGAGATAAATCTTCTCTTTTCTTTTAAAATATGAAAAACTATTAAAAAATGATATCTCTCTGATAAGTGCCGTATAGTTGCTGAGCAGGACACCGTCGGCATCTTCCACTGTGCCGCTGCTCGCCTGCTCAAGTGTCGTCTGATTGGCTGGTGGACCTACTCACCGGTTTGTATATCAGTATCATTGCTTGTTTATCTCCAAACAAGCAATCACGCTCCCGCCGGGCCAGACTGCAGCTGTGTGTCTGTAAAGATGATAGTGGTGCTATTGCGCGCCGCGCAGCAGGCGCCATGCCGCCATATCATCCACTCAGGACTCAACCAAATCGATGGAGCCGACGCTGCCGGGCTCGATGCGGCGACGCCGAGGATGCGCGGCGGCAGCGAAACCGTCGTACAACTTGCTCAATGTGTACAAATACGTTAACTCCGTTCTTAAATACAGTATATTTTATTGAAATAATGTTCTAGACATATGATGGAACGTATATTATATGTCTAATAACCAGAGAAGAGATACATGCAAAGGTCCTGCGCGTGCTCTTGATCCATCACAGTTTGCTAGAGACGATGGCGAGATACTTGGTGTGCCGGCCGTGAGAAATCACCTCACCGGTGGCCTTATTCCTGATCTCCACCGTCACGCACCGCGTCGTCTCGCCGATGCTCAGGATCCTCGACTCGATCTCTAGCTCCTCCTGTACATTATGACGAACACTGTGACTGGTTGATTATAATTAAATTAAAGCACTGTTGAATTAAGACTTGAGTCTTGTCGCTCACGCACGTTTGCACGGGCGGCGTTCAGGTACGAGATGGTGATCTCCAGGGACACCCCCGTCACCGGCGAGCCGCCGGCGAAGGACATGGCCGTGCCAACCAGGTCCACCAGAGATGCCAAGGCCCCTCCATGCTGCATGCACTTCCTCGCGTCCTTCGTTCGGATTTGGCGTGAATGCGTATGAATCATGTCAAATGTATACAAAACGTATGTCTAGGCAGCAGATACATGATTTAATTTCTTGACCGTTAATAAGCTCCAGATTAACCACTAGTTTCAGATGAACAGTCTGTAGCCACAGCGTGTAGTGGTTTGATCATGCTACAGGGCGGGATTACATGATGTCCGAGATGCCATCATTATTGTAGGTAGTCAAATGTTGAGGCTGATATATTGTTTTTTCAACAAAAGCCAAAGAGGGTCTTTGCTAGCTTAATATGTTTCACATGGGACAATGTCTTAAACTAATAAGGTAGCTAGCTTAAGATAATATTGTTTGAGAGGGTAAGATATTATATTTGGGGATTATAGTCGATTAGAAGAAGAAACCGACGCTCTTCCAACCTCACTGATGGTAGCAAAAATACAAGTATGGATGCCAGATCGGCAAATTCCTTTCCAAGTTCACACATCTTTTGGAAAGAATTGTTTTTTTTTAAGAAGTTCACACAATAATTGTCCCATCCCACGCATTGCATGCTCAGACAGCATCTATCTCCTTCTCAGCTTCTCTCGAGGCCCTCTTCGATAGTTCTAGTATGCCTGGGTGATGATGTTTAATTCCATAAATCTCCTGGTCATGAAAAGCTAGCATGCGGTAGTAGTCCCTCGATGATGGAGTATATATCGTTCTGACAAGTACTCTAGCTAGTTTATCAATGTACTTCATTAGATGGATGCTTGCTAATTTTGACATATCCGCCTTAAATTTATGGGCAAAAGGCATAAATAAAAAAAATACTATTGTTGTTGTGGTGGTCACTGCCGTCGTGGATTGAAGAAAATAATACTAGAGCCTATGAAGTAAAGGTATGGATTTAATAATAAATACTAGTACTGTTTATTCTCTCTGTTTTTTTGGCGAAGCACTAAGCATATATTGATGCGAAATTCAAATGTAAGGATTGTTACCAGTATGCTAAATCTGGTCAAATTTGGGAAACAAAAAAGAAGCTTACAGGAATCTAATGTAAATAGTAGGTATTTGGTTATTATAGTTGTGTTTTAAAGAAACTTCATCATGCCTTCCGAGAAAAAGAAATTTACGATTGCAACTTGCATGCCAATAATTAAGTCATGGATGAATGAGAACCAAGATATATATATAGGGAGGAGTACGAATATCAGCAGGGCTTTGTAGTGTCACTATAGCTACCCTATACAGGCGATGTAACAACCCAAAAATTTTAAGCATGTCATGAAGCATTCATAAGTATGTTTTATAGCATCTAAAACTTATTTTCTCTAGTTAGGAGGCTTTTATTTGGACAAAAACTAATTTTTTTTACTGCTGCTCCGGGGAAAACCGGAACTTCCGGCTACTAGTCGGAAGTTCCGGAAATCCCCAGTGACACCTTATCTTTTGCACAGCTGCCACAATGTGTTCCATGTCTCTCAATTGAAGAAATGCTTGAGAGTGCCCGCGGAGGCCATCAATGTTGAAGAACTGGATATTCAACCCAATCTATCCTATCAAGAGCATCCCATTAGAATCCTTGATCAAGCGGAGAGGAAAACCAGAAACAAGACCGCCAAATTTGTCAAAGTACAATGGAGTCGCCATTCCGAACGAGAGGCAACTTGGGAACTTGAAGACCAACTTCGACAACTATATCCTAATCTCTTCAGCGATGAGTGAGTTCAAATTCTGCTATCCATCTTTTAGCTCTCTTTAACCATGCTTGAATCTCGGGACGAGATTCTTCTAAGGGGGGTAGATTGGTAACAACCCAAAAATTTTAAGCATGTCATGAAGCATTCATAAGTATGTTTTATAGCATCTAAAACTTGTTTTCTCTAGTTAGGAGGCTTTTATTTGGACAAAAACTAATTTTTTTACTGCTGCTCCGGGGAAAACCGGAACTTCCGGCTACTAGTCGGAAGTTCCGGAAATCCCCAGTGACACCTCATCTTTTGCACAGCTGCCACGTGTCCCGCGGGACCCACCCGTCAGCCCAGCTGTCCCAAGGGGAGCAGAACACCAGCTCGCCCCTCCCCTCTCCTCACTCTCCACTCTCACTCCCTCTCTCTTCCTCCTCACTCAACCATTGAGGAGATTCCAAGGTCCCTCATTGAAGGCATCCAAGAGTTCGCCGGAGCTTCGCCGGAGCTCGACGCCGCCGAGCTGCTCCACCACCACGCCATCATCTCCACCAAGCTTGAGCAAGGAGAAGCTTCCCCAAGTTCTTCCCCCATTGCTCCCCTCCTCAAGCCCAAGGTCAAGAGCAAGCTAACCTCACTTCCCCTCGCCCTACACCAACCTGCGACCTTTGGGGGAGTTGTGCACATCACTGGTGAGCTTTTCCCCCTCTCGATCCACTCCCCATTGCTCTAGGGTTAGAGTTTTTGGAGTTTCTTAGAAGAAAACCACCATTGATGAGCTCGAGCTTGTAAACCTCAATGCATGTCAAATCCATCACTTGGAATAGAAGCTTGACACTCTCACAAACCCATAGAAACAAACGGCACCCAAAACGGAGGTCGGAGCAGCCGGCGGCGAGCTTTTCTTTCCCGGCCGTCGGGCTGTTAGGAAGATCCGGGTAAGATCCGGAAGTTCCGATTTTGACTTCCAAGTACATGCCCGGAAGTTCCGATTTTCTGAATCGGAAGATCCGGTTTCGTTCTGTGTAAAATCAGAAGTTCCGATTTTCTGAGTCGGAAGATCCGGTTCCGTTCTGCGTAAAATCGGAAGATCCGATATTTCGATTCGGAAGATCCGAAAATCACCCAGTTGACTTATATACCTATGTTTTCAACTTAAAGTATGTTTATACATGTTTCTAAGGCTTTATACATGCATATTTAGTCACATCTTTTGCATCTCATTTGTAAAACCCTTCCATGTCATATTTATTTATCAAGTATCATGCATTCGTGTAGAGATCGAGACGCCGGGACAAGGAGAGATTGAGTACGGGCCAGACCCCGTGGTTGAGGAGGCTACCTTTGAGCAACAAGGCATGCACCTTTTTCTAAACTATTTATGAATGTCAAATGCTTATTGTTTGTGCATAGGCCACCCTTTATTTATTCATATGTAATGACTAGAGTAGAACCTATTAGACATGTGCTATAGCTCTAGGTCAACTTCTAGCTGAGTATGTTTGTTGGTTTATACGAACTTAATTGCTTATTCATGCTTAGCCGGTAGAAGTCGAGAGGTGACAAGGGCATCACTTCTTGCGAGACTATAGGAATTTGTCTAATCTTATATTTGAATAGTTGGAATATTTTAAAGATGAACAACCATGAATATGAGTCGAGATTTGAGCAAGTAATGTAGGACCATTGAGATGGAGCTCTATTGGTTAGGCTTGCTTGAATTGATTAAGGACCGATGCGTCATCGCTTTGATACTTGAGCACATACCGTACAAACCACATGCTTAGTATGGGATGGGCAAGCCAAGTACCATAAGCCGGACCTTGCTATGGGACGGTTTGACACGGGTTGTGATGAGGGGTAGATGGCGGAGTCCGTTACCCCTTGTGACATCCCACTTTTCTAGCCAATGTAATAGGACTGGTTGGTTAAGTAAGAAGTTAAAAAAAAAAGAGAAAAGAGGATTAGTTGACCAAAGTCAAAAAGTAAGCAACATTTGGAATTTTTGAAGGCAAAGAATTTCTAAATGAAGTTTATAAGTCAAGAAACTTAGTTGGCCATCAGTGGTGAGAAAAATTTGAGAAATGATGCTTCAATTAAATGGAAGAAGAAAAAGGAAAAATTTTACTATTCCTAAACCGGCAACAACACTTAGCTGTTTTTGGATTTTCGTTGAAATTTCATAATGAACAGCGATCTTCAAGGCAAGATAGTGATTGATATGGGATTCTGATGACTTGGATGTCTTAAACGAAGTTGTAGAGGGAAGTATGTGGAGCAACTTTCGTTTTTGGGTCACCCTCAGAAATTGGCTGGATCAAGGAGAAAAACACGAGAGAAAATCGGTCAGAATATGTTTTCAGAAAATTCAGTGTGTTTGACAGCTGATTTGAATTTGTGCAAATTGAGATCGAATTTGAAGTTTTCTGCAAAAACTTCCAACTAGGAAGTTGTACTCCTGAAGGTGAATTTCAAATTTGTCTTTAGCACCAGAGGCATGTTCTATTCAAATTTTGAGAGTAATTTGAGAAATTCAGATAAGAGTTCTGAATTTGGGGATGAGTTGCAGCAGCAACTTTGAGGCTCAAATTCGACCTCAATTCGTGCTCAAATGGGGTAGGTGTCAATGTACGAAATGAAATTGGATGATCCAGCTACAAGTTTCATTTTGGGAGATTTGGATGTTGCCATACGGTTTTGGGAGAAAATCAAAGCTCAATGTCGGGGGATTGGAGGTTCATTTGGGGAAAAATGACGTCATGGCTAGCAGGCAGCTGCCGGCGACGAGCGGCGCGGCCCACTTCACCGGCCACGCGTCGGTCGCGTTGCGAGACAGCTCGGGCGGCGTCGCAGCTGGAGGTGGCAAGCAACGGCGGCCTCAGCCGCGGATAAAGCCTCGTCGACGGCCTTGCTCTCTCCTCTTTCGCCGCGCACTCCTCTGCTCTCCTCCACCGTCGCCGGCGAGCAGTGAGTCTTCCGCCGCCGTCCGACCCTCTCCGTTCCGTTTCTTGCCACCAAAAGCTTCGCCGTCGTTCCCTTGTTTGATTCCGCCCGCTTTTGCTCCGTCTCCACCACTCCACCGCCCGGCGCAACCCGTTCTGCAGCTCACCGTCGACGTCTCGCCGGGGTAAGCGCTCTCCTCATGTTTGTGCTGTTGTAGTCGTGTTGGCCGGAGTTGGAGAGTGCAGCAGCGTTGTTTTGAGGTCTAGGAAGATGCTTGGGGGTTTAGTTAGTTGGGCGCGACGTTTCCCCGGTCGGGAATGCCGTTCGTCGCCGTGGCGCTCCTTCGCCATGGCCGTCGCACGTGAGTAGCCTCGCTCGGGCCTTCTCCGGCCAAGCTGGGGTGCGCGCTGGGTGCGGCTAGGTTTGCTGGTGCTCACAGGGTAGCCGTTGTCTATCGTCTCGTCGTGGTTGCGCCGCTAGACGCTCGCCGCCGCGTGCGCCACGCGTGCTCCCGCCATGGCCGGCGTGGAATGCTTGTGCGTGTAGCGCCGCGCTGAGTAGCTAGGATTGCGCATAGGGTGTCCTTAGCTTCCAGGTTGCTCGTGAGCCGGTTGTGAGGCCGGCTGGTGCGGTGAGCTCGTCGGAGCGCGGAGCGCCGCCGAGCCTCGCCGCCGTGCCGCCGTGAAGCTAGGGTTAGTGCTTGTCGGGGAAGCTTAGGGTTGGAATGGGTGCGTCGTCGTGAGGGGAAGCCGTTGCGTTAGTAGTCGCCGCGGGAGGACCTCGCCGCCGGCGAGCGCGCGCGGGTCAACGCCGGCGAGGACTCGGTCCGCGCGGGGGACTCTGTTCCGCGTGGGCAGGGGCCTCGGTGGGGAAGAAAAGAAAGTTGAGGGGGGTTTTTGTAAGAAAGCAAATTAGATTTTAGAAATAGATTTAAATTTATGTTTTTCCACTGTTTTAATTATAGAAAATTATAGAAAAATCAGAAAAATGTGAAATAAATTTTGATAAATTCCTTAGATTTTTCTTTATAATCTAAAAATGCTAAACCTTTAAATTGGTATTGTTTAGAATTAAATAATAATACCATCTTAGAATTTTAATTACTAAAAATAATTAGTATAGTTTTAAAAACATTTAAAAAGAGGATTCATGTTTTATAAACACATTTATAGAGAAATAAAGTGTTAGGGTTTGTAGAAAATAATTTTAGTACACTTAGAAATTTTCCTTTAATAAATAAATAAAAGGAATAGGAATCAATTCAACCACAAAATAAAATAACTTTTCCTTTGGGAAAAGGTTGGGTAGCTTTGTTGGCTTGCAACTGTATCGAGAAATAAAGTTTAGTGTGTTATATTTTAAACTGTTGCATCTCTAATCACTGACTTGCATCGCATATAGAATCTGAAGCCTCGGAAGTGGATTACGTGGAATTCTCCGACGACCAAGTTCATTACGAGGAGGTTCTAGTGGTTGCTCCGGAATCCCAGGAAGTCGCCGAGACTACTAACCTCTTTGAAACTCAAGGCAAGCCCCGGATGCATCTTTACCTATGTTATTTCCGAAGATCACGAGTCCAAAGATTATGCCTTTAAGTGTGCATTAGGTTAGGAGTTGAATGAAAACTTTTGATGCATGAACTACTCCTTGATAGTACTACCTTTGTTAGGAAGGTAAATAAATGGATTATAGAACAACCACTTAGTTATGCTTTGCAAGGTTTTATATATAAAGATGATGATCTAGGTTCTCACTAATCATAGATGAATCATATATGAGATATTAAGAAAAGAGAGAGTGGGCAGAGGGTGATAGAATGGATTGAAGTAGGTTCGATACTTAGCTCTGCCTACTAACTAAAGTCACTAAGGACCGATCCGTTGTTTACCTGTTTGATCAAGTGATTCTACCTGGTTTCTTACTGGGTTATGGGACCAGTAAAGCCAACTAGATTAGCTGGCTCGTTGATTGGAAATATCGCTTACCGGTGCTTGCTGGGTCGGAGAAAGGCGGGATCGTCATCTGGAACTCACGGGGTGGTCGCCAGACGTGGGGCCCACGTGGGGATGCGTTCCCGGGTTCGGGTAAGGATATTTCCGGTCTATGGTCCAACTGATTGAAAGGTTGTTGCGGACAGCTGGCGCAGCTGTACGTGATTGGGGGCTAGGTATCTCCTGCATGATGTATATTGATCCGGATCGACACTACTCTTGGTTATGAGTGCACTTGATCAGGTGTTAAACATCGTAGAGGAAACAAGTTGAACTACTATATGCGTGATTCAAAGTGCTGTTTGAACCTAGTATCACATGTATGAAAAGGACATTTACAACTTAGTGAGTAGTAATACCTAATTGAATTAAAACTGCCACAATAAGGACCCATTATTAGTAAGCTTTTCCGCAAAGGTCGAGTCAGCCAAACAACCACCAAAAAAAGCCTGATCATCCATCCTTGAGAGTCTTTTCTTTGGTAAGACGGGTAAGTCTTGCTGAGTACCTTCGTACTCAGGGTTCTTCCCTTTCTGTTTTTCAGAGGAGGTTCCTCAAACCGAAGGCGAAGAGGAGAGCCAGAAGCCCTAGAGCATCGGAGGTCCCGGATAGCTCTAGATGTTTAGAGTAATCCAGAACTCTTCTGTCTCTTCAGTTGTATAAATCTAGTTTGTATTAAGATCTTAGTACTATGGTTTGCAGTTAAGGTTCCTTCAAAACGCGGTTTGTAATAATTCGCATCTTTCCATATGTATGTAAAAAGGTAATGCCTGTTGTGTTATTCCCAACTTGGTATTGATCCTGATCTATGGTGAGGAGAATGTTGTCAGTGGATGATTCGGGATGTCCCGGGGACACTCGACAGACTACCGGGTTTAAACTGTTTGAAGTGTGTGGCAGAACCGCCAATTTAAACTGGCTCAAGTGCGTCATCACGACCTGTTACGGTCATCGGACGCACTTCAAACAGTTTAAACCGGTGATCTGTCGAGTGTCCCAAGGACTCCTCGATAAACCACGTTAACTCATATCTCTGCCATACGTCAGGATCGTTTTCGGTAAGGAGAACACAACGAATATTATCATTTTTAATCAACATACCAAGAGTCTTATTTATTACAAGCCAGGTTTTGAAGAGAACTTAAATGCAAGTCAAGCCATTACTAAGAGTTTAATACAAACCAGTCTAGGTAGTTCTATATCACACATATCTACCACCTCCGGCTTAACCCTAGAATCACCGGGACCACGATGATCTAGGTCTTCTGGATCTTCTTGGTGATTCCCTCCGTAGCTTCGTCTGAAAAACAAAAGGGAAGATTCCCTGAGTACGAAGGTACTCAGCAAGACTTACCCGCCTTACCAAAGAAAAGACTCCAAAGGAATATGATTGGGCTTTATGTGGATTTGGCTGACTCGACTCTTTTGCCTAAAAAGCATTACTAAACTTGATCCTTATATTTTATGTATTTTAGGCTCAGTTGAGTTGTTACTTATCCATCTAGGTTATAAAATATTTTGCATACAGGTTGTACTAAGGTCAACCAGCATTTATGAATCAACCTCCTCTTGTTCAACTTGTTTCCTCTACGATGTTTAAAATTTGACCAAGTGCACTCATAACCAAGAGTTGTGTCGATCCGGATCCATGTACATCCTGCAGGAGATACCCAGCTCCCAGCCACGCACAGTCGTACTTACTGTACGCAACAACCTTTCAATCAGTTGGACCAAAGACCGGAAATATCCTTACCCGAACCCGGGAAAGCATCCCCACGTGGGCCCCACGTCTGGCGACCACCCCGTGAGTTCCAGATGATGATCCCGCCTTTCTCCGACCCAGCAAGCACCGGTAAGCGATATTTCCAATCAACGAGCCAGCTAATCTAATTGGCTTTACTGGTCCCATAACCCAGTAAGAAACCAGGTAGAATCACTCGATCAATTGCTTAAACAACGGATCGGTCCTTAGTCAATTAAGCAGGTAGGCAGAACTATGGACCGAGCTTACCTCGATACCTCCTACCAACTTCTGCCCACTATCTTTCAATTCGAATCTTTCATGATTCATATAAGATTGGTGGTGGCGTAGTTCATCATCTTTTACTTAACCTTTCTAAGCATAGCCAAAGGTAAATTGTTGCTAATCAAATTTCTTAACTTAACAGGGATAGTTCTATCAAGGGATATCTCATGCATCAAAGGGTTTCAACCAATTCCTAACCTAATGCACATAAAATCATAAGAATTGGACTCATGAATATTATGAAATAATGGGTGATTTAAAGATGCACCGGGGCTTGCCTGGAATCACGAACAAGTCAGATGCTTCCGAAAAACGAGATTCCGGAGTGACGACGATCACTTCCTTGACTTGTCGCTGCTCCTCCGCGAATTCCACGAGATCGTACTCCGAAGCTTGAGAGACTAAAACGTAATGCAAGTTAGCGATATGCGATGCAACACTTTATGAAAAAGCTAAGCAACTTTCCCTTCTCGATAAAGTTGCAAGCCAACACAAACTACCCAAGATTTTTAAAAGATAAACCTATATTTTTCCTTTAATAAACTTGCCCTAAATCATTTTTAGTTTATTTTTAATGATTAAAAATCATTTTCTAAATGGATAAAACATTTAAATAAATTCATAAAACAATTTTAGAAATTATTTCTAATTATAAAAGAATTATTCAGAATTTTAACATTTTTACCAATTATTAAACAATTATATAATTAATCTAAACAAATGAATTAAATTAATTATCTACACTTAAGGACTTAGCATTTTTAATGGATGATAAATTTTAAAACAAGTCTAACAAAATTGGTTTCATCATTTTTGGACCTTCCTACAATTTTCTATGAAATAAAAGGTGAAAAACCGAAATTGAAATCTATTTTCCAAATCTAAATGGCAGTTTTACAAAACACCCCCCCGGCTTCTTCTCCTTCTAACCCGCGGTCCTTCTCCCCTTTTCAAACAGAGGAGCGCGGCCGCGCGCGCTCACCGGCCTTGACCGCGGCTGCTCGCCGGCGACGAGACTCCCCCGGCCGCGGAGCTAGCCCCACAAGACTCCCTAGCCCCTAAGCACCTATTCCCCCTCCGTTGCCCCCTCGATTACTACCCCGACAAAGCCCCCGACGGAGCGGGCGGCGGCGATGCGGTGGCGCACGTCGGCCGGCCAAACTCCGGCACCAACCGCCCAGCGAGCAAACCTACGAGCACCTACGACTCTAGACCACCCTAGCGCACCATCTAGCACAAGCCGGGGTGCCCCCAGACGCTCTGCTCGCGTGCGCCCGCCATGGCGGCCATGCGCACGGCGGCGAGAGGCACGCCGGGGCCAACCCAAACCCCAAGCAACTCGCCAAGGAGGCCTACACGAGCACCGGACCATACGCAACCCTATCAAGCACTCAAAACTTGATCACACCCACGGCAGAGGGGACCTCGACGGTGGCTTACCTAACTTCACGGGCACGCCGCGAGGAAGAAGATGGCGCGACGGCTCTGGAGATGGCGAGAGTAAACAAGAAGTGGGTTGGGAGATGGAGAAAACCCAGGCGAAGCTAGGAGCGCACGGAAATGAACCAAGGTGGCTGGATAAGGGCAGGCGACGGTGGAAACTCGCCGGCGGCCGAGAGGTGAACGGAAATGCGGAGGAGGAAGAAAGAGATCGGACAGAGGCCAAGGAGGAGTATTTATCGACGAGAACCGATCCTATACGACCGCCAGCTCCTGCAGAACATCTTGCCACGATAGCTCCATGCCCGGCGACGCGTGGCCGATCCACCTCTTCCCCCACCGACGTCGAACCGCCATAGTTGCCACCGAGCTCTTGAACCGAGTTGTTGCGGTCATGGTATCTCCCAGAAATCCTTCTCAACTCATCCAACTCCAAATATAGAACTTGTAGAGGGATCATAGAACTCCAACTTCTATATTGCAACATTTTCGATCCAAGCAGTGTACGACGCGAATTTGAAGCTCCAATGTCGGTCGGCTTTTATCCCCAAATTCAGACCCGAAATTCGATTTTCTCAAATTACTTTCAAATTCCCATTCAAACTCTTCTCGATCCCCAAATGAGACTTGTCCGTTATACATTCAATTTCACTTTCTCTTTTGGCACCCTACTCATTTTCTCAACCAAACGCTCGAATTCGAGCTTTGCTCATCGGTCGGTTTAAGGTGTTCATTAGAACTCTGAAACCCTAGGTTGGTCCAGATTTTAAATCTCAAATTACTTCCAAAATTTGAATAGAACCTGCTGTTCCTCAAAACACAAAAGTTCTTTGCCTTAACTTGAATTTCATTTCTTATTTTTGGACCTCTCTCAGATTCCCAACGGTTTGAGCTTAATTTGAGAATGTTCATCCCAGCCTTTTTAACCCTGAAATTGACTGAAACTGTGGTTGATTCGATTTTCAACCACGTTTTTCTCCTTAATTTTCATCTAAGCTCAAGCTGAACCCAAAAACAAAGTTGTTCTTTATACCTTACTTTACAACTTTCATTTTTGTACCATGGTCAAAAGATCCACCAATAAATTTTTATGATCACTCAATCATTGCTGCTCAACATGGCCAAAAACTGAAATTTAACCCCTATTGTCGGATAGTGAATAGTAACTTCTCTCTTTTTCTTCCCTCCCTTTAATTGAGCTATTTCCATACTGTTTTTCATCCAATTTTCGTGTCAAACATGCTCTCCCAATCTTCTTGATCGACTACATATATTTACTTCAAATTTATGTCGAATTCTGACCAATTTTTGACTTTGGTCAAACTTCGTACCGTTCAAAAATCGGGGATGTTACAGCCCTTCCCCCTTAAAAGAATCTCGTCCCGAGATTCCAAATAGAGCCGTAACCCGCTCTTAACAATGGAAAGGATAATGTGTCATATCCAAACTTCCAAACATACTTCACCAAGAAGCTACGATGGTGCCAGTGGTTACGTCATATATCCGAGTAACCTCTCTAATTACTCAAATTAGAAGACCCCTATTTCCTTTTTATTTCCATATTATTGTTGGTGGCTCTCAAAACCGTATATCTCATATTGTTCTTAAAACCTATCTCTTCACCCGCACTTACTCCCGAGAGTTGACATATATATCATTTTCAGGGAACACTAGCACCATGTAAAAGATCGACAGGGGGTTATTGATAGAGACATACCCGGCATCATTGGTTCATCTTCTGGAAATTCCTCCACGTTCATATATCGAACCTGTCCGGTTTGAGGATTGAAAACCTTCCTTCTCACAAATCTTTGACCAACTCCTTGTCCGGACATTTGAGACTGCACATTTGGATTTCCACCTTGCTTGGGTAAACGACATTCACGAGCATAATGCCCAGTCTTGCCACAATTATAACATGGTTGAGCATTGGATGGACCAGAGGTATCACGACTCTCTCGGTCTTGGGGAGGCACCGGAGGTGGAGTATTATTGGGGTTCCTTACCAGCCACTGTTGCTGAGATGGTGGTGGCTGCGAACTTCCCTGGAATTGGTTAGCCGGTCCACGATAGATAACCCTGAAGCGCTTTGGAGCACCACTGGATGTCTCATCAACCGGATCCTTCCTCTTAAGAGTTTCTTCTTCTTTAAGACTTTCATCTAGCGCTTTCATCTTTTCTTCAGCTGATATCGCCATGTTCACTGCGGAACTGTAATCAGGGAAGGTACATGTTCCCAGCTTCTCCTGCATCCTTACATTAAGTCCACGGAGATAACAATCCCGTTTCTTGATTTCATTATCCACGTGATCAGGAGCATATTGAGCCAGATGTTCGAAAGCACTGGTGTACTCCAGCACACTTTTAGTCCCTTGTTGAAGCTTTAGGAATTCCTCCAACTTCATCCGCATAATCCCCGCAGGCACAAACTGAGTACGGAACGCCGTCTTGAAGTCATCCCATGCAATATCCCTTCCGGCAGTCTGCCTCGACAGAAAACTGGACCACCACGTACCAGCAGGACCATGAAGTTGAAGACCAGCAAACTCTACCTTTTGACTCTCGGTGCAGTGAGGAATGACTCGAAACTTCTGCTCTAGGGTCCCAAGCCATTCGTTTGCTTCCAGAGGATGCTCAGCCCGAGTAAAAACAGGAGGATGGGTCTCCAGGAAGTGAGAATAAGTGACTCCCTGTGGCCTTGCTTGACGACTGGACGAAGAACTGCCAAGACTCTGAGCAATAAGATTCAACAATCGGGTCTGCTCAGTTCCAGAACTGATGATATGAGCAAACGCTTCCATTAGACCGGGAGGTGGAGGTGGATTTTCTTCGCTAGCTTCCGCTCCAGTTTGAGAGTCCCGTGGATCTGCCATTCTGCAAAAAGACCCCAACACAGACCATATAACTCTGCTTGTAAGGACTGGTCATACTAAACTTCTATCCCTTCTTGCATTACGAAGACTGAAGATGCATGTGATGTCATCAAGAGATGGTTATCCAACCAAGACCAAGGCTGTTCTCTTGCATCAACTACCCCTGGAAAGGAGGTTCTAAAACTACGCCACTCACCAAACCACACAACCCTTGAAAACATGCAATGCAAGCATGATGCAGCGGTTCCTACGTCCTTACAGACACATTCACACTCGCAAGAAAATTGGTGGCATCGTATAACTCTCCCTACACATAAAATTCTAACGATTCTAGCGACACGCACGAACAGTTAGCATCTGCAAAACAAGCAACTCATCATTACTACTTGCCACCTAACGACTCGACTGCTTTTCTTTTATAGAAATTATGGTCCCGAGGTTTGAAAAGACATAATGTTCGTTGATTATCCCAACCTATGGCTCTGATACCAGCTGTGGCAGAACCGCCAATTTAAACTGGCTCAAGTGCGTCATCACGACCTGTTACGGTCATCGGACGCACTTCAAACAGTTTAAACCGGTGATCTGTCGAGTGTCCCAAGGACTCCTCGATAAACCACGTTAACTCATATCTCTGCCATACGTCAGGATCGTTTTCGGTAAGGAGAACACAACGAATATTATCATTTTTAATCAACATACCAAGAGTCTTATTTATTACAAGCCAGGTTTTGAAGAGAACTTAAATGCAAGTCAAGCCATTACTAAGAGTTTAATACAAACCAGTCTAGGTAGTTCTATATCACACATATCTACCACCTCCGGCTTAACCCTAGAATCACCGGGACCACGATGATCTAGGTCTTCTGGATCTTCTTGGTGATTCCCTCCGTAGCTTCGTCTGAAAAACAAAAGGGAAGATTCCCTGAGTACGAAGGTACTCAGCAAGACTTACCCGCCTTACCAAAGAAAAGACTCCAAAGGAATATGATTGGGCTTTATGTGGATTTGGCTGACTCGACTCTTTTGCCTAAAAAGCATTACTAAACTTGATCCTTATATTTTATGTATTTTAGGCTCAGTTGAGTTGTTACTTATCCATCTAGGTTATAAAATATTTTGCATACAGGTTGTACTAAGGTCAACCAGCATTTATGAATCAACCTCCTCTTGTTCAACTTGTTTCCTCTACGATGTTTAAAATTTGACCAAGTGCACTCATAACCAAGAGTTGTGTCGATCCGGATCCATGTACATCCTGCAGGAGATACCCAGCTCCCAGCCACGCACAGTCGTACTTACTGTACGCAACAACCTTTCAATCAGTTGGACCAAAGACCGGAAATATCCTTACCCGAACCCGGGAAAGCATCCCCACGTGGGCCCCACGTCTGGCGACCACCCCGTGAGTTCCAGATGACGATCCCGCCTTTCTCCGACCCAGCAAGCACCGGTAAGCGATATTTCCAATCAACGAGCCAGCTAATCTAATTGGCTTTACTGGTCCCATAACCCAGTAAGAAACCAGGTAGAATCACTCGATCAATTGCTTAAACAACGGATCGGTCCTTAGTCAATTAAGCAGGTAGGCAGAACTATGGACCGAGCTTACCTCGATACCTCCTACCAACTTCTGCCCACTATCTTTCAATTCGAATCTTTCATGATTCATATAAGATTGGTGGTGGCCTAGTTCATCATCTTTTACTTAACCTTTCTAAGCATAGCCAAAGGTAAATTGTTGCTAATCAAATTTCTTAACTTAACAGGGATAGTTCTATCAAGGGATATCTCATGCATCAAAGGGTTTCAACCAATTCCTAACCTAATGCACATAAAATCATAAGAATTGGACTCATGAATATTATGAAATAATGGGTGATTTAAAGATGCACCGGGGCTTGCCTGGAATCACGAACAAGTCAGATGCTTCCGAAAAACGAGATTCCGGAGTGACGACGATCACTTCCTTGACTTGTCGCTGCTCCTCCGCGAATTCCACGAGATCGTACTCCGAAGCTTGAGAGACTAAAACGTAATGCAAGTTAGCGATATGCGATGCAACACTTTATGAAAAAGCTAAGCAACTTTCCCTTCTCGATAAAGTTGCAAGCCAACACAAACTACCCAAGATTTTTAAAAGATAAACCTATATTTTTCCTTTAATAAACTTGCCCTAAATCATTTTTAGTTTATTTTTAATGATTAAAAATCATTTTCTAAATGGATAAAACATTTAAATAAATTCATAAAACAATTTTAGAAATTATTTCTAATTATAAAAGAATTATTCAGAATTTTAACATTTTTACCAATTATTAAACAATTATATAATTAATCTAAACAAATGAATTAAATTAATTATCTACACTTAAGGACTTAGCATTTTTAATGGATGATAAATTTTAAAACAAGTCTAACAAAATTGGTTTCATCATTTTTGGACCTTCCTACAATTTTCTATGAAATAAAAGGTGAAAAACCGAAATTGAAATCTATTTTCCAAATCTAAATGGCAGTTTTACAAAACACCCCCCCGGCTTCTTCTCCTTCTAACCCGCGGTCCTTCTCCCCTTTTCAAACAGAGGAGCGCGGCCGCGCGCGCTCGCCGGCCTTGACCGCGGCTGCTCGCCGGCGACGAGACTCCCCCGGCCGCGGAGCTAGCCCCACAAGACTCCCTAGCCCCTAAGCACCTATTCCCCCTCCGTTGCCCCCTCGATTACTACCCCGACAAAGCCCCCGACGGAGCGGGCGGCGGCGATGCGGTGGCGCACGTCGGCCGGCCAAACTCCGGCACCAACCGCCCAGCGAGCAAACCTACGAGCACCTACGACTCTAGACCACCCTAGCGCACCATCTAGCACAAGCCGGGGTGCCCCCAGACGCTCTGCTCGCGTGCGCCCGCCATGGCGGCCATGCGCACGGCGGCGAGAGGCACGCCGGGGCCAACCCAAACCCCAAGCAACTCGCCAAGGAGGCCTACACGAGCACCGGACCATACGCAACCCTATCAAGCACTCAAAACTTGATCACACCCACGGCAGAGGGGACCTCGACGGTGGCTTACCTAACTTCACGGGCACGCCGCGAGGAAGAAGATGGCGCGACGGCTCTGGAGATGGCGAGAGTAAACAAGAAGTGGGTTGGGAGATGGAGAAAACCCAGGCGAAGCTAGGAGCGCACGGAAATGAACCAAGGTGGCTGGATAAGGGCAGGCGACGGTGGAAACTCGCCGGCGGCCGAGAGGTGAACGGAAATGCGGAGGAGGAAGAAAGAGATCGGACAGAGGCCAAGGAGGAGTATTTATCGACGAGAACCGATCCTATACGACCGCCAGCTCCTGCAGAACATCTTGCCACGATAGCTCCATGCCCGGCGACGCGTGGCCGATCCACCTCTTCCCCCACCGACGTCGAACCGCCATAGTTGCCACCGAGCTCTTGAACCGAGTTGTTGCGGTCATGGTATCTCCCAGAAATCCTTCTCAACTCATCCAACTCCAAATATAGAACTTGTAGAGGGATCATAGAACTCCAACTTCTATATTGCAACATTTTCGATCCAAGCAGTGTACGACGCGAATTTGAAGCTCCAATGTCGGTCGGCTTTTATCCCCAAATTCAGACCCGAAATTCGATTTTCTCAAATTACTTTCAAATTCCCATTCAAACTCTTCTCGATCCCCAAATGAGACTTGTCCGTTATACATTCAATTTCACTTTCTCTTTTGGAACCCTACTCATTTTCTCAACCAAACGCTCGAATTCGAGCTTTGCTCATCGGTCGGTTTAAGGTGTTCATTAGAACTCTGAAACCCTAGGTTGGTCCAGATTTTAAATCTCAAATTACTTCCAAAATTTGAATAGAACCTGCTGTTCCTCAAAACACAAAAGTTCTTTGCCTTAACTTGAATTTCATTTCTTATTTTTGGACCTCTCTCAGATTCCCAACGGTTTGAGCTTAATTTGAGAATGTTCATCCCAGCCTTTTTAACCCTGAAATTGACTGAAACTGTGGTTGATTCGATTTTCAACCACGTTTTTCTCCTTAATTTTCATCTAAGCTCAAGCTGAACCCAAAAACAAAGTTGTTCTTTATACCTTACTTTACAACTTTCATTTTTGTACCATGGTCAAAAGATCCACCAATAAATTTTTATGATCACTCAATCATTGCTGCTCAACATGGCCAAAAACTGAAATTTAACCCCTATTGTCGGATAGTGAATAGTAACTTCTCTCTTTTTCTTCCCTCCCTTTAATTGAGCTATTTCCATACTCTTTTTCATCCAATTTTCGTGTCAAACATGCTCTCCCAATCTTCTTGATCGACTACATATATTTACTTCAAATTTATGTCGAATTCTGACCAATTTTTGACTTTGGTCAAACTTCGTACCGTTCAAAAATCGGGGATGTTACAGCCCTTCCCCCTTAAAAGAATCTCGTCCCGAGATTCCAAATAGAGCCGTAACCCGCTCTTAACAATGGAAAGGATAATGTGTCATATCCAAACTTCCAAACATACTTCACCAAGAAGCTACGATGGTGCCAGTGGTTACGTCATATATCCGAGTAACCTCTCTAATTACTCAAATTAGAAGACCCCTATTTCCTTTTTATTTCCATATTATTGTTGGTGGCTCTCAAAACCGTATATCTCATATTGTTCTTAAAACCTATCTCTTCACCCGCACTTACTCCCGAGAGTTGACATATATATCATTTTCAGGGAACACTAGCACCATGTAAAAGATCGACAGGGGGTTATTGATAGAGACATACCCGGCATCATTGGTTCATCTTCTGGAAATTCCTCCACGTTCATATATCGAACCTGTCCGGTTTGAGGATTGAAAACCTTCCTTCTCACAAATCTTTGACCAACTCCTTGTCCGGACATTTGAGACTGCACATTTGGATTTCCACCTTGCTTGGGTAAACGACATTCACGAGCATAATGCCCAGTCTTGCCACAATTATAACATGGTTGAGCATTGGATGGACCAGAGGTATCACGACTCTCTCGGTCTTGGGGAGGCACCGGAGGTGGAGTATTATTGGGGTTCCTTACCAGCCACTGTTGCTGAGATGGTGGTGGCTGCGAACTTCCCTGGAATTGGTTAGCCGGTCCACGATAGATAACCCTGAAGCGCTTTGGAGCACCACTGGATGTCTCATCAACCGGATCCTTCCTCTTAAGAGTTTCTTCTTCTTTAAGACTTTCATCTAGCGCTTTCATCTTTTCTTCAGCTGATATCGCCATGTTCACTGCGGAACTGTAATCAGGGAAGGTACATGTTCCCAGCTTCTCCTGCATCCTTACATTAAGTCCACGGAGATAACAATCCCGTTTCTTGATTTCATTATCCACGTGATCAGGAGCATATTGAGCCAGATGTTCGAAAGCACTGGTGTACTCCAGCACACTTTTAGTCCCTTGTTGAAGCTTTAGGAATTCCTCCAACTTCATCCGCATAATCCCCGCAGGCACAAACTGAGTACGGAACGCCGTCTTGAAGTCATCCCATGCAATATCCCTTCCGGCAGTCTGCCTCGACAGAAAACTGGACCACCACGTACCAGCAGGACCATGAAGTTGAAGACCAGCAAACTCTACCTTTTGACTCTCGGTGCAGTGAGGAATGACTCGAAACTTCTGCTCTAGGGTCCCAAGCCATTCGTTTGCTTCCAGAGGATGCTCAGCCCGAGTAAAAACAGGAGGATGGGTCTCCAGGAAGTGAGAATAAGTGACTCCCTGTGGCCTTGCTTGACGACTGGACGAAGAACTGCCAAGACTCTGAGCAATAAGATTCAACAATCGGGTCTGCTCAGTTCCAGAACTGATGATATGAGCAAACGCTTCCATTAGACCGGGAGGTGGAGGTGGATTTTCTTCGCTAGCTTCCGCTCCAGTTTGAGAGTCCCGTGGATCTGCCATTCTGCAAAAAGACCCCAACACAGACCATATAACTCTGCTTGTAAGGACTGGTCATACTAAACTTCTATCCCTTCTTGCATTACGAAGACTGAAGATGCATGTGATGTCATCAAGAGATGGTTATCCAACCAAGACCAAGGCTGTTCTCTTGCATCAACTACCCCTGGAAAGGAGGTTCTAAAACTACGCCACTCACCAAACCACACAACCCTTGAAAACATGCAATGCAAGCATGATGCAGCGGTTCCTACGTCCTTACAGACACATTCACACTCGCAAGAAAATTGGTGGCATCGTATAACTCTCCCTACACATAAAATTCTAACGATTCTAGCGACACGCACGAACAGTTAGCATCTGCAAAACAAGCAACTCATCATTACTACTTGCCACCTAACGACTCGACTGCTTTTCTTTTATAGAAATTATGGTCCCGAGGTTTGAAAAGACATAATGTTCGTTGATTATCCCAACCTATGGCTCTGATACCAGCTGTGGCAGAACCGCCAATTTAAACTGGCTCAAGTGCGTCATCACGACCTGTTACGGTCATCGGACGCACTTCAAACAGTTTAAACCGGTGATCTGTCGAGTGTCCCAAGGACTCCTCGATAAACCACGTTAACTCATATCTCTGCCATACGTCAGGATCGTTTTCGGTAAGGAGAACACAACGAATATTATCATTTTTAATCAACATACCAAGAGTCTTATTTATTACAAGCCAGGTTTTGAAGAGAACTTAAATGCAAGTCAAGCCATTACTAAGAGTTTAATACAAACCAGTCTAGGTAGTTCTATATCACACATATCTACCACCTCCGGCTTAACCCTAGAATCACCGGGACCACGATGATCTAGGTCTTCTGGATCTTCTTGGTGATTCCCTCCGTAGCTTCGTCTGAAAAACAAAAGGGAAGATTCCCTGAGTACGAAGGTACTCAGCAAGACTTACCCGCCTTACCAAAGAAAAGACTCCAAAGGAATATGATTGGGCTTTATGTGGATTTGGCTGACTCGACTCTTTTGCCTAAAAAGCATTACTAAACTTGATCCTTATATTTTATGTATTTTAGGCTCAGTTGAGTTGTTACTTATCCATCTAGGTTATAAAATATTTTGCATACAGGTTGTACTAAGGTCAACCAGCATTTATGAATCAACCTCCTCTTGTTCAACTTGTTTCCTCTACGATGTTTAAAATTTGACCAAGTGCACTCATAACCAAGAGTTGTGTCGATCCGGATCC
This sequence comes from Digitaria exilis, assembly GCA_015342445.1. Lineage (NCBI taxonomy): Eukaryota > Viridiplantae > Streptophyta > Magnoliopsida > Poales > Poaceae > Digitaria > Digitaria exilis. The sequence goes on along the minus strand of JACEFO010003286.1, from coordinate 285,610 downwards.
ATGTACATCCTGCAGGAGATACCCAGCTCCCAGCCACGCACAGTCGTACTTACTGTACGCAACAACCTTTCAATCAGTTGGACCAAAGACCGGAAATATCCTTACCCGAACCCGGGAAAGCATCCCCACGTGGGCCCCACGTCTGGCGACCACCCCGTGAGTTCCAGATGACGATCCCGCCTTTCTCCGACCCAGCAAGCACCGGTAAGCGATATTTCCAATCAACGAGCCAGCTAATCTAATTGGCTTTACTGGTCCCATAACCCAGTAAGAAACCAGGTAGAATCACTCGATCAATTGCTTAAACAACGGATCGGTCCTTAGTCAATTAAGCAGGTAGGCAGAACTATGGACCGAGCTTACCTCGATACCTCCTACCAACTTCTGCCCACTATCTTTCAATTCGAATCTTTCATGATTCATATAAGATTGGTGGTGGCCTAGTTCATCATCTTTTACTTAACCTTTCTAAGCATAGCCAAAGGTAAATTGTTGCTAATCAAATTTCTTAACTTAACAGGGATAGTTCTATCAAGGGATATCTCATGCATCAAAGGGTTTCAACCAATTCCTAACCTAATGCACATAAAATCATAAGAATTGGACTCATGAATATTATGAAATAATGGGTGATTTAAAGATGCACCGGGGCTTGCCTGGAATCACGAACAAGTCAGATGCTTCCGAAAAACGAGATTCCGGAGTGACGACGATCACTTCCTTGACTTGTCGCTGCTCCTCCGCGAATTCCACGAGATCGTACTCCGAAGCTTGAGAGACTAAAACGTAATGCAAGTTAGCGATATGCGATGCAACACTTTATGAAAAAGCTAAGCAACTTTCCCTTCTCGATAAAGTTGCAAGCCAACACAAACTACCCAAGATTTTTAAAAGATAAACCTATATTTTTCCTTTAATAAACTTGCCCTAAATCATTTTTAGTTTATTTTTAATGATTAAAAATCATTTTCTAAATGGATAAAACATTTAAATAAATTCATAAAACAATTTTAGAAATTATTTCTAATTATAAAAGAATTATTCAGAATTTTAACATTTTTACCAATTATTAAACAATTATATAATTAATCTAAACAAATGAATTAAATTAATTATCTACACTTAAGGACTTAGCATTTTTAATGGATGATAAATTTTAAAACAAGTCTAACAAAATTGGTTTCATCATTTTTGGACCTTCCTACAATTTTCTATGAAATAAAAGGTGAAAAACCGAAATTGAAATCTATTTTCCAAATCTAAATGGCAGTTTTACAAAACACCCCCCCGGCTTCTTCTCCTTCTAACCCGCGGTCCTTCTCCCCTTTTCAAACAGAGGAGCGCGGCCGCGCGCGCTCGCCGGCCTTGACCGCGGCTGCTCGCCGGCGACGAGACTCCCCCGGCCGCGGAGCTAGCCCCACAAGACTCCCTAGCCCCTAAGCACCTATTCCCCCTCCGTTGCCCCCTCGATTACTACCCCGACAAAGCCCCCGACGGAGCGGGCGGCGGCGATGCGGTGGCGCACGTCGGCCGGCCAAACTCCGGCACCAACCGCCCAGCGAGCAAACCTACGAGCACCTACGACTCTAGACCACCCTAGCGCACCATCTAGCACAAGCCGGGGTGCCCCCAGACGCTCTGCTCGCGTGCGCCCGCCATGGCGGCCATGCGCACGGCGGCGAGAGGCACGCCGGGGCCAACCCAAACCCCAAGCAACTCGCCAAGGAGGCCTACACGAGCACCGGACCATACGCAACCCTATCAAGCACTCAAAACTTGATCACACCCACGGCAGAGGGGACCTCGACGGTGGCTTACCTAACTTCACGGGCACGCCGCGAGGAAGAAGATGGCGCGACGGCTCTGGAGATGGCGAGAGTAAACAAGAAGTGGGTTGGGAGATGGAGAAAACCCAGGCGAAGCTAGGAGCGCACGGAAATGAACCAAGGTGGCTGGATAAGGGCAGGCGACGGTGGAAACTCGCCGGCGGCCGAGAGGTGAACGGAAATGCGGAGGAGGAAGAAAGAGATCGGACAGAGGCCAAGGAGGAGTATTTATCGACGAGAACCGATCCTATACGACCGCCAGCTCCTGCAGAACATCTTGCCACGATAGCTCCATGCCCGGCGACGCGTGGCCGATCCACCTCTTCCCCCACCGACGTCGAACCGCCATAGTTGCCACCGAGCTCTTGAACCGAGTTGTTGCGGTCATGGTATCTCCCAGAAATCCTTCTCAACTCATCCAACTCCAAATATAGAACTTGTAGAGGGATCATAGAACTCCAACTTCTATATTGCAACATTTTCGATCCAAGCAGTGTACGACGCGAATTTGAAGCTCCAATGTCGGTCGGCTTTTATCCCCAAATTCAGACCCGAAATTCGATTTTCTCAAATTACTTTCAAATTCCCATTCAAACTCTTCTCGATCCCCAAATGAGACTTGTCCGTTATACATTCAATTTCACTTTCTCTTTTGGCACCCTACTCATTTTCTCAACCAAACGCTCGAATTCGAGCTTTGCTCATCGGTCGGTTTAAGGTGTTCATTAGAACTCTGAAACCCTAGGTTGGTCCAGATTTTAAATCTCAAATTACTTCCAAAATTTGAATAGAACCTGCTGTTCCTCAAAACACAAAAGTTCTTTGCCTTAACTTGAATTTCATTTCTTATTTTTGGACCTCTCTCAGATTCCCAACGGTTTGAGCTTAATTTGAGAATGTTCATCCCAGCCTTTTTAACCCTGAAATTGACTGAAACTGTGGTTGATTCGATTTTCAACCACGTTTTTCTCCTTAATTTTCATCTAAGCTCAAGCTGAACCCAAAAACAAAGTTGTTCTTTATACCTTACTTTACAACTTTCATTTTTGTACCATGGTCAAAAGATCCACCAATAAATTTTTATGATCACTCAATCATTGCTGCTCAACATGGCCAAAAACTGAAATTTAACCCCTATTGTCGGATAGTGAATAGTAACTTCTCTCTTTTTCTTCCCTCCCTTTAATTGAGCTATTTCCATACTCTTTTTCATCCAATTTTCGTGTCAAACATGCTCTCCCAATCTTCTTGATCGACTACATATATTTACTTCAAATTTATGTCGAATTCTGACCAATTTTTGACTTTGGTCAAACTTCGTACCGTTCAAAAATCGGGGATGTTACAAAGTGCGTGCTGAGTTTACCCTGACTTAGGGTGACTAGACGCACTTGAGCCAGTTTAAATTGGGCGGTTCTGCCACACCCCTATACATCTCCGGCCGCCCTCTCATCGCCGGGTGTGGGTATGCGAACGGTTGAGGGCATGAATTAACTCTTATCCTAGGCCGAGGGTATGGTAGTTGGTCTTGCGCCTCGTGTGGGAAAAGTTTTACACCCCTGCAGGGTTCTAAATCTATTGCAATAGCCGCGTTCTCGGATATGAACACGCTCATGTACTTTGACTTTAACGTAGAGTTTCGGAGAGAGCTTATGGAAGATTAAGCTCATGATTGATGATACATGATCACTTTACTTATGCAAATGTTTTGGTGTATGATGTAGGGATAGAAGCCATGTCTTTTGCTTACTCACTTATACAAACCCGCTTGCTATTTCATAGTTGGGTATTAAAACTCGATAATCCCTTGCATCCACCAAATGTATATTTTTTGGGATAAATCCTGTGTAACATCCCACCCTTTTTTTTTTTTAATCTATGCACTTGGGTAAGAATGGTTGGTTAAGTGAAAATGTTTAAAGAGAAAAAGAAAAGAGAAAGGAGAATTAGTTGACCAAAGTCAACAAAGGGGCCAAATTTGAAAATGTTGTGAACCCAAGCATTTCTAAATGAAGTTCATAAGCTAAGCAACTTAGTTGGCCAGCAATGATGAGAAAAATTTAAGAAAGAATGCTTCAATTCAATGGAAGAAGAAAAAGGAAGAATGTTACTATTCACCATCCGGCACAACACTTAACCATTTTCAGATTTCGGCTGAAATTTGCATTTTGAGCAGCGATCTTCAAAGCAGGTTAGCCATTGATCTGGGGGTTGAAAGACCAAGGTGTCTTAAACAAAGTTGTCAAGGGAACTATGGTGAACAATTTTTATTTTTGGGTCACACTCATAAATTGGCTAGATCGAGAAGAAAAACATGGAAGAAAATCGATCAGAAGCTGTTTTCAGGAAATTCAGTGTAATTGAGGACAGATTTGAATTTGTGTAAATAGAGGTCGAATTTGAAGTTTTATGCAAAAACTTCCAATTAGAAAGTTGTTCTAATAAGGGTGAATTTCAAATTTGTCTTCAGCACCAGAGGCATGTTCTATTCCAATTTCGAAAGTAATTTGCAAATTTCAGTTAAGGTCTCTGAAATTTGGGGGAAGTTGCAGCAGTGACTTTGAAGCCCAAATTCGGCTTCAATTCGAACTCAAATGAGTGAAGTGTCAAAATAAGAAATGAAATTGAAGGATCCATCTACAAGTTTCATGTTGGAAGTTTTTGGTGTTGCCATATGAATTTGGGAGAAATTGAAGCTGCAATCTCGGTGCAAATGGAGCTCAATTGGGGAAAAGCTGACGTCACGGCAAGCAAGCTGCTGCCGGCGTCGAGCGGCGGCCCACTTCACCGGCCACGCGTCGGTCGCGGTAGGAGCCAGCTCGAGCGGCGTCGCAGCTGGAGGTGTCACGCCACGGTGATCTCGGCCGTTGATAAAGCTCGACATCGGCCTCTCCTCCTCCCCTTTTCCGCCGCGAGCTCCTCTGCTCACCGACCTCGCCGCCGTCGAGCCGGAGCGCTGCAGCCACCGTCTGAGCCGCTTCGCGTTGCGGTTAGCCACCAAAAGTTTCGCCTTGTTCTCCTGGTTCGTTTCCACCCACCGGTGTTCCTCCTCCCTCACTCCATCGCCCGACGCAACCGGTTTGGGAGCTCTCTGTCGACGACTCGCCGGGGTGAGCTTCCCCTCGTCTTTGTGCCGTTATGGTTGTGTTGATCGGAGCTAGAGAGGTTAGTGGTGCTGCTTAGAGGTTTGGAAAGATGTTTGAGGGTTGGTTCGGTCGAGCGCGGCATTTGCCCGTGCTGGAACGCGTTCGACTCCATGGAGCTCCTCCGCCATGGCAGCCGCACGGCTGCAGCGTTGCTCAGGCCTCCTCCGGCCGAGCTTGGGTGCGCGTTAGGTGCGTTAGGTTTCACTGATGCTCGTAGGGTAGCTGTCATAGTTCGTCTCGTCGTCGTTGCGCCGCTAGGAGCTCGCCGCCGTATGCGCCATGCGTGCTCCCGCCATGGCCGGGCGTAGTGCGCTCGGGGGTGTAGTGTCCCGCGGGGTCGCTAGGGTTGCGCGTAAGCTGTCTCTAGTCGCGGTGAGGCTGGTGCGTCAGTCGTGAGCTCGGTTGCTGCGGTGGGCTCGCCGGAGTACGGCACGCCACCGGAGCTCCGCCGCCGTGCCGCGGGGGAACTAGGGTTAGGGTTCTCCGAGCAAGCTTAGTCCTAGAATGGGTGCGCGGGGGTGTAAATAGGCCCTAGGACTAGTTGTGATCGTCGGAGGACCTCGCCGCCGGCGAACGTGCGGGGTCAACTCCGGCGAGGCGCTCGGTCCGCGCGGGGACTCTGTCCCGCGTGGGCAGGGGCTTCGCTGGGGAAGAGAAGGAAAGCCGGGGGGGGGGGGTTTTGTAAAAAGACCATTTAAGTTTTAGAAATAAGTTTAAATTATTTTTATTCACTGTTTTAATTCTAGAAAATTATAGAGAAATCAGAAAAATGTGAAATAAATTTTAATAATTTCCTTAGGTTTTCCTTTATTTGATAAAAATGCTAAACCATTAAGTTTGTAGTAATTAGAATTTAATAATAACACCATCTTAGAAAATAATTAATAAAAATGGCTAAAATGATGCTAAAAATATTCTTAAATAAGATTTAGGTCTTGTAAGCACTTTTATAAGTAAATAAAGGGTTAGGTTTTTTTTGTAGAAAATAATTTGAGCATCCTTAGCAAATCTTCTTAATAAAATCAATAAAATAAATAAGGATTAATTCACCCACTTTATAAAATAACTTTTTCTTTGGGAAAGGTCTAGGTATCTTTGTTGGCTTGCAACTGTATCGAGAAGTGAACTTTGTGCTATGTTTTCAACTATTGCATTTCTCATCACTAACTTGCATTGCATTTAGAGTCGGAAACTTCGGAAGTGGAATACGTGGATTTCTCGAACGACCCAGTGCCGTACGAGGAGGTTTTCTTGGTTGCTCAGGAGTCTCAGGAAGCCGCCGAGACTACTAATCTCTTTGAAACCCAAGGCAAGCCCCGGATGCATCTTTACCTACTTTATTTCAACAGATCACGAGTCCAAAGGTTGATTTTATGTGTGCATTAGGTTAGGAGTTGAATGCAAACCCTTGATGCATGAACTACTCCTTGATAGAATTACCTTTGATAGGGCAAGTAAGTAAATGGATTAGACCACATCTGCTTAGCTATGCCTTGCCAGGTTTATAATTAAAGGAATTGATCTAGGTTTTCACTAATCATAGATGAATCATGCATGAGATTATAAGAAAAGAGAGAGTGGGCAGAGGATGATAGAGTGGATTGACAGGTTCGATCCTTAGCTCTGCCTACTAACAAAAGTCACTAAGGACCGATCCGTTGTTTACCTGTTTGATCAAGTGATTCTACCTGGTTGCTTACTGGGTAATGGGGCCAGTAAAGCCAACTAGATTAGCTGGCTCATGAATTGGAAATATCGCTTACCGGTGCTTGCTGGGTCGGAGAAAGGCGGGATCGTCATCTGGAACTCACGGGGTGGTCGCCAGACGTGGGGCCCACGTGGGGATGCGTTCCCGGGTTCGGGTAAGGATATTTCCGGTTTTTGGTCCAACTGATTGAAAGGTTGTTGCGGGCAGCTGGCGCAGCTGTACGTAACTGGTGGCTAGGTATCTCCTGCAGGATGTATATGGATCCGGATCAACACTACTCTTGGTTATGAGTGCACTTGATCAGGTGTTAAACATCGTAGAGGAAACAAGTTGAACTATTACATGGAAGTGATTCAAAATGCTGTTTGGACCTAGTATCACTTGAGTGAAAAAGGTATTTACCACTTAGTTGAGTAGCTAATACTTAACTGCAATAAAACTGCTTTATAAGGACTCATTACTAGTAAGCTTTTTCCGCAAAGGTCAAGTCAGCCAAATAACCACCAAAAGCCTAATCATTTATCCTTGAGAGTCTTTTCTTTGGTAAGACGGGTAAGTCTTGCTGAGTACCTTCGTACTCAGGGTTCTTCCCTTTCTGTTTTCCAGAGGAAGTTCCGCAGACCGAAGGCGAGGAAGAGAACCAGAAGCCCTAGAGCATCGGAGGTCCCGGATGACTCTAGATGTTAGATACTTCTAGTTCTACTCTGTTTCTCTTGTATAAAGCTAGCTTGTATTCTGAACTGTAGCTCTATGGTTTTAAGTTAGGGATGATCAAAACTCGGTTTGTAATAAATCGTACCTTTCCGCATGTATGTAAAAGGGTAATGCCTATTATGTTATCCCCAACTTGGTAAGGATCCTAAGCTATGGTTAAGAGATTATTGTCAGTGGATGATTCGGGATGTCCCGGGGACACTCGACAGACTACCGGGTTTAAACTGTTTGAAGTGCGTACAGGGTTACTCTGAGTTAGGGTGGCTCGGCGCACTTGAGCCAGTTTAAATTGGGCGGTTCTGCCACAGCTGGTATCAGAGCCGTAGGTTGGGGTAACTCAGAGGTGTTACTATTTTAAAACTTCAGGGGCCTATTTTAAAGTATAAAAAAAAAGGTTGTGTCGTTAGGTGGCAGTAGTCTAATGGTTGTTGTTTTGCAGATGCTGACTGTTAGCACATCGTTAGCTACGGTAGACTTTATATATAGGGAGAGCTATACGATGCCACCACATTTTTATATACGGGTGAGATATGAGTCTGTGAGGGCGTAGGAAAACGCTGCAATCATGTGCATTGCATGTTTTCAAAACTTTTCTTGGGGGGTTTTGGTGTGTGCCGTTGTTGACCGTGGTTGTCTCTACAGATGGAGACAATGGAGCACACGGACCAGGACGGCTGGACCCAGGGGTGCTACCATAATCGCCCTGGTTTCACCAGAGTTTTGTGGCAGATCTTGCAGGAGAAGGGCTTTGAGGAGCCACCACTGTATATCTGGAAGCAGTTCGACACTCTGCAGCAGGTTGGGTGTACTGTCTATGTACACATTCCAGAGTCAGAGACTCATGCTACATGGAAGCTGGACGAGACTCGAGTCCAGGGTTTTGAGTTTGAGGATACTGTCCAGACTGCGGCCTTAGCAGCTCTCACTGAGCTATGCCAGAAGAATAAGTTTGAGATGGGTACAAGCTCTGCCAGGTTCTTTCCGCTACAGGATCCAGAAGATGGGGTCTGGAAGCGGCGAGTCAAAGCCTTGAAGAACAAGTCAAGAGTGGAAAGCGATGAGATTGCAGCATCTTCAGTGGACTACATGGTGTCCATGTTCAGCCTTCTACAGATTTGCCAGAAGAGTTACCAGTGCCAGAGGGAGAAGAACACGGATTTCAAGATGAAGATGCTGGGAATGAAGTCTGGTCTGGAAGAAGCACAGCGGGCTATGTTTGATAGGGAGCATGAGATGGAGAGATCGATGAGGGACATGGCTCGTAGGATGGACGAGAAGGATGCGGAGATACAGCATCTTAAGGAAGTCGGAGCAGAGACTGCCGCAGCACGGGCTGAAGCCATGGGAGTCAATACTCAGGAGATGCAGGCTCGCGTCTCGATGCTGCAAGATGAGATTGTCGCCTTGAGGACAGCACTGGAGCAGTATGAGCATCTGGTAGCAGCTGCCAATCACCAGGTTGAAGCACCACCGGCTCCAGTTCAGGATCAGCCACCAGCTCAGGAGGGAGCAGATGAGGAGGTGGACATAGTAGGTATGGATCCTGCCCTGGCTGCACCACCAGCACCAGAGGATGCACAGTTCGCCGATGAGGTACTGGAAGGATTTGAGGGTTTTGAGTTTGAGGTCGAGGAACACAATGAAGCGCTGCCAGAGGATCCAAACGCGTTTGCATGGGCTAATGCAAATGCGGATGGGTTCGATCCTGAGGGACACGGACCACTGGAGTTCCATCCCGTGGTGGTGGACGAGGATAGTGATGAGGAAGACCCCAGTGAGATCCAGGGGGAGTCCGGCATGACCACCGTCACCAGTTCTTCGTCTTCTTCGACTTCGTCGTCGGCTTCCAGTGCAGTCAGGTCTGACGGAAGTGAGAACTCCGTCAACCAACCTGCTCCGATGGAGGGTGGAGCGTGAGAGGAGTGTGGGTTGTAGGGTTCTTTTGGGAGTTTGTGCATATGTTCATGTAACCCGTATGTTAGTACTTAGAACTCTAGGGTTGTAACTTGGTACGTATATCTAATGGCTTGAGTTTGTAGGCTTTAACTCCTAGGGAGTCGTGTATATGTTCTGATGTGATGTCTGAACCGCTGTCATATGAATGCATATGTGAAACATGATGGTTATGTGCTTATATGTCAAAAGGGTTTTCCGAAAGGAGTTACCTTTTTCTTGTGCAAATCTTGATACACCAGTTGAATGGAAGTTAATGATCTGTTGCACTGAACTTTTGTAGAATGGCAAATCAAAGGAACCAGCAGTCGAGCTCGAGGGAGGACCCCAATACTCCACCGGGACCTCCTACCTTGACAGATGCGTTTGCTCATCTTATAAACTCTGGGACGGAGCAAACTCGGCTGTTGAACTTGATTGCTCAGAACTTGGGCAACCGTTCGTCCGGAAGACAAGCTGGTCAGCAGGGAGTCATGTACTCTCAGTTCCTGGAGACCCACCCACCTGTCTTTAGTCAAGCTGAACATCCACTTGAGGCGCGGGAATGGATCCAGACTTTGGAGCAGAAGTTCCGGGTTATTCCCCAGTGTACGGAAGCCCAGAAGGTGGAATTTGCAGGACTTCAGTTGCAAGGTTCCGCGGGTACTTGGTGGGCAAGTTTCTTGTCTCGCCAACCGGCGGGAGGAGTGCTGAATTGGGAGGATTTCAAGACCGTTTTCTGTGCTCACTTCATCCCTGACGGTGTTTTGAAGCTAAAGTTGGAGGAGTTTCTACGGTTACAGCAAGGTAACCGGAGTGTGCTGGATTATACTCGTGATTTTGAACATTTGGCCCAGTATGCTCCGGAACATGTTGACAGTGAGACGAAGAAGAGGGACTGTTATCTCCGAGGGCTTAACGTCCGGATGCAAGAAAAGCTGGTTACTTGCACCCTGCACAATTATGGAGAAGCAGTCAGTATGGCCATCTCAGCAGAGGCCAAGATGAAAGCATTGGATGAATCTCTCAGGCGGGAGGAAGCTCTGAAGAGAAAGACCCCTCCCATGGGAGCCTCAAATAGTGCTCCGCCACGATACAAGGTGGTATATCGTGGACCACCTCGTCCTACTTTCCGTGCTCCGCAGCCACAGCCTCCACAGCAACCATGGGCGGCGAGGAGTCAGTATAATGCACCACGCCCAGTGAATCCTCAGTCCCAAGGTAACCGGTATTCGGCAACGCCAGGCAATAAGCAGCCCTGTTACAATTGTGGCCAAGCTGGACACTTTGCTCGGGATTGTCGTCTTCCCAAGCAGGGTGGTACTCAGGATATCAAGGCCCAAACTTCAGGCCAGGGAGTTGGTCAGAGGTTTGTGCGGAAAAAGGTTTTTAATGCCAAGACCGGCCGAGTTCATTATATGAATGTTGAAGAGATACCGGAGGGAGAGCCCGTCATGGCCGGTATGTTTCCTCTCAACCATCAACCCGCTGTCGTTTTATTTGATTCGGGTGCATCGCATACTTTTATAAGCAAGGCTTTTGTTGAGAAACATCAATTAGCTACTCGTGAGTTAAGGAATAAGTATGTGATAGAATCTACGGGGGCAAAGCAAACTACAAATTTAGTGGCTAGTGATGTGGCTTTAAGCTTAGAGGGTCACTTGATAAATGTTTTACCGTTAGTCCTTGAGGATCAAGGGATTGATATAATTTTGGGAATGAATTGGATGACCCAGAACAAAATTTTGATAGATACAGGATCTAGGGAGATTTGCTTTACTAATGCTCTTGGTCGGGAGGTGAAGATCACTTTACCCGCCCATAAAACCTTAGGTGGTATGGTCAGAAAGACGAGAGCAGTGACTCTCGAGTCAATCCCTGTAGTGAATGAATTTCCGGATGTCTTTCCGGAAGATCTACCAGGGTTACCACCAGTTAGAGAGGTGGAATTTACTATTGAACTTGAGCCTGGAACAGCTCCTATATCTAGAAGACCTTATAGAATGCCACCAAAGGAACTAGCAGAACTGAAAGTACAATTGCAAGAGTTACTTGATAAAGGTTTTATCCGGCCCAGTGCATCACCATGGGGTTGTCCGGCTATATTTGTGAAAAAGAAAGATCACACCTTACGGTTATGTGTGGATTACCGTCCTCTGAATGCGGTAACCATCAAGAATAAGTATCCTTTACCCCGGATTGATTTATTGTTTGATCAATTGGCTGGAGCAAAGGTCTTTTCTAAGATCGATCTCCGGTCCGGGTATCATCAGATCCGGATTAAGCCGGAAGATATCCCCAAAACAGCTTTCTCCACTAGATATGGTCTTTATGAATATCTAGTGATGTCCTTTGGATTGACGAATGCCCCAGCGCATTTCATGTATCTGATGAACACCGTGTTTATGCCTGAACTGGATAAATTTGTAGTGGTGTTCATAGATGATATTTTAGTGTTCTCTAAAAATGAAGAGGAACATGCCGAGCACCTGCGCATTGTTTTGCAAAGGTTAGGAGATCATAAGCTATACGCAAAGTTGAGTAAGTGTGAGTTCTGGTTGAAAAAGGTACCTTTCTTGGGTCATGTTTTGTCGGCCGATGGGGTAGAAGTGGACCCGAGTAAGGTTGAGGAGGTGTTAAATTGGAAACCACCACAATCAGTAACTCAGGTTAGGAGTTTTCTTGGGATGGCCGGCTATTACCGGCGGTTCATTCCAGATTTCTCCAAGATAGCTAAACCGTTAACTGAGTTACTTAAAAAGGACAATAAGTTTGAGTGGAGCGAGCAATGTGAAGAAGCATTTCAGGAGCTCAAGAAGTTGTTGACCACTGCTCCGGTGTTAGCTCAGCCAGATATTGAGAAACCTTTTGATATCTATTGTGATGCCTCCGGGAAAGGTCTGGGCTGTGTGTTGATGCAGGAGGGTAGAGTCATTGCCTATGCCTCCAGGCAGTTAAAGCGGCATGAAGAGAATTATCCTACACATGATTTAGAATTGGCTGCCGTAGTGCACGCTCTTAAGATTTGGCGGCACTATCTTTTGGGAAGTGGGTGCCGTATTTATTCTGACCACAAGAGTTTAAAGTATATCTTTACTCAATCTGAGTTGAACATGCGTCAACGTAGGTGGTTGGAATTGATTAAGGATTATAACCTGGATATTCACTACCATCCGGGTAAAGCTAATGTGGTAGCCGATGCTTTGAGCCGGAAGGCTCAATGTCATTGTTTAACCGTTCATAGAAGGGCAAAGACCCTATGTCAAGAAATGGAAGAGATGGGGGTTGAAATGGTTATTCAAGGTTCTGTCAGGAATATTGTGATTCCCGACACCTTGAAAGAACAAATTGAAAGGGCACAATTAAAGGATAAGAAAATGAAAATCCTAAAGAAACGTATTGCTGAGGGGAAACCCGTATGCTTTACGCAAGATGAAAATGGTATCTTTTACTTCAGAGATAGAATTGTGGTACCAAAGGATTGGGAGTTAAGAAGAAAAATCTTGGACGAGGCACATTTGTCTAGGTACTCTATTCATCCTGGGAGTACAAAAATGTACCATGACTTAAAGCAGAGAGTCTGGTGGACTCGAATGAAGCGGGAAATTGCCCGTTATGTGTCGAGGTGTGACACCTGCCGAAGGGTGAAGCCTATCACCCAGAAGGCTGCAGGGTTGTTACAACCTTTAAGCATTCCTGTGTGGAAATGGGAGGATATCTCCATGGACTTCATCGTGGGCTTACCTACCACATCGAGAGGATATAATTCCATTTGGGTTATTGTTGATCGGTTAACTAAGTCCGCTCATTTCGTACCGGTCAAGACTTCATATAACTCACAGAAGTATGCAAAATTGTTCTTGGAACGGATTGTATCCTTGCATGGGGTACCCAAAACTATTACTTCTGATAGGGGATCACAATTTGTGTCGCGATTTTGGGAACAACTACATCAAGTAATGGGTACCACCTTAATTCGGAGTTCTGCCTATCATCCACAAACCGGAGGGCAGACAGAGCGAGTTAACCAAATTTTGGAAGACATGCTAAGAGCATGTGTGTTGACTTTCTCTAAGAAATGGGATGAATGCTTACATCTGGCCGAATTCTCGTACAATAACAGCTATCAGTCCAGTATTCAAATGGCACCTTTTGAAGCTTTGTATGGCCGAAGGTGTAGAACACCGTTAAATTGGACTGAAGCTGGGGAAAGATTCACTTTTGGGCCGGATCTTGTTAAAGAAGCCGAGCAGAAAGTCGCTCAAATTCGAGAGCACTTACGGATTGCTCAATCGAGACAAAAGAGCTATGCCGATAAAAGAAGAACGCCATTGCAATTCAAGGTGGGAGATTACGTTTATCTACGTGTATCTCCTATGAAGGGACTTCAGAGATTTGGAGTAAAAGGAAAATTAGCTCCGAGATATATTGGTCCATATGAGATTCTGGAACGAAAAGGTTCCGTGGCCTACAGACTAGCTTTGAGTCCACAGCTGTCGACTGTGCATGACGTATTCCACATATCCCAGCTTAAGAAATGTCTGCAGGTACCAGCCAAGATTATCCATGATACTCAAGTGGAGTTAAGTTCCGATATGACTTATGGAGAGAAGCCAATTCGAATCTTGGATGAAAAGACCCGGGATACCAGAGCAAGAAGTATCAAATTTTATAAAGTACAATGGAGTAACCATACTCCAGAAGAGGCTACTTGGGAGCAAGAGTCATATTTAATTTCTCAGTACCCCGAGTTGTTTAAGTGAGTGACAAGGAAAGTTTCGTACATATGTAAGATAATTTGATGTTTCCGCTCCTTTGTGAAGTAAGTAAAAACTTCAGGTAATGACACATTATCCTTTCCATTGTCAAACCTGGAACTTTATCACTACGGGAATCTCGGGACGAGATTCTTTTAAGGGGGAAGGGCTGTAACATCCCACCCTTTTTTTTTTAATCTGTGCACTTGGGTAAGAATGGTTGGTTAAGTGAAAATGTTTAAAGAGAAAAAGAAAAGAGAAAGGAGAATTAGTTGACCAAAGTCAACAAAGGGGCCAAATTTGAAAATGTTGTGAACCCAAGCATTTCTAAATGAAGTTCATAAGCTAAGCAACTTAGTTGGCCAGCAATGATGAGAAAAATTTAAGAAAGAATGCTTCAATTCAATGGAAGAAGAAAAAGGAAGAATGTTACTATTCACCATCCGGCACAACACTTAACCATTTTCAGATTTCGGCTGAAATTTGCATTTTGAGCAGCGATCTTCAAAGCAGGTTAGCCATTGATCTGGGGGTTGAAAGACCAAGGTGTCTTAAACAAAGTTGTCAAGGGAACTATGGTGAACAATTTTTATTTTTGGGTCACACTCATAAATTGGCTAGATCGAGAAGAAAAACATGGAAGAAAATCGATCAGAAGCTGTTTTCAGGAAATTCAGTGTAATTGAGGACAGATTTGAATTTGTGTAAATAGAGGTCGAATTTGAAGTTTTCTGCAAAAACTTCCAATTAGAAAGTTGTTCTACTAAGGGTGAATTTCAAATTTGTCTTCAGCACCAGAGGCATGTTCTATTCCAATTTCGAAAGTAATTTGCAAATTTCAGTTAAGGTCTCTGAAATTTGGGGGAAGTTGCAGCAGTGACTTTGAAGCCCAAATTCGGCTTCAATTCGAACTCAAATGAGTGAAGTGTCAAAATAAGAAATGAAATTGAAGGATCCATCTACAAGTTTCATGTTGGAAGTTTTTGGTGTTGCCATATGAATTTGGGAGAAATTGAAGCTGCAATCTCGGTGCAAATGGAGCTCAATTGGGGAAAAGCTGACGTCACGGCAAGCAAGCTGCTGCCGGCATCGAGCGGCGGCCCACTTCACCGGCCACGCGTCGGTCGCGGTAGGAGCCAGCTCGAGCGGCGTCGCAGCTGGAGGTGTCACGCCACGGTGATCTCGACCGTTGATAAAGCTCGACATCGGCCTCTCCTCCTCCCCTTTTCCGCCGCGAGCTCCTCTGCTCACCGACCTCGCCGCCGTCGAGCCGGAGCGCTGCAGCCACCGTCTGAGCCGCTTCGCGTTGCGGTTAGCCACCAAAAGTTTCGCCTTGTTCTCCTGGTTCGTTTCCACCCACCGGTGTTCCTCCTCCCTCACTCCATCGCCCGACGCAACCGGTTTGGGAGCTCTCTGTCGACGACTCGCCGGGGTGAGCTTCCCCTCGTCTTTGTGCCGTTATGGTTGTGTTGATCGGAGCTAGAGAGGTTAGTGGTGCTGCTTAGAGGTTTGGAAAGATGTTTGAGGGTTGGTTCGGTCGAGCGCGGCATTTGCCCGTGCTGGAACGCGTTCGACTCCATGGAGCTCCTCCGCCATGGCAGCCGCACGGCTGCAGCGTTGCTCAGGCCTCCTCCGGCCGAGCTTGGGTGCGCGTTAGGTGCGTTAGGTTTCACTGATGCTCGTAGGGTAGCTGTCATAGTTCGTCTCGTCGTCGTTGCGCCGCTAGGAGCTCGCCGCCGTATGCGCCATGCGTGCTCCCGCCATGGCCGGGCGTAGTGCGCTCGGGGGTGTAGTGTCCCGCGGGGTCGCTAGGGTTGCGCGTAAGCTGTCTCTAGTCGCGGTGAGGCTGGTGCGTCAGTCGTGAGCTCGGTTGCTGCGGTGGGCTCGCCGGAGTACGGCACGCCACCGGAGCTCCGCCGCCGTGCCGCGGGGGAACTAGGGTTAGGGTTCTCCGAGCAAGCTTAGTCCTAGAATGGGTGCGCGGGGGTGTAAATAGGCCCTAGGACTAGTTGTGATCGTCGGAGGACCTCGCCGCCGGCGAACGTGCGGGGTCAACTCCGGCGAGGCGCTCGGTCCGCGCGGGGACTCTGTCCCGCGTGGGCAGGGGCTTCGCTGGGGAAGAGAAGGAAAGCCGGGGGGGGGGGTTTGTAAAAAGACCATTTAAGTTTTAGAAATAAGTTTAAATTATTTTTATTCACTGTTTTAATTGTAGAAAATTATAGAGAAATCAGAAAAATGTGAAATAAATTTTAATAATTTCCTTAGGTTTTCCTTTATTTGATAAAATGCTAAACCATTAAGTTTGTAGTAATTAGAATTTAATAATAACACCATCTTAGAAAATAATTAATAAAAATGGCTAAAATGATGCTAAAAATATTCTAAAATAAGATTTAGGTCTTGTAAGCACTTTTATAAGTAAATAAAGGGTTAGGTTTTTTTTGTAGAAAATAATTTGAGCATCCTTAGCAAATCTTCTTAATAAAATCAATAAAATAAATAAGGATTAATTCACCCACTTTATAAAATAACTTTTTCTTTGGGAAAGGTCTAGGTATCTTTGTTGGCTTGCAACTGTATCGAGAAGTGAACTTTGTGCTATGTTTTCAACTATTGCATTTCTCATCACTAACTTGCATTGCATTTAGAGTCGGAAACTTCGGAAGTGGAATACGTGGATTTCTCGAACGACCCAGTGCCGTACGAGGAGGTTTTCTTGGTTGCTCAGGAGTCTCAGGAAGCCGCCGAGACTACTAATCTCTTTGAAACCCAAGGCAAGCCCCGGATGCATCTTTACCTACTTTATTTCAACAGATCACGAGTCCAAAGGTTGATTTTATGTGTGCATTAGGTTAGGAGTTGAATGCAAACCCTTGATGCATGAACTACTCCTTGATAGAATTACCTTTGATAGGGCAAGTAAGTAAATGGATTAGACCACATCTGCTTAGCTATGCCTTGCCAGGTTTATAATTAAAGGAATTGATCTAGGTTTTCACTAATCATAGATGAATCATGCATGAGATTATAAGAAAAGAGAGAGTGGGCAGAGGATGATAGAGTGGATTGACAGGTTCGATCCTTAGCTCTGCCTACTAACAAAAGTCACTAAGGACCGATCCGTTGTTTACCTGTTTGATCAAGTGATTCTACCTGGTTGCTTACTGGGTAATGGGGCCAGTAAAGCCAACTAGATTAGCTGGCTCATGAATTGGAAATATCGCTTACCGGTGCTTGCTGGGTCGGAGAAAGGCGGGATCGTCATCTGGAACTCACGGGGTGGTCGCCAGACGTGGGGCCCACGTGGGGATGCGTTCCCGGGTTCGGGTAAGGATATTTCCGGTTTTTGGTCCAACTGATTGAAAGGTTGTTGCGGGCAGCTGGCGCAGCTGTACGTAACTGGTGGCTAGGTATCTCCTGCAGGATGTATATGGATCCGGATCAACACTACTCTTGGTTATGAGTGCACTTGATCAGGTGTTAAACATCGTAGAGGAAACAAGTTGAACTATTACATGGAAGTGATTCAAAATGCTGTTTGGACCTAGTATCACTTGAGTGAAAAAGGTATTTACCACTTAGTTGAGTAGCTAATACTTAACTGCAATAAAACTGCTTTATAAGGACTCATTACTAGTAAGCTTTTTCCGCAAAGGTCAAGTCAGCCAAATAACCACCAAAAGCCTAATCATTTATCCTTGAGAGTCTTTTCTTTGGTAAGACGGGTAAGTCTTGCTGAGTACCTTCGTACTCAGCGTTCTTCCCTTTCTGTTTTCCAGAGGAAGTTCCGCAGACCGAAGGCGAGGAAGAGAACCAGAAGCCCTAGAGCATCGGAGGTCCCGGATGACTCTAGATGTTAGATACTTCTAGTTCTACTCTGTTTCTCTTGTATAAAGCTAGCTTGTATTCTGAACTGTAGCTCTATGGTTTTAAGTTAGGGATGATCAAAACTCGGTTTGTAATAAATCGTACCTTTTCGCATGTATGTAAAAGGGTAATGCCTATTATGTTATCCCCAACTTGGTAAGGATCCTAAGCTATGGTTAAGAGATTATTGTCAGTGGATGATTCGGGATGTCCCGGGGACACTCGACAGACTACCGGGTTTAAACTGTTTGAAGTGCGTACAGGGTTACTCTGAGTTAGGGTGGCTCGGCGCACTTGAGCCAGTTTAAATTGGGCGGTTCTGCCACATCCTGCTAGTACGAAATGTACTAACGGTGCTGCCGTTAAGTTGATTCCAGGTGAGGTGCCTTCGGAGCCCGTCTTTGGGTACTTCTACCCCGCCGACGGAGGTGCGGGCATGGAGTAGATGTCTAATGCATATCTATGTTTAATGAGTCACTTGTGGCATGGGAGTGAACTCATTTATTTTGTTGTAATATTTACGAGAGCGATGTTTAAACCTTCCGCTGCAAAAACCTATTATTTAGGCTTGAAATTTGAACTTGGTTTGTAAGACTTGAATGCTTTATGTATGGTGAACTCTATGTATGCAATGCTACAGGTGATGAAGATGTTTAACTTGTGCTAGTGAGGTGTGTCGACCTGGGCATTACTTGGGGTTAAGTCCTTTTAATTAGATTGATCAATGGAAGATGGTCTAATTAACGGGGTTTAGCTTGGAGGTTCCTCACATGCGATAATACCGTGCTTACCGTAAGGCGAGGTGGCACCGTGAAAGAGCAGATCATAGCGCGGCCGGGCTCGATGGCGTCGACTCGTAGGCCGGCGACGGTGAAGGCGTCGAAGAGCTTGACGGAGACGTCCCGTTCCAGCTGCTGCCACTCCATCATCGCCTCCGCTCGGACCTCGCCCTCTCTGCTCGGGTTCGGGTGGTCTTCTGCCTGCTCGGCCATGCTCCTGCTCCTGCGTGGAATAGTGCTCCTCTGGGGCTGGGGTGATCGTGCTGCGCAGGCTAGTACCGCATCTGCGTGCGCATGTCTGCAACTTATATACAGAGGCGCTATGCTCACACTGCAAGTATGATTGCCTACCGCAATCATATTGGTCCATTGTAGCATATTAATAATTTCGTCGATCGCTAAGGGGTCACGTCGATAGATGACTCCATTCATTGATGTTCTGGAGCAGGTGAAGACATAACAGAAAATGCAGTTTTCAAACCGAGAACACATTACAACCCAACAATCCTTAACCCTCGGCTGTTTATAAATGCATAATCCAAGCTGTATGATTGACTTGGTGGCCAATGATTTGACCTTTTGTTCTGGTTAATGGAATTAGATAATCAAGTTAAAAGAAAGAGAGTACAATCTAACAATCTTATATAATATCTTGTAGCGCAACAAACACAAGAATGTGTGGAGTAAGAAAATAGACACCGAACATTTAAGCTCATCTTAAAAATAAGAACTATTTAACAGCTCATTATGCATCTATTTCTACTGCTTCCAATATGACTATTCAAGTATTCATGCAGCAAGCTATAGATCCTGCGCCCCCTCGCCCTAGCCCCTCTTGGACGGGTTCGTGACGAAGGTCCATTGCTCTTGTGAACGAGTGCAAAAGTTCCCGAGGAATCAAAATGGAGATAAAAACAGTGCGGACGCCTTGTCAGCTAAAAAAATACAATAAATTACAACTATTAAAAATTATTAAAGATTAAACTTTCAGACCCTCAAGTCAAGAATGGCGAGGCCCTCGAGCTGAATGCCGCCGTTGAGGATGAAGGTACTCGTCGCCGAGGCCCTTGAGCGGAATGCTGTCGTGGAGGACGAAAATGTAGGTGTTGTGCTCGAGTCTAATCTGTTGAAAATAAAGCGGCTTTTGCACCGTCATGCTAGCTAAAAAGAATGATAAACTATTGCAATTGCAAGTTAGCGATGCTGGATCTACAAGTCGAGCCAATGCGACAAAAATCTTTTGAAAGGTGGATAGAAATTTCGTCCTTTACGGCCCAAGCCGTCCTTTTCGAAATGGCCCGTCCCAACAAAGCCTTTAGGCCCAAAAACACAAACATTTCCTCAGTGCCAACAGCTTTGTGACGCCGACGGCTCGGTCGGTGGACGCCGCCGCTGCCGCCGCGCATCCGACGCCGATGTCTCTGTCGGAATGCATGCCTCGTCTGCGATAACAAAGATAGGGGATTTCTTTTAGATAAAGGAATAGAAATTTTCCTGCCTCTACACCAACAAAGATAGGGGATAATCCGGGCCCTCAGCTTTGTTGCCCGCGGTCTTTCTGGCTGACTCCGCCGGCAATCCGACCAGAAAGGCAGAAGCTTCCGCGCCCGCCAGGCGGCCACCGTCTTGGTCCTCCCATCAGGTCGCTGCATCGGCGATGGGGAGGAGCGATGTATCCGCTCCCGGAACCTCCGAGATGCTCCCCAGCACTCCCGGATATACCGCAGTCTCAAGGCCTTAATAGCCTAGATCCCGGGCGGCCACGATGGGAGCAGGGGGGCGTGGCGGCAGCGGCGGCCAGGTAACCGGAGGACCACCACCAGCATGTCCATATCAATGTCCTGCGGCATTGGCGCAGGGAGCGACCAGGCCTCCCCGCAAGATGGCCTAGAAAACACGGGTATGCATTCTTCTCTTGGTAGGTGGAAATATTGGTTACCCGTATGGCCGTATCCATTGCTGAAATGTTGATTCTGCCCTGTAGTGCATAGAGAACACATAGTTGGGTAATTCATGCACGGTGGAATTCAGTAACCTATTACAGTCCTTTACTAGGTTGAATATTACATAGGTCATCCTGGGTGTGCTCTTCTCATCTTTTTACAGGGCAATGCATTGACGCATACATAAGCTCACAACACGATACATCAAAGCGGCCAGTTTGGTGCATAGGTTGCGGGCAAAAATCAGTTGTTTACATCAAGGACTACATGAAATTCCCATTATCGGAGATTCAAGCTGCAACTTCTGATTTCTCAAAAGAGAACTTGCTGGACGAGTTTGGTCATGTGTACAAGGGCTAGCTCAACGATGGTCAGCTCATTGCAGCCAAGCTGCGCAAAGAAACAAACTCACAGGGCCACAGTGAGTTCTTTAATGAAGTGCAAGTACTTAGCTTCGCCCGGCACCGAAATATCGTCGCTCTGCTTGGCTATTGCTGTGAAGAAACCTATAACATCTTGGTTTTTGAGTATATATGCAACAGGTCCCTGGAGTGGCACTTATTTGGTGCGTCATCCAGTTCATAATTGATATGCCTGTTCAATACATATTATGAAGATGGTATAAATTAATTAGTCTGCTATTATTACTTGGTGAAACAGATCAGTCTGCAAGTGTATTAGAGTGGCACAAGAGACATGCAATTGCCATGGGTATAGCAAAAGGATTGCGCTTCCTACATGAGGAGTGCCGTGCCGGCCCAATCATTCATCTGGATTTGCATCCGAGCAATGTACTTTTGACACATGACTTTGTTCCTATGGTAATCTGGAGCGTACTAGACCTCCCTACTTACTAGTATAGTATATGTCAAGATGTGAATGCCTTCTGCGTTCTCACGCTGTAAAGTTCTACTTTTCACAGCTTGGGGACTTTGGTTTAGCAAAATGGAATGTTGGCAATAGTCTCATCCGGACGAGCATTCTAGGGCAATCAGGGTCTGCACAATCTCTACTTCATTAATTTTTGTCAGCTCATCCTTCCAGTTTTGTGCTCTCCTATTTTTCTGACAATGCCTGTGATTTCTTGTCATGTCCCTCAGATATTTTGCGCCTGAGTATGCTGAGTATGGCATCGCTTCTGTCAAAACAGATGTGTTTAGATTTGGGGTTCTTCTTTTCCAGCTGATATCCGGTCGTAAGGTGTTTTTTTATGACGATGGCCAACAGTGGATACATATATTGCAATGGGTATTCTTTCTGCGTTCTGCTCTACTGTTTTTCTCAATCTGCTTCCAGCATAGCACCATTCATTTCGTCACCTTAATAAAATTTCAGGCAGAGCCATTGGTTGAGACTCTTGCATTTCACGAACTGATAGATCACCGCATTCAGGATACGTATGATACATACGGGCTGTATCATCTAGCCAAAACTGCATATCTCTGTGTCAGGACAAACCCTGAGCAACGGCCTTCTATGGGAGAGGTTAGTTTGGTGAACTCAACATGTGTGATATTTAGTAGTTTCAAGTGTTAGAAACGTATAATCACAATACCTCTTTCTCTCTTGGTAAACAGGTCGTCCGTCTTATTGACTCAAAAAATGAGCACATCAGGGATTTGTCTCAACAGCTCGTCCCACATTTCACAAAATGACGTGGTAATCAAAAGGGAATCCTGTGTCGTGAACTCACTGTTGAAACTCAGTAATATTCTCGTTCTCGATGGTGCACCTCTTAATTTCTCGCTCTCACCTTCCTCTCGTCAATTTCTTCAGTTTGCTTGTCCAGATAAAGGCGTGCATTTGGGATTACCGGCTTGTCATTGTAATGAAATGCCATATATTTTGTGAGACGGAATTATCCATGTGTGTTTTTTGGCCTTCAGTTTTTAAAATTTTTTTGTATACCACGCACCTGTGTGGCTGTTGATGAATTTGGAAATCACGATGTGAAATTTGAATGAGCCTGTCTGGCTACATTTGGGCCTTTCCATTTATGTTCCTTCTCTTAACCAGGCTGACAGAACATGCCTAATCTTTTTCTTCCTTTGATGAACCAAAGACGCCGTAGCTCTGCAGAAGATTCGTTGCTTAGTGCTGCTGCTGATGCCCTATTGACCTTGGACCGATTTACTTGTGCACGAACATTCGAACATACGGAGTACATCGCAAATGCCTAGCAGCGACCCTCATCCCATGTGCATAACGGTACAGACTCAAAGAGCAAATGCTTCACCTTGCGAGCACATGGATGGTTTATGCAATAACCTTCTATTTACTTGCAAACAGCCAAAATGCCAAACAATGCAGCTAATTCTGTGTCACAATGACCGGATTCATATATCACAGCTAAATTCAGAGATATTCTAGAAAGAAGGGCATGACAAGAACCCCTGATTGGGAAAAGGTCCTAATCAAAATGACGAACCAGGTGAAACGCACGATGAAGAGATATCTTTAGCGGTTCTTGCAGAGCTGGATACGGATGGCCAGACTCAGCAGTAAGTCAGTAACCAGTTCCAGTCTTCGCAATGAAAAAACAAGGCTCGGCTCAGGCCCAGCGCTAATACAAAAATTCCATTGCATTCCAAAATGAACGACATACTATTTCTTTTTTGGAGAATGGAAAGAAAACGGCAAGTGCTCAGTGCACCTGTCAATCCTGCTTTGCCTACTCCGCTAGTTATTCTGACAAATTCAAATTTTTTAGACTTTAAGGGCATAGCCCCAGCCTTACTTAATCAGCATAACGTTCGTTTACAGCATAGTTCAAAACTCCCAGCGAAACATGACATAGGGTGGGGATACAAACTTGCACCAAAGCTAGCAAACAAGTGTTTCGTTAACTGGACGAGCAAACTACATAGCATGTGTTGGATTAACTAAGATTGACGCCATCCCAGCCATCAGCGGCATTAGCTTCTCTGGCACTTGGTCAGCTTCCCATTGCCGTTCATGTTTCATGATGAAGTCGAACAACTCAGTCTTGAGTTGGTCGGCTAGATCGCCAATCTTCCAGGGCTCCTTGCAGAGGACTTCAATTTGTCTAACCTTAGCTCGAAGTCTTGTTTCTTCTCTTCCGGGCACAACTTCCAGTTATGAATTAGACTCACTATCATCTGGATCAGAGTTGGAACATCTCTCCATTTTCCATTCTGAAAACAAAGACAATTCCTCAGCTTCCACAAGCACGGGCAGCAGATGCGCACATATTATGAATGGTAATTTTCTTGCTTATCCAGAGCTTTGCAATGGATTCAGCAAATTCAAATGAGAGTTTAAAATCTTGCCAAAAAGAAATTCAGCAAATCTTACATGGAGAGAAACCTACCAAGTGGCACGTTTGGATCCTTTGCTATCTGGCTTCCTCCTATGGGCAAACTAGCCTTGCCTGGCAAGGTTAGCTGCAGCAAGGTGGTCGTTTGGTTCTCTTGCTAATGTGGGTAAGCTGATGTTTGGTAGCCTTGATAGAAAGTTGCTTTTGCTAGCAAAATTTCTGGAATGGTTGTTTGGATCCCTTGCCGAAGTGTCACCACTTTTGGAGGAATAATTTTTTTTTAAAAAAAACAAGGAAACAAGTTCGCAAACCGTTTGCTCTCTGCTTTCTTTTTGGGCAGAAAATGCCCTCGGTTTTCTCGCGGCCACCGCCGGCGCTACCGCCCACCGCGCGCGGCGACAACCGCAAGCTTCCGCGGATCGCCGCCTCCGCCTCGTTAGTTCCACCAATGGCGATGGGAGCCGGCGATATAATCCGCCTCGGCGCCTTCGAGATGCCCCCCACGCCGGCGGCAGGGATCGAATGTACGCTGCAATCGCCAGAATATACTCCGCGGCGCGTAGTCGCCTCGAAGCCTTCATAACCGCGCTCCCAGGCGGCCACGATGGATTCGGCCGCAGTGGGAGGGGCTCGCACCGGCAGCGGGGGCGGCGGCGGCGGTGGAGGAGCCCTTTCAGCACCCCGCTAGGGTCGCCCATGTCGACGATGTCATCCATCATCGGCGCGGGGGACGACCAGGCCACACCGGCGTCGACGGTGGCGGCATACGCCACCCCACAGGGCGGGGTCGGGACGCCCCCCAGGGCCCCACTGCCGCTGCCGCCGCCGCAGATGGTCGTGGTGGCGCTGGACGCCACGCGGGACCACCGGGATGACGAGATCAAGACGGCGCTGAAGGGATTGATCGATCGAGGGGACATACTCCGCGCCGGGGATTCCCTGTTCGTGCTCGGCGTGCTCTACTCCATCACACATCCGAGTAAGGATCATCCCTGGGCTGCTCTACCCCCATAATCTAATCACCCTTTTCTTCCAACTCGACACACGCCGATCTAGTCTCACATTACATGTAATTTTCAAACTTGATTTTCCTCACCCAAGTGTCCCATTTTCCTTTTAGAATCTGCCCATTGCGCACTGAGGAAAAATGGTTGAGGAAGAGTTATACTGACGTCCGTTTCCAAGTATTTGGCAACTTTGACCAAATATATGGTTACTAAAGGCAACTCACCTTTTTTTACGAGTGAAATGACTAAATTACCCTTATAAAGCTAACTTTAAGTGTTCTTACAATGTTCCTATAGTATTCTTATAAGGACAAAATGGGAAAGTGTTTCTAGTGAAACGTGAATTGCCAAGTATTTTGAAACATATGAAGTGACCAAAAGGGACAAGTATTTGGAAATGGAGGTTGATATTATATTAGAGCTACATACTAGGAATCTCTGTATTTGTAACATGAGATTGCAATCATGCATGTCTGGAAGATAATAGCGTGTCATAGCTGTGCTGCCTGTGCAAATGGTTGTGTGTTGTCTTTGGTTCTTTTGTTCACTATTTTCACCTCCGGGAGATAATATATAATTCTGTTCACTGGCATCCATGGTCGAGGAAAACACTGTAACTTTGAGAACACCAATGGAGTAGAGTAGTTTTTTTTTGGGTAAAGTCCATTTTTGGCCATCGAACTATTTGGCGGGTTTGGTTTTGGCCATCGAACTCGAAAAACAGAAATCTTCGACCATCCAACTCTCAAAACCGTTTAGATTTGGCCATTGAGTGGTTTGTCAGGTGGTTTTGCTAACTAAGACGCCATGTGGCGGTGGGGCCCACCTGTCAGGTACCCTTTTTTTGCTATCCTCTCTCTCTTTCTTCTCTTTCCCAGGCCACCGCCATCAGCGCAGCAGCGTAGGGGCAGGCGGTGGCGACAGGCCCGCCTCAATGGTCTGGTAGCAGCTCGTGGCCGGGATCCAGCGAGCGGCGTGCGGGACTGTTCCGGCGGCGCGCGCGTTCTGGGCAGGGATAGCGTGCGGGTGGTGGTCTGGGATGGTCGGCTGGCACCCGGCAGCTTGCTGAGCATGCGGGAGCGGGCTGGCGGCTGGCGCAGGCAAGCGGCGGCCTGCTGCGCGCACAGAGGAGAGCGGCAGCCTAGCTGCGCCCAAGCGGCACCCTGTTACGCGCAAAGGGCGGGCGACGAGCTGAGCTCGAGCCGAATCAGGTCCTGCCAATTTTTCCCCCAACTAGATTTGCCTCACCCTCGCATCAATTCAAGGAGATTAGTAGTAAAATTGGTTTGCAAGACATCAATTAAGCTCTGATTACGAGTTATTGCGGTGTGATTGAACATGTTGGATGATTTTTTCCTATGGGGCTGCGGAATTAACAGGAGGAAAAGCGAGCAGAACAAAGGAAAGAGTGATAGGAGAGAAGGGTACCTGACGGATGGGCCCCGCCGCCACATGGCGTCCTAGTCAGCAAAACCACCCAACAAAACCACTCGATGGCTAAATCTAAACGGTTTTGAGAGTTGGATGGTAGAATATTTCTGGTTTTGGAGTTCGATGGCCAAAACCAAACCCGCCTAATAGTTCGATGGCCAAAAATGAACTTTTTCCTTCTTCTTTTTTGCCTCGGAGAAAAATGGAGTAGAATAGTATGCATGACATGACACAATGAAGGGCAACAATTCATTAAATTGAAAAAAAACGCATGCTTGTTTAACAAAATTCTGAAAACCATGATGCATTTCATAATGTATAATTTAATAAGGCCATTGTTAGAGTCACCATTTCTCATTTCAAGCTTAGAATCCTAGTACATTATTGAACATGCACCAGTATGATAGCCTTTTCTGCTTGTGTGATCTAACATGGAATTTCAATGGCCAATGCTCTCTTTGAATACTATAGATGCACTAAAATAAATATTGTATTTAATGGAAAACTAATCTGTTTATTTTGTGTGTTCAGTGGGCTATCAAGCCAAACCATGCACTGAATCTTTTTCGGGGACAAGCGACAAATACCTAATTGATCAGGTGGCAAAAATAGCTGAAATCTACAAAAACAAGCTCCACCAAGTTGCAGAGGCGTACCACAAAGTTGGGGTAAAATACCTTTATCTATCTATTCCATATGCAAACATTATTCTTCTGTAGGAAATATAGGCATGCCTATTTTCTTCATTAGTCCCCATGCAATCACTTTTCTGTCTGAAGTCTGAGTAACAGAGTGACCTGCTAGTTACATTAGCAACTTTGAAATATTTGTTGTATTCTGAAACTTGAAATTTTCTATCAGATTACTGTGACCCTCAAGATAACCCCTGGAACACCTGCAAAGGTTGTCATTATCCATGAAGTAAATTCCAGCAAAGCTGCTTGGGTTGTCCTAGATAGGTTTGTGCATAATTGCTTATTCAAACATTATGGCAGATTACCCTGAATGAAATTTTTAATGCACACATTCTTCTGGGTACTTGAGGTACTATTGAATTTAGAATAAATTTTTACAGGCACTTCAGGAGAGATTTCAGGCACTTAGAAAAGCACATAGCTTGCAAAGTAGCAGCGTTTCAAGATCACTTACAAGTGCAAACCTTGAAGTCAATATGGACGAACACATCAAGCAAAAGCATAGCTGAAGTGAAGGACATGCAGCGTTTCGCGGTCACAATAGATCTGAGTTCTGAGACGCTAACTGCTGGTACTCACAGAGTGGCGAACATGTCGTCGCCTGTAAGCTACTTTGCCTCTCTAAGCAACCGTGATTTCCATGAGACCTCCAGCGTAGCTTCATGCAGCATGCCATACTTCAGTGCCATGTCTCTCGCAACTGAAGATAGCCAATCCCTGTCTAATGGTAACTTTTCTTCACTAAACCATAACCAATTGTTTTTACAGTAGACAGTGCTTTGCAATAGAAGACAGAAAACAAAAGGTAGTCCTGCTGGTCATGGTAACTAATTCATGTGGAACTCATAATTTAATTAGTGTTTCCTCAATATTAAAAATAATAACTGCACTTTGCTGGAAGCTATCATGATGTTACAGGGCCATGCATTATATCATATGGCAGTGATACCATGTGTGGTCTTGTGATCCTTCCAGGGAAATATGAAGAACAAATGGCCTCCCAATATGATTCGTTGGAAAGGCCAGTTTTGTGCATTGGGTGTGGTCTAAAATCAGTTCTTTACATAAAGGAATCCATGAAGTTTCCATTCTCAGAGATTCAAGCTGCAACGTCGGACTTCTCAAATGAGAATTTGCTGGGTGAGGGTGGATTTGGGCATGTGTACAAGGGCCAGCTCAGGGACGGTCAGGCCATTGCAGCCAAGTTACGCAAAGAAGCAAGCACACAAGGCTATACTGAGTTCTTCTCGGAAGTGCAAGTTCTCAGTTTTGCCCGGCATAGGAATATCGTCATGTTGCTTGGTTACTGCTGTAAAGAAAGCTACAACATCCTTGTCTACGAGTATATATGCAACAATTCCCTTGAGTGGCATTTATTTGGTATGTATTCGGTTAATATGCTTAAAATGTATTCGAACTGTGATGATGGCAGGCTTACTTTTGCTCTTGTTACTTGATGGAAACAGACAAGTCCGCAAGCTTACTAGAGTGGCACAAGAGGCATGCTATTGCTATCGGTATAGCAAAGGGGCTGCGGTTTCTACATGAGGAGTGTCGTGCCGGTCCGATCATTCATCGGGATTTGCGCCCAAGCAATGTACTATTGACACATGATTTTGTTCCTATGGTAAGATGGGATAGGTTACTCACCGATACATGTCAAGACTCGAACGACTTCTGCATTCTTATCATGAAACTTATGGCTTTCACAGCTTGGTGACTTCGGTCTTGCAAAGTGGAAGGCTGGCAATGACTCCATCAAGACAAGGATTCTGGGTCAATCAGGGTCTGGACAAACTGTAATTTTGGCACAGTTATCAACTAGTTTGTCCATTCTATAATACCCTATTTTTCTAACAATACTAGCAATTTTTTTGTCATCATCAGATACTTGGCACCTGAGTATGCTCAATATGGCATGGTTTCTGTCAGAACAGATGTCTACGCCTTTGGGATTGTTCTTTTCCAGCTGATATCTGGTCGAAAGGTGCTTAATGAATATGAAGGACAGTGCACACATATATTGCAATGGGTATTCTTCTTAGTGAATTCTGCTTATACTTCAGTCTGTGTGCTTACAGTACATCTGCACAATTCAATTTCCAACACCTAAAATTTTCAGGCAGAGCCATTGGTCGAGAGCCTTGCACTTCACGAACTAATTGATGAGCGCATCAAAGATACATATGATACATACGGGTTGTATCATTTAGCCAAAACTGCATATCTTTGTGTCAGAGCAAACCCAGAGCAGCGGCCTTCTATGGGAGAGGCGAGTTTTGAAATTGTTTGATTTCTCTCATATTATTGTAAAATCTCGATTGGTATTAGCTTTAAATGTTATAGCAAGTTCATTTCTCTGGGCAAGCAGGTTGTTCGCCTTATTGAGACAGAAAATGAGCATATCAGGGATTTGTCACGACAATTCATCCCACATTTCATGAAGTGATTTAGTAATAGACGGGGATTTTGTGGTGTGAGCTGACGAATAAAGTATCAGCGCTGTGTTGCCACCATGATTCACATTCTCGTTGGTGACATTGTAACACTTCTTCCCACTCTTTTTTTTTTTTGGGCCTCTCTTCCCTTTCTCCACCCTTTTTCGTTTTTTTCTTATATCAATATAATAGTGTGTAGTGTGTACCTGCGGAATTACTGAACACCTTTTGTTGTTCCTTTTTTCTCTGTAAATGAAATGCCATTTTCTTCTAGTGTTGTCAGTGTCTTCTGGCCTGTCATTTGTTTTTTTAGCTGACTAGCTCGATTGTGTGAATGTGTGTGACCTTACGTTGAGGCGTTGAGCTGACTTGTTCACTAGGTTGATAGCATACCCTTATTCATGATGACACCACTTAGTTTTTCTACGTGTAGCAGCAGATTGAGTTATGCTTATGAGTTATGACTGAAATCAGTCGCATTGTATTTTGCTGGATGTAAGCTGTTCATGAACAGAAAATTCTCCTGAATGTGAAAGACATTTAATAATTTTGTCACCTTTTGTTGACCTCTTTATCAAGCTTTTCGAGGACGGGCGCCTAGCATCTCTGTTATACATAAATGCAAAATCGCGTGGAGCTTGGTTTCTTGAATGCTAACAATCGACGCATTTGCGTCACGGCACACCTCGCGTAGCGCATTGCGCCTCGCACGTGCGTTCAGCCCCTGCACATTCCAAATCAAAATGTTAAAATTATCCGCTATTGGAAAAATAAACAACCGGTTGTATAGGGGCTTGCACCAGCACGCCTGCTTGCCGCGCCGCCGCCAGTAGCTCTTCATCGAATAGCTCCCTGGCCGCCGGGAATAAGTCCCGGAGTGCAGGGAGGCTTTGGATGTCCACGACCTTCGAGAAGAAACTCTCGAACTCCTTCCTTGCCGATGAAGCCCAGAATGCAAGCTGTTCATGAACAATTTTGCTGGATGTAAGCTGTTCATGAACAGAAAATTCTCCTGAATGTGAAAGACATTGAATCATCTTGTCACTTTTTGCTGACCTCTTTATTGAGCTTATACCAAATTTGAGCTGATGACAGTTATGACCCTCCAATCATGCGTAAAAGAAACGAATAGACCTGTGGGTTGCTAACTACCGTCCTTTTCCCAGTCTGACAACTTGGCAATGAAACCATCATTCTGTTGAGAGGAAAGCCTGAGAATCCTTGACCATTA
This sequence comes from Digitaria exilis, assembly GCA_015342445.1. Classification (NCBI taxonomy): domain Eukaryota; kingdom Viridiplantae; phylum Streptophyta; class Magnoliopsida; order Poales; family Poaceae; genus Digitaria; species Digitaria exilis. Next base: position 254,859 of record JACEFO010003286.1, on the reverse strand, counting down.
TTAGCCGGGTAAACTGTTCCAGCGATTTGGATTTGGAGGGGATGAGATGCCTTCTGACTGGAAAAGAAAGCATGTTTTGCATATTCCGCCATTGAAGAACATGTAAAGCATAGCGGTCTGCCGGTCTATGTACAAGAAAAGGAGCTTTTCTTCACTGCCGGGAAACCTTGCGAAACCGAATTTTATTGGTTGTGTGAAGCTGAAGCTGAGTTCTGATAAACTATTTTCAGATGGGGAATCTGAAGAACAAAGATGAGTAGGACTCATGCTTTGCCACAGCTTTAATGCTTACAAGGAATCGCTCTTTTTCCCAGAAAAAAGAACAGTTATAAAGAATCTTGCTAATGTTGAACATTAGAAGGTGCGTGGGTCTCTTTTTTTTTTTCCAAAAAGGAGCCGACAAGTGCAATCAGTGGGTATGAATCACATCGAGCTAATATCAAACCTGTCTTCAGGAATCAAACAAAAACTGCTGACAGCGCAAGTATCTGATCACCCTGTTCTTGACAATTGACATGTTGTGGGACGAAATGTTACCTTCTGGATTCTGATGGCATGTATCATAATGGATAATTGGTCAATGTGTCAATGCAGTCGGTATCTTGAGAGTTTCTGATGCGCACGCATTTAGCCACAAAACGAGCATGGAGTCCGTCACCCTGCCGTCTCTTTATGTAAAACAGTTCCCACGTCTACAAGCAATTGTGCAGCAGCTCGACGCCATTGCATTTCCCATCTTGTAAGCTATCAATCCATAGCCAGAAAAGCAAGCAAATCGGACAGGTAGTAAACATTTACAGATAGGAGTTCGAGAAGCAGCCTGTCACATTCACAGGACATCTCACACTCTACAACTTGCACGCTCGACGTGGAAATTGGCAAATTGATATGCCTATGTCACCATACCGGATAAGGTGCTCGCGTATGTTCTCTGAGAATAGCCGTGGGTAACTATAATGTTGCAATATCAAGAAAGCATGCACCAAAATTCGAGCCAAAGAGAACAGATCGACAAAGGATGAACTGTCCCCTAATTGTACTAATTTAGTAACGCTATATTTGCCCCTGAGAAGAATGAATGAGTTATCCATCTAGCAACTGGACGTGTTTTCTAAGGAAATCGACTAGCTAGACACGGTTAACGACTAGGGCTTCCGAAGAAGTCAAATCGCCGGATGACGTCGCAAGATAACCATTGCCGCTGGTTACCATAAGATAAGCGCGAGATAAGTACTAGTAGTACTCTCTTTATCTCTATTTCTATACATGACTCTATTTTAAAATAGAGATTTATCCTTGTCAATCGATCGATTGAGATCTTGCTAATGTACTTAGTTTGTTCTAAACGATATAAATTTAAATCTCATAGTCACAGTGTTACTAGGTTTTCAATCAGAAGAAAAAGAGGCAGCAACTACGTACCGTGCTTGGTGGCATCGCGCGATGCAGAAACTGAATTTTTATCCCGTTACAAAAATAATTCGCGCTCCTCTTAAAATCTACAGTCCCATTGTTCAGCCGATGCTTACCTTGAGCAATACATACTCAAAGACTGCACCCTTTTCTTTTACAAGAACAAAGACCGCAGCACGTTGAGGTAAGGCATACTTGAGTCATCTCGCATGAAAAAGATGCCATGCAATTTGGTTCACTGATTTAACTAATTCTCTGCAATGCTGGTAATCTTATTCTTTATCAGCACCTTTGTACGTCACTGGCTGTCCAGTGTCCAGCCTTTTTGAGATCGAGCTGCGGGCGAAGGCCAATCTGGGCTAGGTTCGTGGCTAGGTTCATGGCCACTGGCCAGTGCAGGAAACAAGTGCGCTGGGCCGCTGGCAGCAGCTTGTATAGTACTTTACATTGTTATCCTATTTCGGCAGTGTTTCGATCCGGAGGTACCATTGCAATATACACTCGGATTGTCAGTTAAATTACATTTCTTTTGTATTTCTCGTCTTCTCTCCAGTATTCTGCTTAACGTCGCTTTTAACAGTGACTAATCGGGCAATATGCTTTTGCAGTTAGTTGAAAATGTTATCCTGCAAACAAAATCCAATCTGCTTTAAATAAGCTAGTTATATATTGAAAATCTTTTTGGAACAGTTCTCATTGGAGAGGACAAGCTAACCTATTGGTGACCCAGTGAGTGGTTAGTGACAGTGGCCACTAGGGAGCAGGATAGAACTGCCGGTGTCGCTTGGCTCTAGCGATCAATCAATCAACCAATGTATGATTGGCCTCATGCAGTCTGGTCTTAGTTCATTGAACTTAGACGGCTTTAGGGATGGCCTCACCTTTAGGTTATGTGGAGACTTTTGGCTGAACAGTTATAGGTGCGTGTTTTGAAGAATTACGGAACTGTGAGTTATAACAGCGAACCTGATGAAGATAAGAGGTAGGGTGAAACATGAAGAGAATGATTTAAGGAATAAATTTTGTTGGCCTACAAAAGTGTTGCATGTACAATACACACATGTTTAGTTTTCATAAGCCTAATAAGACTTAAAATGTTAGTAAAGGTGGTCAAGAAACACCTGATCAAGATAGGTAGAGTAAAAGGTCAAAATAAATATGTAGAGAATGTTACCTCATAAGTTCGGAACACAGGTGTCGATGTCTTGTAAATTTTAACCTAGTATGGATAATGATGACCGAGAGTGGACACTGAGGTAGACAATATGGCGAAATATCACTATGAAGCATTTTAAAAGAGAGACCATATATTTGGTTTATAAACTGGAAACATATACACTATATGTATTAAGATTCGGTATGTCTAACTTATGAAAATTACGGTTAACTCAGAGACCGTAAGATACTTATATTGGTCTCTAAAAGGCATATATAAATAATATGCCTGTCAAATTTAGATGATCTGGTAATTTTAGACATAATTGGAACATATGTTAAATTTTGAATGGTGGAGAAGTTGGATTTCGATGGAACATAGTATGGTGGTATATGATTGGTTTCATGTCGTCTGGTCTCAGTTCATTGAATTTAGACGGCTCTTCGGGTGGCCTTAGCTTTAGGTTATGCGGAGGCTTTTGGCTATACAATTACAGATGCGTGTTCTGAAGAATTACGGAACAATGAGTCATGATAGCAAGCATGATCGAGATAAGAGCAGGGTAAAACATGAACATGATGGTTTGAGGGGCAAATCTTTTTTTTTTGATAAAGGAACATGATGGTTTGAGGGGCAAATCTTGTTGGCCTATAAAAGTTGGATGTACAATACATGCATGTTGAGCTTTTATAAGCCTAAGATTTGAAGTAATAGTAAAGATGGTACAAAACTTGGTCAGATACTAAGCGCGATAATAATTAACATTGTAAAAGGTCAAAATGAATCATCGCAGACAATGTTAGATATGGAGCCTGACTATCTCATCAACGTAAAAAAATAGTTGAACGAGAAGTAAAAACAAACTAGCTGTATTGTATCAGGAAGGCTAGCTGTTGTATCACCACAAAACCGCTGCTAGCCTGCTCTTGAACCCGGCCCAGCCCGCCGCATTTCAACCAACCTAGGAGCCCGAGCCCGGCCCGGCCCCATGGAAACCAACGGCAAGCCCGCAGAGCAAATCCTTCGAGACGTTTCCTTCCTTCCTGCTGCGCGGACCGGCGGCGGGACCGGACCGGACATCATCACACTCTTCCTCCCGTTTTCCCGTCCCCGCATCCGGAGAGCACGAAAACAAGGGGGCTAATCGCAAAACTCCCCGTCGCCCTCGCGGCGCCACCGCACACGTGCCCGGGGCCCGCCGCTCGCCACGTAACCCGTCGGCCTCCTCGAGCCTCCCGTGGCGCCCTCGCGTGTCCTCTCCTCCCCCACGCCGGCGCTATTAAACACCCCCGCCCTGCCCCGTTCCCAACCCAGTCGCCAGTTCACAAACTGCGACTTGGAAACCAAAACTATCTTCTCGAGCCTTCACCCCGTCGATACTCGGGTTGCGAGGAGGGAGGGGAGAGATTCAGGCTCTCCGGTGCTTGCCTCGCTTCGCTTCTTCGCGGACTAGGTGAGCAGAGAGCTCGCTCGCGGCTCGCGTCCCTGTCTGTCTCTGCTGGAAATAATCTCGGATCGCTTGGTTTTGTTCTGCGATTCCTGCTCCTCATAATGAGATCGCCTTCTGAGGCTGTCTGGTTGATGAATCTATGCCCCCCTTTAGCCTGTAGTGTTGTGGCCTTTTCTGTTCTGTGGCTGTCTGTGCGCGAAAGCTACAGCAGCTCTGCAACGCACCGCGGGATTTGGAGTTGTTTTCCTAGATATTCATCCGGGATACTTGCTGTGGGTCCCTGCTGTGTCTCGAGCGGGATTAGCTATCTGCACCGGATTTGTCGCCATTTACCCTCCAGAGAAGAGATTTGGGATTTACCGGTGGCTGTGGCGGATTTACTGCCCGCAGCCACAGGCCTCGAACCGTCCGAGGCTTGCTGTTTTGGTTTGTTCAACTTTGCGTTGCAAAGCACGCCTCCGTTGTTTTTGCCGGAAATTTCGATACCTTTGCCAAAAGGAAAAGGAAGGTTCGGCGCCTCGTGCTGCCTTCCACTTGCCGTTTCTTCCACATTTTAGCTTGATGCGTTTCAGACTTGCTTTCAATGGGCTTTACAGTAAACCCATCTTAGACTGAACGGTTGCTGACTGTGGACGAACACGCTCTTTGTGCGCTTCGTGTGGGTGTTAGGAGATTTCTGTCTGAAGGTTGCCATCCTGATGCAGTGATTCCGCAACTATTTATAATAAGTTTGCCCCTCATAGTTTTACACATTTCTGAAGCGGTCTTCTGAAGATCTCGGTTATTGAGCAATGGATGTTTAGATCCTTGATCATGTCCTAATCGTGCAAGCTTGCATCTGTGTGTTAGTGTTATTCCCTTTTGGTTTAGCTTGGTTTGTTTGATAGATAAGCGATTTACAGCGACCACATCATTAGAATTTCACTATGTTCTGTGCATACTGCACCTTGGGTTCTTGTGCGACTATCTAAGATTAAGTTACTGCTAGTGCTAATTACAGATACACACGGTATTCTTAGTTTGTAAATGTTCTGTTACAAGTTCAGTGTAGGTGTCTTAATTAGTGTTTGTTGTTATGATTGCAGGTTTAGGTTGCCTTTTAATTCTCAGACGAGGATCAGCTCTGCAGACTATCTTTGGGGCGCCAAATTATGGATAGCGTGAAGCCACTCAGTGGGGAATTGAACAATTCGTTCAATACTCTTATGGTTTCTGGTGGCGTTGAGAGTAGGCAGGCTAAGAGTGCTGGCACTGAAACCAGCTTGACGGGTTGGAAAGACCTTCCCATGGAGTTGCTCCTGCGGATTATGTCAGTAGTTGGAGATGACAGGATGGTCATCGTAGCCTCTGGTGTGTGCACAGGATGGCGTGATGCGCTAGGCTGGGGAGTTGCAAATCTTTCCCTCTCATGGTAAGAAATTTTCTTTTCAGATATCTCTTATCTTCAGAATCAAATATCGAGATTTAAGAATTGAGATGTTCCATGTACCTCTCGTGGTTTTGGATACAGTAGCAGATTAGTTCAGCTGCCTTCAGTTTCATGGATGGACGTTTTAAATCTGATATGGTCCTAACGAATTATGCTATCTATATTGATTTTTTAGGAGACCTTGCTATACATCAAATCATTTTTTTTGGGTTTCTGTTTGGCTTCTATACTGTTGTGGCTGCTGTTCAACCATATGATGTATACAGTCTACCACATGATGGTCTAGCTATAAGCCAATTAGGGCCCATTTGAAACATGAGAACTAAATGTTCCCTTATGTTTGGAATGTAGTTGACTATGTCATATATAGACAAACGTGAAAAATGAAGTCATAAACTCTGATGCACTTCCTGATTGCCTATTTCCCATTGTATGGGCACTATGGCAACGAAAGTATGGTACAATTGTCCCTGTGGATCATACAGAGCCCTTTGAAGCGCTAATTTTAGTTCATTGTTTTATGACTATACTGATTCACATAGCTTCCACCATTTAAAAGGACTAGTGTGCAAATGTTCGGCTGACAAACAAAAGCAGCCCACCCAGAATGATATGTTTGCATATAACTTCAGCATACTTATTTCCCTAAAAAAAAAACCTTCAGCATACTTATGATGTGGATGAGATATAATGTGCTTAGCCTGTTTCATGTTCTGTGCTACAGTTTCTTCGCTTGCTAGTTGCTACCAAGATATAGTATTGTGTCATTACTAGTTCACTATAGTTTCTAGATGCTCACCGGGTCTTTTTTTTTAATGATGCCTTAGATGGAAAGTTGTTTGTTGACAAAAGAAAAGTGTCATTTTCAGGTGCCAGGACCACATGAATGACTTAGTGATATCACTGGCTCACAAATTCTCAAAGCTGCAAGTTCTATCTCTACGGCAGATCAAACCTCAGCTTGAAGACAGCGGCGTGGAGGCTGTGGCAAACTACTGCCATGATCTGCGCGAGCTAGATCTCAGCAGAAGCTTTAGGCTTAGTGACCGGTCGTTGTATGCTCTGGCACATGGGTGCCCTCACCTCACAAGGCTCAACATCAGCGGGTGCTCCAACTTCAGCGATGCGGCTCTGGTGTTCCTCACTAGCCAGTGCAAGATCCTCAAGTGCCTGAATCTGTGCGGGTGTGTGAGGGCAGCTTCTGACACAGCGCTACAGGTACTTCAGTTGACGCAGCATTGTTTGCATGAGCTTGTGTTGATCTCTTTCTGCTATCTTGAACCTGCAGGCCATCGCCTGTAATTGTGGCCAGCTGCAATCGTTGAACCTGGGCTGGTGCGATAGCATCACTGACAAGGGAGTGACTAGCTTGGCGTCGGGATGCCCTGAGCTCAGGGCTCTGGACTTGTGTGGCTGTGTTCTCATAACAGGTAGTAACACTTCGATGTTTAATTTTGTTGGTTTCTAGCTTATTTGGCGTATATTATCAGGGTCTGTTGTCGTGAAACTTGATGGCTCTTGCTTGGTGCGTTTGCAGATGAGAGCGTGGTTGCACTAGCGAATGGTTGCCCTCACCTGCGGTCCCTGGGGCTGTACTACTGCCAGAACATCACGGACCGCGCCATGTACTCGCTGGCCGCGAACAGCCGCGTGAGGAGCCAGGGCCGGGGCTGGGACGCTGCTGGGAAGGGTGGTGGTGGCAAGGACCGGGACGGGCTGGCGAGCCTGAACATCAGCCAGTGCACGGCGCTGACCCCTCCGGCTGTGCAGGCCGTGTGCGACTCGTTCCCGGCGCTGCACACATGCCCGGAGCGGCACTCGCTCATCATCAGCGGGTGCCTCAGCCTCACCTCCGTCCACTGCGCCTGCGCGCTCCACCCTCACCGTGCTGGCCGCGTCATCCTCTCCAACCACGCCTACTGAACCAGTTAGCTCCTCTGGAGAAGGAGCATCAGATCTGGGTTGTGGTTTGGTGTGAAGCTGTAGAGCAGGGAGCAGAGCTGTGTGTGGTGGGCTCTTTTGTATGAAAGGTGCTTGTGCTGTGTACTTTGGTTCGTGCGCGTTGAACGGTTGAAGGTGTGTGATGTGTCGGCTTTGGTTGGCCAGCCCGGAACTTGTAGGCTGTAGAAGCGACGGGCTCGAGTTTGTTGCTTGTAAAATTATGGAATGTGCATGTGGGTTTGTCCTTCTTTCGGACATCTTGGCTGACTCGCTCGTGGTGTGGCAAAGGTGTCTTCCGGGCTTCCGGCCTCTCTGGAGCTTGTGCCTCGTGGCCTCTCCTTCGAGAGCAACTCGAGCAACGGGCCAAACCATGTGATCGCTACCTGATGATGGAGACTGAAGTACCGGAGCAAGCACGCGGTTCCTGTGACCAGCAGGACTGTAGCTGACGCCGTCGAAACCGTTCCAAAAGAACTCACTCCCCCGTTGTTGCTGGGCTTGACTGAGGGTGCCACCGTTGTTTGGGCCCGAAGTTCGGTCATTTCGACGCACACGGAGCTCGGATGCCCATCATTGATGGTCGATCATTTGTTTCTTGGCCCGTGGTTTTTTAGATGGGCTGGGCCAACTGAGGGCTGCACCGTACATGTAGGCCTGCTAACTGTTAGTATAGTTTGAAGGCTAACAACGCTTAAAGCTTAACTAAACAGGATCACCTAGCCTATACAAGATCACATCTAGCTTAGATCTAATGCGGAAGTAAATGGAATCGGATCCGGCCTTTATACCAGCGGTGGTGTTGTCCATCGCGACGGGGAAGGCCGGAGAGGCGGTGTTCGAGTCAATGTTGAGGGCGACGTCGGGCTTGTAGCGAAGTCTCTCCTTCAGAGACTTCGGTGGGTGACGTCGACCTTCTGGACGCCAACGGGACTGGCCTGCGATGGGAGGAACTCGGGCTTCCAGGCCTTCCAGTGCGTCTGAGTGATCGGTATAGGGTGGAAGGTTCCGGGGAACCTTGGAAAGCGTGAAGGGTACCTTTTGGGTGGTACGGCCTCTTGCTTAAATAGCACTGTAGGCCCGGGGCCGAGCCCTAGGGTTTGTTATCGTTGCCTCACGATCACGGCAACAAAATCGGACTCAGTTGGAGCCGATTCCGAGATCTGGGGGATAAGGATACTCCCCCTTATCTCGGGTATGTTTGTTGACCTGACGGTCACAAAATATCCAACATTCTCCCCCTTGACCAAAGGTCAAACAACTTAAACTTATAACTCAATTTCAAATTATACTTAATCTAAAACCCTTCCTCAGTAATTCAGCTAGTACCAGACCAATGCGTCGTCAGCAGAGCCTCCTCATACTGGGACAACATTACCCATAGTCTTTACTGAAAACTTTGTCAGGATTCTTAATCTTACTTGGGGAAACTAATGGCCCTGGATCAGGACCTTTTCAAAGGTATCAACCAAACCCATGTAATATACATGTTTATCAAATAGCGATGGTGAAATGCCTTTGGTGAGCGGATCCGCTATATTTTCCTTAGTGCTTATATGCTCAAGCTTAAGTGTTTGGTCCTGATTTCGTACTTTTACGATACGATACTTAAGCTCAATATGCTTACCAGCTCTTGTTATTTTATCGTTTTCGCAGAAGAATATTGCGGCTTTATTGTCGCAATACATTGTGATAGGTCTCGAGATACTATCAACAACTCTTAGTGCCGGAATAAAACTCTTAAGCCACAACGCCTGCCCAACAGCATCATAACATGCTACAAATTCAGCTTGCATGGTTGATGCAGCCGTTACACCTTGTTTACCGCTCCTCCATGAAATTGCTCCCCTTGCTAGCATGTAGATATATCCAGAGGTGGATTTTCTATCATCTTCATCGCCAGCAAGGTCGGCATCAGTGTAACATTCAACCTGAAGGTTGTCTGATCTTCTATATGTAAGCATGTAATCTTTAGTGCCTTGGCAATATCTTAATGCCTTCTTGACACCTACCCAGTGAGCCCATCCTGGATTATCCTGATATCTTGTAAAGACACTGATTGCAAATGCTAAGTCCGGACGCGTACAGACTAGCACATACATCAAGCTTCCGACTGCTGATGCATAGGGAACGTTCCACATTTTCTCTCTTTCTAAATCATTCTTGGGGCATTGTCCTAAATTAAACTTATCGCCCTTTTGAATTGGAACAGGTGATGTGCTACTCTTATCCATCTTATACCTTTTAAGCATTTTCTCAATATATGCTTTCTGAGATAATCCTAGTATTCCTTGGGCTCTATCCCGGTGTATCTCAATGCCAAGCACATACGAGGCTTCACCGAGATCCTTCATATCGAAATGTGACGATAAGAAGTTCTTAGTCTCATGCAACATGTTCTTATCGTTGCAAGCTAATAGTATGTCATCTACATACAGTACTAGGATCATCAACTTTCCACCCTTTTCTTTGACATAGATGCATTTGTCTACCTGAGTTTCCCTAAATCCGAATCTCTTAATGACTTCATCGAATTTACGGTTCCACTGTCTGGATGCTTGCTTAAGTCCATAAATAGACTTTCTTAATCTGCATCCCATGTGTTCCTTACCCTTAATGGTAAAACCTTCCGGTTGAGCCATATAAATAGTCTCATCTATGTCACCATTAAGGAATGCAGTCGTAACATCCATCTGATGTAACTCCATATCAAAATGAGCTACAAGTGCCATGACAATTCTTAATGAATCTTTGATAGACACAGGAGAGAAGGTTTCTTTGTAATTGATCCCTTCCTTCTGTGTAAACCCTTTTGCTACAAGTCTAGCTTTGAATTGTTCGACATTCCCTTTGGAATCACGTTTAGTCTTGTAGACCCATTTACAGCCTACTGGTTTGACTCCATTAGGAATTTCTACTAAATCCCATACCTTATTGGAGCTCATAGACTTTAACTCTTCTTCCATGGCTTCTATCCATTTAGTGAAATTCTCACTTTGTACTGCCTCTTTGAAAGTGGCAGGGTCATTAACTTTCCCAACATTATACAAGTCCTCAGTTAAATAATTCTCGTATGACAAGTCCTCAGTTAAATAAGTCTCATATAAGTCAGGATTAATTGCAGGTTTCCTTATTCGTTGTGGTCTTATTGTTGGCTTATTCACAACTGGTTCAGGAACTGCAGGAGGTTCTTGTTGCGGAATTTCTCCCGCCTGATTATCAACTGCAGGTGCCTGAGCATCAGCAGCAACTGGAGCCTGAAAAACAGGGACAGCTAGTACTGGAACAACAGGGGCCTGTGCCACGTGTTCCTGCTGGATGACAGCAGTAGGTGTGGTGTTGCTAATTTGAGGGATCACAGGTGGTACAAATTGATATGCCTCCGTGAACTCAGGAATTTCCAAAGCGGGTAACTCAACGTGCAACTCTTCAAGACTTATATCCCTCTTTGGAAAACCTCCACTAATCTCTGAGTCCTCTAGGAATACAGCATGTCTGGTTTCTACAAACTTAGTGAAGCGACCAGGACAATAAAATCTGTATCCCTTTGACTTATCTGGATATCCTATGAAATTACAGCTTACTGTTTTAGAATCCAGTTTCTTTTGTTGTGGATCAAACAGCTTTGCCTCAGCGGGACAACCCCATACCTTTAAATAATTTAAAGATGGTTTCCTCCCATTCCACAGTTCAAACGGTGTTTTGGGAACTGACTTAGATGGAACCCGATTTAGTATGTGAGTAGCTGTTTTAAGTGCTTCCATCCACAATTCCACAGGTAAGCTAGAATGACTGAGCATGCTACGTACCATGTCCATTAGTGTACGGTTGCGACGCTCAGCAACTCCATTTTGTTGTGGTTCGCCTGGCATAGCGTACTGAGCTCTAATGCCATTTTCTTCTAAGTACTTAGCAAATGGTCCCTTAACTTGACCATATTGAGCATGTTTGCCATAGTACTCACCTCCCCTGTCTGATCTTACAATTTTGATAGAAGTATTGTGCTGTTTCTCAACTTCTAACTTATAAATCTTAAATATTTCTAGCGCATCTGAACGCTTGCGAATAGGGTAGATGTGTCCATAGCGTGAATAATCATCAGTAAATGTTATAAAAGAATCATAACCATCCACCGATGTAACAGAAAGAGGGCCACAGATATCTGTGTGAATAATTTCTAATACGCCCGTACTTCTGTTTGCACCTTTCTTAATTTTCTTAGCATATTTCCCCTTAATGCAATCAATGCATTGGTCTAAGTCTGAAAAGTCTAAGTGTTCTATAATTTCTTCTTTAATGAGACGATCCATTCTCCCCCTCGAAATGTGACCAAGGCGATAGTGCCACAATTTCGAAGAAGTCTCACTAAAGCGCTTACGCTTATTTGAAACATTAGCAACATTACAGACATTCATCACAGAATCATCATTAAGAGAGAGCATATAAAGTTTGCCTTGCCGAGTAGCAAGGCCAACACTTATTGAATTAAATTTAATCTCACACTTGTCTTTATCAAAAACACAAATATGTCCTGAATCTGCTAAAGCTGAAACTGAAATAAGGTTTCTTTTAAGACTAGGAACATAAAGAACTTCATCTAATTTAAGCTGGAAGCCGCCTGGCAACTCAAGGACGAAGCTTCCAACGCCTTCGACTTCAACGCCGTTGCCGTCAGCCACTCTTAGGTTTCTGTCCCCCCTTCTTATAGTTTGGATTGTAAGGAATGCCTGCAATGAATTGGAAATGTGCACAGTGGCACCTGAGTCAATCCACCAAGTATTAGGGGGAAAATCAGCTAAGAATAATTCATCAATAAAAGAGACAGAATCAAACTTAATATTACCTTGCTGCTTCAACCATTCCTTGAAGCCAGCGCAGTTCTTCTGAAGGTGCTTGGGAGACTCACAGAATGAGCACAGCATCTTGCCCCCTGAGGTGTGGCTGCTTTTCTTGAACTTGTTCTCATGCTTTGGAGCGAAGTTCTTGTTCTTGTTCTTCTTAAAGTTCTTCTTAGCGCCTTGCTTGCTGCTGCCAGACTCATGCTGGTTCTTAGGAGTATCACTGAGGGAGAGATTGCCAACCATGTTGACCACGTCCTTCATCTTCTCAGTTTTGAGCCTTTCCTCCTCCTCAACACAGTAGCTGATTAAATCACTGAGAGTCCAAATTGCTTTGGTAGTGTTGTAGTTGATCTTAAAGGCAGCATACTGCGGTGATGGTAAAGAGGTCAGAATGAAATGCACAAGAAAACCATCTGAGATCTCCATCTGCATCTCCTTGAGTTTGTTGGCCATGTCGCACATGCTGAGGATGTGCTCCCTGATGCCTGTCTTACCATTATACTGAGAGGAGACGAGCTTCATGATCAATGTGCTCGCATAAGTCTTGGAGGAGCTCTTAAAGTTTTCCTCAATCTTAGTCAAGAGCTCCTTAGCAGTGTACTCAACACCTTGGGCATTCTTGAGGGGAATGGCCCCCTTGATGCCTGGGCTGATAGTCTGACTCATCACCATGGTAGCCATGCGATTAGACCTCTCCCACTTGTCAAAAGCAGGAGAAGTCTGTCCTTCAGCTGGAGCAGCTGGCCTGTCCTCTCTGAAAGCAACATCAAGATCATTCCATGCTAGGCACGTCATGACCTTGCCCTTCCAGTCCAGAAAGTTCGCTCCATTGAGCGGCTGAATGTTGTTCAGGAACGAAGCCACTTGGTTCACGTTGTTCACTGAAATAAGACAAGTGAAATTTTCTTAGTAATAATATACTTGAAATGCGAATAAAAGCATGAAAATAACCCTACGGTGGTCTGATTAAATTCATGCATGAAAATCAAGTTGCATCACCGGTGGGGAAAACAATCGAAATTCATCTTATTACTCATGATCAATCAACGGTGGTCAGAAATAATCACAAGTTTACTCTAAATAAACTTCTCGGTGGTTCCATTTATATAGAGACATCTCAAAATATATTGGTGGATTTAAACTTAAATTTCAATGAATAAACATGAATAAATCTTAAGTTACAACACCAAAATTCTTAATAAAATACTTATGCAAGCATTAATTAAAACTTAAACAGTACTAAAATACAACTTAAATAATACAGTAATTAAACTAAGCTTAAAACTATAATTAAGAGGGAATTTAAACTTAAAATGCACTGAAATTCGAAAAATACACCAAAAAAATTCGAATAAAACTAAAACTAAAACTAATTTGGTCCAGAATCGAATTCGGCCCGCGAAAGCCCAGCAGCCGCGCGCGCAACCCTTAACGCGCGCAGGGCGGCCCAGTAGCGCAGCGAGCGCGACCCAGCAGCGCGCTTCGCGCGGCTCAGCTCGTAGCGCGGCTCGGCTCACAGGCTCGGCTCGGATCGCGGCTCGGCTCAGCAGCACCGCGGAAGCGGCCCAGGGCTTAATGGGCCTAAGGCCCAGGGGCAAACGGAGGCGGGCCGGCCGAGATACGGCCCGGCAAGCTCCCCCGCGCCCGCGCGCGCCCCGCGTCGATCTCTGCCGCTCGTTCAAATCGGACGGCTGAGATCGGCCGACCGCGCGGCGACGCGGTATAAAACCCCGAAACAGATGGGGGGAGGGAAACCCTAACTCATTTCCTCCCTCCCCCTCGTCCGAGCAGCAGCTCGCGGCGGCGAGTGCGCCGCCGTCTCTCCCACCTCCGGCGAGCCAGATCCGGTGAGAGAGCGCCGCCGTCTTCTTCCTCTTCCCTTCCCCACCAGATCTGGCGAGAGAGAGAGAGATCCCCGTCCGCGCTTCCGGGCCGGCTTGCCGGAGCTCCACGAGCCTCCTTGGCGCACCGCGTGCATGACGCGCGCGGTTCGTCGAGGGATCTCGCCGGAGCTTCAACGGCAGCGGTCCGGTACTCCATGGCGCAAGGCGCACGGAGGGCGGAGGCGCGCATCACGAAGGCGCACGCGCGGCCGAGGTGGTCTGCTTGTCACGGCCAACACATGGCCCGTGCGAGCACCATCCTCGGCTTCGCCGGAGCTGAAGGCGGCGGTCGCGCGCGCAGATCTGCTACGCGCGGCCGCCATGACCAGGTAGGCCATCTGATCTGAGTCTTAGGGTTAGGGTTTGTGTAGATCTAGGGTTTGACTGGGGTTTTTGGGTTTCGGATCTGAGGTTTGCTAGGGTTTGCATGCTTGAATCGTTGTTTTTGCTATTCCTTTCTTCTATTCTCTAATCTGTGTGTGCGACATGGCTAAAAGATAGGCTAAAACTTGAATCCGAAAACCCTAACTTATAGATCTTAGGCTAAAACTTAAAATAAACTGATTGAACAAGTAGATCTACACATGCAGTGACTAAAACTTGATAAAATAATTCTTAATCTCATCTTTTCTTTCACTGATCTAACCTAAAAGCATGAAAGTCTTAACCTTTTCTTCTCTGAACTTCTCTAATCTCATCTTATGCTACTCAAACCTCCTCTGTTACACTAGATCGACTCAAAGAAAGCCTAATCAAGCATGGATCTAGTGTAATCGAACCCAAAGGCTTAGGTTTTGGAGTGCTAGGGATCTAGTAGGCTAGATCTAGGCGTCTGATACCAATTGTTAGTATAGTTTGAAGGCTAACAACGCTTAAAGCTTAACTAAACAGGATCACCTAGCCTATACAAGATCACATCTAGCTTAGATCTAATGCGGAAGTAAATGGAATCGGATCCGGCCTTTATACCAGCGGTGGTGTTGTCCATCGCGACGGGGAAGGCCGGAGAGGCGGTGTTCGAGTCAATGCTGAGGGCGACGTCGGGCTTGTAGCGAAGTCTCTCCTTCAGAGACTTCGGTGGGTGACGTCGACCTTCTGGACGCCAACGGGACTGGCCTGCGATGGGAGGAACTCGGGCTTCCAGGCCTTCCAGTGCGTCTGAGTGATCGGTATAGGGTGGAAGGTTCCGGGGAACCTTGGAAAGCGTGAAGGGTACCTTTTGGGTGGTACGGCCTCTTGCTTAAATAGCACTGTAGGCCCGGGGCCGAGCCCTAGGGTTTGTTATCGTTGCCTCACGATCACGGCAACAAAATCGGACTCAGTTGGAGCCGATTCCGAGATCTGGGGGATAAGGATACTCCCCCTTATCTCGGGTATGTTTGTTGACCTGACGGTCACAAAATATCCAACACTAACAAGTATAGCAGCAACCTTTTTTCCCAAAAAAGAAGAGCCATCTTTTTCTATCTTCTAGAAGAGGTGACCTGATCTGTAAAAGTAAAGTGCTCTGAAAGACTGAAATTCAGGAAACCTCGTAGCAAAGGATCAAAATCCAGTTCTTTCTCTCCCCGGCACATTTTACATCCATGAGACCATGACCCATCAGAATGTTCAACGATTTCCTCTGCTTAGAACGCCTGGCGCCCTGGCCTGCGGCGCGTACCTTGGTCACTGCATGCGAACGGCCTATATGTTGCTGACACGAAAACCCTGCTGGATTGAGCACTCAGTAATGAACAATTGCTGCTTGGACAGTTGCACTCCGTCGTCTCCATCTCCATGATCGACCTACCGACTAACCATGGTCGTCCGTGCGACTATTTGTGGCATTGGCGTTCCTACGCTGCTGACCGCCGTGGCTACTGCCGTTCCTGCCTTGACCTGTGGCTTCTTCCTCTATCTGAACATGTCTCACTTTCGGTGACTTGTTGTGCGGTTGACATGCGAGCACGGTCAATTTTCATCTCCGCCGGACGGAGCTACGTTCGGTCATCAGCTGGAACGGAACCGGAAAGATCTGACGAGCGCTGAGAGATGAGGAGAAAGTCTTCACGCATGCGCTTCAAACTGCACGCCTCCGACGCCATGCATGTTGTCTCGTCGATCGACCTTGCTCGTGAGCTTATCTGATTGTCCGTCGCCATCTTCAGACGACGCCCGGAAAAGGACCCTGAAATTTGAAATCGTCCTTATGCACGCCAGAGGGCACGCTAGCCTGCTGCTGCCGAGTAACAAATGTCTGGCCTAGCTAGCCCCTAGCTATGGCGTCCTATACCTTCCGGTGCGATGGAGTAGACAACGTCGCTAGCGGTTCCATTCATCGGTGGCGTACTCTGCTCTCAACTGGAAAATAATTTCTGAAATCATTGTTCGATAATGAGAGTACAAAAAAATTCTGAATCCTCGAACAGCTGAAGAATGTGATAAAGTTGCTGTGTTCAGATGGGGGAGAGTAAAAGTACTTTTTTTTACTGGGATGCGTGTTATGTGAGGGGGATGAATAGAAAAGGTAGAAAATGAATTTTCTAGAAAACATGTTATGTGAGGAGATGAATAGAAAAAAAAATATTTTTTACATCTGAACACAGCAGATACTAGCCGCCACTTGTATCCTCCTGCCTGATCTGAGATTCTGTCGTCGACAATGCCTTCACGAGCCCTTTTTTTCTTATACTGCCTTCACGAGCCCTTGTTGCGGCGTGATGCACACATGCCTTGCATAGTTGCATTGCACCAGACCCGCCTGTACGAAATGAGCCTAGATTCTCTGTGATGCAATGCAGTGCCCCAGCACAGCCTCGTAGCAAGTTGCATATATATACACATATACAAATATATGCATATACTCAATTTCTCATATATAACTGACATACCAATACTCCAACAGAGCCATACCTGACAATCAGCAAGTTGCATATATACATATATATAAATATATACCTGCAAGTAGTATATATATTGAGCGCAACGATGTGTTGGATTCCCTGCGATTTTCTATTGGGGCTTGAAACAATGATTGCCTGATTGGCGCCGCGCGCTAGCTGAATGCACACGCATGAATTTGACTAGGAGTGTCACACGGCAACAGCGCGCATGCACTGTCGGCCGTGCAAGCTAAAGAATGGGTGGAGTTTTTGTCAAAAGACGAAAAGACATTCCGAGCGTGCCTAATCCTGCAATGGAGCCGATCCGATCCATCCGAGCGAGCACTAGTTGCGGTGGCAGCACGCATATATTCTATCCGGTCGCCCAACGTTTTTCGCTGCAAAGCACACACCACACAGGATGAAAGTAACAGCTGATGGCGGCCTGGTTACCGGAATCCCCGGCACAAACCGCCGTTCACACTTGTGAGAGTGAAAGGCGAGTGTGCAGTAGCTAGATTGCTTTGTTTTGAGGTGAGAAACTTGCATGTTACTCATATGCAGTAAGTACTACTCCATTCAGCTTGCATGGGATGGAATGGATACTGGAATGTGGCGATGTCGCTATTAGCAGGCCCCTTTATTTGATTTTGACGGTGAGGACAGGAAAGGTCATTGGCAACTTAAGTACTTGAGTTTTTGTTGGTCTAGTGGAATTTGGAGAACCTACACACCACCAAATAATGGATAGGATCATAGGTGTCGGGACCCTGGAAATGGGGTACCCTAACTTGGGCCCTAAACTACTTAGCAACAAGGCCTACGACGACGTCGGCCCGGCTCTGCAGCCCGGCAAAGGCCCGTCACGACGACTCCTTCCTTGGAACCCATCCCGCTCGAGGTAGACGACCACCCTCGAGCAGGGATGTCCGTGACGATCGAGCCTAACCGAGCTCGAGGTTTACAACTACCCTCGAGCGGGGATCTCCGTCTCGTACGAGGGTCGGCTAGCTCGAGCATGCGGTCCATGCTCGAGCCCGCCACGCCGGGAACGACGCCCTCGCTCTGTGATCTATCACTTCAAGACATGATGTCGTCCCTCCACAGTCAAAAAGCGGGGAAATCGCTGCGTCATGTCACCACCCACGCCACGGAGAAGACATCGGTCAAATCCAATCGCACAGTGGGCTTCTGAGCGCCACGCCGCACGGCAAACCTAACCTGGCAGTAACACTGTGCCAACCACTCCTTTGACTCCGCCCGCCTCGGATGCGCCACTGCCCTCGAAAGCAACCCTCGAAGGAAGCTACCGAACCCAGACCCAGGCAGCCGTACGAAGACCTCTACCCTCGAAGCTGTGGACCGTCACTCGAGGACGTTACGTCAACTGTCGCCATGCCGTCAGCCGGAGTAGGAAGGCGCGATTCCCGCCCGCGTGGTACACGGCATGGGCAGCACAGTGCACCAAACGACGTCAGCGCCACGACCACGTCACGACACGAACGCATGTATCCGTTCCCTCCTCCTTGGTCTATAAAAGGGGGAGGGAAGCTCATGCAAAGGAAGAAAGAAAAAAACGAGAAGAACACGAGTTCATACCCACTCTAGAACGCACCCACACACCATAGCCTGGGACTTAGGAGCTTATCTCCTTCTCCCACCTTGCTTGTAAACCCCTACCACAAGCAACACGTAACCAGGTGCATCGCACCACTGCTGGACGTACGGCCCCGTGGCCGGAACCAGGATAAAACCCTTGTCTCTCGCCCTCGCCATCGGGGAAACGAGTGGTTAGCACCGCAATCACTCGTCGGTGCCGGTGCGACCAAATCAGGCACCGACAGTTGGCGCGCCAGGTAGGGGACCAGCGCTGCGCTACTCCCTTTCCCGATGGCGAACTCCGACGAAGGACGGCCTCCGCTGGGCGAGAGCGATCTGCTCCCAGCGGGGCAGGAGATCCGGTTCGGGAGCCTGCGGTTCCAAACATGTGGCGACGATTACCACATGCGCATCCTCCAAGAGGATCCCAGCGACCAACCGGAGCCTCGTCACCAGCTTCCGGCGGCACCACGACGACGGAGTCGTCCAGGACCTCGTGCACGACGAGCACGCGCCGCGAGGCGCGCCGCCGACGTCGGCAACCCCCATCCCACGAGGGAAGGGGACGCCCTGCGGTCAGGGTCACAGGAGAGGGCTGCTCCCTTCCTCCCAGGGCCCATGACTCCACCACGCGCTACGACGGCGCATTTCTATCCCTACGGGCTACGTAACTCCGCGGATGCGTATGCCCCCTCCATCCGCACTACTATGAGTGCGTATGGCGACCAACCTGGTTGCCACCCCGTCTCCGAGGAAGACTTCGCCGACCCATTACCCGCCGTTTCCCGCATAGAGTCCGATGATAGACACGCATTTACGCGTACACACCTTGGTTGGGACTACTCGGGTCTCCGCGACCCAGAGGCCTTTATTGCCTTTCAAACAGCGGCGGATTACTGCTTCGGGTATTCCGATGATGAGTACGACCCAACCAAGGAGTGTTTCGTCATCAACGACGGACAGCTCAGCGAAGGATCGACGTCCGACGACGACGGCGGAGGTGACGGCCAGGGGGACAACGATGGCGTAGATCTGACAGGCGCGCAGCCGTCGGACCCATCGGATCACTCTCCTTCCGAGGACGAGCGGGATCCGCGCCATCGGCCACGAGCTAGTGGTGACGTTTCGCCACCAGCGCGCTCCGACCGCGAACCAGCCAAGCAAGACGACGAACGCGGCACGGACGCCCGACACGCGGGACGAGTGGCTCAGGCCCGCATCATCGCCGAGGGCAAAGATGACGATCTCGCCCCCAGAACGAGCCAGAAGCTCATCGCGGCGGCCGCGCTGCTCCGAGCCATGCCGGAGGCAGCCACCCCCGAAGGGCGAAAACTGCACCTCGAGGCTCAAAAGCTGGTCGAGCATGCTGCCCGACAGCATGCCGAGAGCTCGGCCTCCCGCCTTCGACGCTCCTCAGCCTCGAAGGGCGAACGGGGAGGGGAATCCTCGGTACGCTCACCCCGACCCAACGGCAGGGCGCGAGCACAATCCCGGGGCAACTCCCGCCGCGACACGGCGCGACGCCACGCCAGCGAGCCACGTGCGCTCGAAACACGAACGTTTCCAGCAAGGGAACCCGCGAGGTCACGCCTCCGGGACACCCGTGGCACGGACGATGATGGCGACGCTCGCAATACCCTGAACGAAATCAGGCGGCGAGAGGGAGCCTGGACCCACCAGCGCGAGCGCACCGACGTAGGGCGGAACCGGGATGCGGCCCCAGAGCCAGCAGGCACGCGGGTGTTCAGCTGCAACATCCGCACTGCCCCGATTCCCCCCCGTTTCCGACAGCCTACAACCATCACCAAGTACTCTGGGGAAACGGACCCCAGGGTATGGCTCAACGACTACCGCCTAGCGTGCCAGCTCGGCGGCGCCACAGACGACGCCATGATTATCCGCAATCTGCCACTCCACCTGGCAGATTCCGCGCGGACATGGCTCGAGCACCTGCCCCCAAACCGGATCCGCGACTGGGATGACCTGGTCGAGACCTTCGTGGGAAATTTCCAGGGCACCTACGTGCGCCCCGGAAACACGTGGGACCTTCGGGGGTGCAGGCAAAAACCTGGCGAGTCGTTGAGGGATTTCATCCGGCGCTTCTCCAAGCGCTGCACCGAGCTCCCCAACATCTCCGACCACCAAATCATCCACTCTTTCCTCGAAAGCACCACCTGCTATAGCTTGGTGTGCAAGTTGGGGAGGAGCCCACCCCCCGACGCGAACCGGCTATTCGAGATAGCCTCGAAGTACGCCTCGGGGGAAGAGGCGGCCAACGCCATCTTCAACGACAAAAAGGGGAAACGCCCCGAGGAAGCGTCCGCGGAGGACGATAAGGCGAAGGGCCCCTCGAAAAAACGAAAACACGGCAAGAAGGGAAAGAAGCCCCGGGCCCCCCGCGGGACGGGCGACGTCGAGGACGAGGCCCTCGCGGTCGACCCTAACCACAAGGGACCTCGAGGTCCCCCGCGTGGTGGGGGTGTTTTCGACGACCTCCTCAAGAAGCCGTGCCCTTACCACAAGACCGCAGTCGCTCACACCCTCGAGCAGTGTGAGATGCTGCGGAAGTTCTACAACCGCATCCCTCGAAAGGATGGCGGTCCGCCCAAGGATGGTGGAGCCAAGGATGACGACGGATATCCCGAGGTGGAACACGTGTTCTTCATCACGGGAGGTCCAGCGGCTAACTTGAAGCCTCGGCAGCGGAGGAGGGAACGCCGAGAGGTCATGCTGGTCCGCCCAGCGACCCCCTCGTACCTCGACTGGTCATCGGAGACCATCTCGTTCGGTCGCGAAGACCATCCCGACCATATCCCGAACCCCGGGCAGTATCCTCTCGTCGTCGACCCCGTCATCGGCAACACGCGCTTCTCCAAGGTGCTCATGGATGGCGGCAGCAGCCTCAACATCCTGTACGCTCCAACTTTGGAGCTTATGGGGATCAGCACCAACGAGCTGCGGCCCAACAAATCCTCCTTCCACGGGGTCGCGCCCGGAAAGCGCGTCCAAACCCTCGGGCAGATCGACCTGCCCGTCTGCTTCGGAACCCCGGCAAACTTTCGCAAGGAAGTGCTCACCTTCGAGGTCGTGGGCTTCAAGGGAGCCTACCACGCCATTTTGGGAAGGCCGTGCTACGCTAAGTTCATGGCCATCCCCAACTACACCTACCTCAAGATGAAGATGCCAGGGCCTCACGGAGTCATCACGGTCGGTCCGACGGTCGAGCACGCCTACGTGTGCGACATCGAGAGCATTGAGCTCGCAGAGGCTCTTGCCCTCGATGAGACCCTCGTGGCAGATCTCGAAGCAATCGTCAACACGCTCCCTGATGCCAACGAACGGCAGCAGGGGAGCTTCGCGCCCGCTGAGGACACCAAGACTGTTCCCCTCGACCCCGATAGCTCCGACGGCAGGGTGTTGAGGATCAGCTCTTCCCTCAGTGACAAATAGGAAGTGGTGCTCGTCGACTGCCTCCGCGCTCACGCAGACATCTTCGCGTGGAGCCCCTCGGACATGCCAGGCATTCCGAGGGAGGTCGCCGAGCACTCTCTTGATATCCGCCCCCACTCCAAGCCGGTCAAGCAACGTCTCCGTCGTTTCGACGAAGCGAAACGGCGGACGATCGGTGAGGAGGTACGCAAGCTTTTGGAGGCCGGATTCATCAAGGAGGTGTTTTACCCCGAGTGGTTAGCAAATCCTGTGCTAGTAAAAAAGAAAAGTGGAAAGTGGAGAATGTGTGTAGACTACACCAGCTTGAATAAAGCGTGCCCAAAAGTCCCATTTCCCTTACCACGCATAGACCAAATTGTGGATTCCACGACGGGATGCGAACTTTTATGTTTCCTTGATGCGTATTCCGGTTACCATCAGATCAAGATGAAGGAGTCCGACCAGCTCGCGACTTCCTTCATCACTCCTTTCGGCATGTACTGCTACGTTACGATGCCCTTCGGCCTTCGAAACGCCGGGGCCACGTATCAACGCTGTATGCTCCACGTCTTCGGGGATCATATAGGTCGTATCGTAGAAGCGTATGTCGACGACATTGTCGTAAAAACCAGGAAGGCGGACGACCTGGTGCACGACCTCGAGGTCGTCTTTGGCTGCCTCAGGGCGCACGAAGTAAGACTCAACCCCGAGAAGTGCGTCTTCGGTGTGCCTCGAGGCATGCTCCTGGGTTTCATTGTCTCCGAACGAGGCATCGAGCCCAACCCCGAGAAAGTCACGGCCATCCAACAGATGGAACCGATCCGTGACCTGAAGGGCGTACAGAGGGTGATGGGGTGCCTAGCGTCCCTAAGCCGCTTCATATCTCGTCTCGGAGAGAAGGGGTTGCCTCTGTATCGACTTTTGAGGAAGTCAGAGCACTTCACCTGGACTGCGGAGGCTCAGGAAGCTCTTGACCGACTCAAAATTGCGTTAACAAACACGCCGATCCTTACCTCACCGAAAGAGGGCGAACCTCTCCTCCTCTATGTCGCAGCAACGACTCAAGTCGTCAGCGCGGTCATAGTGGTAGAAAGGAACGAGGAAGGACACTCTCTGCCAGTCCAGCGACCGGTGTACTACATTAGCGAGGTCCTATCTGAGACCAAAACGAGGTATCCCCACATCCAGAAGCTGGTCTACGCCATCGTGCTGGCTCGACGCAAGCTGCGACACTATTTCGAGGCCCACCCGGTGACCGTCGTGTCGTCCTTTCCGCTGGGC
Organism: Digitaria exilis; assembly: GCA_015342445.1. Classification (NCBI taxonomy): domain Eukaryota; kingdom Viridiplantae; phylum Streptophyta; class Magnoliopsida; order Poales; family Poaceae; genus Digitaria; species Digitaria exilis. The sequence goes on along the minus strand of JACEFO010003286.1, from coordinate 231,576 downwards.
GAAATCATCCGGAACCGCGAGGTCTCTGGGCGAATCTCGAAATGGTCGACGGAGCTGATGGGGGAAACCCTCGCTTACGCACCGAGGAAAGCCATCAAGTCCCAGACTTTGGCTGACTTCGTGGCTGAGTGGACCGACACCCAGCTCCCTCCCTCGAAGTCCAGCCTCGACTGCTGGGAAATGTACTTCGATGGGTCGGTGATGAAGACCGGCGGTGGCGCCGGCCTACTCTTCATCTCACCCCGCGGGGAGCACGTTCGATACGTTGTGCGGCTCAACTTCCCTGCGTCCAACAACATGGCCGAATATGAAGCGCTTCTTGCTGGCTTGAAAATCGCACTCGAGCTCGGCATTAAGCGCCTCGACATTCGCGGCGACTCGCAACTGGTCGTCGATCAAGTGATGAAGGAATCGAGCTGCCACGACGAAAAAATGGCGGCGTACTGCCAGGCGGTACGTAAGCTCGAAGACAAGTTCGACGGCCTCGAGCTTCACCACATCGCACGAAGGTACAACGAGGAAGCCGATGAATTGGCGAAGATCGCGTCGGGGCGAGCCCCCGTTCCCACGAACGTCTTTGCCAAGGACATCGACGTACCCTCGATTACCCTCACCGCCTCGACCCAAGCCTCGACCGTACCCGACGCTCAACCGTCCGCCCTCGACCCCACGAGCGCGGAGCTCTGGGCGGACGAGGACGAGCCTATGGGATACGAAGCCTGCTCAGGAGATGAGGACGAGGCGGAGGCAATGGAAATCGACGAGGTTTCGGCACCTCGAGATTGGCGGAGCCCGTACCTCGATTGGCTCGACGGAGGCGTCTTGCCTAGCGATCGAACGGAGGCAAGGCGCGTAGCGAGGAAAGCCAAGCGGTTCCTTATCATCGAGGGGGAGCTGTACCGACGGGGAGCCTCGGGGGTCCTGCAACGCTGCATCCCGATACCCGAAGGAAAAGAGCTTATCCTTGACATTCACGCGGGCGTATGCGGGCATCACGCCGCTCCACGAACGCTCGTGGGTAACGCCTTTCGACAAGGCTTCTACTGGCCCACTGCCGTGGCGGACGCCACGGAGGTGGTACGGACCTGCGAAGGGTGCCAGTTCTACGCGCGCAAGACGCACCTACCCGCTCAGGCGTTGCAAACCATCCCCATTACGTGGCCTTTTGCCGTATGGGGCCTCGACCTTGTCGGGCCAATGGCGAAGGCACCCGGGGGCTTCACGCACCTGCTGGTGGCCATCGACAAATTCTCCAAATGGATCGAGGCTCGACCCATCAGCAGGATCAAGTCTGAGCAGGCGGTGCTCTTCTTCACCGATATAATCCATCGGTTCGGGGTTCCCAACTCCATCATCACCGACAATGGTACGCAATTCACAGGAAAGAAGTTCTTAAAGTTCTGCGACGATTTCCATATCCGAGTGGATTGGTCAGCAGTGGCTCACCCACAGACGAATGGCCAAGTAGAACGTGCCAATGGCATGATTCTACAAGGCCTAAAGCCCAGAATTCACAACAAACTGAAGAAGTTTGGACACAAGTGGGTGCAAGAGCTACCATCGGTGATTTGGAGTCTGAGAACGACCCCAAGCAGAGCAACAGGATTCTCCCCATACTTCCTCGTCTTTGGGGCAGAGGCCATCCTCCCTACGGATCTGGAATATGGGTCCCCTAGGCTCCGAGCGTACCAAGAGCAGCGAAATTGCCAAGCTCGAGAGGACTCGCTCGACCAGGTCGACGAGGCTCGAGACGTGGCTTTACTCCACTCGGCAAGGTACCAGCAGAGCCTACGTCGACAACAGGCTCGAAGGATCCGGCACCGAGATCTCTGCAAAGGAGACCTCGTATTGAGGCTTCGACAGGACAACCGAGGGCGGCACAAGCTCTCACTCCCGTGGGAGGGGCCATACATCGTCGCCGAAGTTCTCAAGCCCGGAACGTACAAGCTAGCTGACGAGGGCGGGCACGTCTTCACGAACGCCTGGAACATCCAACAGCTACGTCGTTTCTATCCCTAGAGTGGCCCCGCGGCCCTCGAAATCTTTGTACATACTCTAGTTTTGTGCAAGTTCTTTTGAATTAAGTATCGACGCTGTTACCCCCACAGTTTGGAAGAAATTAAAACGAACTTTTATTCTTTTCAAGCTTCGAGGGAGGTTTGGCTCTACCCTCGGTAGAGCCATCCCTCCCTCGGGGGCTACATGGGGGCTAACCCTCGAAAAAATCGTCGCTTTTCAAAAGAAAAATCCTTTGCGAAACCTCGAAGGAGACACGCTAGGCGTGAAACGGACATGGGCAGGGTCGCCTGAGCCGAGTGTTCGCTTACGCCTCGAGGCTACGGCAACACCTCACTTCCCTCCGCCCAAGTCATTCACGTACGAACGATCCTAGCAACGCTCTCCCCTCGAGGCACAAGCATCGGACTAATGCATGTCGCGAAGGCACCGCATAAAAATAACATCACGTTTAAAGCAAAATAAACGATGTTCAGTAAGATACGAGCAAATCAGTCTTACAAAAAAGGAGTTCGAAATCCTAATCTACTTCTTTACAATCGGGCTCGATGGCCCGAGATTTTCAGGGATCGCCCCCACCGCCAAGGTCGTCCCAGCCGCCGCCGTCCTCGCCAGGAAAGAGGGCGCCCTCGAAGTAGCCGGCAAGCACTCGCGCCGTCCCGTCAGCAGCAGCATCGGCCTCGTCCATCGCCGCCACCGCCTCCTCGTCGTTGAGGTTGTCGGCGACGACGTACCCAGCGGCGAGCTTCGAGAGGTCCGCTTGGTAGTGGGTCGTAACCACTCCAAGCGCCTTCCGAACTCCGAGCAGAAGGGCTTCCTTCACGCGCGAAGTGAAGTGGCCCCCAAGCGCTCGAACGCGGCTTGCGAGGGTGCTCCCAAACTGCAGGCCGGGACCAGCAATCTTGTTGCAGGCGGCCAAGGCCGCCTGCACCAGCTCATCGAGCTCGCGCTGAGTCTCCGTCTGCGCCACCAGCACGGCCTCCTTCGACTCGGTCTCGGCCTGAAGCGCCTGCTTCAATGCTGCACCAACAAGAGTCAGCCAAAAAGCAACAAAACGAAAGGGTCAGAGCTCGAGCCAAATCAGCTTACCCTCGACCTGTCCCTGAGCAGCCTCGAGGGCCCTCTCCGCCTCCTGGGCCCGCTGCTCCACCTCTCGCGCCTGCCGCTCCGCCGTGGCCCGAGCAGTCTACTCCCGCTCGAGCCGGTCTCGAGCCTCGACCGCGAGACGCCGCTCCTCCGCGACCGCCAGCTCCGCCGCGCGACGCGCAGCCCGCTCGTTCTCCAGCCAGTCATTGCGGGTCGCGAGCTGCTCGCGGAGGGCGCTGGCCGAGCCTTCGAGGCAAGCGATGACCTCGCCCTTCTCCCGATCCTGGGCAAGGGCCTGGTCCCGAGCACCTCGAAGGGCGTCCAGCTGGCGGTCTCGAGCCTCGAGCGCCCCGGACAAGCGACGGAGCTCCAGCGATAACTCCGCAATCTGGTCGTTCTTCGCGAGCGCCTGTTTGCGGAGTTCCTGCGGAAAGAAAAAGAGATAAGCCTTCTTTGAAAAAATAAGGCATGGCAAAAACATCACTTACACCGAGACGTACCCGGTGGACCTTGCCGACATCGTCGTGAAGACGGAGGATGTCCTGCAGCGCCCTGCGAACGTCCAAGCCGTGTGACGACTGGACCTCCCACAGAGTCTCCTCTGCCACGGCTTCGTCGACGAACCGCTGGGGAAGCACGCTGCGGGCTTGCCACGTCTCCGCGTTTCCACGGGCATGCGCCTCGTAGGACCAGGCCGCCGATGGCCCTGGCTGAACCGTGATGAGAGTCGACGGCGCGGCCCCGCCACTCTCGCGCCCTTGCGTCACGGGGGCCCCAACCCCCAGGGCCTCCGCCAGCTCCGTCAAGTGGGGGAACCCGCCGCCATGGGTTCGCCTTTTGCCCCCCTCATGCGGAGGGACCACCACGGCGTCCGCCTCCACGGGCGCCGCAGACGGCTCCTCGACGCGAAGAGCCTCCCCAGGCGCGGGGTTGGCTTCCTCGGGCCGAGCTGCCTCGACGTGGGGCTCGACCGCGCCCTCGAGGAGCTGAGGCGGCCTTGGCCCCTCGAGGACCGGAGGCGCCTCCTCGCGCGGCTGCTGCCGGGCCTGTAGTTCCGCCTGGGTGTCGAAAAACGTAACAAAGTCCTCCACGACTTCGTTCGTCGGGCCCAAGAGCTGCGAGGACGGGTGCGGCGACGAGCTAGACCCGATCTTGAGGGCCTTGGTTGGCGCGAGGGAAGGCGTGCTCCGCCCCCCAGAGCGACTGTGACACGAAAAGAAACTCGGTTAGAGGCAAAAAACGAAACACCAACGACAAGCAAGCGACAAGGAAAACTTACCGCACGAAGGGGAGTTTCCGTTTTGGCCTCGAGGCCGGAACGGGAGCTGCCCCCGGGACCTCGCCTCCCGTGGCCGCGACGGTTTCCCCTTGAGGAGCCGTCCTCGAGGCCTCGTCTCCCGCGGAGACGACGGTTCCCCCCTGGGGGGTTACCCTCGAGGCCTCCTCACCCCTCGTAGAGTCGACGGGCTCTACTTGGGGGACTTCCGCTTCCGCCCCACGGGCCGGGGCCTCCTCGACGGCGCTCGGCCGCTCGGGGACCTCGCCTCCACCCCGAGGTTCCTCGAGGGCAGCCGGTGCTGCCCCCGATGGACCCTCAGAGGAAGGCCCCGCGGTCGACGGAGGGGCCTCATCTTGGCCCTGGGTTCCCTCGGGACGCTCGACGTAAGGCACCGCGGTCGACGGCGGTGTCCCGAGGTCGATGACCTCCTCGCCACCGCCCCCAGACGCCGCAGCAGGGGCGGGCCCACCGATGGGAAGCTCGAACGGGGACGGGCTCCTCGCCCCGCCGTCTTCGTCAGATCCATCACGGTCGGTGGAGGATTCTGGCGCGGAAAGCGGTGAGAGCCCCCGCCTCGCCCGCTCGCGGTTCTCCGCCTCGAGCTTCTGCCTCTTCCGCTCCTTCCGCTGCAATCGAGCCTCCCTCCGAGCCTTGGCCTCCTTCGCCTTCTCGGCGAGGGCGCGGTTGACGGCCTTGTCCTCAGGGACGGGAGGCTTGGAGTAGTGGCCACGCGATACGCCCTGCAAGGCACCATTCGTAAGGTCGGAAACACGAGAACAAAACCCAAAAAAGCAAAAGCAAAGATCGAGGATCACTTACGAGGCTCACATAGCCATCCTCGGGCCGCATCGGCACTGCCCAAGGGTCGTCCGGCAGTTTGTCGACGGCGCGCCGCGCCCGCTGCACGGCGGTGGCGACGGGCAATGGCTCCGCCGCCATCACCGTGCCGGTGAGGTCGGCATCGGGAGTCATCTCGTACAACGAGAGCCTCCGCCGCATAAGGGGAAGCACCCGCCGCCGGTGGAAGTGGGCGATGACCCCGCCAGCGGTGAGGCCGAGCCTCGAAAGCCGCTGGAGCGCGTCCACCAGCGGGTCGAGCTTCTTCTTCCGCGACGGCGGCGACACGCCAAAGTGCCAGTCGGGCTGCTTCTCCGTCAGTAGCAGGCCGGTGTAGGGCGGCAGATGTCCTCCGTCGTTGCGGAGGTAGAACCATCCCTTATCCCAGTCCTGGTTGTTGGAAACCATGGAGCTCGGGATATAGAGGTCTTTGCGCCCCTTCCGAACTTGGAGCACCAAGCCGCCGGCGCGAGCAGGGCGACGAACCCCCTTGGAGACGTACTCCAAGAAAAGCTCGCCGACGAAGAGGTGGCACCAAAGGTCCCAATGGGCCTCGATGCCGAGATAACTCTCGCAGACGGCGACGAAGACCGCCGCCTGCGAGATCGCGTTCGGCGAGAAGTTGTGCAGCTCCACCTTGTAGTGGAAGCACAACGCTCGCATGAACCTCCCCACCGGAACTCCAAAGCCCCGCTCATGGAAACGAGCGAAGCTGACGACGTAGCCCCTCGGCGGATCAGGCTCCGTAGCGGCCCCCGGCGAGATCCAGACGGGCGGCTCGCCGTCGACGTTGGGCGGCAGCACCCCGACCTCCACCAAGCTGTCCAAACAATGCTTGGTGGCGTTGGACGGCTTCCATGGCACGGGATCGGCGAACTGGGCCATGACGGAGGAGGGAGAGCTCGGACGAAGGAAGAAGACGAAGGCGAAAGCTAGGGCGAAGGGAACTGAAGGCTAAGGCGAAAACGCAAAGGGAAGCGTACCCTTGGCATGGGCACTGCCGTGCTATTTATACTCCCCCCGCGGAGCTAAGCACGGCAGGACTCCAGCCTTGGCACGACAGTCCCTAGACTGACAGCCAGGCCTGCCCCGGGAGACGTAACGGCACGGGCCGCGTCAACCGCGCAATCGAGTAACTACGCCGTAAATTTCGAGGAGTCTGGCGCGGCAGACGTGCGGTCGTGTCAAACTGCGCCCGCACGCCTCACCCGAGAAAGCGCGCCCACTTCTCCCACTTCTCCCACGATCGCACGAAACCGCGAAGTTTTCGCTACGGGTCATCATGACTCGCGCAGAACGAGGGCGCATTCAAGACGCCCACCCTCAAAGGAGGGACCTCGAAGCTCGAAGGCTCGACGATGCCCCCTCGAGGGAAAGAGGTCTCGAAAACCTCGAAAACCCACGCGGAGCGGAACCATGAAATCACGCTCGATGGTTTCTTCCTCGAATTGAAGAAGCCATCGTGCTACTGATCAGGGGTTCGAACCTTGGGCCTACGAAGGGTTTCGACAAGGGCCTCAGATCAACCGAGTCAGGGATAATCGACGGTACCCTCGAAGCTCGAACGCTCGAGGGAGCCAGCCGATTATGTTCGAGGCAGGGCAAAGTGCCTAGATCGAGGGACCCCTCGAGGGGGAGCATCGAGCCCTCGACCTCTATCGAATGAGGTCGAGTCCCATCTAGCATACTTTGCGAAAGGCTTCTACGGGCGTGTCCTGTGACCACGAGCCTACCCCTATCGGATGGGGTATGGACGTCCGCTCGAACCACCCGTTAACAGCTCAACCAGGCACCCGTGGCTCGATCCCACCGAGGGAAGCATGGGTCGCCTCCTCCTCAGCACCCTCAAACAGGGGCTCGAGGCACGTAGAAAGCTCGAAATCCCCCCTACTTCAGGCACAGTGGACGAACCCACACTGGAGGAAGCAGCAAATGCTCTGTGCATCAGGCTGAGACCTTGAGAGAGTGTCAACCACTCTCCCAAGGCCTCGGGGGCTACACCCGCGGGTGCGCTAGCGCGCCCCCACGGACTCCCGGAACCCACGAAGAAACGAAGGCCTCGAAAGCCTCGGCGAACTCCAGCCTTCGCAGGATGAAAACCTCATCCCTGCGAAGGCTCGGGGGCTACTGTCGGGACCCTGGAAATGGGGTACCCTAACTTGGGCCCTAAACTACTTAGCAACAAGGCCTACGACGACGTCGGCCCGGCTCTGCAGCCCGGCAAAGGCCCGTCACGACGACTCCTTCCTTGGAACCCATCCCGCTCGAGGTAGACGACCACCCTCGAGCAGGGATGTCCGTGACGATCGAGCCTAACCGAGCTCGAGGTTTACAACTACCCTCGAGCGGGGATCTCCGTCTCGTACGAGGGTCGGCTAGCTCGAGCATGCGGTCCATGCTCGAGCCCGCCACGCCGGGAACGACGCCCTCGCTCTGTGATCTATCACTTCAAGACATGATGTCGTCCCTCCACAGTCAAAAAGCGGGGAAATCGCTGCGTCATGTCACCACCCACGCCACGGAGAAGACATCGGTCAAATCCAATCGCACAGTGGGCTTCTGAGCGCCACGCCGCACGGCAAACCTAACCTGGCAGTAACACTGTGCCAACCACTCCTTTGACTCCGCCCGCCTCGGATGCGCCACTGCCCTCGAAAGCAACCCTCGAAGGAAGCTACCGAACCCAGACCCAGGCAGCCGTACGAAGACCTCTACCCTCGAAGCTGTGGACCGTCACTCGAGGACGTTACGTCAACTGTCGCCATGCCGTCAGCCGGAGTAGGAAGGCGCGATTCCCGCCCGCGTGGTACACGGCATGGGCAGCACAGTGCACCAAACGACGTCAGCGCCACGACCACGTCACGACACGAACGCATGTATCCGTTCCCTCCTCCTTGGTCTATAAAAGGGGGAGGGAAGCTCATGCAAAGGAAGAAAGAAAAAAACGAGAAGAACACGAGTTCATACCCACTCTAGAACGCACCCACACACCATAGCCTGGGACTTAGGAGCTTATCTCCTTCTCCCACCTTGCTTGTAAACCCCTACCACAAGCAACACGTAACCAGGTGCATCGCACCACTGCTGGACGTACGGCCCCGTGGCCGGAACCAGGATAAAACCCTTGTCTCTCGCCCTCGCCATCGGGGAAACGAGTGGTTAGCACCGCAATCACTCGTCGGTGCCGGTGCGACCAAATCAGGCACCGACAATAGGATCATGTGTAAGCATGCATCTCTATTCAACGTTCTGTGGGTTGGCGAGACCGAGTCAGACAATCACCGAAATTTTACCAGCATGGGAAACCAATTGTAGGGATTTGAAACCACTGTGTTGACCTGACCTACGAAATGTCATGCAGCAGCACAAACAACGCTCTGACTGTAGATATGTAGTCCTGATCATGTAAACTCCTCAAGGCCATATCTAGTCACCCTTGTGACCTTTTGGTTCCATGGCTAGATATAGAAACTAGGAAAACCATGTATCTCTTCTGCTCTACCATGACCATGACTCTTTGCCACAAAAGATGGCGTTCTAGAACGTTAGGTTATCTCTTTGAAAAATGTCAAGGTTAGAAAATATCTTGTCAAATTTAATCGATGCACGGTTTATTCATGAACTTCCCTCTTCAACATTTTTCAACGTTTACCTGGTCTTTAATACGCCATTCAACCCTATCCATTATTTAACATTTTACTTATTTGATGCTTTCTTTCTAGAGAGACTTTTTTAACAAAATAAAATGACCTTTTTATTTTATTTCAAGACTTACATATTCGAAAAAGATAAAGGAAAGCAATTACATATTAAAAAATCAAAGGAAAGCAAGCTAGGCTTTACAAGATTGTGCTACAGAAGGAAAATACATTACCATGAAATGTAACTAGCTCCTATAATTTTTTTTAATAAAACTGGGAAGATTTATTTCCTCTAACTGTAAAAATAGGGGTACAAACTATCAAAAATGCATTATAGATACAAAATCCAAGTGTGTCTAATATACTAACTGAAAAGCTTTAGAAATAAATTAAATCAGTACCTACAGAGGAAGATAAATGAACAAAAATGAAAAACTTTTACTAAAGACCATTTTTCATCACTAGCCCTCGTAAAACCTCACAGAGTAGGAAAGATTAGATGAACCTCAAATAATAGCACGCTGCACGCCCAATGTGGAAACAGAGTTAGAACTTGGAAGAGGCGGTGGTGCGGGCTGTGCAGAGGACCCGCGTCAGCGTCACGGCCGGCGGTCGTACTGACCACACCCCACCGTATGACATATAGGACTTCGCCGCCACACTCGGTATTTCCCCCAACCAACCAGCCCACCCATTCCTTCTTTCCCCTCCTCCCGCCGCAGCTGCTCCCCGCTTCCCGTTCCGCACCACCGCGTCGTCGCTTCCCTCTGTTTCCTACCGCGCCCGTCTCCGATCCTGCTCATGGCGACCCGTTGATTACCCTGTACTTGCTGGTACCATCTCCCTGGCCGTGAGTACCTCTTGCCCCTCTTTCTTGCAAGAATCAACTCTTTTTCTTACTGCAATACTGCTCCTATTTTGGTTCTCTTTCTTTCTTTGTTTGTTTCTTTCGTCCTTGTTTATTATGAGTTTTAAAGGCGTTCTTGATGTGATCAAAGTTGCTAACTGGAAGCATGTAATCTTGTTGTCTGTTGATGGATTTCTAAAAGTAAAAGGACGCGTTTGATTCTTTAGAAGAAAACATGCTTTGTTCATGTTGTAATGCTGTTGAGAACTCGGGTGTGGAAAATTGGTTGGGTAATAAGCAGCCGCCTGTGGAGAAGCCCAGGATTTGCGGTGCCAGGTGATGTTAGAACTTAGAAGGGAAAACATAGGATTATGCCTTTTTGCGTACTGACATGGTTTCTGCCAATTGTGAGTTTTCGTTATTGGATCACTGTGGGTACTGCAATAATTTCGCTTGTAGCAAAATCTGCAGTGGTCTGTTGGAGGTCTGATCAACATTTGTGTTTCTTTTGCCCTAAAAAAACATTTGGGTTTCTTTTTCCCTCCCAAAAGAAAGGAGTGTCGTTGAATATTTGTATAAAAGTGAATGGAGTGTGTTTGTCTTGGCGTTTCTGGTGATATTGGACTCCGATAATCAATCCCACCCAGCGTGTTTAATTTAGATATTACTCTCGCTTAGTTTATTATAATTTTTCCTCAATACCTGGTCACTACTTGGTCTTGTCTTTTCTTGCATAGAACATGGCAATTAGTTAGAGGCATTGAGTCAATATCGCGTAATTTAGACATGCTTAATGCTTGCCATGTTCTTGAAGCTGCATGCTAGTTGCGAATATTTTTCTAAAAGCCATTTTTATCTTGTGTCGGAAGCATGCTTCAAAGAATTTTATTTCCACCTTGCTTGGATTAAATGTGGCTATATGTTCAGCTGTTCAAATCATCTATTGATGTGGGCTTCCCCAAAGACTGCCCATTAACTTTTATCTGTGGAATAATCGAAGGAAGAATGGTGCTTTCTGTTTATCTAGACAACTGAAATTGTGCTGACCAGTAGCTTTATATATCCCCAACAATGCGTTGGGTACTTGTGTTTCATGTGATTAGCTGACATACTATTTTGTTATTTCAGGCATCAGAACGGTCGCTAAATTTAACGGTTATTTCAGGCATCAGAGGGTTTTCTCGATCAATTCAATCAGAGGAAGCTGCAAACTGATTTTGAGTTATCTGAAATTCTGAACCAGTTTAGCATAAAAGGTCCAGAGGTGTTTGGGAAAAGACATGTCTTTTGTTAGGCGAGCAGACTCATCAACGGCTTACACAGATAACCTTTACATTCACAAATTTGCGGCACCAAGTTCAAACTTCGCCGCTCGAAGATTTTCCTCTGATACACAGTTGTTTCGTTACGGTCCTGAACCATACAGTGGTGAGTATGGGCACATGGGTTTGACTGGATCGCCATCTGCTGCATTTCAAAACTCGTTTTGCAGTCAGCAGGCTTCACTAACACCATACCATGTAACTTCTGATGGACGATCTCTGAGTGTTGAAGATACTCAGTCCAACTCATGCTCTGATGCAGCAAAAGAGTCACCAGTGGTCTCTAATATCTCTCTGCAGAACTCTCAGTCTGTATCAGATACTCAAAGCTCTGAAATTGAAGTAGAGTTTGATGAAGACGAGATTAGATTGAAGCTTCAGGAGCTGGAGCATGCTTTACTAGATGATGGTGATGAGATATTGTTTGAAATTTCACAGGCAGGTAGTATAAATGATGAATGGGCTGATCCCAAGAAGAATGTATTGCTTCCAAATTCACCAAAAGAATCAGAATCAAGCATCAGTTGTGCTGTTAGCAACAGTGGAGCTGCACAGACTCCAAAACAGATGCTCTTTGACTGTGCTGCAGCATTATCCGAATATAACATAGATGAAGCACAGGCGATCATATCGGGCCTCCGTCAGACGGTGTCAATTCAAGGGGACCCTTCTCAGAGGATTGCAGCGTACCTTGTGGAGGGACTTGCTGCAAGAATAGTTGCTTCAGGGAAAGGCATCTACAAGGCCTTGACTTGCAAGGATCCTCCAACTCTTTATCAGCTGTCAGCAATGCAAATCCTGTTTGAAATATGCCCGTGCTTCCGTTTGGGTTTCATGGCTGCTAATTATGCCATACTTGAAGCCTGCAAGGGTGAAGAAAGATTGCACATTATTGACTTTGACATCAATCAGGGCAGCCAATACATTACATTGATACAATTTCTGAAAAACAATGCAAACAAGCCACAACATTTGAGGATAACTGGCGTTGATGATCCTGAGACGGTGCAGAGGCCAATTGGAGGTCTGAAGGTTATTGGGCAACGCCTAGAGCAGCTTGCAGAGGACTGTGGGGTATCTTTTGAGTTCAGGGCAGTAGGTGCTAATCTCGGGGATGTTACACCTGCAATGCTAGATTGTCGTCCTGGGGAAGCACTTGTTGTCAATTTTGCATTCCAGCTGCACCACCTTCCTGATGAAAGTGTTTCGATTATGAATGAAAGAGACCAGCTCCTTCGCATGGTAAAGAGCCTCAAACCAAAGCTAGTGACCCTAGTTGAACAGGATGCCAATACTAATACTGCGCCCTTTCTGACAAGGTTAGTGATAATATACCCAGGGTTATGTTGTTTGGCTTCACCTCCTTTTTCAATTTCAGTTGTTAACTCCTTACCAGTAGTACTGATTAACATCTGCCTTTCACAGGTTCCGGGAAGTCTATGATTACTACTCCGCACTTTTTGATTCTCTTGATGCTACACTTCCAAGGGAAAGTCCGGATAGAATGAATGTGGAGAGACAGTGCCTTGCACGAGAAATTGTTAACATCTTAGCTTGTGAAGGTCCTGATCGTGTGGAGAGGTACTCCCTAGAGCTGGCTCTCTAGTCATGCATCTTGCTTTTCGAGAATACGCAGGAGAGCTACGTATCTTTGTATTAAGCAGATAAAACCAAGTTTTAGTCATGCATATTGCAAATTTCCTTTTTTTTTTCTGAAAACATGTGAATCCTGGCAATGTTCTAAAAGGTTAAAACTAACAGTGAAGTTGTTTATGCTGCAGGTATGAAGTTTCTGGGAAATGGAGAGCAAGAATGACAATGGCTGGCTTCACACCATGTCCATTTAACAGCAATGTCATCAGTGGAATAAAGTCGATATTGAAATCCTACTGCGATAGGTACAAGTTCGAGGAGGACCACGGAGGACTCCACTTCGGCTGGGGGGAGAAGACTCTCATCGTCTCCTCTGCGTGGCAATAGAGCTCGCTGGTAGAATTGCATTAGTATTGCTTATTTTAGGAGTTTCTGATGCAGACTGTAAAAAGATGCGAACCGCTGGCCTGATAACTGAACCTTATCTAATCGTAGATGTCTCTGCTTGTCAGAATAATTGAGTCTCGCTGATTACCCCGGTACTATGTATCATCTTGTCGCATGATTGATTTGTATTTAGGACAGAATCATAACATGTCGACTCTGCTTTGTGTATAATCATATAACACGTTGACTCTGCTTCGTGTATAAACTTAAGTACTGTTGGAGCCAGTGTTGTATTGTATACATCGGGGAACTAGATAGGAGTATGAACTGACATGCGTGGCTGCGTCCAAAGAATTCCGAATGCACTGGCGGAATCCTTATCAGATTTTCATGATTCAGTGAAAAAATTGTAAGAACAAACTTTGACTCGGCAACAGATTTGACACCACTCAATGCCCAGTAACCAAGGATGAAGAACAATCACTCAGGTAATCCAATCAAATTGTCACGTAATTACAACAATACTCCGTACAACATCTTCAAAATCGTACAGAGCTTTTGTACAAGCTTATGAAAGCTAGATCAAGGCTATACAGGTAATCCAGTTCAGAAATACTCCAGGTATTTACTCACGAGAATCTAATATGTTCCGCCATATTAGGGTATGAACTCAATCATGTGGTTAGGGTAGGCTGTGCCGTGAATTCAACGAACTATAATTAGTACTTGGTTGCATTTTGACTCGCTTAGTGGATTCAAATAGTCTGACAAGTGATGGGAGCGGTCGTGGAACAGGGATATTCCTTGACCTGTAAAGCCTCTTCAAACTTGGGCCTGTTTAGTTCGTAAAAGTCCTTTTTACTTCCTATTCATCCCCCTCACAGAACACGCATCCCCAAAAATTCCTTTTTTACCTTTCCTATTCATCTCCCTCACATAACACGCATTCCAGAAAAAAAGTACTTTTTACCAACCTCAACTAAACACGCCCCAAACATTTGGATGATCCAATGGTGCACAACGGTTCCTTTTGACAATTAGTTGTGTCTCCACTTCTGACCATGGAAAGGCTCGAGTCTTCAGAACTTATTGATTTTGACTCCATTGCACCTTCCAACTTTCCATGCTGATCAGCAGGCACTAAAATATTGCGTCGAACAGTGGGCAATGACTGAGCTTGAGATGCTTCTAATTGCCATGAGGATGCTTCATGCTGACAGGAGCCCACCTCAGGTCCAGTTTCAACGTGATCCTGATGGGAGGCTAGTGCATGCTTCATAACGCAATCTGTTGCAGGGTTTGTCTCAACGTCTTCACTATTACCACGGACCAAATCTGCTGGTGCACATGCCCTAGCTTCTTCAAGACATCCTTCTTCAACGGTGATGTGCTGATTACATAACTCTTCCCTCATTATGTCAATTGCCTGAGATCCAAACCTGGCTTTTCCAAACAATGTAATCTCTGGTTCCTCAGGTGGAGGGGACGGCACAAATTTCAGTTCAAGGGTGCTGACGTTTAAATATGTACAATCTTCACTGGAGGGCAATGAAAGATCATCCCCGTCAACAAAATCTGAGTGATCTTTGTCTGTGTACGTTTCAGAAGGAAGCACTAAACAAGGGGAGGACACTGACTTTTGAAGAGGGTCTCTGAATATTTTCCGCAATGGATCATCAGCAGTTAAGCGGGACTTGAAACAATGTTTCTTTACATAGCTGAGCTCAATGGCGAACCACGGGGGAGTTGTTGAAATGACCCACTGAGGCTGCAGAAGTTGCAGCGCTTGCTCCAACTCATCACGAGAGGAGTGAATGGAGAAACAAATATGCCAGATCCCAAACTCATCTTGCTCAGCTTCTGTTAGGCTGGGTTTCTGGCTTCGAGCACCGATTGCATACCACTGTGTTGATGGACGAATAAACAAGGGTTCTGGCTGTAGACTTGCCCTTGCCTCTTCGAGCTTAATACTTGCTTTGTCATATAACTGGTGGAATCCGACCATCTGCAAAGTTGAATTGCAACAAAAGAAGACCACAATGAATCACTCGATGCAATATAAACCGCCAGATGAATGATTACAATAAAAGGTGGATGACTCAATATCGCATACAACAAAATCTGAGTTATCGGTTCCCATAGATGAAAAAGAACCATGATGTTATGACTGAAATCATTTAATAGGCATGACAGTTACTGTTTTTCTTCCAAATGGAAATGAAACAGCTATGCTTTCATGTGTAAAATAAAGACAGTGACTGTAAATACTGTGAGTATGTGAGCAAATTTCACAATGGGCAGACTTAGTAATGCAAACTCTTGAATGCACTCCATGGACTAACATACCTGAAATCGTGACGATGGATCATCCGTGATGATTTCAGGGGCCGTGAGCGAGAGTGCTTTAAAACAATCTAATTTCCGGTCAACATAAATCTTCAATCCAAATGTCCTTGAGACCTCAACTAGGATATCCTCATGCCCAAGAAGGTCGCAAGCAAGGTAAACAAAAGGCGCATGTGGATGCTTCCATATGCACTCCATAACCTGCAATCACTGAATCATTTCTCAGTTGTAATTATCCCTGTTGTCAGAACAACATGAACAAATCTACTCTCCGAAGAAAGGGAAACCTGCTGGATTGCAGATTCCTTGCTTGGCAACTTGAGGAAGCATTTGGAAAAGGTGCAATCTAGGAACACAAAGTCAAGCCGGCAAACGTTTTCATTTCCTTTCTTCATTATATACTTCAATGGCAAATTCTGTACGCAGTCCGATGTAAGCCGACAGTCCCCTGTGTGAAGTATGGTACCAAATTGACCCTCAAATAAGAACATGACTGCCCCTGAAACCACCAAACAGGCCAAGCATAAGCCGTCTGCCTTCCCTAATTTCTCAAAACACATATTGAGCACACCGAGCTCAAATCAGATAGAACAATTGGCATATGATTTCTACTGAACAAACCACACTTCATTCTTGTACTGTAAAATAAATCACACATTCCCCCTACATTTGCTTGGCAAATAATCGATTTTTTCGCCTAGTTATCAAGTCAGTAAGTTGTACGCGCCGACTGAAATGAACCGTACTGTTGTGACATTAACAAAAGTGTAATAATGGTTTGAAACGAACAAATTACCAGGGCAGAGATTTGCGTCGTACGCGGTGACGGAGAAGGCGCCGGCGGGATCATCCACCGCCACCGTCCTCCCCACCTCCATCTCCACGAACTCCCAGCTCTCCAGCTGCACCACCACGGCCCCATTAGCAAAGATACCCCCCGAGGCCCCGACCCAGAGAGGCAGAGAATCAATTTGCCGGGGAGGCAAAACCTGAACATCACAGGGCGAGAGGGAGTGATTACCTGGGGAAAGTGGCGAAGCGCGAGGGCCAAGGTGAGGCGGGTGGCGTAGACCGTGCCGCCGTCCCCGGTGCCGGCGCCGGCGCCGACGAGGTGGTCCCGGTGCGCGTGGGTGAGGAAGCGGTGGCGCCGGTGGCGGGAGGAGGGGCCCCATGTGTCGACGGCGAAGGGGAGCCCCCGCGGCATGTCTATCGGCATCCTCCCTTAAAAAAGAGTGAATTACGGATAGGTCCTCCGCTCCTCCGGATCGCGCTCGCTTGCCTGGTAGTGGGGCCACCGTGTGGAGTGCTTCTTTGAAGGAAATCAGGAGGAGTTCGCTGCGACGGTTTTATATCCGCGCGAAAAGTCGGCTCCTTCCTCCGGAAGGAAGAGCTACGGGTTAGCGGGTTTTGGATAGTCTGTAACTGGCGTCGCCCTGTATCCATAACCCGGTAATGTTGCTTGGGCCCCCGCTGCTGGTTCTACCAGTGGGCCTGTTCCAGCTATGCTGCTGGCCGATTCAGTCACTCTTTGGGCCTTCACGAGAGGTTCTGTGATGCGATATTGTTGGCCCAAACAAAATATTTGATGGACCCGTGCGGCTGTGCTATTTTCTTTGTCCTTTCCATATTTTCCCTCCAAAAACAAGTGCTTCCCTTTTCTTTTGGACGACAGAACCAGGAGTCCAGGATAGGGTCTTGTTTGCAGTTTATGTTTCGCTATGCAGTATGCAGGCGCATGTTGAAGTATAAATTAAACTTGCAGCTCAGTTTCTTATAGAGGATCAGTACATTACATTGGCATAGAGAAAAACAGAAAACATTGGGAACAAAAGAAAAATCCACAGTTCCACACTTGCACAGGCACAACTTGAAAACACTGCGTCACAGCTCTCCCGGGAGTTACATTTTAGGGAGAGATCGAGATCAGAGTGACAGCAAGGCAAAGGCAAAGAAAGCAACAAACGATCTGCTTCATCATCATCAAACTACTACCCAAAAAAAAAAAATATACATATGCGGCAGCCTCGCCTTTTAGGCTGCTTGAATTGACACGACACCACCTCCTCCTCCGGTCCTCCTCCAGCCAGCAAACCTTGATTTGGTTGGTACAGATCGAGCCGCCTACACCTGGCTGGCGACCTTGTTTGTCCCGGCGTCTGCCAGCTCCACCGCGGCGGCCACCTTCTTCGCGTCCTCCGCCTCCGCGGCGGCGGCGGCTTCACCCTTGCCGGCCGGCGCGGCGCCGCCCTTGTTGTTCCGGTAGATGGCGTAGAGGATTAGCTGCGTCAGGCCCAGGAAGCTCCCGCACCCGTTGGGGATCTGCACGAACCAACGAACGCGTCCGAGAGACGTTAGCTTCCATTATCCAATCAGGCACCTGCTAGAGGACGTGGTCCGCGCCACGGCGCCACGCTGGTGCGCTGTCGCGACAAGAAAGAGCACGGCGCTAATCGCTGCTGCTCTGCTTGCATCGCATCGGTCCAGCCCTGCATGCACAGTGCAAGGTGCCAAGGTGGCCAGAGAGAGAGAGAGAGAGGACCGTACAATGATGAAAGGGTCGCGGCCGAGGAGGCCATAGATGAACCAGGAGGTGCCGCAGAGGAACACGGACAGGGAGAGCAGGAACGGCATGAACTCCACGCTCTTCGTCTTGATCACCAGCCTCTGCAAGCACACACACACACATGTTTGTTTTGTTACGTTTATCATCAATCTCACGACGTCGAACACAATTGAGACATTGTTGATGGATCGGAGATGGAAACGTACCATTATGGAGAGCGGCGAGGCGTACATGCAGATGGAGAAGATGGTGGCGGCGAGGCCACAGAAGATCTTGCGGCCGTTGCCATGGAGCGCCAGCAGCGAGATGAGCACCACGGCGGTGAAGATGGAGGTGACGATGCCCAGGAGCCCCAGCATCCGCAGCCGGATCTGCCGCTCCGCGAAGATGAGGAAGATCACCACGTAGATGGCCTCGATCACCGACCCCGTCCCGTTGATCGTCGTCACCAGAATGTTGTTCGGGGACACGAACGGCAGCCCATACCTACACAACAGATTTTTCCTTCTCAGACCTCAAAACACAAAACCAGCAAAAATTCAGACGACGACGAACGCTCAACGCATCATGAGCAGTAGGCCACATGCAAACTGTTGTGCTTGGCCCTGCAAGGGCGCGTGAAAATCAAACGGAACAACCTTTTCTTGCCAACCAGAGTAAGGAATTGTACGAAAATCACCATCATGGCCGAAAAGCATGGAAGCTTTTTGGAGCTACGGAACACTTGAACGTGAAGCTGCATGTGCGGGCACAAGGGCAGTGTGGCCCACATGTCATCTACTACATCCTGGCAGCGCCGACAGGCTCCGCGGACTGTGGTGCATGAAACTTTTCTGTGCATAGCAGTCGCTGTCACAGTGCTGGCGAGTGGGTCCATAAGTGTCATTCTATCTTCACGACGAAATGGACAGGGGCTAGTACGCTACGAGGCAATCCTTTGCTTCATCCAGCAAATCATGCAGTGTTTCTGAAATGTAAAACTAGGTGCATGCCTACACTGCAGTTTTACTGGCCGGTTTACACTTTCACAGCCAATGATACCCAAAAAAGAAACTAACATGAACCACAGCAACTTAAGAATATCAAGATCAGCTAATCTGCATGGGTCGAAACTGTGAAGCCTGAGATCGAATAAACAAACATGTGTTAAAAAGTGACTGTTCAGAAGAAACACGAATGATGTGAATTAACCGTGCTCATGCACTGGTTGTGTTTGGGAATACTAGTTGGTTACCAAGCAGATAGGAGGCAGTTGAGCAGCGTCATGTTGTAGGGCACGCCGGAGAAGTCCTCCGTCGAACGCTTCCTGATGATCCTCCAGAAGGTGACGCTGCGAAATTTCACCAGATTTCTCACCGGTCAGAAGAAAACACAGCAGCGTACGTAGCCCTGATAATGAGGTAAAGAAGGCACGAAAAGGTGCAGGAACAAACACTCCAGATGGTAAAAGATGAATGCTTTTCAGGAAATTCAGACTTTACGATTCCATTTTTTTTAATCTTATGTTTCCGCGGAACCAAAAAGTTGTGAAAATCTTTCTCTCGTTCTTCCCTCGCTCTAGTCTTTGTTATATGCTATCTCGCTTCTCTGTTTTCAATTTTTTAAGAACGGCTGCAGACAGTCAGAAACAGAAAAAACCTGGTATATGTACATGGAATCAAAACTTACACAGGCGACAGGAAGAGGAAGAGCGCAATGACATTCCCTGAAAACACACAACCAAAAGAGCTCAGACGAATTCACCAAAACCTCAGGCAAAGCCGTATAGCATGCGAAGAGACCATCAGACATTCAGACGGCTATCAGAGAGATGAACAGAGGCAGCCATCGCACTCACCGGAAACCCCGAAGAAGAACCTCGCGATATGCTCCATCTCGGCGCTCGCCCCCTTCAGTTCAGCTCCCCTTTTTCACTTAGCAGAGCCTCTCTTGCCCTGGATACCAAATGGAGGCAGACGGAGGTGGAAGAGAGGAGGAGCGGCGTCCTTCCCTGATTCAGGGGAGCACGCCCAAACAGCTAGCTGCTACCACTGAACCACTCGGCTGCACTGCACGGGAGCTTTGTGTGTGTGTCACTGCCTCACTGGGTGCCGCAGGAGAAGAGCGGCGAGGGTATAAGTAAGAGGTGAGGATGGTGAGATCTTGGGAGGTCGCTAGGAGGAGGGGCCAAACGAAAGCGCTTGCTCGGCTGGTAGACGGTGGCTGTGAGCCTGGGAGCGTGAGCATCACGTCTGCCCGGGATCCATCCGACCCACAACAGCTAGCTACTGGAGTTTGGAGAAAGCCCATACGATCTGATCTTATCTTTGCCCAGTCCAGTCCTGTCCGAAACAAGCACCATCTGGGAATGCACTACGTATTGCTCTGTAGGCCGTAGCGACATCTGGTTTCTCGTTCCTCAGTAGAGCACGTTCAGGTTTCACTGCAGGCCTGCTGCCGTTTCCAAGCGGGTGAAAACGTGAAACGCCTAGAAAGGTAAGTGAGACCATCGGCTAGTAGTCGTGGTGAAAATTGTTCGACGAGCAACTTCCCCGTTGCGTTCGTGTAGTTGTCGAGACGGGGAGGAGGCTGGAGGCGTATGCGTGTCTCTGGCTTTCTGCGTCTTCGTTCTATGTCTTTGATCTTGCTGGCCTGGCACGGCACGCAACGGAGGGCTTGAACTTCCTAACAGGAACAGGCGTAGTACGCTTCTTCAGAACCGACGGCCGAAATCCTCGGAGTGGCCAATCTGCTGGCAAAATTCGCGTGAGAGCGCGTGTAGGCGTAGCCTTGTGATCCTTCCCCGTGCCCGTGCGACCGGGGTAGGTCATCTGCATCTGCTGCTGCTACGGCGGCGGCGGCGGCCTCTCGATTTTGTGGCCCCCCGTCGTGTGCGGTGTGCGGCTCAGCGGCTGCACTGGTGCCTAGCCGGGCGCCCTCAGTCACGGGACAAATAGTTTGCACGGTGTGATGAGATCCTATTGGGAGCACGTACAGTTCACGGGAGGATCATCCTCAATTTCTCATCATGGCGCCATGTGATTTTGATGGTGCTACGTGCTTAGCGTCCGGCGAGCGGCACAAGATCCGGCTGGCGCAAGGGCGTCGTCGCCACGGAGGCGAGAACCCATTAACCCAACACGGCGATCCGCGCTCGAACGCCCTGTTCGGTTGCATGGAACTGACCGGGCTGGAGCCAGGTCTGGTCAGCCTTGTTCCTGCACAAAGTCCATGCACCTTTTCCTCACAGTCCAGCTTACTCTCAGCCTCATCTGTGCATCGGGTCCATGCAGTTTGTCCATCCACTCCAGCACACTCATGAACAGGTAATAAGCCCAGCCCCAGCCCAGCCGGTTAAGGGCAACCGAGCAGGGGGAAGAGGATGGCACAATTCACGGCTTACCCCATCTGCGCCCGATCGAGCGAGTCTTTTTCCGGCACATACGCGCACGCCGTGGCGGTTTCGCCGGCCGGGCCCGTGTCCACCCCCAACACGATGCAAGGTGCGCGGCGCACGCTAATTGTATCCACACCTGGCTGCTCTGCTCAGGAATAGATACAAGGGCAGGAGAGAGCGAGGGTGTCTGCGCTGTGTGGCGCAGAGTAGCCACACACAGACAGGCAACCATGCTGGAGTAGCGCGCGTCGTCACCAGCTCGCCTTGGCAAAAGTGGCCGGACATGGTGGCGCATCTGTGCCCGCCCGCCTGCATGCCCCCACAGAAAGATATGCGCAAGCAAAGGTGGTGCTGCGGCTGTGCTCCTGTCGCGGCCCTGCCTGCTCCTACTACACGCACATGCGTCCGCCCATGGCTAGACCCAGAGACAATTCTGTATGCTCATCACCAAAACAGCTCAGACCGTCGAACGCACGCACGTACACCCACCCTGTGTACGCTTGAAAGTTCAACCACGATACCAATCATACTTTTCAAGTAGCATTTTTTCTCTTTGGAGCAAAGAGACTATAGTAGGATATATATTGAAGTAGCCATCTATCAATCTGTTATCTCTTGCCTTTGTGCCTATTTGTGGGTTTTTTTGGCGCTATGTTCAGAGCGGTTATCATCACGTACAATGCACCGCAGGGAGTTCATCCAAAGTTGCAACTGTACAACCGGATTGGTTCGAGTTTGAGCCGTGCATTTGCATACATACATACATATATGATACATGGGATGTCACATGCATTCGGCCTTCCTTTATGCATCATGCGTGACGATTAAGGATGAGAGGCGAGTCGGCAAGTCATGCAATCATCTCGAAATGAATTATGCGGTGACAGATCAAATCCACTGATCTGGTTTGTTCCTTGCTCGCATACAAGATTAGTACCTAATTAAAGTGATACAAGCTAATAAGCTGTATGCACAACAACCAGCTGCGTCCCAAAAGCCTGAGCCAATAGCAATGCACGGACAGTTCACTTACACTGACACTCCTCTTCAAGTGAGGACTCAATCAAGTCTTGTACGTGAAATACGACATATTCCACTTCACTTGCATTTCAACGCTCCTATTCGCCAATTTTTTCGCCGAGCTCCGGAGCGGGATGAATCATTTTCGGTCCTTGACCAAAACTGTTACGCACCATCATTTGGTTCCCGGAAATGTGTATGGCTCATCAATCATCAACGATCAGCAGAACGAGCACGAATCTATCTAGAAAAAAAAAAGGATGATAACTGATATGGGCGCCGTGCATTGCATTGCGTGTGGTCCTCGCAAAGAGGTCCATCTGATGGCGCTCTGCGTTGGCTACATCCGGCAAAACCATGGACGACGCACAGTAGTCGCACACTTGGTGGATGGCTGCTGCTAAACATCATCGATGGATGGATAGATAGATATATCAGAATATGTAGCATGAAGTATACTCGTATAAATGTGTTTATGGCATCATATTGCCAGCTCGATGATTGGACGTCTTATCCTCCACATGCGATGCAAAAGGCATCAGCAGCAGCTTGCAGGCCCAGATAACCTTTGGGTGTTGGCTCGATCCTTCCGGTGCTCTGCTATGGGAAAGAGGAAAAAGGTCGTGTCGTTTCAGTTGGGCATATCTTTCAGAACTTGATGCCCGCCCGCCCGCCCGCCCACCCTTGATGAGGTGCTCTCGCTCTGAAAATGACCGGGATTGCCTTTTGTTTGGACCAGATATTTCTCTCGCGGGCTCGATTGATCTGGCAGTGATACTCGCTGTATCTCGATCTATTGCTTGGCTTACAGATAGGGTGTGATCGTGATCGAAATGGACTAGACCAAGCAGGGCATAGTGTAGCGATGGTACAGGCAAGACCAAGTCGTAGCCATCCAAAGTTGACAGCTCCAATGCAAGTTACTCTCCTTGGTACGTACGAACATTCATACACCTACTATGTATACGTCACTGGATGGATCGATCAGAGGAGGCTGTATATGGTGCTCCGTATAGAACGTGCCTGTTCTAGTCTTCTAGATGAGCACATGCGTAGACAATGCATATATACATACGACGAAATCAAAAGGATAAAGCTCCAGGTAGGCCGTTCATCGATCCCGTGACCCAGGAACCATTAATGCGTACGCCGGCCGGATAGGAGATTATGGGGCATTCTTCGCGCAAGCACGCACGGCGTAGGAACTTGTGAGGCACCGAGCGAGGTCGCAGGCAGTAGGCAGGCAGTAGTCTGTTAGCACGTCGATCGCCAATGCGAGCAGAGGAAACGGCGGTCTCAGCATCATCATCCGATAGATGGATGCACGCGGCACGCCGAGATCTGCTGAAAACGCCGGCCGGATCGGAAACAGGTGAGGGGGCGCGGTCAGATTAGTCAGGCGTTGCTCGGTCGGTTGCCGTGCTCGCTCGTCGATGATGTCCGGTCGCGTACGGCCGGCGGCCGGCTCTCCATCGGACGGTCGTGTCGGTTCACACGTTGCTGCCATATACGCGCGGTGCGTGCACCGCTGCTAAGCTGCATTGGCTGCCTTGGCGTTTTCCTTCCTCGTCAGCGCGCACCGGTCATGAATCGGGACGGGTGAATATGCAACCACGCATAGGTAGGGTACGTGTCAGCTGCGCCTGTACGAAAGCATTTATACGCAGGGGTGGCAATGGTATCCGGCAGGTTAAGTTGACTCGCTGTCGCCGACACATCATGCTATGCCATAGCGGGCAGCCAGGAGCCCCGTCGCGCGCACGCGCGGTGTCATAGACACGGGCCGTCCAGTGCTCTGACGGTGTGCTGTCAAGCAACAGTGCTGCGACGCCCCACCATGTCACGACGCAACCTTTCTTCCCCTCAATTGTGGCAACGTCTCCTGATGACAAGGAAGAATCAGCGGTTCCGATCCTCTTGACAATGTATCCTTGTCTCTTACTACTAGTCTACAAGAGTGTACGGGGCGAGACGCTGAATGTTTCTCGTACACAACTGCGGTAGGCAAATCCTGTCCCGTCCGTGACCGCACGGCACCTAACTTGGACCGGACCACAAAAGCACAAAGCAAATTCGTGCTTCGGCAGTGGTCACCCTCAGGTACATGCAATGGGTAAGGCTGTGTTCAGAAGGCTGTGTTCAGATCTATCTATAAAAGAAAAAGAAAGAACGAGTAGAATTGAAAACGTTTCTCACTTGATCTGGACCCACGATACCCCTCACGTCGGACCCACCTATAAGGGTCAACGGAGGTGGGAACATGGTCAACCCCGTCAAAACTGATATTTAGAAAATATTTCTGCCAAAATTTAATTTTTTTTGTAACAAATGTTTTTTCTACCCACCGAAACAAAATCTATTTCCGTTTCCCAAAATCGTTTTATTCTTTTATACTATCTGATCTTCTTTTATCGCTCCTGTCCGCGAGATGCCACGGGGTGCCGACCGCCGCCCGCGGCACCTGCGTCGTCGCCTCCCATGGCCGGCATGGCACCTGGGCTGCCGCGCCTCTGCCGGCCCCGCCGCGGGGTGCCCACCGAGTGAGAGCTGGAGGCACCACCGACGACGAAGGCGAGCTCGGCCCGTCTGCGGCAAGCTTGAACCCCGACGAGCCCCATGGCCTGGAACAGGCGACCTCGGCCCCCGGCGGAGTCCCTTGCCGGAGCAGTCTGCTCGAGCCAGCTCGGATCCGCACCGCAGGCAAGCCGTCTGTGCATCTCTCCTGTCTCGAGTTTAATTAGTGGAAAACTATCTGATCCGATTCAATGCAAATGGACATAGATTTCTTAAGTTTTTTTCTTCAAATCAATCCATGGTTAGCTCGATGCGTATCTGGTTTTGCTACATCAATTTTGGATGCGTGGAGGTGCTCTGTGAATCACCGGCAATTAAGTTTCTAAGTCTGCGTGCGTTGCGCCGCTCGACTGGAAGAAGATGTGTCCGACATCTGGGACCCTCTGCTCTGCTGCTGAGTGGCTGACGTGTTGGACCCACATTGAAGATAGTTAACGGCAAGTGAAACGTTGTCTGACCCATCATCGTCCACGCCCGTTGTCGTGTACTCGTGTTGATCTGAAAATTGTGTGCTTTTCTTGGCGATCATCGCTTGTCTCACATTCGGCGTGGGGGATCAACCTCCACAAGGAATGACGATGAGAACGATAGCAGCTATGACCATGAGAACGATAGCAGCGGTAGAGCTTTTGCTTTGAGCGGCATGACCAAACTTGGCAAGCAGTATGGCCATGAGAACGATAGCAGCTATGAGTGAGAAAAGTAACCACGCAGCGGACAAGATAAGTTTTTGAGAGAAACAATAAATAAAAAGCAAAAAAAATAATATATGGGACAGCACGAGATTGTAAACTAAAGAAATTATATACTTGCGGAAGATTAATATAGAGATTGAAGTGAGATTAAATCATGGAGAGACAGCTCGAGTTGTTCGGTACCACTTGTTTTTTATCCTTCCATAATGAGAATATGAGATATGTTTTTCCGATAATGCGTAATTCTTGTTTATCCTTAAAAAATAATATGTTTCTGCCAACACATATACATCTATCTAAAAAAAAGAGTAGAATTAAAAACGTTTCTCATAGAAATATGATCTATCGTACCTCTCATTTAGTCCTTTTAGACCCCATCAGTAAAGGCCAAAGGAGATGGGAGGGGTGCAAATCCATCGAAATTGCAGGTTTGAGAATGTTTCCACTAAATATTTTTCTTATCGCTCTGGTTTTTTTAATTATCTTGAGCTATACCATTTGTATCACGTGCGTCTTTGCTAGTTTAGAAAAAAATACTTCTCCAACAAGTTTTTACTATTCACGTTTCCTAGTACACTATTCACCTAAAACTACTTTTTACTTTTTCCAATACGAACACAGCCTAAAAATATCTTGGCTTTTCATGATGCAGCAGCAACAGATGTCAAGCTTCTGCATTACGGACGCATCGTTGTTTTTGGTTTTTCTTTTTCTTTTTTTAAGCACTAGCAAATACGTGCGTGCGACATGCACGTGATATAAAAGTTTAGCCGGCGAATAAGAAATTAGTGCAGTGAGAAAATATTTAGTGTTCAGCAGAAATATTGTATAACTCGCAACTTTGAGGGGTTTGTACCCTCTCTCGCATCCCATGACCCTTACCAGCGGATCCAACCTGAGTGGTATTGTGGACTTAATTTAGATAAATTGTTAAAAAATCATTTAAAGCTATGTTATATGCGAGTTGGTAAAGAAGCAAGAAATGATAATTACAAGAAGGGACGATGACTCCTGATCGCAGCAGGACTGATTGATGGTGGTCATCAACAATTAATTGGCATACTGCAGTGCAAGCATCAAGTAAAATATATGCCTTATGCATGCACGAACCTAGAAAAAGAATCAAAGAAATAATTGAAGATATGCCTAGGGATGGTCCTGCTCAAATCCTGAAAACCAACGGTTAATGAAAGGAAGACAATTTTGGTATATGTTGATGGTCCCGTGGATGCAGAACCTTTGCCAGCGTACAGGATGCGAAGTGATATGTGCCGAGCCGCTCCCTACGGGATGCCGAGGTGGTGAGGTCTACTTACCCGATCCGCAGGAGCCGGGAGGAGAAGGGAGAAGGGCAGGAGAGAGGAGACGCATGAGGAGGAGGAGGGCAGGAGTCCCGTCCCCGGCCCCTGTATGCGTGCCACTTTAGATCGGAGTCGTGGCGGTGCGGGAGTTATGTACGAATGCCGGTTGAGGTACAGAGCGGGATATCGTAGGGTGCGGGTACAACGGCCGGGTAAACCCGTATGGGTAAGAAAATATTTATGTTTTTGGCAGAAGCATTTTCTAAATATCAGTTTTTGTGGGTTTGATTTATTTCCCACCTCCGTTGACCTAGGTCCAACATGAGAGATACAATAGACTCAAATTGGGTGAGATAGTTTTCGATTCTACTGGTTATATACATCCATCGTTGGTTTTGGTGGCACGAATATATGATTCGAATGCTTTAAAAAAATGATTGGAGATCTTTTGGCCCACGGGTTTTTATGGCCGCGATGTGGCAGTGGCCACCTTTTGGCCCACGGTTCTTTAGGGCCGTATTGTCATATTGCGTCGGTCTTCTGATGCGGGCCGTTTCGGGGGACATTGATGTGAAACCTACACTGAAACTGCGTGCAGCGTGCGTGATGTCTCTGCTGCGTAAGACGAGAGACGTGCGTGCTGCATGCCTGCATCGTACAAGATACAAATCATACAAGCAGAGTTTAGCATGACGGCATGTGGAGTTGTGGACATGTTATTGTGCTCGGCTATGTAGCGACGACGCGCGTCGCCAAACTGCACCTGAAGATTATGAATAAACTACAAAATCTTTCCATTTCACTTGCTCGTTCAAACAAGTCGACAACCAAATTCAAAAGCTACTACGGGACAGAAAACTCAGTCGAGCTGAGAAACACGCCACTTTAGAGGCAAAGGCAACTCATGCCCAGACTCGTTTCTTCGGGATAAGATCGAGCGTCTTGACTTTATCTATCCTAGCGGCGACGATGAAATCGTTGACGGTGAGGCAGTCGCCATCATCGGAGGGCGTCGAGAGCTCAGCCCTCACCTGGTTGTTAGGCGCCTCCATCGCCAGAACCGCCGGTCCATGCTCAGCGCCGTCGAGCGCGGCGTTGATCCTGGCGACGAGCTCCTGCCCACACGCCTCGTCTCGCACCTTCCAAACACACTGCAGCCGCGCGGGCCGCCGCTCGTCGTCGGAGAGGACGAGCCTCCACCCGACGACCTTGAGGAGGAGCCTCCGCGCGTCGTCGAGGGAGAGCGGCTCCGCCGCGGCGGCGGGCTGGAGAGGGAGGCCGGCGAGCGACAGCGCGGAGAGGGACGGGATGAGGATGTTGTGGAGGGTGTCCACGTTGCCGAGGACCTTCTCGCCGAACTTGCTCTCGATCTCCTCCGGGAACGGGTCGCGCCCGCCCAGGTCGCCTAGCAGATCGGCCTTCGCCGTCACGTTGCCGCGTGGCGGCGCCCTGACTCGACCATGGCGCATCGACACCGCCGATGGATGCAGCTGGAAGCTTGGGGTGAAGGTGCTGGCAGCGGCGGCGGTTAGTGGCGACGCGAGGGGGAGGGGGAGCGAGAGTGCCATTGTTTTTTTTTTTTTGATGGGAGTGGAATGGATGGCTGGTAGTCGCAGGTTTAGCTAAGCCACCAGTCGTCGCTTCCAGAAACGAGAAAAGCTACTCGAATTCGCGTCCGTTCGTTTTGATGACGCAGCCGAAAAAAAAGTAAGCAAAGTGGTTGGATAAGGTGGGGAAAGTACTCCTAAAAATTGTACAAAAAAATAAAATAAAAGGCGCAAAGGGAATCGACTCATGGATCGCGCGGCGGACGGGCGGTTGCGCAAGCTCCGGCAACCGTTCAGCGCCTGGCCGCGAGGAAAACGGCGTTCGACGACGAGGACGGGACGACAACGCTTAGCGCCGGCGATTCCGGAGCAGGTGGACAGGCGTGGTGAGGGGCGGTGCCGTCGGCGTTGGGGCGAGGCGGGGGCATCGGTGACGCTCGACGTGGGTGGACAGGCAAGGCAAGGCAAGGCGGGTGGCCTCCGCTGCCAGCTCGCTCCACGCCAGCCGAGCTGCGCAGGTTCCGCCTCCGTCGGCGGACGAGGAGGTGGGCCGGTGAGGACCAGGACAGGGAGCCGGCCATTCCCGGGGAGGAGAGGCGAGCCGGTGCCGAGAGCGTTCACGGCTAGCGAGGAGAGGCAAAGCCGCCGAGGAAGAGCGGGGCAGGTTGGGGCCTACAGGTGGCAGGCGGAGAGGGCCAAGGGCGGACGTGCACCTTGCACAGCGAGGAGCCACGAGGGCGAGCGGAGCGCGCTAATAAGCTCGGCACCGGAGCTCGCGGCCAGGGAAGGAGACGACAATCGACAGAGATGGGTGAGGAAGCACGGACAAATACATCCTGACATAAATTTTGGAGCTTATGTTGTAGCAAATCGAATTCGATGGGTGTTTGGTTGCTAAGCTTAAGCATGACTACAAATTAGCTATAGCCAATCTTGACCCGACTTAATACGAGACCTCGTCCTCGTGTTTAGTTGTTTTGCTAGATTTAAGGTCTGTTTTTACCGTAGAACAAAATTTTAATCACCCTGTAGTAATTTTATACCGTATAGTCCCAAACAGGGTGCTAAGGAAAATATGACAGATAGACAGCTTTGTACAGCACCAAAGGTCCTATGGCAAAAAGAAGATAAAAGAACTCCACCTTGGTTCCCCCCTTGGCTACCAGGCGGGCGAATCGGACGGTAGGGACCCACCCACCATTGTTATATCTCCCTCCCTCTACTACGCCGCGTCGTCGTCGGACCTAGCCCTGCAAGTCCATGCGCCCCGCAAGGCTAGCGGTGGTGGGGTGGACATACTCTCCGTCGGACTAGGCGGCTCGCGGTGGCGCCGACGTCGGCAAGTGCGGATCCGGAGTCCTTGATGCCGGATCCCGGTGGCAGGCGTGGTGGCGGCGACTCCCATCCCAAAACAGGGTGCTTCGTACCATGATGCTGCATGCTGGTGTCTACAACATACGCCTTCCAGCAGTGGATGTGCGTGAATGTGAACAAGGCGGGTCGTGCGGCATTGCAGATCTTGTCCCCGGCGACGCGGCAACTTCCACGGGTGGAGTGGAGGCTAGGTAGAGGCTACGTATGTGCAGTTGGTGCGGTGGGGAGTTGCCTGGCTCAACGTTCTCATTCCCTCCCCGTAATTGGAGTTTCAGGTCGGCACCACCATGGTGGTGGTTCTGGGCATCGTCTTCAGCATCGCTGGTTCGATGCATCTCTGGCTGCGTTGTCGCGAGTACGCCCCCTAAGTATCTATAAGTGATGGATAAATTTTCAGGACAGCTATGACGATTAAAATAATATAATAATTAAAATTAATTATGTATAAAACTTAATTTAACTTGGAGATGTAGCTCAATTGGTAAAGCACTAAATTATGCATGTTAGAGGTACGGGGTTCGATTCCTCGCACCTCCAGTAACCTTTTTTTCACATTAAAAACACACAGTTATGTTTATTCCCCTTACGTGTGATACGCTAGAAAAAAAAATCAGAAAACACAGTTATGTTTATTCTCCCTACGTGTGATATGCTAGAAAAAAAAATAAGGGAAGCAGGTGTGTGTACCTCAGGTGGAACTTGATCTATATGTAATCAAGTCCAACACAATACCACTACTCCTAAAATTATCAGATAAACTGCAAATAAATACAAGTCTCGGATGAACTAGATTTGAGTTTTTTTCTTAAAAAAAAACTTGATTCTAGATCGAGGGCGTCCAACAAATGCACGAAAGCGGGTTGTATGTACCTCGGCAGGAACTTGATCTATAGGTAAACAAGTCCAACACAATACCACTACTCTTAAAAGTATCAGATAAGAGATCTGCAAATAAACACAAAGCCTCTAATTAACTAGATTTGAGGGCTTTTTTTTTTTCTAAAAACAAACCTTGATTCGAGATCGAGGGGTCGTCCATGGAGTGCGATCATAAAAGTCTTGCATGGATGGTTGGATACTGGCCGTCTGGACCCGCATGGAAGTTGGGTCTTTTCTGAGAAGCTAGTTGGATCATGCCTGCACGGTCTGCAATCAGATCTTCCCAGGCTAACCAGCACTCCGCGTCAAACCCAACCACGAAGCAGCGTTTCCTCGGTTAGCTTTCTACGGGCAACGTCCCAAATTGGCAAACCCCCCCGAACGGCCTCCTCCCAGGCGCCGACGCGTCCACCAGCCAGCGACCGGCGCGCGCCTTCATATCTCCTCCGTTTCCTTCCTCTCCCAATCATCCCCCACTCCTCCGCGGACACTCTCCTCGATTGTTGCCCAAGCCGGTCTCGACCATCTGCCCCGCGTGTCATCGATCAGCTCAAAGGCAAAAGGAACCATTCGCATTCATTCAACCAGCATCGTGTGCGTGTAACGTGTCCATGGCGCCGAGCAAGCTCCGGCGAGCGCTGGGCATGGCCAAGGACCAGGCGACCATCGCTCTAGCCCGTGCCGGCGGCGCCGCCGCGGGCGACGCGGTGGCCGCGGACGTCGAGGTGGCCATCGTCCACGCCACGTCGCACGGCGACTCCCTCCCCTCCTCCTCCTCCTCCGATGCCGACGAGATCCTCGCGCTGACGCGCTACTCCCGCGCCCGCGTCGCCGCCTGCGTGGCGTCCCTCTCCCGCCGCCTCCGCCGCACCCGCACCTGGCCCGTCGCCGTCAAGTCGCTCGCGCTCCTCCACCGCCTCCTCACCGACGGCGACCCGGCGTTCCACCACGAGGTGCTCCTCCTCGCCACCGCCCGCCATGGCCGCCGCCGCGGCATGCTCGACATGTCACGGTTCCGCCACCAACGCCGCGACTGGGACTTCGCCGCGTTCGTCCACGCCTACGCCGTCTACCTCCACGACCGCCTCAAGCAGAGGCACACGACGAACTGGACCGTCGTCGACGGCGAGGTGATACACGAGCCATGGGAGACCGTTCCACCGACGACCGAGAAGAAGAAGAGCACAGAGGAGCTCGTGGCGAAGGCGCAGGAGCTGAAGCACATGCTCGACAGGTTCATCGAGGGCCGCCCCACGGGGAAGGCGAGGACGAACGAGGTGGTGACGACGGCGCTGTACAGGCTGGTGAAGGAGAGCGTGGCGATGTACTGCGAGCTCACGGAGGTGATGGCCGTGCTCATGGGCCGCTTCGCCGAGCTGGACACCCCGGCGTGCGTGCGCGTCCACTCCATCTTCACCAGCCTCGCCAAGGTGGTCGACGAGCTCGGCGACTTCTAAGCGTGGTGCAAGGCCACCGCCGTGTGCCGCCCGTGCGACGTCCCCGAGGTGCAGCGCGTCAGGCAGAAGAACCTGGACCTGATGCACGAGTTCATTCGCGACCGGCAAGCGTCGGCGTCGCCGTGGAGCCTCTCGCCGCCGGCGACGACGCCGATGAGCTCGCCGCCGTCCACCTCCGGCGTCAAGAGGTGCGACGACGACAAAGCGATTATTGAGCCGGCGCTAAAAGAGCGCCAGGTTGGTGAACGAGAGGAGAGAAATGCCGACGAGACGTCCACGGCTGAGCGTGATGGCTCACTCGTCGTGGCCGATGACAAGATGGCAGACTTCTTCAACTTGGACGAAGAGGTTTCGGCTTCGCCGCCATCCGGCGAGGAGCATGGCCGGAATCTGACGTTGGCATTGTTCGACGGTAGCTCGGAGGATGCGCCGCCGCAATGGGTGGCGTTCGGCGATCCATCAGCAGATTGGGAGATGGCGTTGGTGCAGCCGCTGCCGGCGGCTGGAGCCAACACCGCCGCCGGTGCCGCAAGGGTTGATCCGTTCGCGGCGTCGCTGGCGGTGCCTCCGCCGACGTATGTCCAGATGACGGACCTGCAGGCAAGGCAGCGACTCCTTGTGCAGGAGCAGAACGCATGGCAGCTGTATGAAAGCCAAAGAGCGCCCTGGAGTTACGATCTTTTGTAAGATCGTGCATTCGTACTTTTTTGGGGGGCGTTGGACTGTAAACAAAATTTGAATGTGGAACACGATACACGTTTAAAAGTTTCGGAGATTGCTTACTATAGTAGTAGTTTGATTTGCTCCGTACTGGAATGTTGCAGGCTTGCGGCAAGGACGAAGGTTATACTACAGCAGGTCGAGTATGAAGTAGGGGCAAGACAGAAGAAAGGGAGTGGCACGTCCCGTACTCCCGTGTACGCAAAACTAAATAAGATTAAAAAAGATTGTCTTGATCTAAACACAGAAAAAAGATATGTATATGCTAGTACAAGTTTGCTCTGCGAGATGCAGTTCTAGGACAATAAACAAGAATAGTAAAGAGTTGCAAACATATCAATCACTCCCCGGTACATGCCGAAGGATAATTGAGGGTTCAATAAATACCAACTACCACCAAAGAAGAGGGAGCATCTCCGCAACTGCACGAGCTTGCAAGATAAACATCAGATTTGGGATTGTTTGAGCGAAGTAGAAACATATCTCCATAGCTTGACTTCACCGGTGATAGTATGAGTTGTATGATGACTAACTGAAGTTCAGGAGCAGACTCAATGACAAAATCTAGAAGATTTTGGTCAATATTCTTGCAAGATTGATCAGACTTTGACACGATTCACCTACTGCCGATGGCAGAAGGTAGCTTGCATTTGTCATTTTTACAGAGAATTTTGGCTTGTCCGGAAGAGCAGCAGTGTTGTAATAAATAGGAGGAATCATAAGTCCACTGCAAAGCACCAATTCGGTAACAAAATATCCATGTATAATCAACAACGCAAAATGCAGTCTTTAACACTTGATAGCAAACATACCTGAGGTATTTCTGTGTTCATGAGAAGGGGTACCACACTGATGAATTTGAGAAGTCATTCCACATAAGGTTTGTGCTGCAAGTAATATCATCAACTGAAACATCATGCGTAGAGCAGGAAATAGGTGGAATCAAGTCGCCTGTTGGTAAAGAAGCTGCAAGAGCGCCCTCATTTTGATATTGCGGACGACTCAACTCAGGCCCCGTTTAGTTCCCACAAAAATACACTATTCATCCAACTTTTCACTATTCATCCCATCCCTTCTACTCACAGAACACTATTCATCTATAGTGTTTTTTTGGTGAACAGTGTATTTTCGGGGAATCTTTCCCCAATCTAAACGCACCCTCATTGTATGGGCACTGCTCCAAAGGATACTGGGGACACTGACTTTCTAGTGCTGGCAACTCGAAGGAGGCAGTTTCATCAAGAGTGACGAGATCATTAATCTCTAGATAGTCACCGCCAGCATCAAGCCCAGATGCCATGGGTGGATTCAAACATTCAGTATTCACATAACCAGAGGGCAGTTTGTTAGCAGCAGATACACCTCCAGACTTCACAAGCCTCACCAATTCGTGGTAGCAATAATCAGAGTTCATTTCAAGAGCTTGAGCCTCAGCTTCAGATATAGCAGGGAGGCCAGCAAACTGCATAAGGCGCAAGTTTTTGAGAGCTCCCTTATACATTCATGTAGTAACAGTTCTTAAAGAAGAGAGCAAAATGGACTCTAAAGTTTACGAAAGCAAGTAACATGTACATACCTCTTCCCTAGCACTTCCATCATTATTTGTCGAATAATTCAGATACCTAATCCGCATGTCAATATCTCCAATGAGATGCAACCAGGTTTAGTGGGATCACATGCATCTAAAGCATCAGAAGCACAGTTCGCAGTAACCATTTCACTTCCATTATGTCTGGGCGTGTGATAGTGTAGTTCATCAATGGCAGTAAGGGAACTAGTACTGAATTCATATGGTAATCCATCAGCACGAGCAACAGTGAGAGCACGTGATTCCATTGGGACACTAGAAGTAGAAGCTACATTGTGCTGAGACAATGGTTCATTAGTAGCAGCTACTACTTCTGAAGATGGACAAGGCACCAAAGGGAACGCAGCTTCAGTAGTTAATTTGTCCCATTCTTCTTCATTAAATGCAGCTCCATACTGTTCCCCTAATCTTGGTCCAGGGCCACTCTTCTTGAAGATTTTGCACAATACATATGCATCCTGCAAAGTAAAAAAATTGTTTTACATAATAATTAAAGAAACGAACCAACTACAACAAATCATCGAGACTACAAGATGACAATTCCATCCAGCAGCATACAATATCACATGTATTATTAGTTCTAAAGTCAAATACTGCATGGAATCATTCTATATGAGTATTTAATTTCAGAATTCTTAGAATAATACAAAATGGAATGCAACCATGTGTGCATCTATGCAAGCATCCCGTCCAGGCATCCAACACACTTTAAATGATACTTTGGCAACAACAGCAACTAGTTGACAATTCAGCAACTAAAAGGGAGTCATCATTACCTTTGAGAAGCCAGCAACATCCAGTTCATTATCTACCATTCGATATTCATACATCACCCAGTCGGTTCTATCACCTCTAGGTGCCTTGCCTTCATGAAAAATTAATGTTTTCTTCATCCCCACAAGGCGAGTGTTGAGCACAATAGTTCTATCTTTCCCAGTAGATTTCCAGAATCCATTTGGCGTTGAACGATTTTTCCTAGACCCATTAGGATATTTCTTGTCACGAGGACAAAAGAAGTACCATTCCATATCTCTGCTCTGGAGACAAGATTTATCTACATGTAAACAACAAAATCAGCGTCAAGGAATGATGGTTGCATTTTACGCAAAAGAAGAGTAAGCACTTGCGACTCTAGGCCAGCATAAATGGCATTACTAATTTCAACAAATGAGAGGAGAAATAGTTTTACATGGAAATTACCTGGAAGATCCCAAGGAGAGTATCTGTACAGCTCAACCTCTGGTATAGCTTCGACAAGTAGTTTTTTTCTCATGATTTTTCTTTTTAAGTAGTATGAACAAAGCTCAACATCTGTTGGATGGAAGCGAAAACCAGGTGGAAGGGAAGTTTGTGCCATTATTGCAAGGTCTTAACAAGGAGATTGGCAGAAATAGTTCAGTAAATGGAAGGACTAGCCTTGGCAGTAACTCGAGGTGAATCCAAGTTTCAATCAAAAAGAAAATTGGCACAGATTTCAAAGGGAAAATTTGGAAACAAGACAGAAAGGAGAAGACAGGACAGGTTGTTCAAGTTTGGAGTTGTCTGAGTCAGTCCTATGACCCCTTCCAGCTGAGACACGGATCCTAGCCTATCTGAGTCTGTGGGAGAAGAAAGGTTTGTCTGCAAAGAGGAGATCTTTGTCCAGGTGCAAAGAAGATGCTTCAGCACTCAACAACATTATTGGGACAAGAGGATCTTAGTCCAAGCGCAGAATAAGATGTCTCAACGCTTGGAGAGCAGCAATTCAAAAGGATGAAAGCCTTAATAGGACAGATGCAGACTATCAAATTATCAATCAACCGCAAAATGAGAGTCCAAGCACAAGAACAATGAGAAAGAGTCCTTGAGAAGACCCAACCAAGAGCAGTCTGAGGCTCTAAGCTGAGACACACACCAAATTGCTGAAGAGCCTCGGTCGGTGAGTTTTTGACAGGAATGATGAGAGAACTTGAGTCCTGTCGATTAGACCAACCACGACTCCTTCACATTCAACTTTACGGCACTATCAGCAACAGAAATCCGGTGAGTCCACTTGTATCAAGTGAAATACCGTAGCTTTACACAGAATATGAACCAGAAGTAGCAAGAAAGCAAGCAGAGGTACTCTACGCCGACTTCAGTAGACATGAGTGACAGAAGTCAGGATCCTGAACGAACAGAGCAATAATAGCATCAACATGTATGGATATGGAAGAGGACTGCAAAAATAAGACATTTTTAAATTTGCTTACTTAAATAATTGTGTTGTCCTAATTAAAATGTTAAAGTAACCACACATACCACCAAATCAAACTATATGGAAGAGAAAGACTGCAAAAACTAAGACATTTCTAAATTTGCTCGATGAAATGATTGTGTTGTCCTAAACTCCTAATTAAAACGTTAAAGTAACCATACATACCAAAACAAACTATCTGACATGTATTCTTGGACTCAGATGATCGGAAATGTCATCATTAGAGCAAAAGTGACATAGACGGATTATAGGGCAGTGCCATTTAATGTTTGATTGATTAGGAAACCATGGAATCAAACCTCTGATATGTGCTAACAATGGAAACAAAAGGTCCCTTAAAAGCACACATACCTAACACATCGATTGGTTCCAAGCCTCGAGTGAAAAGTACCAGATGATGATTGATTTCACACACAAATCAACTCAAAACTAATTAACCAAAACTTGCATCAAATACACATACCCCTAAAAATGAATGTATGACAACTACATCGTGTCCACAATCCACTTACAATTAAACCGATCAGACAACGTCACAAGTCTCAACCTTCAGCCTTTCTACCCACACTTAGGTGCGCAGCTCGCCTACACTCAAGCTTAGATCCCCTGATTCGAACCAGCCAGAACACTACAGACTCAATTACCCACTCAAATCATCAGAAAATCAGGCAAAAAAACGTCCTCTAATTGCAGCGCCAGTCACCCCGTTCAACACCTAGGAGTATGACTCCATCGAGGAAGGCTCAACAAATTCAGCGGGATTTTGGGATCAAAGATCTTACGAAATGGATGATGGGGAGGACGTAGCGAGGAGAGGAGGGGAGTGCTCAGTGCCGTCGTTTCATCAAATGGAGTGGGTATGTGGGTGCGGGGCAGGAGCAGGAATGAAGAAACCTTAGGGTGTGTTTAGATGTAGGAAAAAACACTGTAACATAAGAAAAACACTGTAGCATTCGTTGGGAAACGTGTTTTGTGAGGGAGGAATAGTGAAAAGTTGAAATGAATAGTGAAAAGTTGAAATAAACAGTGAATAGTTGGAAATCTGAACATGGCCTTAGATGCAAAAATCTTTTGCACTTACTATTCATTCCCCTCACAGAACACGCATCCCTAAAAATTCCTTTTTCAACTTTCCTATTCATCCCCCTCACATAACACGCATCCCAGAAACAAAAGATCTTTTCCCTTCATCAACTAAACACAGCCCAAGTGCGGCCACACAAGGGTGGTTTTTATAGCGGGGGATTAAGGAGAGCCTGAGCTGTGTCAAAAAAAAAAGAGAGCCTGAGGCACTGCAAGTGGGCCCGTTAGGACTGTGAGGACTGTGGCGCCGCCGGGTCACGAGGAGGCTTCCCCTGCAAGGCTGTTGCCATTGACTAGCTCCTCCGGTCCTCCTCCACGTGCGGAAATTGGGAACGTAACAAATTTGTGAAGAAAAATAAAATCACAAACGTACCAAATTGGTGAACAGCCGAAGTCTGGTGTGCCAATGGTTAATTGGTTTGGAAATTCTATTGTTAAGAGACTTTTATGTCTCTGTCAATGGACCACGGAGACGTGTAAGGTTGGTTGGGATCAGAGACGTGTTGTGATCGTGTATAATTTGTTTTAACGACAGTTGAGAGTCGTTAAAGTAGAGTTTTAAAAAAGGAAATAGAACAGCACGATAACTCTCATGTCTTATATAACTAATGCAAAAGATTGATGAACAGACATAAAAAATCTACAGTCGTGACTGAGCCTGTTTCTCTCTGCTGTGTGATGGAGTGACGATGGCTGTATACTTGTATTGTATCGATCCCCCATCTCTTAATTCTGGTCGCGTTTCCGCACGGATATCGGGTCGCCATCCTAAATTATTCGAGACAAAGAATGACGTAGACACCTGTAACACCCATGAACCATATACCTCTAGCCTAGTTCGTCTTAAAAAAAAAAGACATTGGTCATGTCATGTAAACAATTTTATTTGTTTAGTTGGTAGAGATTAGAGTAAATTTTCTATAACAAAATTTTACTGTAATAAAAATTTATGAGGAAAATCACGATTTTTAATAGAACGAAAAGACTAAAAGAACGGTAAATATATAAAATTAAACACCTCCTCGTTTACATTTGCACCCTTGCAGGCCGAATAGCGCAATCGGGGCCTCAGAAGCCTAGGGCCGGCCCATGCTGGCCGGCCAGACCTTTTTTTTTCTTTTCTTTTTTAGGTTCGACCCGTTTGTGTGTATAAAGACGGTCCCCTTCATATACACGTTTTTCCGCCACCGATTCGGCCGGCGAGGCTCGCCGGAATCGCGCCCCCCAGGATGGCCGCTAACTTCTGGGCGTCGTCGCACTGGTAAGGCTCCCGGCCCCGGCCCCTCTCCATTCGCGCTTCTCGATTCGGCTCCGCGGTGAGCTGGGCGGCTGATTTGGGTCCATTTGGGTGCGGTGTTGTTTACCGTGATGCGCAGCAAGCAGCTGCTGGACCCGGAGGATGTGGACAAAGTGCCGGCTGCGGACCGGGAGCGGGGCATCACGCCGGAGGAGTTTCGCCTCGTCAAGATCCACATGTCCTTCCGTGAGCTCCGGACCCCTTTCCTAACCCTCCGTACAGTAGCATTTCCCTGGTGTGGATTAGGTTTTGGCTGCTTAGCACGATGCGCCCTGACTTGGCTGCCCCTGTCGCGATTAGGGAATTTACTGTAGTTCGCATAAACGATCAAGAGTCTCTTAAGAACTACAAAAGCCCCACCAGGGTGAGCTGTTAACTGTTAAGAAGTGTGAAGTTTTTATGGCTTAGCTGTGTCATAGAAAATTCTGTGATACTCAAACGGTCAAATGCTATTCTGTTTCTGCAACCATTACAAATTGATTTGGTATACATGGAGCTGTACCTGTTATCCCCATCATATTAGCGCATGGTTGATTGCTTGCCTACTCAAGGAGAGAAAAATATTGGTTTTTCTCTTTGATTCACTTTTCTTATTCTCTAGCATACAGCTTCATGTCCTTTCTATGACAAGTAGTTGGTGTTAAATTTGCACAATTGCAGTTAGCTTTATTAGTGTAGCTGCAAAATTGGCAAGATCATCATATTATTGGTGTAAGTGCTAAATTGAACTCCAGTATCTCATAAGCGCTAAGTTTATTTCTTGCCTTTGTAGCAGTCATAGACTAGTATCTCACAATTTCACCACAAGTTGATTAATGTGCATTTTCTTTTAAGGTCACTTGTGCATTTATAGGTGTCTTACAAAGTAAAGCACTTCATAATTTCAGATATCTGGCGGCTGGCGCAGCAGGTGAAAGTTAGTCAAAGGTTAGTCATCATTATTTGCATAACCCAGCCTGTTCACTTATTTTGTAACTATAGATTATATCTTACTTGGGAAAAGGAACCTATTTGTATTTATTTATTTCTTACATAGTAGCTGTTATGTTACTTTCCAGACTTCCCTTCCATATTATGTAGTTTAGATGCTAAAAAACATATCAATATACCATAAAAATTATTTAAAAAGGGCGTACCCAGTGCCGTAGGCTCCCGCACTGCGCGGGGTCTGGGGAAGGGATGTATGCGCACAGCCTTACCTGCACAAAGTGCAGAGGCTGGGGCTCGAACTATACCATAAAAATTATTTGTTCTATTAAATATCACAATACGGTTACTTCTGTTACGTCAAAGCATTTAATTAGGGCTAGAGAGTGGAGCCATTGTTATAAGCCGATAGGGGGAGATCTTTAAGAGAAAAATGAAACTTGTGAATATGATACAATTCCACCATTTTTTATTCACTGTATCAGTGTTCTTGTGCAAATCACAATGGACTGTAAAAATGTTATTCAGTGCATTTCCACCTTTTTTTATTCACTGTATCACCTGGTTTATGATATGTTGTATGGTTTTTGTGATCTTAAATTGTTATTATTTCAGAGTTGTAGCTACGGCAGTCACTTACTTCAGGCGTGTGTATACAAGGTATGCAAATTTATTTAATAAGGGTAGACAACATATGTGTTTCTGCCTCTATGCATTGCAGATGTATAGCTTTTGATTGATACCTGATCGTTATCTACTTAATGGAAGGAACCAGGGTGTTATTCTCGAGAATGTAATGTGATGCACATCCTGGAAACAAGATAGCGAATTCTTGAAATTGTGAGATGGCCAACTTACTAGAATTAGTAGAATAGTGGAATCTTATAATCACAAGATTTTGATACATCTAGCTGGACACAAGGATTTCATGTTTATCATTTGTTTTATACATTTTCTTCTGAATAATATTCTAGAATGGCGTTGCTGCCTCTTTAAATTCAAAACTTAAAAGTATGAAAACCATGTTTTGTTCTACTGGGACCTTGCTTTTTTTGGTTGCATTCATTTTTATAGCAAGAGCTTTGGTCTAACATAGATTCAGTTACCAGAAAGGGCATGTTAGAGTATGATCCTCGTTTGGTTGCTCCTACTTGTTTGTATTTGGCGTCAAAGGTGGAGGAGAGCACAGTGCAAGCACGGCTTCTTGTCTTTTACATAAAAAAGATGTGTGGTATGTCCTATTACCATATTTGTGGACATATGTACTTGGAAAAACTGCACGGAACAACTGTTTATCTGTCTTCAAGGTGCAGGTCCTGATGACAAGTATCGGTTTGAAATTAAGGATATTCTTGAAATGGAAATGAAGCTCTTGGAAGCACTTGATTATTATTTGGTCGTTTTCCATCCATATCGTCCTCTGTTACAGTAAGATCCTATTTGCAATGTCATTGCTGGTGTTTTCATGCAAGATGCCTTCTCCATATCTATCTAGTTTTCAGATTTTTGTTCCAGCAGAACTTGAAGTAGATGGATTGCCTTTTCTGCAGGTTATTGCAGGATGCTGGCATAACAGATCTGACACAATGTGCCTGGTAAGCGCTTCTTTTTATGAACAACATGATTCAGGGTCAACAATTAAGGAATAAATGTTTGAGAAAATTGCATATTTTGCCCCTACTCTAACCCCCTTACTTGAATTTGCCATTGTGCAATGTCGTGTTGCAAATTTACCACCGAAACTGGCCTTGACCGATACCGTTTTGTTTCAGAGCAAAAATATTTTTTTGAAATAATAAGGTAAAACATAAGTGAACAAAAAGACTAAGATGCCCCTGACCAACCTTTATCTTCTTCCCTGGCTGGACAGCTCCGTCATTCGACCCTTTCCTCCATGGATGCTACCACCTGCTCTCCTCCCCAGTTGAGTTCTCCACTTGTCTAAGATCCAATTCAGCACCTTCACCTGACCCACCATCTCAACATCCAATTGGCTTCGAGGCAACGATGGTGAAGGGAGTGAGAAGGGCATCTGTGTCTGAAGAACAGCTTTGTGGAATCCGGCAGGCCATTGGCAGGATTGATCGTTGACCTTGACCATATTTTCCATTTGCAAATATGCAATTTTACCTCTCAACGGCAAATTCACCATAACTGTTCAAACAACGGCAAAATATGCAATTGGCTCTAAATGTTTTGGTCTGCTGGACCTTTCTGTTCCCTATGATTTCAGTCAGGGTACTGTTCTTTCTGTGATATTTGGAACATTTATATGCTTTGAAGCTGAGGTCCAGTCTCTTGAATGTTTTTGATGTGGTAGTTTGGACCTTCTTAAATCATTTTATCTCATGAGTAGTATTCCCTCCTGTTAGTTTTA
This sequence comes from Digitaria exilis, assembly GCA_015342445.1. Classification (NCBI taxonomy): domain Eukaryota; kingdom Viridiplantae; phylum Streptophyta; class Magnoliopsida; order Poales; family Poaceae; genus Digitaria; species Digitaria exilis. The sequence continues at coordinate 189,208 of JACEFO010003286.1, read as the reverse complement.
GTTGACTTTCTGACAAGAAAAACTGACGTATATACAGGCCAAAATCATTTTCTAAAAGCATCAGATAAAAGTGACTGGAGGTAGTATTAGGTTAAGACCTAGACAAGCCAAAATGATTCCTTGCATGATTTTTTAGCATATATATTGGTTTAAGAGTATTTATACTTCTCTATGGAAATAAATATATGCCTCATTAGGTTTTCTTTCTTTTCCTTTCTAAACCTAGTGTGTTATAATGCAGTGATAGAAATTGATTTATCTAGGGTTGCATTCGTTTCAGTATGATCTTGTTATGGTATGTATCATATATTCACATGCTCAGTCTATAACCCTACTGTCACGTGCAGGGGCCTCGTTAATGATACTTACAAGATGGATCTTATTCTCATATACCCACCCTATATGATTGCACTTGCGTGCATATACATTGCAAGTGGTCTTAAAGATAAAGACACCACTTCATGGTTTGAAGAACTCCGTGTGGATATGAACATAGTAAGTTTTTCCAATTGTCATTTCCGATCAGTTGATTCTGCTTATATCACACTATCTTCATCCCATTTTTCTTTTTATTGGTGTCACTCAGGTTAAGAATATCTCGATGGAAATTCTGGATTTCTATGACACCTACAAGATCGATCCTCAAAGGGGCCTCCCAGAGGATAAGATTAGCCCTGTTCTGAACAAGTTACTGGCGAAGCCTTAAAGCTTCAGTTTCACTATTCAATTAGACTCGTAACTCAATAGAAATTCTGGATTTGTAGCATTTTTTTTGTGGATTGATTTGTAGCATTAGTGAACCGCCTAATTAGACTCCCTAATTTGACACCCATGACAGGGGATGCTCTGGATGTTGTTGTAGTCGTCTCTTGCTTTCCTGACTACAATGCTTCCATGACTTCAAGCTGCGATGGGATTGTATGCTACCTCAGACTCAGTAATACCAGCATCTTTTAACCATTTTACAGTTCGAATCCACCCCCCCCCCCCACCCACACACACCCACACACCACACACCCCATTTTTCCCCTTTGGTAGAACAATTCGCTGAGGCCTTTGCTGTTGAATTCTATCTCCAGCAGAGGGAGCGCGCAGAAAGCCCATTCAAATACCGCCGTTGATACGAGGTGAAAGTGAAACCGCAAGGCATGGGCACCCCCCAATGTGTTGTTACTGTCTAAAGGAAAAATAAGCACTTTGAACAAAAACGCAACACGAAAAAAAACATCCAGAAATGCTATATCTTAACCACTGTTATCGTTTCAGACTGAAGAAAATCCCAGTTACACTGATCAACTAAGCCAATAACCTAATATATACAACAGAGTAACATTCTGTAATATTAAGCTGCAACAACACATCTATCATCAGGAAGTTATCGCAGTGAGCTGATGAGCTCCTGGCAATACAGCTACATGAGACAGACTATCCATCTACCATTCACCCTGATAGCACAGCCAATTGACCTGTATTGGATGGCGATGAAGTTCAGCTGATTTCTCTCAACTCTCATGTTTAAAATAATACATACTATTAGATAGGCTAAAGGGTTCACCTTTAACTAGAGGTGCTGGGAAGGTAAATACGATGGGCACTATTTGTTCTCAGGCCCTTCCTGCATGTAGGACATTTCTTCCGAACCTTTTATGGTTGCTTGATGCAGGTATCACAGAAGGTATGCCCACAAGGTGTTGTTCCAACATATTGGGCAGGTAAAAGTGTGTTCTTTCTGGACCTCCTTAGCTGGCTCAGTTGACTGTGAGTAGAAATTTTCGTGGTCAGAGTTCAATGCAAAGCGCAATGTATAAGCAATTGGTGCGCAAGAATCAAACAAAGGGTAGCCTTCCCACTGGAAATTTTTGAAATATCGTCTAGCGTATTTAATGAACACACCAACAACATTACAGAACATATAACATGGAGCTACGAATAGCAATAACGAACCTTAGTTATTCAAAAATAAATCGGCAGCGATCAAAGCGAATCTGAACAGATCATGACATAGTAGATAGGAGTATATAACTGTGTGCCTCAAGAGCCAAGGGGAATTTTATGTTTCTGAAACAGGTAGCTGTTACTCTCTTCGTCCACTGAGAGGATAGCATACACGGTTCAGAACTCTTAAGGTTGCTAGAAGTGCAAGTTAGAATTGACCATAATCCAGAAACCAGCTGTAATTTTAAATAGCTTAAAAGTACCCCATTATATATAAATCTGGCTTACCTTAGAGCAGAAAGTTTACTCTTATTCAGATAAAAATTAAACGCCTGTAAGCTGGACCCGCCTCTATGCGAAGGCAGGTGACGCACTGCGGGCACAACCCCCTGGCGTTTAGTACCTGTGGAGAAGACACAGATGTGTCGTCATCATGAAATACTGAATAAAAGATTACAGGCAGGAGTCTTAAATCACAGGGGACATTATGGACTCAGATATCTTTCATGTAGGCATTCCGGAATATTCTGTGCAATATTATATAAGCCACTCGATTAAGAAATTAGAAACATGAAAAATATAGGTCTAACTTCTCAAATAGTCTATTGATGTGTCACATTTTGAAATAGTTGTCCCTGATGTGGTGTAATCAAAGCTGCAGTCATCTCAGTGGCACATTGTAGTCAGTAACCTCAGATTGTTTTTTCTGTCGACAAATATACAGTTTTTGAAGAATGTAACAGTTAAAAAAATGATATTAGACTTATGAATAAATATAATTCCTCCTGTAAGGCTCTAACTCTGAACATTTAATGCGTGGATTAATTCTACAAACCAAACAGTTAAATACAATTCCTCCTGCAAACCAACCTTGCTAATTACTGTAACTCCTAGTACATGTTCATACTTGTTCCATTGTCGACTTGCTAGGGGAGGATAAGACTTCATAGATCAATCAATAATTATTTTTTAAATGAAATCAGTTCTTTATTGTTTAGTTATAAATAAAGTGATGGTAGCAACATATTCCAAACGTTAATGACCATATTTATTTTAATGGTATGTTTCTAACACTTAGAAAAAGTACATAGCATAATTGAATTACTTTTGGTTACATTTAACTGTCTAAAGTGAATATAAATTTGTTGTAGTATATGTTTGAGATGGTTAACTCTACACAATCAGTAAGCACCACTTGTATGTGATAAAGAGATAATATGTTCCAAATTTAGGCAGAATAAAACCCTTGGCATTATTTTTTGCAAAACATTTTAAGCTTTGACATTGTGCCATCCTCTTTATTGGCAAAGTAATTAATGTTGCCCCTCTGAGCAACTTAACATTTTATTAGAAACACGAGGTAAACAACCTTAGCTATTAAATGTATCACGGGATGACATCAGAGATTCAATGATATTACGCATTTAGCCTGCTATAATCCATTTTGGGACGGAAGGTGTCCAAATACATAGCCAGTTATGAACTCACTCTTTGAATCAATATAGTAGGTGGGGAACACCCCCGCCCCCTGATATTATTACAGGAATTCCCTCTAATCCAAACTGTAAGTTTCACTCTAATCCAAAATGTAAGTCACTTTTGGTATATTTAGATTTTTTATATGATCCAAATACAATGGATATCTAAGTACAGCTATGCATCTAAAATGGAAACAACATACAATTTGGAAGGAGAGAGTACTATAGTCATTCTCGTGCCATATGTGTTCGGTGTGCATGTTTTAGAATCTTAAAGCCAGTCTTAGTCAGAGTTTTATGAGTGCCATGTAGATATTTTTTATGATGTGACAGTGTATTACTAAAGAGAGAGGTGAAATTAGTTTCATGGGGATGAAACCCTGTATATATAGTTATCTAGACAGATTGTGTCTTGCATGTAACTAAAAAACAACAATAGATGAAAGCAACGTATTCTATGAAAACCAAACTCTTTGTGAAAGATACAGAAACTTCAATCTAGGCTACACGATACTGATCTAATGAGACGCCCAGGGGAGGTAGGAGGAGTGACTTACAAAAACGTCTTTGCAAATTACCCTAGATGGAAACCAACCTCCCGTGGAAACTATGAAAATTTTAATCTGGGTCCAAGGGCGCGTTCAGGGAAAGTGGAATCATCCCTTCCACCTCATATGAGCATGCCCATGGATCAACATATATAGTGTGACCCAGATTGAAGTTTTTATAGTTTCCACGGAGATGCTGGGTTCCATAAGATAAGTTGCCTAGATGAAATTATGCATTGAGATAGGGGTGTTTATAAAGTTTTAAGAGTTTAGTTTGGTTTAACTAAAAAAACACTAGTCATTTTTTTTCCTATTCGAACTATTTTTTCTCAACACGCTTTCTAAGACTTAGCTTTAGTATTTTCTAAATTTTTAGTGTTTTTTCCCATCTAAACTGTCGAGCGCAAAAAATTAGCCTCAAATGCAAGTTGAACATTTTCAGGTGAAACAAAATGCAAGACACAGAGGGAAAATTTTGGATAAATTTCAGCGTTCGCGCGTCATTGGAAATTTGTATTTTAGCGCAGTAATTTCGCCCGGGCGGATATGCTCGCACGGTGCAGCCAAAAAAAATTCTACGGAGCGCACATCAGTCGTCCGACGGTCAGCAGAGAGTCTCACCGAACGAACTCTCCGGGCACTCATCCCCGCGCGCGAAACCTCCTCGCCTTCCCGACCACGTACCCCTTCCGTGCACGAGGCTCACGAGGAGCCACACCTAGTCCACTCTCAGGTCCCCACACGTCGGTTACCTATAGCATTAAACACCGTGACCATCTGCCCGCGCCGGTCTCGTGGACCTCCCGCCACACTCTCCGCCCCCCCCAAGCCGTCGGCTATAAACCCAACCTCCCCACTCCCCCCACGTCTATTCCCCCCCAAATCGACACCCACCACCACAGCACGCCGGACCTCACTCCTCGTCCGCGTCGCCTCGTCTCGTCTCGTCTCGAATCCAGGAGAACCCTGCGCCACCGCCGCACGGTTCCCGATGCCCACCGTGGGGTCGTCGGCGAGAGGCGGTAGGCGCGGCCGGGGGCGGGGAGGACGACGACGAGGACGAGGCGCCGCCGCCGCCGGGGGGACGCGCCGCAAGCGCGCCGTGGAAGCTGAGGTGATCAGGGTAGACGATGGTGAGTAAACCGCGCGAGGTACCATTTCGTTTTTGTTTGCCGTGGATTCTTGGAGTTTTGGCGATTTTTGGGTTTTATTTTGGTTGGGATGTTGGATTGATGAGACGCTGAGGTAGGACGTTGTTAGGTGGATTCTTTTTAGGACTTGGGGTTTTCTGGGGTTCGATCGAGAGGAAACCGTACCGCTCGGCAGGAACCGTGATAGGTTTTGCGAAAGATCGGAAACAAAATCTCGGGTGGGGGCTGGGTTTTTGTTGGGGTACTCGTTGGAGGGGTGGTGGGGGCTGGGTTTTTGTTGGGGTACTCGTTGAAGGGGTGTTTCGTCCCAGATATTAAATGCCTTTATGACATACGTTTCTACATTTTCGCTAAGGACAAGCAAACTGATGTGTTCATTCATACACATATTTCTTTTTCACAGATCGTGACGAGTCTCTGCAGACGAAGCGGCGGACTGAAAAAATCGCAAGCATGGAGCATACCGCGGAAGCTGACTTGGAAGCAAGCTCTCGCGAAGCAAGTGAGGAAGGTGAGATTGGAATCTGAAGTGCTTGATTTTGCTGTGGCTTCTAGATTTCTGTCTGACTCTTGGCTTCAGATTGCACAGATGGCGGGGAGCCAGCTCCTACAAGGAAACTTAGGCGTCTAAGAAAGCAAACAGTGGAGAGCAATGCTGCAGACACCATGGGGCATGTTGTTGATGTCGTTGTGGAGTTCAAGGATAGTGCCACCGAAGGTTGTCAGCTGATAAAAATATATATGGATCACTATATTTTGTGACATTGCATATTTTATTGGTGCCATGCAGTTCTCCAAGCTGTTTGATTTGTTGTTTATTAAAATTTTCTATTTTTGTAGATTTTGGTGTTTATTATTATTTTTTGTTCATGATGTTGCTGTGCCTTATAGATTTATGGCTGACTGTGGCTTCAGGTTGCGCCGATGGTGGGGTGCCAACTACAAAAAGGAATTTGAAGCGTCTGAGGAAGCATACAGTGGATAGCAATGCTGCAGATACCAAGGAGCATGTTGTTGATGTTGTTGTCCAGTTCAAGGATAGTGTCACCGAAGGTAGTTGTCTGATAAAAATATGGATCACTCTATTTTGTGGCCGAATGCTCCAAGCTGTTTGATTTGGTGTTTATTAAAAGGTTCCTTTTTTGTATATTCAGACAACTTACTTCCCTATGAGAGTTTGAAGGTCCACCAAATAAAGGATATTTCAAATGGTATGGCAGGGAGTAAGGCTAAGGTCGTGAAGGATATCAGACAGAGTTCTGCTAGGGATGGTTAGTTATACATGCGAGTTCCTGATGCATACGCTTTAGGATGGTTCTTTGTAGTATGATCTGTTTGCATCTTGGCTCATAGTATCAATTTCATCCTCTTTAATGTCAGGTGACCAAAAACTGGATCAGCAGAGAAGATCCAAACGCCTACAGTCTAAAACAATTGGAATTCAAGACTTTGATGGTGGGGACACTGACAGTGACATTTTTGAGGACACCAGTAGTAGCTCTGAGGATGGTAAGGCTGGACAAGTCAGCTCCTCTTTATCTGTAAAATCTTTACATTGGATGGTTCTGTAAGGATTTATATTATTTGTGTTTTTAGAGGAGAGAAGGTTAGGTCCAAAAAGGTCAAAGCGCCTCCGAAGGAAATGTACATCTAAGTACGCCACATGGCAGAACAACTCAGATGAGGGTAGGTTGAAAGTTTATGGTTACGGGGAGACAACTAGTACGCATATAATTTGCTCACGGTTCTAAGTCTCCCTATGCAGATTCTAGCTGTTTGGCACCACGTCGCAGATCAAAGCGCTATAAATTGGGAACTCAGTATAGCTCAAATGATGATGAAGATGACAGTGATACTGCAACTTGTAAGTGGATGTGGTCTTGGGTTTAAAATTCTTCCACTTTTGAGACAAGGGCAACAATTTAATTAGAGTGCTTGCTTCATTCTTTTTTGATGCACCATGCAGTTTGTCATCTCTTAACACTATTTTTGATAACTTGCATACGTTTGTCAATCTTCTTTACTAGATTCCTTTATCAATTTGTGCAACTGAGATAACTTGGAAACTTTTGACTCAGCCTTTTAGTTACTTTATGTTATTTTTTAGTGTTCCAGTCATACTTGAGCGAAATACAAATGAAAGGCAAGATGCAGCTGCATTTTTCATTGACTTCTGAAATCCTCTTGTAGATCACCAGAAGGCAATTCCATGTAGAATGTCAAAAAGACTACAAGAGAAATGGAAAGTGGATCACATTTCTAATGTATGTCAACAGATTAAATAACTACTTTATTGAACCTTCCTGATAAAACCGATCAATAGCTTTTTTTGTCCAAAAGAGTGATAAACATTTCCTCTGATTTTCTAGGAGAGCTGCATCAAAGCTTCATCGCCAACAGTATCAACAACTTCGTCTTCAGGTACTGACCATCCAATTTGTTAGCAGTCATGGGCTTGTTACCCACCCTTGTGAGTTCAATAAATTGTTTATGAAGTGCAGAAAGATTAAAACATGACCATTTAATATCTTTGTGTGCTTATGCTTCTGTGGTATGTGATGTGTGATTTACAGCAATCCTTAGGTAAACAGATAGGATGGTACTCTTAATTTTCTTGAAGTGTGCTTTTTTGAACATCCTGTTATGCTCATGGGCAGACTGACAATCATGAATACCCCATTCCATTGTGTTCTGTTTATATATCTGTCTGAAATCCTGTATGCTTGTGGCTTATTGATCTCTAAACATGTTTTATGTTGACTAATAGCTTGCTTATTTCAGATATTTCAGATAATGAATTATTGTGCATTTTTGTCAAATCTATCAAAAGATCTTCTCATGGACCAATTTGCTTGATTTGTAAGGTATGTTATTCTTGTTCACACCGTCTCATTTTCCATATGCTTGTAATATCTTGTTTTGATTTTTTTGCTCTCCACCAGAGTGGAACTGCCAGTTCTCACATCATTCGGTGCCAGAATTCTAATTGTTCTGGCAGCTTCCATACATTCTGCCAAGATCCTCCACTGCAAGATGGTATAAGAACATCTGAATGTTCTTTGTGTAAAATCAAAGAAGCCTCGTCCAGGGCAACAGAAGAGAATTTGATAAATAAGATACAAAGATACATGGGTCACAGAATGCTGGTTATTCAGGATTCTCGTTTCCAATATCAGTTCCTTGTAAAATGGCATTCCCTTTCTCATCATAATGACTGTTGGGTATGCTCTATCCTTTCTATATGCAAAATGCTATCTTTTTTCTATATCTAAGCTTCGTAGGCATTCCAGTTGGTGAATTAATTTTCATGTCTTTTTCACTAAAATAGGATGTAGTTAGATGACAGGATTTTAGCTTTATCCATATGGTTGTTAAAAATTGAAGGCATTGTGCATCTCATGGTACCAAGGCTAGGATGTGATTATTCCATGGTCTAGGAAATGTGCATAGATGTTAGGAACTGCACATTACTTGTCATACTAGTGCATATTCCAATATACTTGCTGACCGCACTCAAGGTACCTAAATGGTTTATTCGTGCCATTGACAAAATTAGAAGGGGGTTTCTATGGAAGGGAAGAAAGGAGATAAATGGTGGCTGCTGTTTGGTGGCCTGGGAGAAAGTAATGCGACCCCTTGAGCTGGGAGGATTGGGAATTCATAACTTAGAAGTCATGGGATGGGCTCTGCAAATGAGGTGGCTATGGATTGAAAAAACCAACCCGGATCGCCCGTGGGCTGGTCTGAAAATTCCAGTTCATCCAAACACATTTGCTATGTTTGCAATTGCAATTACAACTGCTGTTGGAAATGGTGAAAATACTCTATTTTGGTTGGATCATTGGCTTCATGGCTGCGGTTTAGAGGAGTTGGCACCTAATGTTGTTAAGTGTATCCCCCCAAGAATAAGGAACAACAGAACTGTGGCAGAAGCTCTCCATGAGCTGAGATGGGTAGAAGATATAAGGAGTGCCAGAGAGGCTCTCGGCTGGATTGGGCAGGCTGAATATTTAGAACTGTGGGACATCATATCTGACATCACTCTGACCACTAATGAAGATGCCCATATTTGGAAGTTTGAGGGCTCTGGTATCTTTTCCACTAGGTCGGCCTACAAGGCTTTCTTTACTGGTTCTATTCATTTTGAACCGTGGAAGAGAATTTGGAAACCTGGGCGCCTGGTAAATGTAGAACTTTTATGTGGCTGGCCATTAGGAACAGATGTTGGACAGCTGACCGATTACAAAAAAGAGGTCTACCCCACCCAGCTCGCTGCCCCCTTTGTGATCAGGAGGAAGAGACAATACAGCATCTCCTCACCTCTTGTGTCTTCGCTAGACAATTCTGGTTCACAATCTTTCAACCTTTGAATCTAGCAAGCTTGGTCCCTGGTCGACGCTGCACCTCCTTGGCTGAGTGGTGGAAGAAAGGCTGTAAAAAAATTCCCAAACAGCACAAGAAGGGATTTAATTCCTTAGTCATTCTCGGAGCATGGATTCTCTGGAAGCACAGAAATGCATGTGTATTTGATGAATCTGCTCCCAATTTACAGTCTGCCATACTAGCTTTCAGAGATGAACTACATGTTTGGCAGGTTGCGGGTGCGAAGGGCCTCGCTGATCTTGGTGTTGGCCGAGGGATTCAGTAATGGGTCCTAAAGTTGTGTGGGTCAGGTCTCTCCATAGTGGTTATATGTAATAGTTAGTAATAAGAGTGTCTAGTTACCAACCCCAGTCTGGTCCAAGATGGGTTTGGTCTTTTGTATTTGGACTATTTCTTCTTCTTAATACAAAGATACGCAGCTCTCCTGCGTGTTCGAAAAAAAAAATACTAGTGCATATTGATAATGTTATAAAATAAACCTTGTTTCATTTGTACGCCCAAAAAACATTGCAAGTATTGGCAAACCCAGATGCTCCTTGAACTTTCGCCCACACAAGAGCAGGAATTGTTTAAAGTTTGTGTATCTATAGGTATAAAATATTTCACAAAACATAATGTCATTCTATGATACTTTAGAGGATAATAAGGGAGAGCTTGGCGACGCGGGAAGTTCGACGAGGCTGTGGCGAGTCGAGGCAGGCAGGCGTGGTGTGGTGGCGCGGCTCGGTGCGTCTTCTTCGTCTCCGGCGGCGGCGTGGTCGACGTCGGGGTACGGCTCGCGGTGCGCAGCGCCGTCCTCCTCCCTCGGGCTCCGGCTTGGCTCCAGGCAACGGCAAGGCGCCTCCTTGCCGTGGCCCTCCTTCTCCTCCTCCTTCTTCCCTTCCCCCTCTTCTTCTCCTTTTCCTGTGGCGGCGGTGGAAAGGGGAAAACCCCAAATTGACGGCTAGGGTTGCAATTGGGGCTGCCTAGGGTTTAAATAGGGTAGTGGCTAGGGTTAGAGGTGGTTCCCGGGGTGGTTGGTAGGGCGAGCGGCGGGGATCCTCGGCGTCCGCGCCGGAGGACACGCGGCGAGCATCTAAGGGTGCAGCGGCTAGGGTTTTGAGGGGCAAAAGGGGCTCACGGGTGCGCGGGGTAGGTAGGGCGCGAGAGCGGCTTCTAGAGGATTCCGCGGCGCGGCTCGGCAGCGCGGGAGAACCGCCGGCGACAGGGTCATGCGATTTGCGTGACCCTGTCGCGAGGTTGAAGGGAAAGCTGACGGGTGGGGCCGGCCCGTCAGCGAGAGAGAGAGAGAAAGGGGCAGCGCGCGCGGGGGAGAAAGAGAAGGCGCCGACAAGTGGGACCGGCGTGGCAGAGAGAGAAAGAGGGAAAGGGAGAGCGCGGCGCGCGTGGCTCGGCGCCGACAGGTGGGACCCACCTGTTAGCGGGAGCGGGCGCGCGAGCGCGGCTGGGCCGGCGGCCTGCTGGGCTGCGACACGAGAAAGAGAGAGAGAGAGGGGGAGAGAGAGAGTAAGAAGTGGGCTGGGCCGGAAACTAGGGGTAGGCCGGTTACTGGGTTAGGTTTAGTTAGAGCCCAAGTTAGTTTTAGGTTTAGAATTTGAATTTAAATTCAAATTCAAAACCCCACACAAAGATCCAAATAAAACCAAAGAGAGATCCAAATGCCACTCTAGCATTAACAAGGTCCTTAGGCAATAAATCCACTTTTCCTAGGAATTTTCGAGGAGAGAGAAGAAGACATCCTTAGGGTAAGCCAAACTTTTCAAGCACAACAAAAGTTTTAAAAATTTTTACATTTTGAAAATAGTGGACTGTTACAATCCCTTTCGCCATTGAAGCTCCAGGTGCAATACCTTCACCTGAAGCCTTGAAGGGTTCATCCAGAAGCAGCCCATCTTCGTCTGATGATGACGGCGTGGCGATGGCAATGACAAGCCTCCAGTAGCCGACAGCTGATGCGGAAGCACATTGCCTCTTATAGGTTCATTTTGCCTTTTGTTTATCCTCATCTTTAGTACAGGTCGTAGCCCTTTGAACAGGAAGGGTCACATTTAAGCTATGTACTCCTGGCCAATGTGTGATGAAACGTTGTGACATCTCATGGCCACTGTTGATGGTAGCTGTATAGCTTGAGGAATATGTTTGTTAGCTGTTACAATAACGTCTGTAGTTTGCCCCTTTTCTGGGACAAAGTGATGGGTATCAATCAAGAAAACAGAATTTGATCTACACAGGCGAATGGCAAGTGCCAATTGATTTGACTTGTTTTATCGAGAGCAGAGGCGAATTGCGGCTCCTGTTTCACTCGTTTCTGCCAGGTCGCTCTCGGCCTCACCAACGAGGCACCAGCCATATAAACCCCAGGGCGGGGCCGCAAAGCATCAAGAGGCAGGTCGCTCGCTCGCATGGCCAACCGAGCGAGGCAGCTCCACGCTATCTTCCTGACCAGCGGCTCCCACGACGCTGATAAGTGGGCCCATCTACTCAAAGAGTACGCCTCCCTTTCCTCCCTCCGGGAGGCCGCCCTCGTCTACGCCAGGAACCTGCCGCGCCGCACGCACCACCAGCGCCTCCTCCCCGTCCTCCTCAAGGCCGCCGCCGCCGCGGCCTCCCGAACCGCGCATGGCCTCGGCAGGTCCCTCCATGCGGAGGCCCTCAAGTCGTGCTTCTCCGGCGACCTGCTCGTCGGCACCACGCTGGTGTCCATGTACTGCAAGTGCGGCGCCCTCGAGGACGCGCGCATGGCGTTCGACGAAACGCCGGACCGCAACGTCGTCACCTACAACGCGCTGCTCGCCGGGTACGCCGCGGCGGGGGACATGGATGCCGCGCTGGCGCTGTTCGACGGCATGCCGTCCTGGACGTCCGTCACGTGGGCGACGCTGATCCGCGGGTTCGCGGAGAAGGGCGACATGGCGGAGGCGCGGAGGTGGTTCGACGCCACGCCGCCGGGCATGCGGAACGTCGTCACGTGGACCGTGGTCGTGCAGGGCTACGTGGCCGCGGGTGACATGGAGACGGCGAGGGAGGTGTTCGACAGGATGCCTGTGAGGAACGCGTTCGTGTGGTCGTCCATGGTCACCGGGTACTTCAAGGCTGGTGACACCGAAGCGGCGCAGGAGGTGTTTGACAGGATCCCGAGGCCGAACCTGGTGAACTGGAACACGCTGATTGCCGGATATGCGCAGATCGGGTGCAGTGAGAAGGCGCTGCAGGCGTTCCATTCGATGATGGAGGAGAGGATCAAGCCGGATGAGTTCACCATGGCGAGTGTGCTGTCTGCCTGCGCGCAAATTGGGTCGCTAGAGCAGGGGAAGAAGGTTCATGACTTCATCAACCGGAAGCATATCCGGAAGAACCACTTTGTGATGAACGGTCTGATTGACATGTACGCTAAGTGTGGTGACCTCGCGTATGCCCGAGGCATATTTGACAGCATGAGATGGAAGAACATTGAATGCTGGAACACCATGATCTCTGCGCATGCTAGCCATGGTCAGAGCGAAGAAGCGCTCCAGCTGTTCTTCATGATGGAGCGTTCGGAGCAGAAGCCCAATGTGATCACGCTTCTTGCCGTGCTTGGAGCTTGCACGCACGGAGGGTTTGTGGACGAAGGCTTAAGAATCTTCAACAATCTGGAAGCATATGGCATTGAGGCCGGAGTGGAGCTTTACGGCTGCCTGGTCGATCTCTTAGGCAGGACTGGAAAAGTGAAGCAAGCCTATGAGATTGTCAAGAACATACCTGAGGAACCCAACGAGGTGATATGGGGATCTTTGCTTGGAGCTTGCAGAGTGCATGGTGATGCAGAGATGTCAAGATTGGTCTCGGATGATATCCGTCGTTTACATTCTCGTCGCCCGTCGTCTAATGACGCGGAGTACATCATGCTGTCAAACATCATGGCTGCTTCGGAGAGGTGGGAACAGGCAGAGCAATTGAGGAAAATGGCACGCCATGGGATCGAGAAGACTCCTGGCTGCAGTTCGCTTGAGCTTGGCATTCCTGAATCCCAAGTGTATGAGACAGTAGACAGTAGAGCTATGTGCAAACTATATTGCTCTTAGTTTCGTTTAATAATTTTATCTCAGATTTTTTTTCCGGACATCTGATTACAGTGACTGATCCAAGAAGAAAATATCTTAATCTGCTGCATTTGATAAATAAAAAAGCACTATTACTGCATTCCAAAAAATACATAAACACAATGTGACAGAGACACTGACAGACAGCGACATGTCAAACTCGCAAGTCATCAGCAACGAAGACAAAGTGCCTAGACAAGCACTTCCCTATCAAAGATCCAGCTGAACTTGACCTTCCTGGGCTCATCCTTCTTGGCCCTATCCTCGGCGCGCTCCGCGGCGCGGCGCATCCTCGGCGCGAGCCCGCAGACAAAGTCCCTGGCCCTCCGTCCCTCGCCGGAGAGCCCGCTCTCCAGCGTCTCCAGCCTCCACCTCCTGACGAGGAACTCGACGATGTCGGCGTAGTCCCGGGCGGTGTAGACGCCGAGGCGCTGCGCGACGGCGGCGAAGTGCTCGAACAGGCCCATGTCGCGGCCGTCGTGCATGAGGTGCGCCGGCATGGTGATCCGCTTCCGCATCATGTCCGCGATGGCCACCATGGCGCCCTCCGGGTCGAGCCCCAGCAGCTGCTCCACGATCCGCCCGTACGCCGCCTCGTGACGCTTCTCGTCGGCCGCGATGGTCCCGCACGTCCGCGCCAGCACGTCGTCGCCGTGCGCCTTGGCGAGACGCGCCGTGTTCCCGTGCGACACCGCCGTCGCTCGCTCCTGGAAGCTCGTGTACACGAATCCCAGGTACGGGTTGTTCTCCGTTCCCGGGTCCTGCAATTAGATTGAAAGAGCTTAATGACCATGTGTGAAAACTCCAAACAGTGTCATGGTGATGGGGCATTGCGAGATCGATTGCATACCATGCCGGAGCCGATGAGGTACTGGACGGTCTTCTCGACCATGCGCATGTCGACACGGCCAGAGAGGTACATGTACTTGGCGAGGACATCGCCGTGGCGATTCTCCTCGGCGGTCCAGGTGCGTGTCCAGAGGGCCCAGGGGGAGGCGCTGGCGCCGGTCTCGTCGCGGACGCCGTCGAGGGTGTTGATCATGGTCTGGTACGTGGGCAGCGCCTCCTCGGTCACCATGTCGCCCACCAGCACGACCAGGTACTCGTCGGGAAGCCCCGCGGCGCGCGCGCGGAGCTCGCGGACCTCGTGCTCGAACGTCTCCGACGACGAGTCGGGAAGCAGGTCCGTCGGCTGCCAGCAATCCTCCACGGGTTTGAGCAGCGGCAGCAGCGACCGCGACGCCCACCCTTCCAGGGACCGGAACACCTCCGCCTTCTCCGGTGGCATCGAGTGCGTCACGCGCGCGCGCGCCGTGGGCGTCGCCACGGCCACCGTAGCGGCGGACACGCGGCATTGCCGGTGGCGGCTGCCCGCGGCGGTGGGCGCCATCGCCGCCGGGGCTCGGGCGCGGACGGCCATGCCGTGGGCCAGCATCGTTCGTTGAGACTTGAGGGGGGAGAAGGAGGAGGAGGAGGCAGAGGTGAGTGTGGAGTGGGAGTGGAGTGGAGTGGAGCGGAGCGAGTGAGCTGCTTTCTTGGGCGGCGAACGGCGGCGTGCGTGTACTCCTATATAATCTGGGGCGGCGAGGTTGGAGGGAAGCGACAAGGGAGGTCGTGGCTGACTGGCTGGTGGGCGGAAATCCGGTGGGTGCAGTGGTTTTGCGAGGGGGATCCCGCGGGAAGACGGGGGAGAAGGGACGGGATCCTGTGGGTGTCGCAACGGTCTGGGAGACTGGGACACGGACACCTGGATTGGTTGGTTCGTGGCTGGGTTTGCCTGTTCGGGCGGCGAGGAGGGGACAGTTGGACGGCGATGGCAAGCAGTGAACTCGGCGATCCACCGGGTCGGTCTCGGCCATCCGCCTAGTTAGAATCGAGCCATTCGGCGCTCAAATTGGTGGAACGCTTTTCTTGGCGTTAGTTAACCGGCCGAGCGGCCAGGGGGTGATTTGCGAAATCGGATTAAGGAGAAACGCCGTGCGGATCCGCCCCTGGGTTTTGTCGATGGGTGGAGAGTCGCACGTGCTGCCAGGTGGCGCTGTGCCACGCGACACTCGCAGCGGGAAACTGTCTAGTGGGCTCGACCGCCACCTGTCCACCTACTTGGGTTGCCCAGCGAGTGCTGTGGTGACTTTCCTGGCGCAGCGTGATGACCTTCCAACCTGTGCTAGTACTACTTTTTAAAACCGAGAGGTTTCCGTGGGGGCTTGAGAGTGCAGCGCGCATCTCCGTGGCGTGGTTTTGAGCCACGTACAGGACGAGCTGCCGTGCGTGTTGCTCATGTCCAAAACTTCTTCAATTTGTGGTTAGGAAATAAAACAAACGTCATTCTCCGCCTCCGTCTGCTTAAGGCCCCGGGCAGGCCGAGCACGCATGTGAGCAGTGTGCTAGTCCAAGCCTGTTTTACGTACGGCAAGGTAACGGGCCGGCCCAATAGGCCTGTAATAGCAGCATAATCCCCTGGGCCGGCCCTTGCTCAAAGCACACCTGGGAAAGCAAGGCCTGAGGAATGGTAAGCAAGCAAGTACGAGAGATCCAACACCGAAGCTTTCTCCTCGACGTCGACGACGACACGATTTTGTGATGTTCCCTTTCTCCGGTATATGACGTGAATAAAACCTGGTCCAAGTCCAACACAGGCCATGCCCCGGCGGCCTCCTGTCCGGCACTCCGGCAGCGGCAAATATCCCTCGCGCGGTCGCGCTCCTCCCGCCGATATGTCGCCGCGCCGCGCACCACACCCACCTGCCTCTCGTCCTCGCTCGCCAAAAAGTCAAAACGGTGACGCCACGCCGTCGCCATGCGGCCCCCACGCACGCCCATTCCCCGCGTACTCTGACTGGCCGGCCATCTTTTCCAGGCCTGGCCGCCTGAGAAATCTCACAAAACCACCCTTTGGATCGCCACCGAGTATTTATTTAAAAAATCGCCCACAACCTACCGCGAGCGTCGCCGCCCTCTCCTCAGCTCCCTCGGACTCGGCCATCGCCGCGCCCGCGTGGGAGCGCACCCCTCACCGGTCACCACTCACGACACGCGAGTCGCGACGCGCCGGGCGCCCTCTGCTGCTGGATCGGGAGCTCTTTCGTGGCCTTCAGCTTTTTCGGTCTTGCCGCGGCCGCTCCGCACCGGCGATCGCGGCGGAACGGGGCAGCGGTCGACGGAGTTCGGTGAGTCCCTGATCTGCCCAGCTGCCCTGGATCGGGTCTCGTCGTTATCTGCCTTCCAACGACCAAGTCCGAGCTTCCTCCCTGATGTCGGGAGCTACGCGCAGGGCTTTGGGCTGCAGGCTGGAGCAGCGCGGCTCGATCCAGCCGATTTCTGGGGGGCAAATTTGAATCGTGGACGGCGGAACGGAAGGTGGAATTCACATCGAGGACTTCTGGACTGGGAGGAAGCCGCCGCCCCTGCGAGAGTCGAAGCGATTTTGGTTTCATAGAGTTTTGCTGCGAATTGGTTTGAAGCCGATTGGGCACAAGGGAAGCTGTGGAATGGGAGATCGGGCGGCGGCGGCGGCGGCCGAGGGGAGATGGTGAGCGGGAGCTTCAGCCGGAGCACATCGGCGCGGCTCGGAGCGAGGGGCGGCGTCGGGAGCCCGCGGGTCTCCACGCCGGGGGCCGCGCACCGGAACTGGTGGGCGGCGGCGCCGCCGTCGGGGCCCTCGTTCGAGCGCATCGCCTTCGCCTTCTTCCTGGCCTCTCTAGCGCTGGTGCTTTGCTGCGCGCTGTACCTGTACGTCTTCAGCCACCCGGGCCGGGACGGTGTGGTCGCCGAGTTCGCCGGCGAGAATCTCGAGTCCTGCGACGTGTTCGACGGCATCTGGGTGCCCGACGAGAGGTACCCCTTGTACAACAGCTCCCGGTGCCCGTTTGCGGAGAGGGGGTTCAATTGCCTGGCCAATGGGAGGAAGGACGCCGACTACCTCAAGTGGCGGTGGAAGCCCCGGGGATGCGATTTGCCGCGGTTCAGTGCCCGTGCTGTGTTGCAGTGGCTGAGGGGGAAGAGGGTCGTGTTTGTGGGGGATTCCATGAGCCGAACGCAGTGGGAATCCTTCATTTGCATGCTCATGACTGGGGTGGATGATCCAAAGACGGTTTATGAGGTTAATGGCAACCAAATCTCAAAGACGATCCGATTTTTAGGAGTGAGATTTGAGTCGTTCAACCTTAGTGTGGAGTTCTTCCGGTCTGTGTTTCTTGTGCAGCAGATTCCTGCGCTTCGACATGCACGCAGAAGAGTCCGAGCGATACTCAAGCTCGATAAATTGGATGATTTAAGTAGGGAATGGGCAGATTCGGATGTGCTTATTTTCAACTCAGGGCATTGGTGGACTGCCAGCAAATTATTTGACATGTGAGTTCTCTCACTCTAATTCACAATCCTTTTGTTCTTTTCTAATTCTTAATGTAACTAGTAATTTTCATTATAGTCAATTTCTTGTATCAACATGAACTGATGAAATTGGTGTTTTATACCTGGCAAGTTATATAGGAAACACAAGTGTTCTTATGAAATTAGTCTCCACCATTTAGTATCTGTAAGTTCTAAGCAATTTTGTATGATTAAAGAAGGCTAGATAATGTTATTTTCACAAGAATTCTGGCAAGTTTTGCTAGTTCCTATGAATAAACACTGAGTTGCATTCATAGCAGAAATAGTGAGTGACTGAGGATAAAGGGTTCAGAAACCAGTTTAAATGATTGATGTGATAGCCTTGGTAGCTAGTGTTGTATCAGTTCTAGTTGTTCCTTGAAGTCACAACATAAAAGCGTGTTGTGTTCTCCTGTCATCTCATTTATTCTGGTTGATGTTGATTTATCATTCTTTGTCTGAATACTGGCTATGTTTCATTCAGAAAAGCATGCCCCCTAGGTACATACAAGCGAGCCTTATTATTTCGATGAGGTCAAGTGAATTTTAGTGCTTCTTTAACTTGGCATTTTGTTTTATTTTGTTCTTTTGGTTTGTTGCTTTGTTCAGTGATATATAGGAACTCTGGCTCCATTGTGCTAATGTTTGTAAGATCACGGCATTGTAAATGAGTGTGTTTTTTTTGTAAAATTGAAACTTCAATGTTTTATGCTTCCTGACTACCCCTCAATGCAGTGTCATGATAACTTTAGTTGTTGATTTTCATTGATATCAACAACTTATATATCTCGGATGTTCAATATTGATCTTTACAAACAGGGGTTGCTATTTTGAGGCTGGAGGTGTGCTTAAACTGGGAACATCTATTAACACTGCTTTCAAAATGGCACTGGAAACTTGGGCTTCATGGGTTAAAGAGAGAGTTGATTTAAGAAGAACACGTGTGTTCTTCCGTACATATGAACCATCTCATTGGAGGTATGTTTTTTCTAACATGCAAAATTACATTTCTTTATTTTTCTTATGCACTCTAGAAGTAACTACAATCGAACTGAACATTTAAAATTGCTGCATTCATATCATGATGATTGAAGAGTTATTCGGAAAGCAAATTTGCACTGTGTACAGGTAATCTGCTGAAGTATAAACTGATTAGGAAATTTTCATATTACAGTGGCTTAAATCAAAAGGTTTGTGAAGTAACAGAACAGCCTACAACTGAGGCCAAAGGAAATGACAGAAGAGAATTTGGAGATATACTTGCTGATGTTGTGGCCAATACAAGTGTCCGTGTCACCATACTAAATGTGACTTTGATGGGGGCCTTCAGAAGTGATGCTCATATTGGCCTTTGGAGTCATCCTAATACCGTACTTGATTGTAGTCACTGGTGCCTTCCTGGAGTTCCAGATGCTTGGAATGAACTCGTATTTTCCCACCTGTTAACAAATGGTGAGTTCCTTAGTATGATAAGCTGATAACATTCTTCTATGACATTTTCATCGAACACGCGCTTGAAGAAACCAAGTAATATACTGTGTGTTAGTATATATGTGCAACGCACAGATATTTCATGTGACTTTGATTCCTACTATGCCTGAACTTGGGAACCATAAAGAGTCAAAAACATATAGTTTGCAATATTTTAGAATCTACACGTACATGCATTAGTATAAATGTTATCCTGAATTATTGATCTAGAAGATGTATATGCAGAATTCATAACTCTTCCACGATTTCTACCTAATGTTTTCCTAAATACTAGCCTCAGAATTCTAGATAGAACTTATATTATTTTTTAGTTGATGAATTGCTCCTGATGGAGTTGAATGGTGATATGATGCTTCCTCTCATCTGACTCCACAGGTTGGCGAGGGCTGGTTATCTGACTGTTGATATGATACTCATTTTCTTTTTTTGTTTCATAATGTCTGTCTGATATGCTGCAAGAAGTCTCGAGACAGCGGCATCTTCAGGCAAGCTGTGTTATATTCATCTTCCTTTTTTTCCACTCAATTGCTCAAGCGGGAATGCACATCTCCAGAGTCCTGAGACATAGATTTTTGTACCAGTTATTTTGGCTGTTTAGGCATAGAAACAGATCACAGGCAACCTGTATGTAACAATAGTTCATTTGCAAAATTTCAGAAATCCAATTCTTATGCATTAGGCGTGTCTACTGCATATTCGTTGCATGAAATTGAATTCTTATGCGCCAAATGACACAGTTATGTATGCCTTCTGTGCCAAATGACTTCTTTTGCAGCTTTTCGTATAGGAGGAAAGAATATCGTGGCTTGCGCGATTGCATCGGCGACTGCCATAGTGCCACGCCAACCTCAACCTGCCCTCAGCAGCCAGTCCGCCGACTATCTCGCTGTGAACCAGTAATCCCGTGAACAGGTCGGTAGCCTCGCAACAAGAGAAAAAAAACAACCGTCTTCATTCTGCTGCTGTGTCAATGCGCCATTGTCCCGTGAGCAGAAAGCTTCTTGAACATTGACAGAAACCTCCAGTGTCACATGGCAAATCAAACAAGCTGCTTTGCGAAGCAGGCCACGGCACGAAGGACACTGCGAGTTCGCCTGTCGCGGTAATCACTTCGTCCTTTTCCGGACAGGCATCTATCGTGCCAAATTAACCAGTCGATGCACCTGACTGTATAAGCAATCAGGCGGCGCAATGGGGGCAAATGGGCAAGCATGCCTTCTGCCGTGCACGGTTGTGCGATTTCAGTAAGTGTCCCTGATGTACCGATGAACGTAAGCATCAGTTGATGCGTTAACTTATAGCAAACAACACTTAGCTGAAACTTCTAACGTTCAACTTGAAGCTCGAATGTTTGACTTGACAATTTGAGTTGCCAGTTCGAAATGTGAAACTTATAACTTGGAAACCTTGCTAGTTTCATACTGACTGGGACCTAGTAAGCCTCTAGCTAAGGTGTGTTTCCAAAGGGACAAAAAGTTATTTCAACGGCATCATTATATTCCACTATGGAACATTGGAGAAAACTGGAATTTTCTTCACTCGAACACGAAAGATGACCTGTAACTCAGGATAAGAGTGTTTTCAGTCACATAAATCGGTTAGTGCTTTTACGTGCACGACCATGTTGTCACTGAGTGGTTTTGTAGCTTGCGTTTTTTGTTTTGTTGTCATCCATATAGCTCATCGCCCTTCACCGAACAGTAGAGCTATTTCCGTGACAAGAAATCTTTTTCACAAAATGTGACTAGCCATTTCTGGCTGCATTCTTCTAGATATAGCGTGTTGTGGTAGTTCTAGCTGCAATAAATGGGAGGGGAATGATAACTGTCAAGACGAGTCTACGAAGTTGCTGGGGAACGGGATTACGAAACGATGGCAATGGTTGGGTGCAGATAGGATCGGCATCACAGTCATTTATTAGGATTGTTACTGAATGTCCATTGTCCAATGAGGCAGAAGGATCGATGAAAATAGCTATCTGAAACAATGCCAAATCGTGGTCTGAATCATGCCTTATATAATTTCTTATCTTGATATCGTATTCTTTCCACGATCCCTTATTTACCATGCTGATTCATCTGCGCTCTGCATGTCGTCGACATTTCAACGGAAAATGGCAATTGATGGTGATATTTCCAGGTGTCTGTGTCTGTATTATAGCCTACGGAGCCCATAGGTAATTATTAGTGGCCATGCTAACACTGAAGCAAATCAACAAAAAAAGGAAGGGAAAAAAATGCAAAATCAACCAAAAAGATTTATATCCGGATCATGAATGCTTTTGTCCTACTTTCAGTTACAGTTGCATCCGTCGAAATCCCCAGTCGTCCCCTTCCCCAATCGATCCTGCCTGCCGTCCTGCCCGTCTCCGTTCGCAATATAGCCCACCCCGGACCAGGCGACCACCACACACACTCACTCCAGTGGGCAGTGGCGACTCCGCTCCTCTCCGTCGCGCGCGAACGCACGACGCCACCCAACCAATCATCACCAATGCCGCCTCCTCGCCTGCTTCCCCTCCTCGTCCTCCTCGTCTTCCACCTCCCCTCCTCCCTCGCCTCCCACCACCACCATCACCGCAGCCCTTCCCCTTCCCCCTCCCCCTCCCCCTCCCCGGCCGTCCCTCCGGCGACCACCGACTCGGCGCCACTCGCCGTCCTCCTCGCCTGCAACGCCACCCGCTTCCAACCGGCCTGCGTCTCCACCCTCTCCGGCGCCGGCGCCGATGCCTCCACCTCCGACCTCCTCGGCGCCACGCTCGCCGCGCTCCGCGCCCGCATCCCGCCCGCCGTCTCAACGGCGAAATCCATCCTCGCCTCCGCCTCTTCCTCCAACGTGAACCTCTCCAACGCCGCCACCAACTGCCTCACCTTCCTCTCCCTCTCCTCCCACCGCCTCTCCCCGTCCCCTTCCCCGTCGCTCCTCTCCGCCTCCACCGCGATGCTCCACCTCTACGACTGCTGGTCCGCCTACAAGTACGTCAACTCCTCCCGCGCCATCTCCGACGCCATGGCCTACCTCGACGACACCATCGCCGTCAACAGCAACTACATCTCCATGCTCGCCGCGCGGCGGCGCTACGGCGACGACACCTCCCTCTGGCGCCCGCCGCAGACGGAGCGCAACGGGTACTGGCCCCCCGCCGCGGCCAAGACGACCTCGGAGGCCGACGTGGACGCGCTCGGCGTGCCGCGAGGGATGGACGCGAACGCGACGGTGTGCGCCGCCGGGTGCGAGTACAAGACGGTGAGGGAGGCGGTGGCGGCGGCGCCGGACTACGGCGAGGGCCCCTTCGTGGTGCACGTGAAGGAAGGGGTGTACAGGGAGACGGTGAGCGTGCCGTGGGAGAAGACCAACGTGGTGCTCGTGGGTGACGGGATGGGGAAGACGGTGATCACCGGCGACCTCAACGCCGACACGCCCGGCGTGTCCACCTTCAACACGGCCACCGTAGGTGCGTATCTGAATCAATCCCCCGTATTCCGGCCGTCCCTTCTACGTATTTTGCTCCCGTGTACTACTCGACTGCTTTCCTGCGCGTCGTACGCGTGTACGTGCATGGAATCAATTGCGATCTCGTGACCGAAGCTTTTAAGGTAGCCGTTTGGCCGCACAGAAAACGCTTTCCGTGGATTAGATGCTGTGACGCAGGCCTTTAATTCGTTGGCTTTTGTACGCCGCGCCCGGCATGCCACATGACCATAGGTCACAGGAGTACAGGTCGACATTGTGCGTAGGTTTGGGCTCAACTAGGGAAGTACTCTCTCCGTCCCAAAATAAATGCAATTCTAGCCATTCATTGAATCCATAGCATCTTCAATGAATCTAGACACATGAGTGTCCAGATTCATTAGAGATGCTATGAATCTGGACATAACTACAGTTGCATTCTTTCTGAGACAGAGGGAGCACTTAGTCCAACAAATATTTTTGTGGGGGCTTTGATTTTCAAAGTGAAATTCAAATGGATAAACCAAACAAAGATAAAGTTGGTTCTGGAAATGTCTAATGGTGAAGTTGCTTTAGCCTTTAGGTCATGGCGCACTGTGGCGTTGCATGCGTAGAAGTGGCGGCCTTTTTGACAGGGTAGGAAGGAGTAAGCCTGCTGTGCCACTCCAGTCCTTTTTTTCACTGGAAATACTGGCCACATTAACCTGCCTAGAGTCCTGATTCGTCTATTTGTAGTATGATTTGGTAATTATTAGCAGTAAAACTCTACCAACTAATCCACTCGTGCCTGGTTGGCAGCCAGTCAAATTACTCCTACAAGCAACTCGAAAAGGATTCTCACTTGCCAATAGTAGGTGACCCGGCCAAATGCAGCCCATGCCGAGACACTGCGTCGTAGCGTCACGAGGGAGCCTGCTCCTAGTGTATCACTTTCCCGTGCTCCAGTCGGTCCAACAACACACAGAACCGCGCCGCGTGTCGTGGTAGGCCGTGTTTAGTTCCAAAACTACTTTCTACTTCCTATTCATTCTTCTTACAGAACATGTATCCCAAAAATTCATTTTTCACCTTTTCTATTCATCTCCTCACGCATCCTAAAAAAATACTTTTTCCAGGGCAGACCCAACCGGACCCGACACGGGTAGCTACCAAACTTTTGTCGTGCACGGTGCACCACATCATTCACATGCTACGAAATGCGACGTGACTTCACTGCACTGCATGCCTGCATATGTGTTAGAGGAAAAAAAAAGGCATATATTTTGATGGGAAATTCATCTGCTTCACGCAGGAGTGCTCGGCGACGGGTTCATGGCGCGGGACCTAACGATCTCCAACACGGCGGGTCCCGACGCGCACCAGGCGGTGGCGTTCCGCTCGACGGCGGACCGGACGGTGCTGGACAGCGTGGAGCTCCTGGGCCACCAGGACACGCTGTACGCGCACTCCATGCGCCAGTTCTACACCCGGTGCCGCGTGGCGGGCACCGTGGACTTCGTCTTCGGCAACTCGGCGTCCATCCTCCACGCCACGTCGCTCGTGGTCCTGCCACGCCAGCTCCGCCCCGAGAAAGGCGAGAACGACGCCGTCACGGCGCAGGGGCGCACCGACCCGGCCCAGCCCACGGGGATCGTCCTCAGCCGCTGCTCCGTCAACGGCAGCGACGAGTACCTGTCGCTCTACCGTGAGAGACCCGACGTGCACCGCGTCTACCTGGGACGGCCGTGGAAGGAGTACTCCAGGACGGTGTACCTCCGGTGCACGCTCGCCGAGATCGTGCAGCCGCAGGGGTGGATGCCATGGAACGGAGACTTCGCGCTCAAGACGCTCTACTACGGCGAGTTCGGCAGTGATGGGCCTGGTGCCTCCGCCGCTGCTGCTGGCCGGAGGGTGACGTGGAGTAGCCAGGTGCCTGAGGACCACGTCGACGTGTATACCGTCGGCAACTTCATCCAGGGGCAGGAGTGGATACCCAAAGCCTAGTGTAGTTTATCTCTGTAGGGTGTGTGTTATACTATAATGATCCCTGAAGAATCGAGTCGTGTCGGGCAGCTGACACGGTGTTTGAGTAAGCGTCGCAGTTTATGCAGAGCAAGCGAAAGAACAGAGATCGGGCTAAATTCTGTGGCCACGACCACGACTCCACGAGAGTGCGCTCTGGCAGAGAACGGAATGTGACAGGAAAATGTGCTCCGGCGTGCGGTTTCCGCAATTAGCAGGTCCTGGCAAACAACATTATCGCCTTGCCGTCGCCACTCGTACGTGGTGGTCCATCACTGCGTGCGTGCCTGCCTGCCTTTAGAGCTGCAGCATGTGCACCGCCGCCCAACGAGCTAGTCACCTATAGCTCGGGCGGCTAAGATGATGAGGGGTTGGGGCTCGGGGAGTCACGGTCGTGGATCGGCACCCACCCACTTCCGGACGCGTGCATTCGTACGCCATGACTCGTTCTAGTCCAATCTTTTTCAGAGGGAGAGAGAGAGAATTATGGATATCATATTTTTAGTGTAACCAATGTCTAGTAGTGCTAAAACCATGTCACGAAAAAGGAGAGAGCTGAAATGTTTGAGGTGTTGTCTGGAGAGTTGGCGCTGTTGAAGTGTTGAGTATAGATCGAGACGACTTTGCATTACTTGTTGGACCGATGCACAATGTTGCCTATTTCTAGCATAATGTATGAAAAATGAGCATCGTGCATTCGTGCACAGAACCCCAACATCGTTCAAAAAACGGGCCTGTAAACGACTGCTGATCTAAAACGGGCCTGTAAAAAGCAGTGATAACCAGAGAGGGCTCAGGAAACACTGTTTGTTTTGCTTCAGAACGGGAAGAAGTTCGGGCTAGGAAATTCCTCCAGTTAGTGCGTGGTGGCCCAGGTTCTCACCCACGTAACCGCAAGCTGGGCCACTTTGTTTTTTGGAATTGGGCCATTCTATTTTGGTTTAGACCTTCCCATGCTGTTAGCTAGGCCCTGCCTGTTTTCTCACAAAAAAAAAAAAGCTAGGCCCTGCCTAGAAGAAAAAAAATGGAAACAAACAACTAGGCACACTGGGGGCCCAATTTCACTCGTTCTTAGCTTGGGGCCATTTTTTTTGTGCTTTATCTGGACAATTAAAAGAAAATTGTATACAAAAGAAATAGGCCATGTGCTAGATTTTGGCGTGTCTGGAGCGGGGGTGGTGGAAAAGAAAAAAAATCCACTGGGCGGAGGGAAGGGGATGTGGAGGTGGCCATGTGACAGTGTCAGCATCCATCCTACACCGCCGCGTTTTGCGACTCGAGAGCCCCAAGACCCCCCAGCACAGCCACCGTGGTGGAGTCCCCCTGGCGCATCGCGTGCCCTCTCAGGTCAGCCGGATGGACCCGTCGCTGTTGCCGCACCGGCAACGCGGCGCGCCACCGCCGCGCAGCCGCGTGACGGCGAGAGGCCAACCAACCAAACCATCCGCGGGACTCATCCATGCTCCAGTACGTCCACCTGCTGGGAACACGACGTCAACCACGCGAAATGTCGTTAGCACATGCCCTCCGCGTTGTTGCCAACGGCCATGCCGCCATGCCAGCACAGGTGATGACGAGCGTGAATTGTGAACTACTACTGCTCGTACGCGCAGTGTCCAACCAACGAGCCACGACCAAGTCTCCCTTTTCTTGTCTGTTCCTTTCTTTGCCCGGTCAAAAGCCCAAAAGCTGGCATCACATTCACACTGTCCCCCGTCCAACAAATGTCCGACGCCGTGCGACGCGTGTCCCCGGCTCACCGCGCCGGCCCTAGCTAGCGCGGTGTTCTCTGTCCGGTCCCGGGCTCCCGGCGCGCCCTAGCCTGGGGCACCGGGTCGGTCACTTGGCCATGTCATGCCCATGCCGTCATGCACGCGTATCTGACCGACGAACGACGGATGCCAGTCCAGTCCAGTCCAGTCCAGTCCAGGGTGGTGGCGTTCGATTGCCGCGTTCCCCTCGTGCTCGCGCCCGAGGCGGAGGCGCCGGGACTTCCACCGCAGCCGCCGCCGCGTGTAACCCCCGGCGCCTCGTGCCCATCTTCCCAGAATTTGTTGTTAGATTAATTTGATGCATAAAACTGACAGGATCATCTAGTCTTGCCTTTGACGAAGTCTTTAGACTATGCTCCCTTGAGCTCTCCTCCTTTAAAGTCTATGAAAAAACCTGGAGGAGGTTCAAAATGTGCAAGTGCACCTGAGTTGTTCCACCAAAATAGTGGGAGCAAATAAACTTAATGAAAACTTACGAGACAACTTAATTATGTAATAATCTGGGGTATTACTCTTGCATGTGGTTGACTTATTTGCAAAAGTTGCATATAACCCTTGAGAGAGAGATATATATCCCAAGCACTTTCAACCCGTGAGCTATGTTGACCATGCTCGTGTACGCTCAATACACCTTAATCATTGTAACGTGAGGTGTTAATTCTGTGAGGATGAAATTCGCTAACTTATGTTTATACATTTCATCATCTGAGTACAATGACTCCGTAACTGATAATTCCTTACCTCTAATCGTAGTAGGCAAAGGTTTTCTCAAGGCCTCAATGATGGTTTGAACATTTTGGCCAATAAGTGGATTTCTCCCATTTATCTAACTTTGAGTAGTACTCACTTATCTTACCAACATAATTCTAAGTTCCAACCGCCGGAGCAGTTGGCTTATCCTCACTTAGCACATAATCAAGATCCGAGGTCTTGAGAATGCCTAGCACATAATTATTCCAACTAGGGAAGTTTGTGCCATTACAATGCTCAATGATGCTCAAAACTTTGTATAATTTACTGAAAATCCATAAACATGTCTCAGTAGTAGTACAATAAGATGCACATAAAGGGGGCATGAATTTAACCCTACGGTGGTCTGATCAAATTCACGCGATAAGTAACAACTTGCATCACCGGTGGGGAAAACAAGCGAAACTCATCTTAAACTCATAATTAAAACGCGGTGGTCAGATTTAATTACAAGTGTACTCTAAATGAACTTCTCGGTGGTTCCATTCAAATAGAGGCATCTGAATGTACTTGGTGGAAAGAGAATTTTCAGCTTAACTTGTATTCAATCAATAATGCAAAATTTGAGCTCAACTTATGCAAAATTAATGCATATCTTATAGTATTTGGACTTGGCACTTAAACTTAGAAAATGCACTTAATATCAAAATAAAATTGCACTAAAATAATTAGCACTTAGTAGATCAAAACTTAATATTCTTAGCAAAATATTTGAATAAATAATCGAAAGATACAATTCAAATATCATAAAATCTTAAACCTAAACATGGTGAGGAGAAATAATCTATATTGGGCACTTAATGAAATAAATCCCAACCATGTTTAAAGTTGTAGGGAGAAGATTCTTAAATTCAAAATTTGCCAAAGAACTTGAATAATTAAGAACTCATAGTTCTATAAATCATAATAAACTCATGAAATATGTACTTTGTACATAAGAAAATTGTCCAAAATATTAGCTCAACTAAATAGCTAAATTAATGTTAAGCTTATACCTTAAATTACTATGCTCATACAAATCTAACTGTTTCTCTAATTGAATTTAGAAAATTAAATACTAATAAAACTTAATTAGTTCAAGATGACAGCAGAAGCTTAAAATATAGCAAAAATAAATATTGCTACAAAATAATTACTGAGAATTTAGCTTAAAATAATTCCTTAGACTTAAGCTTAGAATAATTTTCCAATTAATAATTAGAAAATCATTAGAAATTTTACTAAAAGTAAACTTAAATTCACTTATAAAATTCGCAGCAAAACTAATCTTACAATAGTACTTAATTATTACTTAACTTAAAACAGGGAATTACTAATGGAGCTCAAAATGAATGATACTGAAATAACTTAAAAGGAAAATGACGAAAGTTCAATTTTGGCCCATCTCTTAAAATCGGCCCGCAGGGCTCAACTGTACACGCCATGTCCTTATTGAGCTAGCAGGCCTACGCAGCCCATTCGCGCAGCCTAGCTGGCGGCCCAGAGAGGCCCAGCAGCGCGCGTAGCTCACGGCTCGGCGCGGCTCAGCTCAGTTCACTCGGGGCGCGGCTCGACTCGATCGGCTTAGCGGCTCGGCTCTGTGGCTTAGCTGCTTGGCTCGGCTCGCAGCTGTCTTCATGGGCTCTAAAGCTTATTGGGCCTAAAGCCCAGGGGCGAACGGGGCAGGCCGGCCGAGAAAACAGCCCAGGCAGCGCCCTGCCTACCCGCGCCCGCCCCCGCCTTAATCGCCACCGTCCGTCCAGATGGACGGTCCAGCGCGCGTTTCGGGCCCCTTAAAAGGCCGAATCGGCCGGGGAATGGAAACCCTAGGCTCCATTTTCTCCTCCCCGACCTGAGCAACCCCTGCGGCGGCGGCTGGCGAGACGAGCGCCGCCGCGCTCCGCCGTCGCCGCCTCTCTTCCCTTCTTGCCCCCATCTCCGGCGAGAGAGAGCATTGATCCAGCCTGGCACCGTCGAGCCGGAGCTCCGTGGTGCTCCTCTGCGCGCCGCGTGCGTGGCGCGCGCGGCTCGTCGAGGTGCTCCGCCGGAGCTCCACGGCGACGACGGCGGGGCTCCACGACCGGTAGCGGTGTCGCGAGTAGGCAGGCGCACAGGCCTGAGAGGCGCATGCGCGGCCAAGGCGGCTTATCCGCACCGTGACTAGCTGATGTCACGGTCTCGTGCAGGAGCCATGGCCTCGCCGGACATGACGGCGGCGGTCGCGTGCGCAGCATGCGCTGCTACGCGTGGCCGCCAAGACCAGGTAGGTCTACTGACTTAGGTTAGGGTTTGGGGTTTGGATCTAGGGTTAGGGTTTCGAGTGGGGAATCGTTTGGTAAAAGGGCTGTGTTGGCTAACATCATACTGATCTAAGCTTAAAAGCATGAATGAATGAAGCTTTAACTGACCCTAATTCTTAGATCCGAGCCTAAAAACATGAAATTGATCTAGAAGCATCACTGAACTAGTAGATCTAGGCATGAATATGAAGGAACTTAGCTAAACTTGATTGATCTTATCTTATGATTCACTGATCTAATAAAACTTGACTTAGCATGACTAATTTCCTCTATTAGGCATAAACCGAACCATAAACTTAGAGTTTTTGCTAGTGGATCTAGTAGAACTAGATCTAGGCTCTGATACTAATTGTTAGATTAATTTGATCTTAACTTAGAGCATAAAACTGACAGGATCATCTAGTCTAACATAGACCACACCTAGCACTTAGATCTAATATGGATTTGGTGAAAACTTAGGACTTACCATTCAGATTCATCCCTTTTGGTGGATGACTAATGAGATGTAGATTCCGTAGAGCCGTAGAGGAAGTAGACGTAGCAGAACGCTCGGATGTTGATGTAGATGAGGGACACCGAGCTTCCACGCCTTCCAGCACCCTTAGTGATTGATAGGATTAGGGTTCTAACGAGCCCTATAGGCTAACTCGTGATTAACACGAGATTAACTCTAATTAGGGAAACCTAGGGGGTTTCCCCTTAGTTATATAGTGTTGTAGACGTGGGGCCGGGCCCTAAGTGGGCTTGTTTGCCTTCCAATCAAAGGCAACTAATAGGGAGTAGTGTAGGATTAGGATTGGGCTTGATGGCCCAATTACACATGACCGAGGTCAATTCCAACAATTGTAAGTACAGCGCGGTACGGACCACGACGCTTTGGGCCGTGGCTCGGCACCACCGCCAAGGGCGGCATAAAATAGAGAGCTGCTCGATCGCAACGCGACGCCGACGCGCGTGGGAAAGACGAACACGAGAGACAGGGAGGAGTGGTTAGAGGAGGAGGCGCCCTCTAGTGGCTTTCTTTGGTTTCTGGTGTACTGGCTGCTGCTTGCTAGTGAAACCGTGCGTCAGATCTGGACGCATCTCTGGGATCTCTTTTCTTTTCTTTTTTCTTGGAAAATCTCACCTCTGGGATTTCCATTTCCCAGTGGGCAACCGGGCGGAGGAAGAGACCCAATCCCAGTCACTTGCAACGCAAACATCCAACCACCCCAATCGTGATTCGTGAGGGACAAGAGATGCTCAATCAGGGAACATGTACACTGTTCTCGGAAGACAAACCATGGCATGCCACCGCCGGAGCTCGTACAGCCTAGTCCTCCCCTTCCCTCGTGCTTTTTAGGTCAGCTGCTGTTGGGAAAGCGGCGAGTGAGCATATAGTGAGCTGCAAAAGACCGCATCGCCAAGGAACTGAACATGACGAGAACGTGGGATCCTGCCAATGATTATGCATCTCGTTCTTTGACAGAGCAGCGATGCACCCAACAGCGTATCAACGGATGCAATGATGATGCTTGCCTCTGTGCTTCAGGGCTTGTTTAGATGGGTGGTGTAAAGTTGGTGAAAGTTGGCGAAATGTCACATCCATCCTTTTGACACTAATTAGGAGTACTAAATATAGACTGATTATAAAACTAATTACACAGATGGACTCTACATCGCAAGACGAATCTATTAAGCCTAATATGTGCCGTCATTAGTGCATTTTTAATGACGGGTTACTGTAGCACGACAGTGTCTAATGACGAATTAATTAGGCTTAATAGATTCGTCTCACGATGTGGAGTCCATCTATGTAATTAGTTTATTTTTATACCTATGTTTAATACTTCTAATTAGTGTCCAAACATTCGATGTGACAAGTTGGTAAAATAAGTTGGCGAAAGTTGGCGATCTAAACAAGGCCTCAGTACGATTCAGGGAAGCACGGCATTCAAGCACTGCATGTCATGGGTAGGTGGCAACAGGACACGCCAAGAGACAGAAATGCAGCAAGCGTGCAACGAGCTCAAAGATGGTGGTTGTTTCATCTCAAGCAGCACTCCAGTACAGTATGTTTTGGTCCCCAGCAGTTGAGCTAACCCAGGTTGGTTCACAACAGCATAAGAATTGATGATACCATTATACTCATGCCAAAATGACGCAGTGTTTTGCTGGTCAGCAATCTCAAGTTGCATCACTCCAGATTGATCACTGAAACTGTTCAACCACCATACATCAAACCAGGCGTACTGCAGCACAGCAATAGCCCGTGGAATTTGAAGCAACAGACCCGGAGAGGACTCAAAGCCAGAAAGAAAAATAGCCTATACTGATGAATTATTAGACAAAAGAACATAAAAAAAAACGCCAGCCATCAAAAAGCAGCGGGAGGGCGCTGGAGCACTGATGGCTAACAGAAGGTATAGTCATTCAGGAAGAGGAGGCCTACATAGCTACCTTTACAAAGCTGTTGCTATGTGTGTATGGAGCTTCAGAAGTTTTGTATCTGGGTATACTACTCTCTCAACAAAGCTATCTACAGTTCTCATGAGCTCGACAGCCTCGCAGTGGGTGGCGCAGGCACCGCGGTGTTCTTGGTCGAGTTGGTCTTGTTCTCGCCCCAATGCCATAGCATGCTCTCCCAGAAGCAGAACTTCTCAAAGCAAGTTTTCAGCCTAGGGTCAGTGATGTTCCGTTTCCAGTGTCCATCAGTGAAGTTTGCTTTCTCAGCCTGCCGCCGCTCCCATTCCAACCCAGCCTTCAGCCTTGACCTCAGAAGGCAATAGCCCTGAAGCTTCTTCGGCATCTTGTTGTGCACCTTCCACCAGCGAGCATGCGCAACATCACTCGCAAACTCCCGTAGAATTTCAACATTCCAGTTGCAGTCATAGTCCCGGAAGCACAACCATGGCTTCCGGCCCAAGTAGTGAAGGACATAGAGAATTGGTGGATTAGCGCCAAACAAACGGGTCTTCTTTGCCTTCACTTCCTCTTCATCACCCTCCCAGAAATGCTTCAAGAAGTTCATGTGCTTTGGAATCCGATGCCACCATGTGAATATCTCATTCAGGTACCCCTGGTCGCCACCATTGTACGATGTTATCTCATTGATGTGCTCCATCAGTAATTGGAATGTGCAGTTTGAGGGCTCGATGACCATTACTCCCGAGTTGAAGAGTGTTGCATTGTTGCCAGTTGCACTGATTTCTGGCATCGCAAACAGGAAATCAATATTCCTAAGGATGAGGAGATCGGCATCAATGAATATAACCTTGTCGTAATCTGTAAGCTGCCATAGCCGGAATTTGCTGTAGTTCCATTCATTGTAGGCATCACGTTCAGCCTTTGGATTACGGATCCTCTCTATTATTCTAACCTTCCACCCTGCAGATTCCAGCCCCTTGCGGTGGTGGTCACTTATGGTATCATCAACAAGAATAACAAGGTCTCTTGTTGATCCTGCTTGGCGAATACTTTGAGCTGCTGTGATCGCACCGCAGACATATTCACTTGCTGAATGCAGAATTGTGGCATATGCTTCTCTACGTCTGTCTACTGTGTAAAGTCGGGCTGCAATCAAAAGGAATGGTTTATCATTCATGGGAAAAATACACATAATGTAAATAGATATATACTGACTTTTTCCTGACAAAAGTTTATTATGCATGCCTACATAAAGCAAGGTAGACTGGCACTGTTTAGCCAACTTGTTTCAGGAAATGGTACAGTTGTTCCAGTATTGAACTGTGGCATGCCTCCATAAAGCAAGATAGGCTGTCAGGACAACTTGTTTCAGGAAATGATACAGTTGTTATAATATTGAACTGTGACAATTCTTCTTCAATGCTTAGCATTTGTACATAGTTTGTATCACTAGTCTATAGAAGTGTAGATATGTTCATGCATGCAACTACAGCCTAGAGTTGCTGGTTTCTCTGCACATGTGCATTGGGTACACTGAGACAATGTCTTCTAATGGGTTGCTATTACAAACTTGAAACTTGAGATGTCAATCAACTTACCTTTTGCGTTCAGTGGAACAGCAAGCTCACAGGATCCAACAGGCAGCCTGAGCTTGTCCTTTAGAGCCTTCACATCAGGTTTGTACAGCCAAGCATTGCCTTCACGTTTCACTAGGTGCTTGCAAGAGAATAGATTTGGTATTGGGAAGCAATCAGTTACAAACAGCACATGGGCACCACCATTGCCTCTTGCAGTGGCTGCTGCCAATTTTGCTGCTGACAACTGCAAATGCAGCCGTGCAATGTCTCGTGACCAACCGGCCACACGAGTACAGGGAAGCTTAACAGCAATAACATCAAAGTGTGTCTCTCTTGGAAAATTTGGATCTGGAAGTGAAGGGCAAGATGGTATCTCTGTTTCTTCCTCCTCATCTATCCATTCAGGATACAGAGTCTGCCAAGTGATGCTTTCATTGGCATGCTCTAATCTTATGATGGAAAAATCACTTTCCGGGAGCATATTTGTCCAAGCACCAAACTCAGTTCTGTTAAAATTTAAGAGTCCAACTTTCAGCTTTTGTTCACCACCATTCAGATTTTGGATACTTTTATAGACATCCTCCCACTGAATGCTGGCCGAAGATACGTATCGGGGGTCAGAGCTTTTCTTATCCCATATCCACCCATTGACAAGTCTGCAAAGCATCACAATTCAAAGCCAGCATAAGCACCACGGTGACATACATTGTATTGTTTTATTAAAAAAAATATTCAGATAAACATCACAGAGACAGCTTGAACTAATGGGGAGGTATCATGATCACCTACTAGATTACTGGATATTGTATGCAGGTATACTCACCGAGAGCTTGACTGCAGCTGATGTTCATACACAGACGGCGTGTATAGGAGTGTTAGAAATGCAGCAGACATGATAGCGAACAGCAAAAGTTGCAAGGACCGGAATTTGCAGCCAGAACTTTTCTCCAGTACAAACACATCAAATTTTTCAACCTCTTTGAAACTTTTGCTTTTCTGAGT
This sequence comes from Digitaria exilis, assembly GCA_015342445.1. Taxonomy (NCBI): domain Eukaryota; kingdom Viridiplantae; phylum Streptophyta; class Magnoliopsida; order Poales; family Poaceae; genus Digitaria; species Digitaria exilis. The sequence goes on along the minus strand of JACEFO010003286.1, from coordinate 154,532 downwards.
TCTTCTCTTAGCTGTGTCCTCACTGAAAAAAGTACAGAATATACAGTGTCAATGGAGAATTCTTCCATGCAAGTATTTGAACAGTAAGAGTCACCATAGTAATCACAAAAAAACAAAAGAAACAAAATGAAATATTAATCACAAAAAAAATGAAATATCTATTTGATTTGCATTTCTGACTATTTGTGGACATGAGATAGTCATCACAAGTAGGAAACTCAATGTAGGCTCAGACCATTTATGGTGATAAAATGGAGACTCTTTAATAGGGCCATCTCAAAATAATTATATTGTTCAAATAATGACACATGTTCAAGGCAACATAACCTGGTCCCAGCTTTTTACTTAGTTATAGTCTTATAGACAAGTAAAAACTACATAGTAATATAATAATACAGGTGCTGGTGTTCCAAGTTTCCTAGAAGTTTGCATTGGTCCTTATATTTACTTGGGAGGAGGTGGATCCACTGACATGTGGTGACATCTGTGGACATAACTGCCTTGTAAAACTAAAACTGAAGATTTCAAAGCACATCTTTTTGAGGAAAACCTTGCAGTATCACGTATGTATAAAGGGAAAGTGCTCAATCAAATAAAAGTGGTTTGGCTATGTGAAAGAAAAAAGGCTAAAGGAAAAAAATCCATCCCAAGCACTGAGAATTAAAAGGGGGGCAAAAGAAAATTAGTGGCCTCACTTCTTCCCCAGGGCTCTACTTTATTAGTCGCATCTTTTGGGAAAGCAGAGCATCATTAAGCACGAAGATGCCAGGTACCTAACCCCCATGTTCTTTGTTCCAAATCAAATCGAATTATCGGAAGCACGCTTAGCGCCAGCGGTTTGAATACCGTGAAACACGCAACGAAAAAGCTGCTCAGGTGACTAATCCCAGATGCACAGAAGAAACAGTTCCTTTGCAGTACCACGGTAGACATCATGAAGAAAACTTGGTACGAAAATATGGACCCGACCAAGATAGCCGAAATCACTGGTAGGTCACACATCAAAACCAAGCATTTTCTACACGCCAAGGCTGGCAATTCAACGGTCCCTGCCCAGAGGCGGCATGAAGCAGCAGCAGTAGCTGACCTGCTGAACGTGGCACCCCGTAGCATCGACTACCCACGAGACTAATGCGTGCCGTAATAGCGTTGCTGCCACAAGGAATTGTTTTTTTTTTTTTTTGGGGGGGGGGGGGGGGGGGTCAAAACAGCAGAAAGCCAGAAAGAGCACATGAATGGCGACCGACGCCTGCCTGCGCGCTTTACCGCAAGAAAAACAGCTCCTAGTAGAACCCAATAGTTGTTGCTTGTTAGTAGTAGCATCTAAATATGGGATCAACAACCGCCACTTCCGCCCAGGAGAAGCGACGAGTATGGACGTGTAGGTTCACACGTTTCAAACGCATCGACAGCGAACCATCAGCGGCATCATCACAGAACACTACATCAGTAGCACACAGCTGGAGATTGGAAAAAAGAGCAAGTTTTTTGCCGGTTTCTCTAGCTGGGAGTGACAAAATAGGAGGAAGAACGGATGGACGGGTGGAGGATGTCATAAAGGCACAACCACCACTAACTGCACCACCTACAAAATCAGGGAAAGTTATGGAGGGGCAGGGCAGCAGAGCAGGGTGAATGGAAACGGCGGCCAGCAGGAGACGAACGGCATCATGTACAAGGTACAACATGGCTGTAGGGCTCCAGCACTCCTGCGAGATTACGGGATAAAAATGGAGCATGGTCGCCACCGGAGACACCGGCAGGTCAATCCAACATGCATCACATGACCGCACATGGCCCAGGCAAAGCGCGCATCTGAGCGGGCTGGATTAGCACGCCATCGGCACCGAGCAGAACCAGCTCGAAAGCAACGGAAGCAGTCGTGAGAGTGAGAGTTGGGAGGGGAGGCAAGATTTGGTATAGATCGAGAGGGAAATCTTACGCTGCCCCGGCCGGCCGGTACCGGGCCTCCAAGGAACCCATCCGCTTGATCTCCAGGATCTCTTATCTGAGAGTTCACCGACCCTGACGAAGGTTCAGTCCGTCCACACTTCCGCCGCCCCGGTTGCGCCGCTTCTCATCTACAATGGAGACACAGAACACGACAGAATCCGTGAGCTTTCGAGTTCACCGAAGCAAAAACGAAGACGACGACGGCCGTCGAATGCCACACAGGGACAGACACAATAGAAGTGGAAACCTTCCTAAGATGAAGAGCAGGAAAGGGAACCGACCAACAGATGGGACGGGTAGAAACAAGTAACAACGCGAAGGTAAGCTGCGAACAAACGGAATCTACGAGGCACCGAAAAAAGAGGGTCAACAAACAAATCAAGCAAGATGGATGCGAGGCAAAGGCGGCCAAATCTGCCGCGGAAAAGGAGCGAGGAACAACCAAATCGAGCAAATGGTGGCGCCACCACAACATCCACCGGAGCACAAAAAGAACCCCCAACCCACCACGAACAGATCGACCGCCTCCCGGCAAACAAAGCATCGGAACCAGCCCCAAGAACGGAAGAAGAACCAACAGCGGAAGGGCACAGGACCAGGGCGGCGCTTACCCGGAAGGCAACCGCCGTCAGGCAGACCAGGCGGAGGAGACTAGTCGAGGAGCAGAAGGCGCTGCTCCGGCGAGAGCCGAAATGGCGAGAGCAACGGGCGGCGGCAGCAAGCAAAAGCAGGAGCGTGGGCGCCGCAGAGGCAGTCGGTGCGGTGCGGCGCGGCGTGGTGCGGTGAGGTGGCGGCTGAGTGGCTCCGGTTCGTCCCTCTCCCCTCCTCTACAGAGCTCTGGGTGGGCTGAGGCGAGCGGAGGAGAGGAGTTATATATAAGCATAGATAATTACTTCCACCCAAGCAAAGCGAAGGGTAAAGCAAAGGAGGCGAGGCGAGCGAAGCGATCGATGGAAAAAAAATGGGGCAGTTAAACAAATCATCTTTGCCCCGTTCTGTGGGGCCCAGGGCATGTACGGTATTACGGTCTCGGCCAAATCTTTTCATTCAGGCGTCTCCGGGTGATTAGCGGAGTCGGTGAGGAGGGTTAGGCAAACCGAGTAGCCCACCTGTCAGAAGGATGGTAAAAATACAAAAAAAAGGAGGGAGCAGTGGAAGCTGATATGTAGTGATGCCTAACGTCAGCAGCAGAACAGAACAGTGATTAAACCCTTTAATGCAGTAGTATGTATTAATGCAGTAGTATGTAGTAACTAATAAGAATTTGTTTCACGTTTTTAATCATATTTTTTAGGGTTGTTTTCTCTAGACATACTATATAACTTTCAGGTATTCCATCATTATCATGGTATTAGCATCAATTAATGAGGTCAACCTTTCTGGCTTTCTGCCTCGTGCTCAGCGTGTTTAGCAGAGAAAATCACCAGAATGTGAGGGAAAATGAGCGGAGACGCGGAAACTGGGCTGCCTGTGCCTCCCGCTTACTTGGCCAAACAGTCCGGTGTGGAAGAAAATGTAACAAGTACCCTAATAAATTACTGTAAGTGGACTGGACTTTGACGGATTGACTGCTGTGTTAAGCAGAAACTTGACGCCTTGAAGAATTTGAGTGCGAAGCCACGCTGGAGAAACGAAGCATACAAAGCGCAACCACCCTTTACCACCAAACTGAATAGATCATCACCCAGCTTTCAATGACATTGCTTAGTGCTGATCACTTGTTAGGAATCTTCCTGTGGGTTTGTCATCGTACCGTGCCCAAAGGCATCCATTCTCGCATGGGCTTTTGTTGCCAGCTTCCTTGCACACGGCATTTTTGGTCGCAGTTCAAAGGAGACGTGATTAGCTAGAATTCATGTGTCTGGATTTGTGTACTGTACCCGGGACAAAGCTTTGATCCAGCGTCCTGCAAAACCTGTGCCCGTGCTGCTGTTAAGCATCTCCACCGACGTTCTTCCATTCGCCATCATGGTCGCGAGACGGGAGGGAAAGCGAAGGGAATTCCAGGTGGGCCTCGCTCTCTCGCGTCCCTCCTGCAAAATCTGTGGACCTCATGAATGCGGCGATGGCGATGTCGTCTCGGCCCTGCGAGGCGTCGGAGAGCCCATGATCCGCCCTGGCATGTGGCATGGCCTTTGCAGGCGCCCCAATGCCGCTTGGTTTCTTCTTCGTCGGTTTTTATCGAGTGAAGAAAAAAAGGAAAAATGAGAATGAGAAAATGATGGTGCCATTTCAATTGGACGGGTGAGTAGTGAGTTTTTTTGGTCTGGTCTGGATCGGCGCCCGCTCCGGGCGCGGCCACCTGTGTGGGGGGCATTCAATTCACGCCCCTGACGGGTGAGAGATGCTCTGCTCTGCTCTACTCGCGGCAAGGCAAGACCGCGACGACGACGATAGCGACGTGGGATCGAAATGGGGAGATACCAGCGGCAACACTGCCTTGTCGTCGGGAGGCTTTTGCAGTTGCAGCGCCTCGCCGCCGCCCACCTACGACGCCTGCGCTGCGCGTCCTCGACGGCTGCGGCATGGCGATAGGGAAGTGTCGGTCGCCGTGTCCGCGTGGGGTGGGTCTCTGCAGGCGCGGATGCGGATGCAGCGGCCGTAGCCGTTGCGAGGATCGAACGCGCCAGGGTCCCGTCCGGCGCGGCGCGGGGTGCTCAGGTTCACGGGGCCTCGGCGTACGCGTCACGCGCCACGCCACCTGCCTGAGCTCTCCCAAATGTCTCTTCTCGGTGAAAAATTGAAACCGTAGTACGACTGTTTTTTGTGTGTGTGTGTTTCTTCCTCTTTCTCTTGTGGCAGTTTGGACTGCTGCTAGCATGGCATGGTACTAGCTTTGAGCTGATCTGAGCTGAAGCAGCAACTGTTGAAGGGGGGAGAACGTGAGCAAAATTTGAGCTTTGCTCGCGGGAGAAGCGCAGAAAGGCACGACGACCTTGTTCTGAAAAGGGCCTGGGGATTTTCGGGTTTCGATCGGTGTCAAAAGGCGACCGACCGGCCTGCAGTAAACGTGCCGTTCCTCGTGCTCACGAGACAATTCATAGTGACGTTCGCCGCGGCGGTTCGAAACGGACCCGCGGCCGGGGGCAAAGAAACGGCTGTCAAGCCTGGATTGACGGGGGCCAACCGCCGCTCTCACATGACGACGATGATGATGGCCGATCGCCGGTGGTGGCCATGGCATGAGCTCCGGGAGCAAAAGCGAAAGACTTTCCCATCCGGCGCCATGCCAGCGCATTGATTGGGTGCTCGATCGAACGGGCGTACCACGGACACACCACACCTAGCTCTCCCAAAACTTGCCATGGGAACAGCTGAACGGGCGTACCACGACGCCGGCCAGTGCTTTGTTCCACCACGATCCTGATTCGACAGCGACACGACGAGTCGGTCCCGGCCACACCCCGATCCGTATTCTTTTATCGCTCCGCCGTGCCAATGCAATGTGCTCCGATCTTCCAAGCTCCGTTCCACGCGAGTACCAGCAAACCGCCGTATGCTTTTCGCTACTGGTACCACACACACACCTAGCACACTAGCAGAATCGTATGGTTTCTCAAGTATTGTACGGTTACATCCAGATATAGTCTATGACTATGAGAATTAGCGAGAGCGTAACACCAACACCAAGTCAGGTCAGTGCTAACTACAACTCTACAATGATGAGTGGTGGTATTGTAGTAGTAGTATTGGGCAGTGACGCACGTAGCCTCTGCATCATTGACATCATTTTGCGACCAAATGCACAATCCTTTTGCTAGTGCTTTGGACGCAGATATACTTGTGGTGCTGCTACGGGCGGGAAAGAAGAGTATTCTACTGGCCATTGTGCGCCATGTTGCCATGTAATGTAGGTAGTGGTTGGCGCAGCCAGCGCTTTTGTTAACGCACTGGATTGAGAGGTGGTTGCGAGCTTAGACAAGGGAAAAGCAACGGAGCTGGAAGAAAAGCTAGCGAGCACGGCATGGCATCATGTATCCTAGCTGCCTAGCTGCTCGTAGCTTCGATCGATCACCTTATCAATTCCATTCTATATAAAACCGAGCCAACCGCAACTCAAAGGGACGAGAACGTTGGCAGCATGTGTCAAGATTGAAAAGGGCTCCCGGCTTCTACCGGTAACTAACCAACCCCAAGCTTTCGGCTCGATCGGACCCTCAGAAAGTTACCGCGAGAAACATTTGATAAACAGTAGCAGTAGCTCTAGTTCCATCTGGGAGCATCATTCGTAGCGTGATGCTGAACTGCTGATGCATCCCAAGATCTTGTTGTTGCCTGGCTAGCTGGCGACGACGATGGGGCGAGGTAGTAGTTTACTTGTGCCAACCAGGTTCACACGCGTCCCCATTGGCCATTTGAATTCTTCTAGATTTGTGCTCGTGCCCACCAACCACCGTGCCTCCTGTACATTAGTACAGTACAACGCTACGGCCTACGGCCCTTGTGTGGCTGTATACTGGTACCAAGCAACGTTGTTCATACTGATGAGTGATCCAATCCACAGCAATTTTCAGAGGTGAAGAACCCTGGCCCACATGGCGGGTGGAGAACCCTGTTCTCTTCCCACTAGCGAGGTACCATGCCCGGCAGCTGGCTGGCTGGGCTGGCTACCATTTCCAGAGGTGAGGTCGTCCTCTTTTCTTGGCATCTTCACAGGTTGCCTGCCCATTCCCGCTTCGTTCTTAATGGCGTGCCACGAGCTGAGAGTCTCCCTGACTCGCCACAAGTGCAACGGCTGATAAACTCGCTGGCCCCTCTTGCCTGCCTGAGCGCACTTGACCTCATTTATCCGGTGGTGGTTGGCTGTCCGCCCATGCACGCCGCCGCGCTCCCGTCGATCCATCCCCTTCAGCTCTCTCGATGGGTTTCAAACGTTCGACGACGAGCAGAGCACGCGCGCCGTACGAGAACGACATCGTAGCCACTCTCGGTGCTCGCTACGCGTCGTGAGGACGCACAGGGCAGGGGCTACGTGAAAAGGGAAACGAAATTTGGGCGCGCCTGCATGAGGAGAGCAAGGACACGAGAAGGACGTGACGGCGACCCGGCGCGCTAGGAACATGCCGGATGGGGCGTGACGGGGAAGGTGCCCGATCGGATGCGGTCGGGACCGGGACCAAAGCCAATCTGGCCATCTGGCTGGCCTCATGAGACAAAACCCTCGCAGGGATAGCTTGGCCTCATGGTCATGGCCTGGGGGGAAAAAAAAAGAAAAAAAAAAGGCGAGAGAGAGAGAGAGAGCACTGACTGACGCTGGGCCAGCCGTACAGCTCATGGATCAGGCCGACACATGGAAGCGTGTGGCCATCCCCGGCAGCGAAAATAAATGGATCTTTTGAAAGCCAAGTGGTGGGATGCTGTCCTTGTCGAGTCTTTTGGTCCTACCGAGATTTCTTAATTTTCATCCGGGGTGCCGCGGCAGCATGCACCATGCAGTAGTTTTTTCTCTTCTTCACCTCTCCCTTCTGAACAAGGAGTGCTGAGAAATTCTTCATGTGATGGGCATGTTACCTCCCTCTCTTTCTTTATACGTTCCATTACGTATTCAGTCGTCGGATGTACAGTTCCTTTACAGGCAAGTGCTACAGGGATGCGTATAGGTCTAAGCGATCGCTGTATCAAACAGGGTATCGGGTTTTTTTTTAAAAGGATCGGAGTATTCTTCGCTTACTGTACAAGCATTAGGTAGTCTAGTCTAGTATCACCAGGACCTCTTATCAAGGCGTTGAGCCGTTAACAAGTGAAGGACAGTAGGATACATGTGGCCGGCCTTGCTTATCCCCCCGTTGTCCATGCATGTAGGCCGTTGCCATCAGCGTGTTGGCGTTTGCCATTCTGAAATGGATCGATTGCATCTTGCGTCACCCTTCAGTGCCAAATTTTTTTTTGAAAATAACATCGAAAGAATCCATCACAACCTTTTCCTTTTTGTAGGAACAAACAAAATACTTTGACATGGAGCGGGCCAAAATGGAGTATGTAGCACTATGAACGTATTCTTTTCCCCGAGCCCTATCACACATTCACACTGTCCGTACACAAATATGTAGCCTCGTCGACGAATAATAAAGCTGCTACAAGAGTCTGGCATTGGCAAACGAAGACCACAACAGTGCTCAGCTTTGATTTTCTTATCCCGGCTGTCCGTATGTATAGCTATCAGCGTGTTGCGTTTCCCCGTCGTGTCATTGAAAGGGATTGCTTCCTGCATCAAGAGACTGCCTGCAATAATGCTAAATAGTTGAAACAAATCAAAATAGTCCATATCTTATTTTGAGAAAAAAAAAACGTGTTTATTATCCTTTGGGGACAAAGTTGATGAGTATTCGGAGTGCTTCAACCAATATCAAATCATTTTCGTAATAAATAGTCATTGTGTTCCAAAATATGCGAAGGTGACATTTCAGTTTTGATACAAGCCAAACTCTCTAATTTGAACAAATTTATAGAAAAATACTCCAAGGTCTAATACATCATCAAATTAGTTTCGTTAAATCAATCGTGAAAATATCTTATTAGCATGTTTATTAGATATTGGAGATGTTAATCTATCTTTCTATGAACTCGAACATTATTAAAACCCGTTACTTTTCTCCGTTCCAAAAAAAAACCGTTACTCTTGTCCGCATCTTTCCTAGTGTGTAATATGTGGCTAATTCTATTCGGTCCCGGTTGTAATTTGGGAAGGCCATTTTCACCTTTCTGAGACCTAGAAAGCATCTATACCCAGTAGAGAAATTCAGCATCATCATGGAAGACGCGATTAAAGACACGTACGAAATGTTCCATTAATTAATGATGCTCTTTGCTACCACAAACTTGTATGAGTTCAAATTGGAACGATCGAATAAATGGCCCTAGTATCAAGTTACTTTCAAAAGCCCCACAACACTGAACTAGTGCAAATCTAATATTCCACCAACAGTTCCATCGCTTTCGCACTTCTGTGATCTCGTCTAAGAATTCTTTGCAATACGAATTATTGGCCTTATCTCTAGAATTTTCTATAGTCCAAGAGTATTATTTCGGTCCCTTGACGATTTGTGCTTCCACTGTAGAAAAAACTATCCTGATATTATACTTCTAGACTAGAGGAATATCGTCCTGATGAAAACATATATGGATAAAAAAGTGCGCTATAGTATTATTCCAATCAAGAATATATGGCCATGCATGAGTTTCATGTCAAACTGATGCTGACTAATACTGTGAAGAAAAATGCTGGCTTTTATGACTACTTACGCTCCAACGGCCACCGACGAACTAAAATTAATCCATCTACCCTTTATAGTATGTAGGTCATCTATCGTCGTTTTGGACATGAATGATGTATGTAGAACTGCATATGTTGGTTCGTTGAAGTGTCGACCTTCTGAAACCAACAGATCTACCACCAGCGAGCTGAGCTTTCACAGACCGTGATGTAACTCTCAGCTAATCTGTGCAACATTTATCGTCATCCAAACTCCTTTCAAACATGCCAAATGTTTCCTGACGAGTTTCTGCCATACTGAAACTGAACAAAATTGCCACCTCGGAAACTTCACCAAACATTTATACGGTGCCGTTTGGTGGCGATCGATCTGTACGATTTGGAAAAATCCAACTTGCTCTGATCCTCGTCAGATTTCAATTTCATGCGCGTGCGCTAGCGGCCAAAGCCTCCTCCGGCAGGTAAACAAGAGCTTACTACTTGTTGTGGAAGTTCATGCGCGATACGCCAGTACGTATATCTTATCGTGCTGTTGTTTGGATGCAATTTTTTTTCAGGTTTAAAATCCCTACCCGATCCGGACGCCATTGAGAGCTTACTACTTGCTATGGAAGTTCATGCGCGATACGCCAGTACGTATATCTTATCGTGCTGCTGTTTGGATGCCTTTTTTTTCAGATTTAAAATCCCTATCCGATCCGGACGCCATTGGTCTGCGTCTACTACCAAAAGCTACGGGAGTCGGAATACAACTCAAACAAGGCCGTGTATGGTGTATCCGAACTGAAAGCACAGCCGCAACGGCCTGATTCCTCATCTCGCCGAATCGTTTGGGCATCGCCATTGACAATACATATGGAAGTTTCTGTGTTCCGTCAGTGTTGCACCATCGGACAGGACCGACACGCTGGTTTTTAATTTTATGTTCTCTCTACCCTTGCCCTTTTTTTTTTTCTTATATGGATGATGATCGACGACGGCCCGGGCGGTGCATGCGTGTGCTGATTTCAGCATGGACGACAGGCGATCTGCCGAGACGGAGGCGACGACGGCGACAGATGCGAGTCGATCGGAGGACAAGATCCAACCGACCTAGTCATATATTTGCATCGGGGCGGCAGCTTTAATTTGTGTGTCGACTTGCTCACATCGTTCACCAAAGACACCAACGAACCCTGATGAGATGCCACACGAAAAAAAGTCACTCGAAGCCATGTCAAGTAGGCGTAGTGTATTTTTCCTTTACAATATATATAAGCGGATAGCAGTAGCAGGAGGGGATGTGGATGGTGGCATCACATTTGGTGTTCTGGATTGGCTGCTGATTGCCAGAAGGTAGCCTAACGTTTGGCCGTCCTTGGACGTACGACGACACCGGACAATCGGACATGACCTGGAATTTTGGTTTGGAGCGTAGGAGACCTACATTGTTTAGTACAGTTGGCGACTTGCTCTGATTGATCCGCCGCTGATGTCATGCATCCATGCATGATGCCGTCGGGAGAGGTGGTCGCTACAGACGAGACGAGCACGTTTGGCTGCCGCACAGGATAACGGTGGGACGAGGAGTTCGTTCAGCGTTCACGAATGTGTTTTTTGATCGGTATGCAAACCATCCTGGGCTTTTGTGTCGATCTGAAACTTGCAAGTACGAACGGAGCACACCAGACAGTTTGTCCGGTACTACGACATGTGTGTTGACTTGGACGGCTTGTGTGTCAAAGGCGTGCTTGCGAGCACAGATAGTACACAATGAAATGATGGAAGAGCGATCGTTAGGCGCGTGTGTTTGAAGTTGGACTGTTGGAGCTGTGTGTCGGCTCCAAATTAGGCCATCCAGTTAGGCCTATAGGTGGCCAAACGGGCCAGGCCCGTTGGGCCGGCACTAGCACAACCCTAAAAGGCACGGCCCTAGCACGGTCCGGCCCGATGGCAATAGTGCCAGTGCCGTGCTAGTGCCTGGCCCAGTGCCGTGCCTGGGCCGCCTCCTCGGCCCGCGGCACTAGCACGGGCACGGCACGAAAATGGGCCGGCACGGCCTTGGCACGACTGCGGCCCGATAATGGCCCATTTAACAACATCATATATATAAACCTACAAACCCTAATCCCCTTCCACTCCCTTTCCCTATTCCTCCCTGCTAGCCGCCGCTCGCACCCCCTATCTGCGGCTGCCCTCCTCGGCGCGGTTGGCGTCGACGTGGACGAGGCGGAGGCCGAGCTCGGCGGCGGCGGCGGCGTCCGCGGCGCGGTCTGGGGAGCCGAGGCAGAGCAGGAGCTGCCAGGGCCTGAGCCTGCGCTGCGCGGCACGCGGGAGGAAGGCGAGCGAGGGGACCAGGACGGCGGCGGCGGCCTCGACGCGGCCCGCGGAGAGCGCCGAGAGCGGCGCGTGCTCCACGGCGGCGGCGCCGGACAGCGCGTCCTGCTCCAGGGACGGGTCCTCGAGGCAGTTGAGCGTCACCACCAGCGGCTGCCGTCCACCGCCGAGATGGTGTTTTTGTTGGATTTGTAATCGATTTGGTGATTTGTATGATGTTTTCTTTGACATTTGCATCTTGATTCGATCCATCCTCTTCTTTAGCACGATAGTGCCTCATAGTGCCGTCGGCACGGCACGGCACGATGAATCCCTCGTAGGGCCGTGCTAGTGCCTCGTCCTCGGCACGACGGCCCTACGAGGCACGGCACGGCTGGCACTAGTGCCGTGTAGTGCTAGTGCCGCGTAGTGCCGTGCCGCGTAGTGCTAGTGCCGTGCCGTGCCGGCACGGCCCGTTTGGCCATGTATAGTTAGGCCGGAACCGACCGAACAAGGCAAAGACGATGTGTGGCACAGGCACACGAATGCACGATCGAGTTGACTGCCCGCTTCTGCATGCACACCACACGTAGCGTAACCCATGGCGTACTTCTTTCCGGACGACCACATGGGCCAGCGCGATCAAATGGCGCTCGTGGGCGGCGATGGATGGATGCGCTGCGTTTTTTTAACCAGCAAGAACGGAAGACCAGCGCACGCAGTGCAACCGTGCAAGTGTTGTTCGAACCGGCCCGCGAAAGAGACGTGGTCTCGCCTCGGCTAAGGCCGCTGCGGCGTCATCGTCTCTCTCGTCGTGCTCACTGATCGCGAATGCTCACTGATCGCGAATGCTTCCTTCCGCTCGGACCCATGCCGGCCGGCGCACGGGGAAATCTGAGGAAAAAACGCGTGCCTTCCGGTGAGGTCTGGAGTGAGCCTCACGGCCGGACGCCGCCGGCCGGTCGGAAACTAGCTCGATTCACATCGACCGATTCACACGAAGGCCGGTAAACGCTGGTAGATAGCTGGGTGATGTGTCTCCTGGTCAGCTATGATTAGCGTCGTTGCGGGAGACACGCATGTCAAATAAATTACGTACGCATCGGTGGCGGTGGCGCTGTCATCAGGAGTAGGCTAGTCCGGGGCCAGTTCAGAGACTTTTGTGAAGAAATTGACAATGGTCAGCGGAGAAGACTTACACGTAATTTGTGGGATTTATTTGCCGACGAACGCATGGGGCACCGGCGGAAGGACAAAAACTCTCGCTCAATCGTAGCGCCATTAACGGCGGACGAATACAAGCGAAATTTGAGTTTCACCAAGTGAATGCCAAGTTTGATCCAGAGTTTCTTTGTTTCGGTGACAGGTAGTTAAACCCCACATCGACGCACGTTTTGCATCTGCGTTTCTTCCTAGCATCCTACGTCGAATAATTTTATCCCCAAATTGGCAGATAATCTCCTCCTACCCCAGGTAGCACTACTCAAAAGGGTTTTTTTGATTGGTTCACTGCGCGCATATTTTTCCATCAATCCCGTAGCACTGGAGCAGGTCCGTTCTTTTTATTTTTTTCGTTTCTCTACGGAGATCGCCGAACCACGTTCTCCGATCCCGCTGCACGCCAATCTACGGCTTTGCCGCATAATCAATATTAAACCACTTCGCGGTACGCCGTTGAATACAGACGATAAGCAAGTTTAGTTTGTTCGCTAGGAACAAAAACACAATCAATTTGACGCGCCGCAGATCGCAGTTGGGTTGTACACTTGTACTCCCTACTCCCCCCCCCCCATTTGAGTGTACTTATTATCGTCGCTCATCATCGTCATCATCGACCCGCCGGGGTGGTGCCAACTAAATCGCTTTCCGCGCTCCCCACCCCCCATCAGGGCCTGCACGTGTTTCGGCGAGATAACAATGCGATCAATTCATCAATCGTTGGGGTTGCCAGTTGCCAAGGCGTGTTGCGATGCTCCACCTCCATGAGACCATGACGACCGTCACATGCACGCGAGGAATCCACAGCCCCAATCCTCTGATCTCCATCCACCTGTACTCGTCGTAATCCCTATTCCCAATCATATCAAGGCGACTGAAAAACTGATTTCGCATCCAACCGATCGATTTTTCAAATGTGGATGTGCATGATTAATTAATTCCTGTGAAGGACGCATTGCTTGTCGTACGTGTAGGTAGGGACGGCGAGCGTGTCAAATGTGACGCAAGGATTATTCGGCAGCGAAATCATTAGTAGGACTTCTCCATCTTTTGCAACCCCGTTATCATTTGATTTTGTTTTGTTGGTGTGTTATTAATCCACAGTAGGCCATCACCATCGATTACCAGAAGAATTTGCAGCAAATAATAAGACGTGACGATATTAAGTTCCACATGTTGTATGCACGGCCTGTGCAACAACCCAGCATCCCGGCAAGGACGCAGGGAGAATGTGTGGACGTTTACTCTAGGCGATTTCCAGGAAGATTACCAGCAGAACCAGTGCAAATGACTGACTGACTGGCACTGAAAGCGCTGCTGGCACGCGAGAGGCCGATCGTGTTTCGACCGAGTTGCTTGGCATGCGTCGTGGTCCAAGATGAACCAGATCTGGTAGCCAGCAATGCCCGCCAAATTTGGATCATGTCCCTGTTTCTTTCGGCGAGATCACGATGCATGATAGCGCGTCGCGCCGATCGTATCTCCATCTGAGCCGGACTCAACTAATCTTCAATAACCCTCTGGCATCATCTCGTGTTTTCCTTGACTAAACTATGGTCGAAGATGGTTAAACAAAGGCATCGATCTGACGCCGCGCAACCCCCGTCCAGATTCCATCTGTTGCCCACCATGAGGCGATCGATGCGCGGCCACGAGGTGCCAACCTGTGATGCGATTCGCCCGTCAGTACAAAGCACGAGTACGACCGACCGGCGTGCATGTAACCTGTGTGTGTCTACTCTACTCAGATCAGATGCCCCACCCACTCGCAGAGTGACCGTCTCAGTAGCCCATGCATGTCAAAAAAATCCATTTTTCTCTTTCCTATTTATTCTTCTCACATAACATGTATCTTAAAAAAAGTACTTCTCCCCACAATAACTAAACACGGATCAACAATGGAAAAAAAAAAACCATCCCGGCGTTGCGTTTGACCCCAGTGGCAGGCAGGCAGGCAGCGTTGCCTCGGGGGGTGTTTAGTTCCCAGCAAAAGTCCTTTTGCTGATGAACAGTACCAGTGAAAAGGCCTTTTAGGTGTTTAGTTCCAATATGTGAAAAGGACTTTTTTTTCAAAATCCACAATTTTTTTTTCCACATAAGACAACAGCATGAGCAAACATCATTCATCACTCTTCCAACAATTGTGCTGCACTAAATCATCATCCATCACCCAAACTATGTGAACATCATGATGACACACACAAATCCTAGGTGACAATGTACAAGCTACTATCATTGTTCAGTCCCATGTTCATGACTACATTCACACAGCATGAAAGACAACATCACAAATAATCAACAAGCCAAACATCCACAATAACAGTAACTGTGAAGCACAATACAAAGCTTAAGTACTTGAACAAAAGAGGAGTTCAAGGGGGTGTTTAGTTCCCAGCAAAAGTCCTTTTGCTGATGAACAGTACCAGTGAAAAGGCCTTTTAGGTGTTTAGTTCCAATATGTGAAAAGGACTTTTTTTCAAAATCCACAATTTTTTTTCCACATAAGACAACAGCATGAGCAAACATCATTCATCACTCTTCCAACAATTGTGCTGCACTAAATCATCATCCATTACCCAAACTATGTGAACATCATGATGACACACACAAATCCTAGGTGACAATGTACAAGCTACTACCATTGTTCAGTCCCATGTTCATGACTACATTCACACAGCATGAAAGACAACATCACAAATAATCAACAAGCCAAACATCCACAATAACAGTAACTGTGAAGCACAATACAAAGCTTAAGTACTTGAACAAAAGAGGAGTTCAAGCAAAAAATGCTTGAAAATGTCAAGGAACACATGTAGCATCTTAATCAAACACTGTTCTTAACAGTCCATGGTCCACATGAGCAATAACAGACATATTACGTATGTTGTTCTTTTTGTCCATGATGGCACGGAGCTCTTCCGCCGTGAACTTCACCATCTTGTCTTCTTATGAAGATCACACTAGAAATATGAATATAAATCCTCCTGGTTCATAGGAGCTGTAACACCCCTGGTGTTAATTAACACTAAAACAATGATTAAGCTAAGCTAAACAAGTAATCAAGCCTAACCAAGGTTAATTGAAAGAAAGAAATCAAAAGAAATGCTAAAAGGAATTCGATAAGAAATTAAAAACACCCCAAAAAGAGGCAAAACAAAAACCTTTAAATTTTATATAAGAACTTGAATTTTGGCCAATGCAAAATTTGAAGGAGAGACCAAACCAAGCATCTTCCCTTTTGAAACCATAGCCTAAAAATGTTTGGAAGTATCTCAAATTTCAGACCCTAACTTTGGAAATTAAATTTTTCAATTCAATTTCAAAAGCTGAAATGGAACCTCAGCCAAGCTCGAGGGGCATTCACCCTCGAGCGGTGATTTCCGTCACGCTCGAGGCTCCGCAGCCAAGCTCGAGGGGCATTCACCCTCGAGTGGCGTTTCCGTCACGCTCGAGGCTCGGAAAGCTCGAGCTTGCGATCCAAGCTCGAAGCGCATGGTCGAAGCGCCTGGTCCAAGCTTGAAAAGGCGCGCCCACGGGACGCTCACGCCGCGCTCGCGCGTGCCCGCGCTCGCCGCCGGCAGCGCTCTGCCAACGGCCGTCCTCGACTGCGCCGGCCAATGGCGCGGCTGCATGTCTCCGCTCACGGAGCACGCGTCTGGCCAGCCCGCGTGGCCTGAGGCGCACTGTAGCGCTGACTCCCGCGCTCGCCGTCGCGTCGCCACCGCGGACCGTCGGATATTGCCGTCGCCGCCGTTGCCCACCGGTCCGTCGCGACTTTCGCGACCACGCCGTCTCCTTTTCCTCGCCCTGTCTCTTCTCGCCTCGCCCACGCGCGCCTGCCGCCTGCAGCACGCCTGCGCGCGCACGTTGACGCCGCGCACGGCGCCAACACGGCCGCGACAAGCCGCTGTCGCCGCGACAGCTCACCGAGCTGCCCCAGCCGCCATCCCGTGCTGCCCGAGCACCCCTTCCCTCCCCTCTCGCTCCTACTTAAAGCCCCAAACAGTTCCCCCTCTCTTCCACGCCGAAATCGCTCGCCGGAGTTCACAGAGCTTCCGCCGCCGCCCGCGCACGTGCACAGTCCGCTCCACTCCTCCTCCGGCCGAACCGAGGAAACCAATAGCTTCACCGTGCCGCGCTGGTGCTCAAAGACCTTTTCTCCGGGCTTCTCCGACCCCAACGTCGCCGGTCGCCGCTCGCCGGAGCAAGCCGAGCCGCCACCGCCGTCGTTGACCTTGTTCCCGGCCATCCCCGACCTCGAGACCTAGCTCAAACGAATCAAGGTGAGCCCCTCTCCTTTTCCCCCCACTTCCCCGGCCCGGTCTCGCCGCCGTTTGGCCGGCGTAACCACGCCGGCGAGACCAGGGATCCCTGTGTGTCTTCAACCTCTTTCCAGGGGGCCGACTGTAAAATGCAGGGACTTGTTTGTAAGAGATTCAAAAACTCTAGGGTCAGCCGCGTAAAATAGATTCTATATTTAAGGTTTAATTCGCTGAGATCTTCAAAAATTCGTAGAAAATCGTAGAAAAATCATAAAAATGCCAAACCAATTTTGTAGTGACCAGTGAATCTAGAAGGCCAATTTCTTCCTTTGCACCTCACTCAGTTGAGCTGTAGATTTTGAATTATAAATTCAAATCAGTTTGAGCACATTTCATCATAGTTCAAAATCTACACATGCACTGGAGCTGAGCTTTGGATATGTTATTAGGATGGTTATCATTAGCCTAATGCGCAAAGGGTGCACAAAAATTCCCAGTGGATTTAGGGTTATGATTTTCCAAACATATACCCTGCTGTTTTGGCAAATAAATCACAGAAAATAAATTACTCAGTGAGAAATCATCTCCTTCACCCAGAAACTAAATCAGGACCTAAGAAACCTTAGAAAAATGAAAATGGTAATTTTTGGACACTGGAAAATGGCTAAATGATTTTGGTAGTTTAAACATG
The DNA here is from genome assembly GCA_015342445.1 of Digitaria exilis. NCBI lineage: Eukaryota > Viridiplantae > Streptophyta > Magnoliopsida > Poales > Poaceae > Digitaria > Digitaria exilis. Next base: position 136,897 of record JACEFO010003286.1, on the reverse strand, counting down.
GTGAAATTCCACAAAAATAACCATAAATCAATATCACATGCAAACTTGCAGAGAGATCACTCTTGGTACCCTAAGTCACTGTACCAAGTGGTGTGAACAAAAACCTTGTAATTATTTTTGTAGGATTTTAGTTGTTTTTAGGCAAAAAGATAAGAATAATTTTTATAAATTATAGAAAAATTATCTTGAGCCAAACTTTGGGCTAAGCTCCTGCCTTGGCATGAGCAAGCCTCTGGCCAAATGGTACATGAACATAAATTTCCTAAGTTCACCTTTTGAATAATCGAAAAGGGACTTGAATAAGGGAAAAGAAAAGAAAAGAAAAGAGAAGAAAAAGAAAGGAAAAGAGAAGAAAAAGAAAAGAAAAGAGAAAAACCTAAAACTTTAAAATCAAAGTAAAGGTTCAAATGAAAAAGGATATATTCACTTATAATTAATGTTTATCCTTTCCAATTCATTAACCAAGATTTAAATAAACCCTAATTGTTTAAATCTCAATACTTAAGCATTCATGCATTCGTGTAGATTCGGGTCTCGCCGACGGAGTCTACGACCTAGTTCCCGCTGCCGAGGAGATCGCCCAGGAGTCCGAGGTGAACGTGGTGCACGTGGATCCGAGCCCCGAGCAGGAGTACCGCTTCGAGCCGGAAGGCAAGCCCCGGAGCATAACCTAACTTTACTTACGCCATTTACTTGATTATATGTTTGTGCATTTAAGTTTCAAGGAGTTGAATGAAACCCTAGATTGCATGATCATAGGTTCCTTTGATTGAACACTAGTATGTTAGGTTCGATAGTCGCTATGCTTAAGAACGATAGAAGTCGAGTGTTTTCCGACACTCGCGAGATATAGGAGTTGTATGACTACTCATATCAGAAACACTAGAGATGATGGACGGATGATTGTAGATACCCGTCTATCGATGTTTTAAGTGGAAACATGTGGTACTTTTGTGTCAAGCGTTTGAACGTACCACACATATGCACGGTTTATGGGACCGGTAAGTCCCGGTATCCGATTGATGCGAGCAGGTCCGACAGCTCTCTGTCTTGGAAACGTTATCCCATGGGCACATGAGGGTAGTTGCGTGAGTCCCAGTAGTGGTGAACCTTTACCCTGAGGCAGTGGGACTCGGGAGCCACTCGCAGAGAGAGGAGAAAGGATTGGGGTGTGTTGGTATTTCCAACCATTCCGTATGTTTGGGTTTTCCCTGGCCAGGTAGTAAATTCGGTTCGAACTGTCCGCTTCTCGCGGTTAATGAGACTGCTTGACCGATGTATGACATATTATGAAGTGAAACTTGGAAGGATGAAATCTTTGTATGAAATAATTGTATTGCAAAACTTGATTGTTTAGCTAGGCTCACCTAGAATGGATAGACTAAAGAAGTTAAAATCAAGATAAAGAAAGTAGAAAACAGCTTAGTCGCTTTTGGCAAAAGAACCCCACTAGCCAAACAGCCTCTCATCGTAGGAGTCGGTGATGTAGTGATCACCAGTCGGTTAAGTCTTGTTGAGTATAACTAGTATACTCAGCCTTGCTTGTGGCTAAATTTTCAGGACCATCCCCTCAGGAGGTAGCTGCCTCTATGGCTTGGGCCTCCCAGCTTCCTCCTGGTTACAGCATCGAGTGGGAGCCGACCTCTCCCGAGGATCGTGAGGAGTAGCGTCACGGCTGACTTCATCGTGACGATACTATGGATCGTCGCTAGTATCTCGTTTACTTTCCGCTGCATGAACTCAAACTATTTATTTATCATTTCAATTTGGTTGTAATAACTCTAAGACTTGTTGTAATTTGAATTGTGGAATGATGTGATCTTTGGAACTCACCTTCGAGTGAGCGTATGGACGGACGATCTTCAGTAGCCGTTGGTCGAGCTTGACTCGACGGTCGAATCCGCACTTGGGAACATTTTTGTATATTAGCACCAATAGAAGGTGGAATATACTTAAGTGGGCCCATTTCTCGGGTGAGATCGCTACAGGAAGAAAGTAAAAGTAAGGATCCAACCAAAATAAGAGTAAACAACCAAACCACAATCATTGATGCTAACAAAATGACTAAATACACTATAGTTAGGACCAAAATAGATATGGAAATTGTTTTAATTTGTGCTGGTCAGGCTATATAAAACTATTCTAAACAGAACACATAATGGGGTTTATATGCACATTAAACAAATATTTAATCACAAGAGTAATTCTTGCAAGGACTCAGGTTCGGACATGATTACACAGCATACTACATATACAAGAAAGCATCTGTCACGAACTAATCGAACTGCAGTGTGTACCATGTACATAACACTTCAAAGAAAAGACTAACAAAGATCAATTATCAGAACTAGCATATCAACTTACATGGAAACACCGAAAGATCAATTCAGACAAACATTTAAACTAGCGCAAGAATCTAGCCTTCAGGGGAAAAATTAAGTGAAGAACTGAGGAAATCTAAAACGTTTTGAGTGAACCAGGATTGCCCCGCGCCTTCTTGTTTAGCTGGAGGCCAAGCCTTTCCGCTAGTGCGGCTCTAAGGTTTTGCCATCCAACCTTCTTCATCCTACCGTTGGGGCAGTACCCTTCATTGAGTTGATCCATATACAGTTCACAATAAACGTCTGTTTCCACATCGGTCCACGTATGTCTATGGCGATGATTCTACGTAATAGCCAAACAATGACTTCCATGACAAATAAACCATAGGCACATCAAAATGAAACAAGACAGTTCAGTCGGTGGGATCGGTTACCTCAGAAACATGGGCGTCGCCTTCGTCCATTTCTTCGTCACTGTCATTTGCATCAGCAGCAGCAGCAGCGGCGCCACGGGCAGCCATGGCACGGCTGCGGGTGACACGACCTGCTGGCTCGGGCTCGGGCCGTGACATTGCCGCGCCCTTCCCCTTGGCTTTGCTCCTGCGCCTTGAGGGGGCCTCACCTCCGGTCGCACCGCCGTAGTCTTGTGCGCCAGGCGGGAGGTTGCGCCGTGATCCATCGCCACCAACACCGCGCCCAGCGCGTCTTGCACCCTTGTCGGTAAATGTGAAGCCCAGACCCGCCGCCCTTGCGGATCTTGGAGGTAGCTGTGCTGCAGGCACGTCGTCGAAGGGCTCCAGGTTGAGACGGCATCGAACCTCAGCGTCGTCGTCAAGAGCCAGGCGAGATAGGCCTGGCGGACTTCCAGGTGGAGGTCGAGCACTTCCAGCGGCGCCTGAGGGGCCTTCCTGGGAGAAGAAGTCGAAGGCGGGCTTGAACGGCGAGTGCATTCCACCGGTGGATGCGAACGCTCCTGCTGCCTTTGACGGCGAGCGGTAGCCGGTGGTGGATCCGAGCGCGCCGGTTGGTAGGTTGGCCCCGGCGGTGGATCCGAACGTGCCGGGTGGTAGGTTGGCCCCGGCGCTAGATCCAAACGCGCCTGGTGGTTGGTTGGCTCCGGCGGAAAGGAAGAACACGGGTCGGTGATGGCCGAAGGCGGGCCCGAAGCCTACTCCCGGCATGTACCCGCTGCTGGGGCCTATTCCTCCGCCGGGAATGAAGCCGACGAAGGCTCCATAAGGCGCGCCTCCCTCCATGCCGGCAGGTGACCCGACCCCGCCCTGGGGCCCGTAGGCCGCTGGAGGCTGGTTGGCCCCGTCCTGGTTCCCGCTGGGGTTTGGGAACGTCCCCGCCATCCAATCCCACGGGTTGCCGCCCGACATCCCCCGACGCGGACGCGCGGAGCGACGGAGAGGAGCAGATCCCGAGCTCCCGGCCGGTGCACGGCGCTTGGGAGCCAGGGCAACAGGGCCCCGAAGCTGGACCAATTCCGGCGGCGACGAGAACAGAACTAGCGGCGGCGCAGAGGATTGGATCTGGATCTGCGGGGGAGAGGGAGCCGCGGGCGGTAGACGGAGGAGGAGGAGCGCGGGCGGCGGAGGAGGAGGAGCGCGGAGGAGGAGGAGCGCGGAGGAGGAGGAGCGCTGGCGGCGGCGCGGAGTAGGGAAGCGGGAGAGCGGAGGATGAGGTGCGGCGGAGGAGGAGGAGCGCGAGTGGCGGAGGAGGAGGAGCGCGGAGTGGATGAGGTGCGGCGGCTGCGGCGGGTGGAATGGATGCCTGCTAGGGTTCGCGCTGGCCACGGGTTTTGCAACCGTTTTCGTGGGCCCCACACAATGCGGCCCATCAGATGAACAGTACGCAGCTGCCTCTTCCCATGAACAGTAGATGGGCTGAATTTGAATAAAAGTCCTTTTGGGTCCAACTAAACACAGCATCGTTGTTGTTTTTTTGTTACGATGAATCGCCTGCGGGTCTGCCGGTGTCCGCGTGCGCGCATGTGCGAGGCGGAAGCCGGAAGCGACGCCGCGGTGGAGACCCCGGGGCATTGGCTTCGTTTTAGCTGGCCGGATTGCCGGTGCCACCACACGCAGAGCTCCAAGCTGGCCGTGCCGTCAGTCAGGGACTCAGGGCCACCGTCGGCTGCAGCGGCTCGAATCATTCACCAGCCAGCAGCCAGGTACCCTGTTGGCAGGTTTTGGGGTGTTATATATGATGATAGTACATTAATTTCAAAAAAATATATGTATAATATGATGATAGTACCTGATACGACTATGGCTATGAGTTGTGCTTTGTTATTTTTTCCATCTCCTAATGATGAACAACAGGATAGCAAACTACTAGGTGGAAATGATTTGCACGGAGGAAACTAATGATAGATTATTCTGTTAGCTAGCTTGGTTGTTTGTCTGAACACGAGTACGTAGTACACGTTTTACGTTTGGGGCTGAGATGGGCGGTGACGTAGTATGCTCTCGTCGTGGTGCTGATCCGACTGTTACCAGTGGCGGTAGTTTAAAACCAAGGATAAGTAAGAGTAGGACCTAAGATAGAATACATTTTAATCATACTGCTAGATCTTATTACAGCGCTAGTCACTACTCTAGCTATTAGCTGCACTCGGCAGCAACACTATCGGTATCCGCGTCGTCGTCAAACATGCAAGGGACGGACTGATTTTTGTACTCCCTGTTGCAACGCACGCACGGAGGCACGGGGCGCTAGTTGTTTCAGTTTTTAGATTGCGTGTGGTTTACTCGAAGTGCGTTCTTCTTCGCACGTAGGGTGCGTGTGGCCAGGTTTTCGGAGGGGGCCTAAGTTACCCGACTCTGAATACTCCAGGTCAATGCCAAATTGCCTTAGCATATATAGTAAGTGTACGTTGATTGGGTGCTTATAGTACGTTGAATTCTGCTAATAAGAGTCGTCTGCACTGTGTACCCTAGCTCCCTATGGACGCGTCATTCCATCCTCGTGCGTGCTAAGTACTTAAGACTTGCCTAACGTGTGGGGTGGAGCAAATATGATGACGAGCTAGACTTTGATCTTATCCGGGCGTCAAGACAAACGTTCGCTAGCTTACAGTTTAGGCAGCACGAGCTAGTGACATGTATCGACGAAACCTAACGGAACGGAAAAACAACCACCCCCTTCAAAGTTCAAAGTCTATCTCCCCCGGACTAGATTTTCCGGCGTGCTTCCGGAGGTCAAAAGATAATCGTCCAGGCTTCGTCACCTAAACTTAACGCGGCAACGAGGATGCGGCCACGGCAGAGCTTCCGAGCCAGTTGCATCTGGCCTTCACCTAAAAGCCAGTACATGCACCATTAGTTTATCTAATCCAGCTGCCTGCCGGCCGGGTGGCTCATGTCATTTCGGCTTCTGAACCGAAGAGATGCATGCGAATGCAAGCTAACTACACACATATGCCCAAAAGGCAAAAGACGTTGCCTTTCTTTTCCTTTCTGATATGGGTGAGCTAACCAAGCTCTACTCCGCATCATTCAGAAAGCCAAGCTGATGTTACTGCTACATGAACATGTCCGGCCGATCAATAACTGGCTGGGCTTGACTGTCTTCGGTACTTCCGTCCCGTCTCGGCGCACAACGCTTCAGGCCCATTCACAAATCTTGCAAGCTGTCGCAGTGCACGTTATGCTTCTAAGTACCACTCGCCATGACTGACACGACGGAATCAATGCTCTGTAGTACCCTACTCTCCGAGTTATGGTAACAGTGCAGGACGATATGGACGTGGACGAGTAGGACTGAACGGCGACATGGGCCGAACGGGCCCGTTTTTAATGTTCATGCTGTTTTCCTGGGCCCTATTGGTGTCAAGTTAAGGCCACGACGACGTGCAATGCTACAACACTCCCTATATCATCACCATCACGCGTGGCAGCGAACAAGGCCACAATTTATGTCAGTAGTACAATGTGCTTTATCCGAATTGAACTTTCCATGGCAGATAACCTACTCTTTACGCAGTGATGAAGCGGAGTAGTTGCTGCACAGTGGCTTCAAGAGCCGGACACGGATATTGGATCGAGACTTTGGAGGAGAAACGGCAAGGAGGACGAAGAGTGGAGTATGCTCCAGAATTTGTATAGGACGAAGAGCATCAGCTTGGGATTGCGACAGAACGGCTTGTTCTGCTGCAGCGCTCCAATCATGTTGTAGATGTCATATTACGCTGCTCCGATCCGTATCGATCTGCTTTCTGGCAGTGGTACGGATCGACGCCTGACAAGGCATCCGAGGTCGCTTTCGTACGTCGTTCCGTCGCCGCCGGGACCGCCATGCCGGCAAAGCGGAGGGCACGGCGAGCCGCGAGCAACTCTTGACGAAAAATCCCCTGGGCCGAGACCTCTTCTCGACGAGGGAGCACATGCGCGTACGGGGCGAGCAGCTCATCTGCCCAATGCCCATGCGATCGATCGATCATATCCGACACGTCGAAAAGGGGGGTTGAGCTAGTGCCGCAAAAGGAGAAAGGGGTTGAGCTGCTAATCCACCCGGTTTGCGCTGTTGCCTGTCAATGATCGATTGATGTCATCTTTATTTCTGAAAGCAAGAGCGTGTTCTTCTTGTAGGAGGTCTGGCTTCCTTCACGAACCGAGGCCATGTTTAGAGAGAATGGTCTTTGTTTTGCAGCGTAATACAATTTTTTTTTGTACAAACTCTGTAATCTCAACAGGCCCTGAATTAGCAATCATGGCGTTGGGTTTTCAAGAGCAGCGCTGCTGGTTTACGAAACCGCTGGGAACCGGCCCGGTTCATGCGGTTTCAGGTGAAACCGCCCGACCGGCAGCGGTTTGGGGCGGTTTCAAACCAGTTAAATTTAAAATATTTAAATTTAAATTTAAAAAATGGAAACATATAAAAAAATCCTAAAAATACTTCAAGGTATATGTAATCTATTGGTGTAAATTTTTTTTAAATATTTGCTTGTTTGATATTTTTTGTAGGCATTAGAAGTTCAACAAAAAAGAAAAGAAAAAAATCGGCTGATTGAACTTCTAATGCACACAAAAAAATACTAAATACACTAATATTTGAAAAATTTTGACACCATTAGATTCTACGCACCTTGAAATATTTTTAGAAATTTTTCTTTCATTTTTTAAATTTTTAGTTAAATTTGAAAATATGACAAATTATGTATTGAGCCGGCTTACCGTCCAAACCGGCCGGCTTACCGCCCAATCCGCTCAGCTTACCGGTCAAACCGGGTGGCTTACCGGTTTAAACCGATTGAACTATATACATTTAAATTTAAAATTTGAATTTGTCCGGTTTACAACGGAAACCACTCAAACCGCTCCGGTAAGCTAGAAGCGGAGGGCGGCGGTTACCTGTCCCGTTTAAAAAACCCTGGGAAAAGCTGGCCACAGCTGCTGAAAGGCGGAAACGCGTGAGAGTGGGATTTGAGTTGACTGGCTGGGGCCTGGGGGCTGGGGAGACATACAGGTGACTGTGTCAGCGATGGGAACAGCTGTGCCGTACTGCCGTGCCGGCCTCCGGAGATTCCAATCATGATCTGAAGTACCGCTCCTTGGGCCTACACAAGGACGGAGATTGAAATGGGGCCGAGAGACGAGTCGGTGGGTGGGCTGAATTTGCTCCGTGTAGCGCGGGGTGATTTGTGCTGTGTTTGGATGGTGGAGAGAAAAAAATACTTTTTTGAAGTGTTATGTGAGAGGAATGAATAGAAAAGGTAGAAAAGAAAATTTTTAAGAAACGTGTTATGTGAGGAAGATGAATAAGAACTAAAAAAATACTTTTTGCAACTAAACACGGGTTTTGGCGATTGACAAGCACTGCCTTTGTTCTCTCCTCTCCTCAAGTGCTGTTTGGTTTTGCTAGCGTCTTCTGCTAGAACAGCGCGTTTAAAAAAGAAGAGCATGCACGATCGGAAAAAGGACATATCTATAGCCATTCGTGACTCGTGAAAGGCGCCACTTGAACCGTGTGCAGTTGTATAGAAAAAGTTGAATGTCGCAATGGCCTGGCAGTGTGGCACTAGGCTAAAAAGACAAACGTTGCTAGTGGTTGGCTAACGGCAGAGAAAGAGCACTGGATCAAGCCCAATACGAAACTTGTGGTATCGTTTGGGTGGTTCCTCTCGTGCATTTATTGGATGGGCTAAAAAATAAAAGAAGAAGAAGAAGAAGCGGCCCACCGTCTTTGGCCTATCAATCGTGTATTGGGCCATAAAGCTCGACAGACAATCTCGGCCTTTTTTCCCCCTCACACGGGCTAAAAAAATTAGGCTGATGGTGTCGGATGCTTCTTCTCTATATCGGGTTTTCTCCTGTTCATTTCATAACCTTGTTCAGTGTTAATCAGGTGCTACGGGGAGTTGGATTGCATACCCATTCCCCACTCCACAGATACCTCTAATTCATTTGTTTACTGATATTTGACACACTGAGGTGTTGTAATTTTGAGTTTATGTGTGGCGTATAGCGGCCCTCCATCTATATACGCTACGGTTGCAAAATTTTCAAACTTGGTTCATTGGAACGTACTACTCCATTTAATTGTTACTGGCATAATATTTCCATGTATATTCTTTTTCTCTCTTTTTTTGAAATATGCTATTTTTTTCGTTTTTGATAAAATGTTTAACAAGCTATTGGAGTCTTTGGGGCAGCGTGGCCGAGCCGATACACGCTCTTCGATCCCGATCCGTCGACCGTCCCCTATCCCCTGCCTGATCGAACATTCTGGATTGACGGCGGCGCCCAAATTGTTTAGGGTTTGCTACCACTCAGGCTGCCCAAACCTCCGCTCCTCCTCGTCGTCCTATCCCCATGGGCAAGTCCGGCGCCAAAAAGAAGAAGCCGGCCGCCGCCGCCAAGCCTGCGCCCTCCTCGGCCGAGCCAAAGGCGACGCCGCCGTCGACCGCCGCGGCCCCCGCGGCGAACGGCGCGGGCCCACACCAGGCGGTGGACGCCGGCGTCCTCCTGCGGCGCGCGCACGAGCTCAAGGAGGAAGGGAACCGCCTCTTCCAGTCGCGGGACTACGCCGGGGCGCTGCGCCAGTACGAGCTCGCCCTCCGCCTCGCCCCGCGCGGCCACCCCGACCGCGCCGTCTTCCACAGCAACCGCGCCGCCTGCCTCCTCCAGCTCCGCCCCGTCGACCACGAGGCCGTCGCCCAGGAGTGCTCCCTCGCGCTCCAGGCCGAGCCGCGCTTCCCGCGCGCGCTCCTCCGCCGCGCCCGCGCGCTCGAGGCGCTCGGCCGTTACGAGCTCGCCCTCGCCGACGCGCTCGCGCTCCTCGCCCTCGACGCCGACCACCGTGACGCCATCGACCTCGCGCACCGACTCCGTTCCCGTGTCAACGCGTCCGCCGCCGCCTGCGCCTCCGCTCCCGAGCCCACCAGCCGCCCATCCCCCGCCGCCCTTGGCGCCTCCGCCGTTGTCGCCGGCCTTGGCCCGTCCCTCCCCTCCCGCCCATTCCCCAAGAAACAACCAACACCGGCCCCTCCTACTCCTCCTTCGCAGTCAAATCCCAACGTGATGTCGAAACCTAACGCGCCGCCGTCGCCCAAGCTGGTACCGTTCTCCAATTCATCGCCATCTCCAGCCAAGTCTTCGGCTGCTGATAGCTCCCGTAAGGGCACGCCGACATTGCCAGTGAACCCTTCACTACTGGCGACAGCGACGCCCCTTATAGACAGAAATGTTGTGACGAAATGGAGGCCTCTCAAGCTGGTGTATGACCATGATATTAGGCTTGGGCAGATCCCAGAGAAATGCAGCTTCCGGATGCTCCGGGAATTCGTGGCGAAGAGGTTCCCATCATCCAAGGCAGTGCTGATTAAGTATAAGGATGCTGATGGTGATCTAGTTACCATTACATCCACGGAAGAGCTCCGGTTGGCTGAATCATTTGTTGATAAAGTTGGTCACGAAGTTATGGAAAATGGAAATGAGGGGGAAAATAAGCTTCCAGTGTTGAGGCTGCACCTTGTTGAAGTGAGTCCAGAACAGGAGCCGCCTTTGCCATCAGAAGAGAAGTTGGAGGAGGACGAGGAGCTATTGGTCAAGGGCGAAGATGGTACTTCGCATACTCCTTCAGACGTAGCCGACACTGAGATCACAAAACAAGGCGTGGAGAATAGTGTTGCTGAACAGAGGCTGGAGACTGGGAAGAAGGATTGTGGCCATGCTGAGTGTAAGGAAGCTGAGATTGATGATTGGTTACTTCAATTTGCCGAATTGTTCCGAAATCAGGTTGGGATTGATGCTGATGCGCATCTAGACCTGCACGAGCTGGGAATGGAGCTGTGTTCCGAAGCTCTTGAGGAAACTGTGACAAGTGAGGAGGCTCAGGACCTTTTTGAGATGGCTGCTTCTAAATTTCAGGAGGTTGCAGCCTTGGCCTTATTCAATTGGGGAAATGTGCACATGTGTGCAGCAAGGAAGCGCATCCCTCTCGACGAGTCTGCTCCAAAGGAAGTCATGGCTGCTCAGCTCCGCACTGCTTATGATTGGGTGAGAGAGAGGTATGCTCTTGCAGGGCACAAATATGAGGAGGCCCTTAAAATCAAGCCAGACTTCTATGAAGGCCTTCTTGCTTTGGGTCAGCAACACTTTGAGACTGCAAAGCTTCATTGGTCATTTGCATTGGCAGATAAGGTTGACCTATCTACCTGGGATTCTTCAGAGACATTCAAGCTTTTTGATAGTGCTGAGCAGAACATGAGGGCTGCGACAGAGATGTGGGAAAAGGTGGAAGAACAGAGAATGGCAGAGTTAAAAGAACCAGGCGCAGGTGAAAAGGATGAGGTACGGAGGAAAAAGAGGAAGCAGCACAATGCAGATGGTCAACCAGAGTTGACACCAGAAGAGGCAGCTGAGCAGGCAGCAGTAATGAGGCAACAAATTCACCTCTTCTGGGGTAATATGCTTTTCGAGCGCTCTCAAGTGGAGTTTAAGCTCAATGTCGGTGATTGGAAGAAAAATCTTGATGCGTCTGTTGAAAGGTTTAAATTGGCTGGAGCTTCAGAATCAGATATTTCGACTGTGTTGAAGAATCACTTTTCTAATGCAGTCTCTGAGTGTGAAGAGAAGAAAGTAATGACGTCAGGCACGGAACAAACAAGTGACAGTATTGAGGATAAATGTGTGGTTGAGAGCTAAGTACCTATGGTTCTAAGCTGAATGACATCAATGTGTATCATATTCAATTTCTTGATAGGCTTTATTTGTTTTTGGTAATAGCCTCATTGTCCTCTGTCTTGACATCTAGATGAGCGCTTCAAGCACACTGAATTTGGTGATGTGTCTGCGGATGCAGAATCTGCATGCCTCTTAAAATCTTGATAGTTTGCTAAACAGGATAAATTATTTTACAGACACTTTAGGTGTGTGATGTGAGTTTGCTTTTCCCCCTGCTAGAGATCGGGTCTCGACTCTCGACAATGTTTCCTAGCTCAGTATTTTTTTTAGACTCGTACTTTCATGTTTGATTCTGTTGTTGCTTTAGTATTTCATAGTAGACACCGAATGTCACCCTTGATTTATTTATTTTGTGAAGTCACTGATCCAGAATATTACATGCTTGGTAGATATATTTTAGTTTCTGGGTTCATTTTTTTTATATTACATCATTGCATGAGGCTCCTGCAAAGACTTCAGTACATCATGATATTGAAAATCATCACTTCCAGTACGAGAGTTGTTACATGGTGTTCTTTAAGCAGCATGCATATACTGAACTCTATTGCGTAGATAAACTCCAAACAAGTTACTAGCTCTTTCTATCATTTTACATTGTTCAAGCCAATTGATATTCAACGGAGCAGGAGAAACAACAGCCAGGTTGTGCTGTGAGACAGTGAAAGCTACAAGAATTTTAACAGTGTTCTACCATCTGATATGGCTCTTCACATTTTACTATTCATTTTTTTAAAGGATAACTCAGCTTTTATAGAAAAAGCATATAAAATGTTCAGTAGTCTCCGACATTGTACTGGTGCAGTCTGCAGTCTATTTGCTTCTTTGTTTGGAAGGTTTGATTGTGCCTCTTGTATTTCCAAAAACAAAAAAGAAAAAATGCCCATTGTTTCCTTGTGCCAAATATGCATCTTTGTGGCCCATGAATGTATTTTAGGATTCATGCTTGGGCTCTAGGTTGTCTCTGTTTCTTGTTTTGATTTTTGAAAGACGGTTTGCAATTCTGAGTACCAGTCTATCCGGCCATTCTCAACTCATCATTACTCATTAGCTTCAGGACAAGGTGATATTGTATCTGTTATCAGGGGGAGATTTGGTGTTCAGTGGCTTACTGGCCACAGATGGGAAGTCTGGTTCTTTTTTTTTTCAAGAATTTGCATTCTCCTTATGTTTACTTCTTTGCTACGAGTTTGGATGATTGAGGTGTGATTTGCAAATGTTAAGCTCTTTGGTTGCTTGTCTCGCTCTGAATTTGCACCCCCCCCCCCCCCCCCCATGTGTTGATGGCTGGGGTTTGGTTGATGTGTATTTATATTGATGTGGTTGTTGATTTCTTCAAATAATAAGATGGAAACTTTGATGCATCGTCCTATATTCAGATCTTATTTTGATGCCTTCTCTTATAGTACTTTTCGTAGCATTTTTTAAAACAAGGACTGGCAGTTTGCTATTTCTTGACAAGGGGAATTCATATACAAATCAGAAGTGGGCTTGCAGTTGATGTTGCGAGTTGCCTTGGCCACTGCTGATCAGAATCCTATACCATGTAGTGTGTCATGACTGCCTGAATAAATCAAAGTTGTGCTAATAAAATCTACTGGTCTTCAATCTTCCTTTTAGAATTCGAAAGTTCGACATGCAAATCTTGTTTATACTGCAATATCTTCTTTTCACCATTTGAGCATTCCAAAAATTGAAGCTGGAAAACCCCACTCGCTATGTTTGTAGCTTCTGAACTATTCCCTCATGGTTGTCTCTGGTGAGTCTCACTTTTCTTGTATAATTGAATTAACCGTGTATGAAACATAGACTTTTGAGAGTACATCTGTGCAATTGTTATAAATCTACCTTGACGCTGATGCTTAAAAGTCAGGTCTATATGGAAGTTATCGATTCGAACTCATGCTTCTAAGGATTTGGGGCTGGGAGCGAATAGCAGCTTGGATTGGAACATCTCACCCTCTTGAAGCCCTCCCGGACAGTGGGGAAATAAAGTGCTTCCCACGGCTCAACGTGGCAACATCAGCTGGACCCATGCTTGTTGAGCACTTGAGCTTCACTGCTTGGGCTCTACCCAGCGACGGCGAGAACCAATGTTTTGTACAGATGTGTCAACAGCTATAAATTGTGCGGCCTATTGGAGTTTCAGATTCACGATTCCTGCCGTGTCTGATAATCTGCTGTGGCTAAATAAGCTCAGCTAAATATTGTTGCTACTATAAATTTCTCTCCTGCACTAGTCTGCTGTTGAAATGAGGTTTTCTCGCAAACATGCTTAATATTTATTGAAACCGCATGAGTTGCTGGTGCTGTACCTTGTTTCCGTTTGGTTTGAAGTACTATGTAGCACTGTAAGTTTCGTATTTTTTTAGTAGAGGTAACTTTCGTGTTCATTGGTATCTGCTGACAACTGTGATTCTCATCAGTCCCATGGCGTCCTGGAACGGAGGCCATGGGACTCCAGGACTCAGTGACATGGATGGATGGAATTCTTCATTTATGATGTTCGAGAAAGGGACGTGTCGATCATTTGAGATAAAGGACTGCGCATTCTTTCTTTCTTTTTGAAGTAAAACTGCGCATTCTTTCTCCATCAGACCAGAGCTACATACTCTGATCTGAACAAATGTGTTGCCACTGTGCTCTGTGCAGGGGCAACGCTCGCCGATTTGTGCCAAACTAGAGAGTGATCCGTCGTGTTTGCCATCAGTGATGGAGAGCGAGCTACTGTACCCAGGAGGTGGCTTCAAGCCTGATGTTCTCGCCCGTCGTAAAGGTTCGCAAGGTGTTCGTGGAAATGCTTCTCTGGCTAACCTTTCCTTCCATATGAAGCAAATTGGACGGGGATGGCCAGGTGCCACACATTTTGAGGCTCAATTTGGAGGATAGCAACATAGTCATTGGCTATTTGGCTATTTGCCATGCCGAGGTGCTGAACACTCGGAACAGGGAGGAGGAGGAGCATGTATGCGGCGATAAGAAGAACCGTGAACCGATGATTCACGCGCTAGATTCCTCTAGCCCCATCTGGGTTTTGTCTGGTGCTGCACCAAGTTGCATTGCTCTGTTTGAGGTAAATTCCTATGCACTGTCTCGTCTTTGCATGTTTCTCTAGGCCAGGGTCTTTTGTTTTGCCTCTGCAGGTGTACCATTTCGTTGGCACTTTCTGCTCCCCGGTGATCAGTCGATCGATACGAACACTGAGGTTCCAAACATCATTCTCTACCCGATTCATCTTTCTTTCCAGTTTCTATTTGGACGCGTAAATTCCATTCTGCATCCAAGTATAGTGTAAGCCATAAGTGGGAAATGTTTCTTTGGAAAAAAAAAGAGAGAGGGAAATGTCATTTGCAGCACCGAACAAATTGGTCCTGAGGCCATGTTCAGATTCCCAACTATTCACTATTCATTCCAACTTTTCACTATTCATTCCAACTTTTCACTATTCCTCCCTCACAAAACACGTTTCCAGCGAATGCTACAGTGTTTTTCTTATGCTACAGTGTTTTTTCCTACAATCTAAACACACCCTGAATGTCCCAGTGGGAAGAGCCTAATGGGTCGGGTACAACGGGAGAAACGGACTAGTAACTTCATCCGTTTGAAATTGTAGCAAGCTCGTTTGACTTTTCTTTATTCCAAATTTGAATGCTCACCTTATTAAATAAATCATGTAAAATCTTACCTAGTTTTTTATAGCTTGCTTTATTAATAAAAGTTCTTCAAAAATAACATAGATTTGATAGTTGCATACGTTTTTAAATAAACAAACGGCTAAAGTTGCGTAAAAAAAATCAAACGGCCTACAATACAGAACGTAGGTGTACAAAATACCACCTCTATTCTTTTTTATTTGACGTCAATTAGCTTAATTTGAGCTAGCCGACGTCAAACAAATGTGAACAGAGGGAGTAAGTATTATTAAATACATAGATTTTACACAATCCTCATAATTGCGTTTTTTAGATGAAGGTAGTAGCAGTTTCTAATGAAACACTTGAAAAAATGGGCATCCGTCCTTTGAAATAAAATTTGTCAAGCATCACCAGACGAGTAAACCAGATCAACATCCCGGCCTCTCGTGGGGCGTGTTTAGTTTGGTAGGAGAGAAAAAAACTTTTTCTGCCAAGCGTATTCCGTAAGAGGAATAGAAAAGTTGAAAGGAATTGAAGAGAAACTTTTCTATAAATTATATTTTCTGAGATGGATGAATAGTAAAGCTCAAAATAATTTTTATCTAAACGGCCGTGGTCGTAGAAACTATTAATCGTAACAGGGGCGAACTGTAGCTGGTACACAGCAGTGGAGTACTACGCGCGGAGGTGACCGAAACCCGTCGTCCATAAGGCGGGCAGGTACAAATGCACACTGGCCTGCAGGGCTCGCAGTTGGGTCGTTTCCCTCCGTCTGGAGCCCCGTGCGCCGGAGCCGCGCGCACCGGCGGCAAGCGGCAGCAGTTTCCGGGGACACGGAGGCATCGCGGTTACGGGCCCCCTGCCCCCGTCGACTCCGACGAGCGTAGTAATGACAGGACGTGTTAGGCCGTGTTTAGATCGCCAACTTTCGCCAACTTATTTTGCCAACTTGTCACATCGAATGTTTGGACACTAATTAGGAGTATTAAACATAGGTATAAAAATAAACTAATTACATAGATGGACTCCACATCGTGAGACAAATCTATTAAGCCTAATTAATTCGTCATTAGACACTGTCGTGCTACAGTAACCCGTCATTAAAAATGCACTAATGACGGCACATATTAGTCTTAATAGATTCGTCTTGCGATGTAGAGTCCATCTGTGTAATTAGTTTTATAATTAGTCTATATTTAGTACTCCTAATTAGTGTCAAAAGGATGGATGTGACATTTCGCCAACTTTCACCAACTCATCTAAACAGGGCCTTAGCTATCATTGCATTGCAGTTTCCGTAGGGTCAGAGCTGCAGTGCAACGGGTCACGTCAGGGAGTCATTGCACTTTTCTGCCCCGCACGAACCGCAGATAGTACGGCTCATGAACTTCCTCTGATCTTGGCGACCGGTGGTGTGGAGGATGGTGGAAAGTTGGAAGTATAAATAGTGCATTGATAAATGTATCTGTTAAGATGAACTCGACGTGACTGGAAAGTTGGTGAAAATTAACAAAAAAGCCTTTCTCACGTCAGAATCGACAAATCTTCCCATCCCATCTCGTTCATGTACACGTTGCTGCAGCTCCGGAAACCCGAAGATTGCTGTGCGCGCTGCTCATGGCATGATGACAACACGGAAAAACAACCGCGTCTCGCAATGCAAAACACACGAAAAAATCTGGCGGCGTCTCCACCCAAAATGCTGCCACTAGCGCTAATAGTTCTCACTGAGTTTCTTCTAGGATGTGTTCGGATTAAAAAAAAATACTTCTCCAACAAGTTTTTTCCAATTCATCCCACTCTCAGAATACGCTCTCAATGCACTATTCGTCTAGCAACACTCCCAATCTGAACGGAGACCTACTTCCCGATCCTATACTTCTGACTCCCATCTGAAAAGAAAAAGGAAGCACTACCACTACCCCCACATATGGAGCCAGCTTGGCCTTGGCAGCTGTCCACCTCAGCGCCGGAGCCGGAGAGCTCTATGGCGAGGCCACCGGTCCCTGACCTGCGGGGCCGGTCGCCGAGCTCTTTACCCATAGCCACCGACCACCGGGCCATGGCCACCTCCTGGGCCCCACCAGGCAGAGGCACGTCGCGGGGGAGCCACTTGGCCTGCATGTACCCGGACCTCCGCCACGGCGGGACGTGGAGGCCGCTCTCGCGCAGCGACCGCTGCGCCGCCGCGCAGAGCAGCGACACCGCCTTCCGGAGCCTGGCGCGTGGGCCCACGAACACCGCCGGCAGCCGGGCCCACAGGTGCGCGTACCATGGCGTCGGCCTGGCCAGCTGGAACTGGGCCCGGAAGTCGATGTCCACGACAAGCCTGGAGCAGGACGACGAGGAGGACGACGCCGCCGGGCCCGCGCCGCCGTCTTCGTCCCCCGCCACGGCGACGTCGATGTACTCGTAGTCGCCTGCAGCAAACATTGATTGATCATTTGCAGCGAACTGTTCTGAAGGACAATCACGACGATGCTACTAAGCGAGTGCGGCACTCAATGCTTGATGGTAGCATTGATTGATCATTTGCAATGCCATGTTATATTAGACATCCAGCACTGCTAGGAGAGTTTGCAAGATTTTCTGATTCCGAAAAAAACGTAAAGAAAGAGGGAGCGAGGGAGCAAAAGAAAGCGATAATTCAGTCAGGTGAATCTTCTGGGACTTGATTGACTTCATGCAGAGAATGGTAAATTTGGGGACTATTTTCATACCAAAAGAAGAAACCTGCTGTTCCATGAAAGGCTGACAACGAGACGATTTCGGCAGGCAACCCACCCCATGGTAAATTTGGGAAATATTTTCATACCAAAAGAAGAGCAACCAGGAACAAAAATGGTAAAAGAGAAGGGATGCATGTATACGGTCATTTAACGGAGGGTGCTAGTATCACCCTGGAAAACACTCTAGCCGATGGTCACGGTAGAGCAACCACAACCCACTTTCTCCTCTACATTTAGGAGAGAGAATGAAAAAACATCTCCAATCAAACTCATATTCCATTTCTAACTTTGAGATTCTTAAATTTTGGTCTCACCCTCTACTTGTAGTTCTAGAAATAGAATAAGAGACTCTCATCCTGAGCTGTTGAAGACCGTTGTCAAATAGAAGAAAAAAAAATAGAATGAGAGAATCTCATTTTGATGAAATAGGGGCCAATAATAAAAAGTGTGTTGGAGTTGCTCTTACTTACCTCCGGGGTGTTCTGTAGTGGCGACCCAAGAAGACCTGCAGAGGGATGCATCGTAGCCGTCCTTTCTGAGCCTCATCATCAACCTCCTCTTCAAGCTGCTCCTCTTCGTCTCCTCCCCCATCTCTCTCACGTGCTTCATGGCCCTCTCATGTATCTCCATCTCCACCTGGGTGCTTGGCCCAACTATAGCCTGGTATGATTAATGCGCATGCAAACAGATAAACGCAGCGAAGATTTGCATCAGCATTGGCAAAAGGAATATCCAAAACGAAGGTACATTGATCATAAGACATTAATAATATTTTAAATAAATCTGTAAGAGATTGCAAGTAATCAAACCTCCAGGATGTGGCTTGAAGTTTGGTGATGCATGGAGATGGCTTCCGGTGAAGATGGTGACTCAAAATCCATCTCGAACATCCTCTCGTCTGAACTGCTCATGATCCAGCTTCAGGGAGCAACAAGCCACTGCAGCGAGTTCTTGAGCTCAGCAATGGCGGAAAGATGGAAAGAGGCTTTGCACTTATCTAGTGGCCGATGGAGAGTACTAGCACTACTACTTCTGCATCCATATATGAATGGTGACGTGAGTGTTGGAGCTGCTGGAGGACCTCACTACTGTGGAAATTTA
The DNA here is from genome assembly GCA_015342445.1 of Digitaria exilis. NCBI lineage: Eukaryota > Viridiplantae > Streptophyta > Magnoliopsida > Poales > Poaceae > Digitaria > Digitaria exilis. The sequence goes on along the minus strand of JACEFO010003286.1, from coordinate 117,923 downwards.
AAAGGCACAGACACTACATAAAACAAGCCCACGGTACCGGTTGCTATGCATCCATCGGTGCCGGTTATCCAACCGGTACTGGTAATCCGGTACTGATGGCCACGCCCATCGGCCGATGGGCGCCGATCTGTACCACCGATACCGATGGACGCCTATCTATACCGGTTGGTAATACCAACCGGTATCAAATGATTTTGAGCGTAAAACAATTAAAAAATTTTTTTTGAACTCGCCGGGGGCCCCGCACCCACGCAACGTCACAAGTCACGCGAATTTTTCACGCGTAAATGCGCGTGCGCGGTCCGTGGGACTCGAACTCACGACCTCCCCTCGCGCGATTCCTCCTTAACCACCCCACCTATAGAGCAATTATGGTTGAAAGAAGGATGCTATCCTTTTAAAGTTACCCTGGGTGGTGCGTTCTGTACCGGTTGGTAACACCAACCGGTACTGAATGCAAAAGAGGCCTCGGGAACCCCTGGACCATTTAGTACCGGTTCGTAATACCAACCGATACTAAATACCACCATTTAGTACCAGGCTGTGTTACGAGCCAGTACTAAATGAGCCTTAGGGGTACCGTGCTTACCCACCTGTACTAATTAGATCTTAGTACCAGTTGCTAAAGCAACGGGTTGTGAATGGAAAGGAAGGGATGTGCGTTTTTTCCTCTAGTGAGAGGAGGGCAGTCGACCGGCCGGGTAGAGCATAGAGGGAGAAAATTTTTATGGGATGTGACACGGTGATGGAGACAGACTTGTGAGTAGAACTAGACGGTGATGAGTTGTGTGGTCAGTCGGTGCAGTGCAGTAATGCAGAACAGCGTAGCTGGTGTTTGTGAAGCAACGCGGAATTGAATAGGTTCACTGGGAATATTCAGCGCGAAATCCTGCGTTCCCGTTTCAGCTGCATGGTGCATGCTTGTGGAACGAAGAGGGGAAGACGTGTCTGTCGCTGAACATGCCCTGCCTTTTAAAACCCTTTTCTTGGTATTTTTTTGGAGCTAAACCAAACCGATAAGTTCCTGTGACCAACGAGAACAGCGAGCAGTCTGATGCCTCGGCCTAAGCATCGAGGAAGATCTCTCCATGGACTCGAGAGAGCGTCGTCTAGACTCCAAACACGCCACTCTGAGATGATGATCTGATCCCTGACGCCACTGCAAGTCAGCTATGCTGGCGTCAGAAGATAGCTGCACGGCAGCAAAGCTGTAATCGTCGGCCCTAATCATGCGTCGATGCCCTAGACGCTAGACGGTTACCTGTGCCCTAGGGGTCACTAGGTGTCCAGATGTACGCCCCTGGCGAGCGCGTCGTGGATCGCAGCATGCAACGCCGCAGCGATAGGACGCGAGATTGTCTGAAATTCAGCAGTGAAGTATAGCCCCTCTCCTTCCGATCAGGAATAATCCGAGCTATGGAAGCTCATGCAGGCATGATTCCATCAACTCCATCAGCATGTGATGACTGATGACATTACGAACACACAGCTGGGTTAATCCTGGTGTAATGCTTGTCTGAATTCCACAGGTGCAGCCCATAATTCAGGCAGTAAAAACCATCGTCCTCCCTGTCTCACCCGCGTGCGTCCAGGCTTTCACTAATGCAGGCTGTTAAACCCTTGAATCGCGGCGTCCCTGTTTCGCTCTAGCGCTTGTCTTCTCCGCGGTAAATGCATCAACAGGTTACCTGCTGTACAGGGGCGTAGTATAAATTTCCCCCCTGCGGCCGCTGCGCAAAAGCGGGTCGGGGAAAGTTGGCGATCGATTCGATTCGCTCCCCCTTTATTCTCGCTGCTACTTACTGTATTTCTCTACAGGAGCTGTACGACCATGGCTAAACCTTGCGGTTCAGCTATCGCAAACAATGGTGGCAATAGTGGTTTCCTCTTCCTCGGTAAGAGTGCTCAGAACTGGATTTCAGGCCTGTTTAGTTGGACCCAATGCAAGAGAGTTTGTCCAAAGCCTCAGATACAAGTCTGTGGCCTGGCCAAAATGGGTCAGTCAGAGCACAGTTTCAGACCAACACGGAAGCAGTCTAAAAGTTAAGAGAAGCGATGGCTAATCCAAAGGGCAAAGTGCAGCTCCATCTTGCGAGATGAAGGATATGGTTCGATTTACGGCGTTTTACCGCTGCGCATTGGATGTTCCGTCTCTCGGTTGGTGTTGAGTTTTCCCGTTTGATGATACATTGCCCATACTGTACGTGCAAGACGACGAAATGCGACGGTTGACGTGCGCGGCGCCCTGACAGAAAGGGCCCATTTACATGGCCCCGCAATTGACCCCGGCGATCAATTGCAGTCATGGCTGCATGTACTGCACCGTACTATCCCACCAGAGCGGAAGCCACAGACGCCACAGTACTGAACTCTGCACAAGTGCTCACCATGTTCGTTCGTGCGAAGAAAAAGTCATATTTACCCCCTTCAACTATAGGCAGAGTTCACGTTTCCACCTTGAATTCCAAAACCGGGTAAATCACACCCTCAACTTTTAAAACCGTGCGTTTTACCTCCCTGGTCGGCTTAAAGGAGGTTTTGATGGCGGTTTTTGTATTTTTCTTTTTTATTTATTTTGGCTGAAGCTTTAAAAATTCATAGTAAATCATAAAATAGAAAATTTATTTTTGTTGGACTCCGCATGAGTATGTAAACATAACAAATATATAATATGGTATACTTTAGTACAAAATTTTAACTGTAATTTAGATCTATTCATTTTTGTGATTAATCAGAATAATTTATAACGGTTGTTTCTATGATCCAATTGTGGTGAAATTTTTATGGAGGTCTTATTATTGTATGATTCAACTATAGTAAAACAATTATACTCATTGGATTAGGTATAAATTAGTTATAGAAAGTAAGTTATAGTGACATAAATAAATATATAACTAAGTTATACATGATCAAATGAGTATAATTTTTTTTAATACAATTCCATCATAAAATAATTAGGCCACTATAACAATTTAGCCACAATTGAACATAAAAATTGGAGTTATGAATTATTTCTTTTAATTACAGAAATAAATAGATCTAAACCTACAATAAAAATATTATGCTAAAATATATTATATTATATATTTACTGTGTATATATAATCATGTAGAGTCCAATAAAAATAAGTTTTCTATTTTATGAATTTTCTAAGTACTATGAATTTTTAAAGCTTCAGCCAAAATAAATAAAAAAGAATAAACACAAAACCACCATCAAAACCGCTTTTAACCCGACCAGGGAGGTAAAATGCACGGTTTTAAAAGTTGAGGGTGTGATTTACTCGGTTTTAGAGTTCAAGGTGGAAACGTGAACTCTGTCTATAGTTGAAGGGGGTAAATTGGACTTTTTCCTTCGTGCGAGGTTATGCGGCCTATATTTCTATTGGGCCGAGAACGGCCCATTACCAGCAGCCCACACGATGCTCCTTCCACAGTTTGCGCCACGCCCCCGCCGAGCCACGACTTCAACCCCCCTGCGCCCCAGGACGGACCCGCGCCGCCGCCGCCATGGATGCCGCCGCAGCAGCACGGTGAGATCCCTCTCTTGGTCTCCTCCTCGCAATACTCATCGGCTCGACCCCTGTCCAACTCTGTTTCCCGCCCTCGCAGCCGCCTCCGCGCCTTCAAGCGGTGGATGCGGGCGCGCGGCGTCGTCTGCAGCGACGCGCTACGCCTCGACGCCGCCGACCCCCTCGGCGTCCACGTGCGCGCCGTCGCGCCGCTCCGCGAGGGCGACCTGGTGGCCACCATCCCGCGCGGGGCGTGCCTCACCCCGCGCACCACCGCCGCCGCGGGGGCGATCGAGGCCGCCGAGCTCGGCGGGTGCCTCGCGCTCGCCGTCGCCGTCATGTACGAGCGCGCGCGCGGCGCCGGGTCGCCCTGGGACGCCTATCTACAGTTGCTTCCGGAGCGGGAGTGCGTGCCGCTCGTGTGGCCCGCTGACGAGGCAGAGCGCCTGCTCGCGGGCACCGAGCTAGACAAGGTGAAACCGATTCTTGTATTACTAAGCATGGAAATGACTCTAATAACAGTAAATTTCTAGGCAGATTGTGAAGCAGGACAAAGGATTCCTTTGTGAGGACTGGAAAGAATGTATTGAGCCCTTAATATCATCTGGAGAGCTGGATGTTCACCCAGATGATTTTAGCTTGGACAAATATTTTAGTGCAAAGACTCTTGTTTCGTCAAGGTCCTTCCAGATAGATAGCTATCATGGATTTGGAATGGTTCCATTGGCTGATCTGTAAGTTTAATGGTAGTTCTGCAATTAGATCAGATTGTTTACCTGCTTATTCTTCGTAGTGTTAATGTATGGTGGCTGAAGTCCAAGTGTTAACATCTAAATGTCCTTCATCCTATATGGCTATGCTACTTATGAAAATTTTCTATCCATTCTACCCAGTTTCAATCACAAGACTGATGGTGAACATGTACACTTCACATCTACATCTGATGACTCAGACAGTGAAGATCATAATGAACAAAGTGATGCTTCTGCTGATGAACAGTCCACTATAGAAAATCCCACGAACAGTCCTTCAGGTTATATTGACGAATGTGTGTTTGTCATTGGACCTTGTCTAGATTTGCTATTGATTGTTGGACAGATTCACTCATTTATCTATACTTTTGCATTTGTTCTAAAGGCTCAAGAATTGACGATGAAGATTTGGAAATGGTTGTTGTAAAAGATGCCAAGGAAGGGGAGGAGGTAATGGACTATTACCACCTTGCTAGCTATACTTGCACTGAATCTAGATTTTCTTTTTTCCAACTAGTAATGTCTGTTTCCTGCCATCTTCCATTCTAGGTGTACAATACATATGGTACAATGGGGAATGCTGCTTTGCTTCATAGATATGGTTTCACAGAACTTGACAATCAATATGACATCGTCAACATTGATTTGGCAATGGTTACAAAGTGGTGCACATCCATATTCTCGAGTCGACATGCAAGAGCGAGGGTATTGCTATGGCGTAATCTGGGTTATTCTGGTTGCACTAGCCAGGATGCCGAGTACTTCGAGATATCATATGATGGAGAGCCCCAACTCGAACTTCTAATCCTCCTTTACATCATCACTTTGAAACCTGATGTTTATGACAAGTTGATCTGTGTGGCTCATGATTTAGTTGGCGATGACGAGCATGATACTATTTATAATGTGGTTAAGTTTGCCGAAGTATCAAGCTCCACCCAAAATTCGGAACTTAATGGGCTGGAGGAACTACTTGATGTGAAGAAATTACTGCATAGTGAGAGCATTTGTTCTGCACTTCGATCACTTGCTGACATGAGGGAGAGCCTCTACGGTTCGAACACTTTGGAAGACGATGAGGGGAAGCTGCAAGCGTGCTGCATTGTCAGTGAAAGGAAGCTGTATCATTCCCTAGTGCTGCGGGTGAGCGAAAGGAGAATACTGTATAGATTTAGAAAATATGCCTCCAGCAGGTCAAAAACCAAGAAGAGGAAGCATCCCTAGCGTTTGTAGCCATAATGTACTTACCTGGCGTGAACAACCCAGGTGTTTGTACTGTTTGCAGTTTGAGATTACCAAGTATTGGAAGTTTTGCTAGTTGAGATATGACATTAGATTTTTGAGTTGTTAGGATTGTGGATCATTCCAATGAAGCATTTCCTACTACTACTGTAGTACTGTTGTAACATGTAATCCTTTATCTCTATATCATTATTTCCTTGCAGTGCAATGCGTAATGTTCTTTAGAAGTGGAGACATTATATGATGATTAGGTTGCGTATTTTCATCCGCTGATATTGTAAACTTTCTGGGTATGAAAATCACTATATTCAGAGAATCCGAGTTCATTTAAGTTTTAAAACAATAGGATTTGGCAGAAGGCGAAACTCTTTGAGAGTTCAGACCATCTATCCATGGAACAAAGGGGTTGCAACTTGTCATGGCATCTAACGGCGGCAGCGTGAAATAGGATGGCCATACCATACGGTTATCTGAAATACCAACATAAGTTAGTAACATCCACGCACATCCACAACGAAAAAAGGGATGTATCTTTCAAGTATGTTTAGGAGGCCTAATGTGTACAAAAGCTTTCTGAACGACCTATAGGTTTGAAGTATAGCTATCTTATTATGTACTCACTGCGACAGCGAGATGAGTATTAGGTATACCCCACCCTCCAATCTTCTGGGAGGCGCCATTTCTTGTGCCAATAAATCGACACTCTTGACCACAATGGGAAACCAAAACTGTAGTCTAAAGGTTCATCTGCCAGCCCTCCGATGAACAGAGGAAGCCAAACATACCGAGAGTTTCTCAAGTTCAATGGACTCCACCTATCTGCCATGAAGACAAACGTACCAGGCAAACCAGGGACAGGAAGCACAAATGTGCTTTGAGACAAGAATGTTGTCAGCCGATAAAACCTGTTGCCTCCAACACAAGGGTTTCCCAGTGTCTCCCATGGGCCCATGATCGAGTCTGCAGCATGTGCCAATGCCCTGTTGGGAGCCCAGCCTGAGCAACCTGAGGTGATCATGTAGTAGGTTCCTTGGTGCTTAAACACAGCAGGAGCTTCCCGATGTCGCCTTATTAGTATTCTCTTCATTGCTCTTGTGATGTGAAGATAGTCCTCTGTCAATGGACTAACATGGAGCTCAGTATTGTCATGAGAAGAGTAGAAGAGGTATGCCACTCCATCATCATCTTTGAAGACTGTCATGTCTCTACTGTCAAAACCATGCGGGCGAAAGCTGTAAAGGTAATTAAACGGTCCAGTCGGAGCACTGCTGATAGCCACACCAACAGAAGCTTTGGTGTAGTTAGCATCATCTATGTGCATCCACATGATATATTTCCCAGTGTGATCATTATATATCACCTTGGGTCTCTCAAGCACCTTCGATTTGTGAAGATCATGGGTGACATTAGTAGACTCTCCAGGAAGCACAATTCCTTCATGAGTCCATGACCATAGGTCCTTCGATGAGTAGCAGCTTACTCCTATTATGTCAACCTGCCAATTTAGAAACATAAAAACATCATTGCATGTCTATGTACTAAGCTTCTAATTCTACGTCGACTTCTCAAGTATTGCTGAAAACACTGCCTGTTCTATGCAATTTTCACCATGCATTTTTAGTCCTCCTGCGCCCTAGCTGAATAAATGTCACCATGATCATGGTTCGGCATTTTTTTTTTCTCAGCATAGCTGCAGGCAACTTGGCCGTTCTATCTATTCCCTCAATTCCTGTCAAAAGCCTCAAGCTACTTTTATTTGCAACTGGATGGAAAACTACAGATTAGCACCAAACTACAAGTAACATAAATTACAACTGCACTGATACTACATGCCTGGAAAAAAATGTCAAGAGCACAAAAATAAACCAAAGACAGGCATGTAGAATTTCTACTGACCCGTTGTGTTCCTTTGGGGTGAGCTTGGTATGTTGGTCCATCTTTGTTTTCTCCATACCAATAGAATTTGGCAGTCTTGTCATCATACATAACCCCGCCACCATGGGCTTGAATGGCATTTCCATCGGTATCCAACCACACTCTACCAGGATAAAAGTACATGGTACCATTTCCTGCTTTTGTTGGGTTCACCGCAGTTCTTTGATCAGGGAAGAATAATGAATGTACTGCAGAAGACTCCTCCAGATAATCATCTATAACCTTTCGTTGCTTGCGGGCCCCCCTCCTTTTCACTGCACGAGGATTCACCTTGTGAGAAGGTGGCAAACGGAAATGATCCTCCTCAATGTCCTCTAATTCTCTGGTTGCGGGTAGATTGCTGAAATAAATACGGTTCTGCCCACTGTCTGCTTGATGTTTGAAGGAAAGGAAGCAAACAACGAGACCAAAACCCACCAAGCTCCATAGAATAAAAGATAAAGAAGATCCACGTCCTGCATAAAAACTGAGGGCAGATGATTTTCTCTGTTTATTCCTCATCTTCTTTCTCCCCTTACTAATCTTCATAACTGAACTGCAGTAACAAATCCACTATGTTTTGATCCAAATGAAAATGCTGAACTGAACTAACCATTCAAAGTGATTCCCAAAAAAAAAAAAAAAACAAATATAAGAAGACAATCACCAATATTGGGATAAATAATCATGTAAAGAATTTCAATAGAGTGAAGTGACTTCTGAAAGATATATACTGAATGTAGCTAGGTGCCTAGGTTGCCAAATGATCATGGCAAAACAAGTTTTAATAAGTATTCAATGAAAACATTCAAACGACGTACCAACCACTTTCACAAAGCTTTAACATACTGCTTGGAAAAGCAACGCAAAAAATAACTGAATTAGGCTATCAATCATTGCAAAAACAGCGCAACTGAATTATGTATCAATAATAGTAACTGAAGAGTAGCTTAATTGACTCTAAATTAGTCCACTGTGAGTTGATGACTGAAGTTTAGCTCGAAGCACGACAAACATATCACATAAGGTTGTTATAACCATGCTGCAATTTTGATACACTCACATGGTCACATGTCAAAACTAACTAGTCTTTTTCCACTGCAGTGGCGCACAGCATACACACAGAAAGGTAAACACAAAAACGGGTAGCAGAACAGACCTAACGGGCGAGCCATCCCGGTTGCAGATCTTGCAAGTTAAGTCCTACCGGTGCATGTTCTGCGCAGGCGCCGCCGCCCGCCCACCTTCAAACATAGCACCAAACCAAACGGCAAGCATCAGTATCAAGATTCGAGAAGGCCAGCACCTACAGCTTGCACGAGCAATCGACCGCCGAGCCAAACAACCGATGCAATCGACCGTGGTTGCGCAGAGTCGGTGCCGGTGAGGGGCAGAATCCTCCCTCCACCCGTTTCCCCCACTCCCTGCACGCACCGGAGTAGCAAGATTTTGACTCACCTTTCCAGAGGTGGGGGAGCGCCGCCGCGCCGGATCTGAGCAAGGCGAGCAGTGTGGTGTGGCTGCTGCTCGGGCTGGTGGGGGCGCCGCGCGTTGTTGAGGGGTCGTGAAGACGAAGGAAGGATGGAGGTTGACCCCGACGGAGATGTCGGGAGACCGGCTGCCCGGCCGTGTTTGAGAACCGAGAGACGTCAGAAGAGGTATGTCCTTCCACCCCTGTCTATAGATTGTTTATGTCTTTGAAGATATACTCCCTCGGTTCCTTAATATTTGCATTTTTAGAGTTTAAAATTTATTCTAAAATAATTGCACTCCTTTTCTCTTCCCGAGGTGCAATGACGGTAACATTATAGTACTATTTAGGTGGGACCCACATGTGTTTAGGTGCGACCCACGTGGGACCCACGTAATGTTGAGGCGGGACCCACGTGCGACTAGGCATGGCAACGGGTCGGGTGAGGTGCGGGTGGAACAAAAACCCACCCTCAATGACACCTGCGACACTTGGCTACGCCCGCCCTCAACGACACCCGCGGGTGAAATGTGACACCCACACCCGCACCCTAACATGCGGGTTTCGGGTCGCCAAGCTAACATTCAGTGAAAAAAATCAAAATTAAAAAGAAAGTAGCACAAAAATATCAATTCTTGGTCACACAATGAATAAAAAATCTATAATAATAAGACCTAAGAAGTAAATAATAGATATACAATACAATCAATACAAATCATTATAAGCTTTACATTAACTTGTCCTAACATGTCTAAGTTGAAAAGAAAAAACATACATACATATATTTCGGACCCCGCGGGTAAAATTTGTCGCCTGCACCCGACCCTCTACCTTCGCGGGCCCCGACCCGCAACACCCGCGGGTGCAATATTACACCCGTGCCCGCACCCACGGGTGTGATTGCCATCCCTACGTGGGACCCGCGTAATATTTTGGCGGGACCCATGTGGGACCCACATATTGTTTAGGTGGGACCCACGTACGTTTAGGTGGGACCCACATGAGACCCATGTATTGTTTGGATAAAGGGTAATTTCGTAATTTCACGTATAACATTGGTTTGCGTGTCCGGTCCTAGAACTGCAAATTTTATGGGACGGAGGGAGTTTGATGTTATATATAGAAAGATAATGATAAATATTATGCTGATAAAGAAAATCATGTATAGAAATATTTGTCGTTGTTGACTTTGGGTCACGGACTATTCGACTTACTCAAAGATTTATACAAGTACATTTATTTTTATTTGTGACATATTTGATTGGTAATAAATAAGCATTGCTTATCTTTTCGTATGTTTGCAATAATTCTTTAAATAAGGCGGATGGTGAAATGTTGTGGTAGAAAGGCAATGACTACAAACAAATATGAGTGAGTATTATATATTCCGATAATAATAGGCATACAACATAAACATTGAATAGATTTCAAAACTGATTTTTGTACTATGTGTATCTCTACTAAGAAATATTTGCATATCTTTCCCTCCATTTTATTTCTTGAATGTCAGCAAAATCTCATACATGAAACATAATTATTTTATATGTTCTTATCATTGGACTAGCCAAAAAGCATATGACTATTAGGGTTGGATGTTTCCTATGTTATAGCCCATCACTAGCTATATACTACAAGGATCATACATCGTATCTAGAGATATAAATATGTCACATGTCAGCTTGTTCGATGGCCAGCTAGAAGGTCACTCTCAGTGATAGTTTTAAAATAACTTATATCTTCTTTTTAAAAAAAAGATACTGCCGCATAGGCTAAAATGTGGACATGACAACAAATATACGAAAAGAGATGGGATGTTTTTTAGCTAAATGAAACTTGGTATACACACAACCCCATTGTGACCAAACTGCCACATCATGCCCTTCAGAATCAGGGATGAAACCCCGCTACGTTATGATCGAGTCAATTGCAGAACACAATGCAAATATTAAATGCTACGATTATCTAGTCTCCGTCATTCATTTGTAAATCCAAGTCATCTCTTGTGTTCTTTTCTAATAGACAATGCAAATTGGCTCCATCAAATGGATGGTTATTTTTGTCGTATGGCTGGCATCAAATCGATTGGCGTATTTCGCTCTAAATTTGTAGATTCTCTCTAACTCGTTAGATTTGTAGCAATTTAGATCCTCCCTACCTTGTTAATTATATAGGACCAAATGGCTTTTTTTAAAAAATAAAATAAAAACTTAGACGACGTTGCCTCGCAATTGGTCGTGGCAATCAGCCATTCGGGAACATGACACGCCTTGTGCTGGAGACAAACCACCACTCTGTCTATATTCTTGCCGATTATCTCGTTCGAGTCTGCGCATCGTCCTAATCAACGCAGCCAGCCGCGAGGCCGGGCCTGCTCCCTTCATCCATGGCCGGTGGCCGCCAGTGGAATCACACGGTTGCTGCGTCAAAGCTTACTACGAAATCACACGCCGCCACAGGGACAGCAGCAGCCAGCCAGCCAGCCAAAGCTGTGAGCCCGAAGCAAGGATAAGTATACATGTCCAACGGGCCGTGCCGGCCCGGCACGACGGCCCACCGTGTCGGGCCGGGCCGCAGCCCGCCGTGCCTGGCCGTGCCGTCGTGTCGGCCGTGCCGTGCCACCATCGTGCCTCGTGCCGCAGCCTCGGCCCACGGCCCGGCCCATGGGCCGATTGACCGTGCTGTGCCGCCCGTTGGCACGACGGGTTTTTCTCGTGCCATGCCGGCCCATGACCCATCAACATTCAAACTTTCAAAGATTCACAAATTACAACTACACAATCACATAAAAGTTCCATTTAAATATTCTAAGATTTTAAGCAAGAATGCAAGATTTTAGAATCACATATTCACATTCAGACATTCATAGTATCACATATTCTGATATTCACATAATTACGTTGGGAGGCATCGGGCCGGCACCGGGCCGACCATTTTACCGGGCCGTGCCCGTGCCGTGCCATGAGCCGGGCCAAAACCCCGTGCCTTGGGCCGAGCCGGCGGGCCTCGGGCTGCATGGCCAACTATAAGGATAAGAGCCTGATCCACGGGCCTACCTATACCAACCAACAAGCACAATGCCACCCTGCGAACTTTACCTACCAGCCGCCTAATTTTTTTTATGCAGCGTGCGTGTGAGAGTGGCAACAAGTGGCAAGCCGGGACGCGAGGCCTATTTAAACTAAAGGCAGCCTATCATCTCATATTCCCGTTCATCAAAGCCGCAACCACCAGTAGCTAGTGGTAGCAATCTCCGGCCGGCCATGGACACCTTCTTCATCTCCCACGGCTCGCCCACCCTCTCCATCGACGACTCGATGCCTGCGCGCCACTTCCTCAAGTCGTGGGTGCCAACCGGCCTCGCCGGCCCGCATCCGCCTCGCGCCCATCCTCGTCGCGCCACGCACAACCTGAGCCGCATCACGCGCCACGGGCAGCCGCCTCCACCGCCGCGGTGGGCCGTGGAGTTCGACGCGTGGCTGAGGGAGACGCTCGTCGGCGGGAGGCACGGCGACGTGAAGCGCTACCGGGAGGCAGCGGCGCCGCACGCGGAGGTGGCGCACCCGCGGCCCGAGCACCTGTACCCGCTGCACGTCGCGCTCGGCGCCGCCGGGGATGGGTGCGAGGCGGAGCTGATCCACCACAGCTGGTCCAACGCCTCGCTGTCATACGCGTCCTACCGGTTTACCAGCAGCAGAAACTGATGGCCTTCGTGGGCTCTCTTGTGTATTTTGATGTCCTCCCCTGCTTTCTTCCTCCTACAGTACTCTAAAAAAACTTCTGAAAACTTCTTGTATTTTCATTCTTCAATAATAGAAATGAAGATCAAAATTCTCTGCGATGCATAATCTCTTTGTGCAACTCACCTAAGGATCTCATTCTTTCTGAGAAAGCCTAAAAAAAGAAAAAAAAACTCCACCTTCCAAAAAAAAAAGAGATAGCTTCTGCGTGGATTGATCTCTTGGCAAAAGTGGGTACGTGGCAGACATCCAGATGGTGTTGCACAATGAGAACTACTCCCTCTGTTCCCCAGTTAATATCGTTGGAGCCTTCAACCAGGTGCATTCTTTTTTGGGAAAAGTCTATTTTTCACCCTTTAATTATTACAAAAGTTTTATTTTCAACCTCAAACTACAAAACCAGATACTAAAGACCCTCCAACTATCCAAACTATGCAAAATTAGCCCTTTGGGTGGTTTTGAGGGTGGTTTTAGATTTTCTAGAAATAGTAGAAATATTATTTAAACTTTAAAAAACTATAACTAATTCATTTTGGACCTAAAAAATATGAAATCAGTGCTAAAAGTTCTCTTAAAATGTAACCAACTTATTGGCATACCATTTAATGTTATTTAGGTATTATATATTTATATTACTAGTGTCTTATTGTTTTCCAAAAATAATTAGAATAAAAATAAATAATACGCAAATAACTTCTAATGGTGCACCAACATGTAGGTCACATTTTTTGAAAAACATTTGCGCCAGATTCTAATTTTTCTAGTTCAAAATAAATTATTTATGAATTTTTAAATACAAAATTATTTTTTAATATTTTTGGAAAATACAAAACCACCTTCAAAACCACCCAAAGGGTCAATTTTGCACGGTTAGGATAATTGGAGGGCCTTCAGTGTCCGGTTTTGTAGCTGTGGGTTGAAAATTAGACTTTTGTAATAGTTAGAGGGTGAAAAATAGACTTTTTCTTTTTTTTTTTTTTTTGCTTTGAACCTGGACGGTGCAGTGGCTGGATACTTCCACTAGCCTGTGAACCTGGACGTTTGAAAACGGTGCCAGAACGACTTTAATTGGGGGACAGAGGGAGTATACATGTATGCAGAGAATTTTGGTCCAATAAAAATACGGTTGACTTGCATCGAAAAAATCATACTGATAGTTTCACCACGATGTTGAAGTCGTACTAGCCATGCTATTAGCATGGATTGCCATCATTAAATTTCGAAAAAGAACATCAAACTATCATCACAAAAGAAATATTGGCATCCTTAACATTTTGTACAACCATTCATTTTTCCGACTTCAACAGCATATATTTTTGGCGATGCACACAAGCGGAATGGCGCCAATAATTTATGTAAGCGAGGCTGGTCAAATAATCATTTTTTAACGACTCTCATCTGGGTACAGTTGTGCCAAATGTTCATATGTGTGCACTGGCACATCATCCTACACACGCACACCAAATTCACGACACACTTGTACAAACAACCTACACTATACTCAAAACCAAACCGCGTCCTTCTTGAAATCACCAAAACAGGAGGATTCGATAGGCGACGGGCACATCGTGAACCCCTTGTGGCTGCATGCGTGAGAGGCATGGGCTTGGAAAAAATTCAAGCGGAAACTGATCCAAATCGGAATAAATCCCTGTAAGAGAGGGAAGTTAATCGAACTCGCGCCAGCCACGAGCACACATGGCTGCGTTAGCCGCCCATGATTTTTTAGCATGACGTTAGCTGCCCATGTGAGCCTGACACAAGGGCCAAGATCTTGGAAGCTACGATCTACTAACATGGTTCTTGCTAGACACATGGGTGCCACTTTTTAACAGTTAAAAACTACTTAGTACTTGATTCTATCCATAAATTGTTTTTTCGGTCTTCTGAACTCTTTTCTAGTTGCGGCATAAGACCATCCCCAAACCATCTACTAGGATGGTATCCATGACATTAAAAACTTCTTGTAATTTCATTCTTCAATAATAGAAATGATGATCAAAATTCTCGACATACGTAATGTATGATGTCTCTTGTGCAACACCATTTGGATGTCTTCCACGTAGGTTCACGTGAGGATCTCATTTTTCTCTGAGAGAGCCAAAAAACAAATAAAAAACTCCACCTTCTAAAAAAGAAGAGAGCTCTTGCATATAATGGGATTGATCTCTAGACAAAGGTGGATAAGTGGCAGACATCCAGATGGTGTTGCACAATTTTGGTCCAATGAAAATGTGTCATACTATCACTAGTTTCACTACGATGTTGAAGTTATACCAGCCAAAGCCATGCTATTAGCACGAGTTGCCTTATTAGTATTTGTATCCATCATTATTTTTTTTAAAAAAAAATCAAACTATCACCATAAAAGAAGTGCTGGCATGCTCAACATTTTCTACACAATTCCGTTCATTTTTCCCAACCTTGACAGCATATATTTTTGGTGATGCACACCAGTGGACGGGCACCAATAATTTGTACAAGCGAGGACTTATCAGGTCAAATAATCATTTTTTTAACGCTTCTCATGTGGATACAACTGTATTATATTGTATCTATTCATATGTGCGCAGACACCTCATCCTACACACACGTACACCGCATTCACATCACATACGCGTACAAACAACCTACAACTATACTCAGAACCAAACCGTGCCTTCTTGAAGTCATCGAAATCGGAGGATTCCGTAGGCAACAGGCACATCGCGATCACATTGTGTCTCCACGCGTGAGAGGTATGCGCTTGGAATAACTCCCAGCAGAAACTTTTGCAACTGTGGGAATAAAATCCCGGTGAGAGACGGAAGTTCGATTCTGGGAATCAAACTAAGCGCCGGCCACGAGCACACCTGACAGCGTTAGCCACCCACGCGAGCAGCACATGTGATGTGAGGAATGAGGATACAAGGGCCAGGATCTTGGAAGCTAGAATCTACTAACATGCACGGGTCTTGCGAAAACATGGGTGCCATTTTTTAACAGCTACCCAGTACTTGATTCCATTCATAAATTGTCTTTTTCGGCCTTCTAAACTCTTTTTTGGCTGCGGCATAAGTATCCAGATTGATCAGGCCGTAGCACCTAATTGGTGCATCACACGTGGTGAGTACGACTGTAAGAGTGCCTGACTAAAGTGCGTTACACACCTTTTATTACAGCTCACCCTTAGGAATAAGGCTTGTTTATGACTTGAATGCATAGATTACATGGTTGTAACAAAAAAATAAAGTTTCTGAATTCATCGTTCAAGTTTGTTATATTTTGATATCAGAAGATGACTCGCGGCGTGTCCCAAAAACAAAATTCCTAAAAGCCATACACGTAGTAGGCTGACAACAATACCTATAGTGTATTAGTAGTACGTCTGGGCTGGCCCAATATAAGCACCTACACAGGCTTATGTGGAACGGGAGCGTAGTGGGCGTACGGAGGCCAATACAAGTGAAGCTCCATCTTGTAAGTCACGGTCCGCCCCCTCAAGTCCACCGGCGACGACCTGACGTATCCCAGCGCGTACGCGAAGTCCCCTGTGCCGCCGAGCACCGGGTAATCCGACGGCCTGGTGTTGTAGGTGCCCCCGAGGACCGACACGGATCCCCGGTGGCCGCGGTGGTCGACGGTGATCTTGGCCAGCGACAGGCTCTGCAGCCCGTCGAGGGTGGTGGTGATGGACGTCCCCTCCGCGACGCCGGCCACACGGGAGCTCTTGTCGGAGCTCACAGTCAGATCGTCGCGGAAAACGTAGATGGTGCCGAACGGCGTCGTGGTCTGGCTCACGCTGGCTCCGGCCACGCCGTTGACGACTATGTAGCCGGTCTTGTTGATCGTCTCCTGCTGGTACAGCGTGAAGCTCAGCGTCTTCCCGTGGCCCCTGCTCTCGTTTTTCTTCAGAGATCCTGCTGCGACTGCAGGTGGGAGAAGGTGGTGAAGAAAGGCCACCACCATCAGGAAGAGTAGCAAGGTCCTGGCAGCACTCTTAGCCGCCATGGTAATGGTAACTGATCGATAGGTTGGTAATGGGCTACCTGGTTGTTGTGACTGACTTGGGTTAGCTTTCTTGATGAGGGGATATAAGGTTTTATACACTACAACCGGGATGGATTCGCGAGCATTCCGGTCCAAACATTTACAGGTGATATTGACAAATTGAAGGCTATGGTCTTAAAGTAATTTGACGGATCGAGACACGTTCATGACACTGGACATTCAGTCGCCGTCAGATTAAACTTTGATCATCTAGACGGTAGACTTATGGTAGAAGATACCCTTTATCTGTCTGAACTCTGAAGACCCGTGAGCTGACCTCAACTTCCGCTGCGTACCAACCGTAAATGGCCGGGTGATTGGCTTCGCTCCATAGTCCATACTCCATACTCCACTAGAAAAGTTCGCGGCGTTGCCGCGCATGGTAACAAGATGCGCCTGTAAAAATATTTTTTGAATAAATTGTCAAAGTATCTAAATTTAAAAATTCACTTTGTAGCTATGTTCTAGATTTTGAAATGTGTTTTTTGTTCTTTTGTAGTATCTTATGTTCAAATTTGAAGGTGCTTTGGCGTTCGGATGTTAAATTTTTTGGGTAAATTGGGAAGTGTTTTGGATTTAAACTGCGATCTATTGCAAATATATAGATTTTGAAGTTTTGAGCTATTTTAGAATTCAACATTTATAAATTTGAAGTTGGTTCGGTGTTTGGATGTTGGGTTTTAACCGGTGAATTGGAAAGCGTTTTGGATTTAAAGTGTGATCTGTAATAACTTTATAGATGTTGAAGTATTTAGGTGTTATAGAATATTTATTATTTAATGAACTTCACGTTTTCAAATTTTAAGTTATTATTGTATTAAATAACTTTTAATTTAGAAGCATCTTGATATCAAATTATATATATGACGGATCACGTATAAACATTTGTGGGAATGGATTATACATAGCAAATTTCAAAAATTGAAGCTCCTTTCGGATTTTCTTACATACATTTCTATATTTTAATAAAAGTATATTTTAAAAGGAAACATACTAAATCTGAAACCTTTCCATAGAGATAATTCTTAAATTCTGCGTGCTTTGATAATTCTTTTAAGAAAAATATTTACAAAATCATGTCTATAATAAAGTTATATGTTCTAGATTTTGATATTTTGACTAAATTTGATATTAGACACCTTTTAATAAAGTTATATATTTTAAAATATTGCGATTATATTGTTGACACCATCCCAAAAATGTGTTTGTGTATGTTATAAAAAAAAAGATAGTAATGGTAATAATTTGATTACATCACTCAAAAATTGTATTAAAAATTTCGTTTAAATAAATAAATTCAGAAATAATTCAAACAACATAGTATGATGTTTTATTGAACAAACAAAATAAGAAATACTATAAATAAAATTTAAATATTTTTTAAAACAACTAAGTTAGGTCCCACATATAATGGTTTAGTGGGACCCACAGACGGGGGACCCACTTGTGGGCCCGTGGTCAACGGTGGGCCCACCGTGGGACCCACATCACGCGGGTCCCATGGGCCCACGGCGGGGCCCACTTGTGGGACCCACATCACGTGGGTCCCGTGGGGCCCACACCGGGCCCACTTGTGGGACCCACATTAGCGGGTCCCATATGTGGGGTCACGTGCCTAGGATTGCTCGGGACGATCTAAACCATCGACGTGGTCGATCCGACGACAGAGACAATGCGGGTGATGTGGCGCGATGAGGTTGCCCGGTTTAGGTCCAGGATTCCTATTATAGAGATACGCAGGACAACATTGATGCAGTTGCCAGTTGGCACTGTGGACAGCCGTGGCGTACATGCCAGGGCGCTTATCTCAATTTTTTTCCCTTTCTATTTCTTCTTTTTTTTCTTTTTAGAGGTTTTTTTTCTTTTTGTTAAGGAGTTTTTCATTTCTCAGACCTCCTAAGCAGATGTGGCCTGGCTCGAGCCCAACCTCCATTTTGGGCTGTTCCTAGGCCCTGGCGGATCGGGCACAGCCCACATCCACAGTGTGAGCGAGAAAAGGAAAAAGTCGTCCCTCAACTTTTTCCCAAGTCTAGTCTAGACCCCATGAACTATAAAACCAGATAAAACGCGTCTCTCAACTTTTAAAACCATCTATATTACATCCCTCAGCAGTAACCGTGGGTTTGCTACAGTTACTTGCAGCTTTCCATTTTCTTTTATTTATTTAATTTCACTAAATATTTGAAAAATTATAGTAAATCACATAAAAATCATAAAATAAAAACTCTAATTTTTATTGGACTCTATATGAGTAGATCTAGACATTGAACATATATTGCGGTATGCTTTAGTATAAAATTTTTGTTGCACCAATTCATAGATGCAGTTTATATTATTTCCAGACGAGCATAGATCTAAAGCTGCAACAAAAATTTTGTACTAAAGCATACCATAATATATTCAGTGTGTAGATCTACTCATATAGAGTCCAATAAAATTAGAGTTTTCATTTTATGATTTTTATGTGATTTACTATAATTTTTCAAATATTTAGTAAAATTAATAAGTAAAAGAAAATGCAAAGCTGCAGCAACTGTAGCAAACCCACGGTTACTGTAGCAAAACAACCGTCTAAAACCGATGAAGGACGTAATATGGACGGTTTTAAAAGTTAAGGGACATGTTTTATCCGGTTTTATAGTTCAGGGACCTTAAACCGAGAGTTGTGCAAAAGTTGAGGGACCTTAGTATGACTTTTTCCGCGAGAAAACCGACCCCATCGGTGAGGCCCATATCACTAAACCCGCTTTCTTTCCATGCTGGCGACTTGGCGCTGTCACACAAAAATACGCCGCCATGCCCGTGCGTCATTGCTTACACGGCGGTGACCACGCGACGTCGGCCGGCAAACCGGATCAATCCCGGCGAAATCCAGAAGATTCCAACTTCCCAAGTGCGCGTTTTTTTATAGAATCCGTCAACCAATCAAACATTTTTCAGGCTACTATTCTTCTTCAAGCTACTATTCTCGCCTGTCGCCTCCGCCTCGGCGCTTTCCCACCGGGTCACCGAGACCGGACCAGACACCAAACGCGTCGCACGCGCGTAATAAAAGGCCTAGCCAGCGCGAGATTAACCAATCAATTAGCTTAAAATGGGGCAGAGCCAGGGCAGAGCTGCCAGACCCAAACCAAACGCGCGGCACGCGACGGAGGAGAAGGGGCAGCACCACCACCAGCAGCAGCAGCATCGCGGCGGCGACATCGCGAGGCCAGGCGGCGCGACCACCGGGGGACCGGCCATGGACACCTTCTTCCTGTCGCACGGCTCGCCGACGCTCTCCATCGACGAGGCGATCCCGGCGCGGCACTTCTTCAAGTCGTGGCTCCCGGCGCGGGTCGCCGGGGACCGCACCCCGCGCGCCATCCTCATGGTCTCCGGGCACTGGGAGACGGCCACGCCGGCGGTCAACGTCATCCGCGGCACCAACGACACCATCTACGATTTCTACGGCTTCCCCAAGCCCATGTACCAGGTCCGTTCCCCATTCTTCCCCACCTCCGGCGCTCCCCTTGCCCTCTCTTCCTCCCGATTCTGTTGGTGTTGGGGAATGGGAATACTCTTGTCTGAGATGACGGCGCGGCTTCAAAATTGGGCTATGATTGGCTCGCGATTTCGCGTGGCAGAGTTGCGACTTGTTTGGATTGATCAGCGAGTCTTGTCTTCCTCTGGAAATTGGGATGCGCCGTCTGTAGACACATGGGGAACAGTCAAAATTGGAAGTTTCCCCATTCGCGTAGAACGATGGCTAATGGCAGTTAATTATACGGTTTTAACAGTTGATCGCCACAATTTGTAGTTCAAATGGTCCTTGCTAGACAACGATAGCCTATGCTGTTCAGTTAATTACCAAATCATGAGCTCTGCAGGCGCAGAAATGGGGAATCTGTCTCATCGCCAGAAGGAAGATACTCCACGCTAGGCCATGGGCTTGTTTTATCTTAAATTAAACAAAGCTTAATACTGTAGAACCAATGGTTTGGTCGACTCACAATGGAATTCAGATGTGAAGAATGTGCTACATTTTGCCATGTGTAGTGTCAGATTCATAGCCTGGCCCATTTCCATTGTGAAAGAGCTGTCGGCACATGCCCTTTGGCTGAGCTGCAAGTCCCATCTCTTTATCTGTTTTTAGTAGTTTACAGCAAAACTAAAGATGCAGACATCTCATTGGCCTGAATTTCACCAACCCGGATGTCCCATCTCTGGAGACCGGATACATGGGCTATCACATAAGCATATGGGTCTGCTTGTCAGCAGCAGTAACCAGGATATTGAATTATTGACTCTTCATGGCTAGGATGCTATATTTGCACATAAAAAAGCAGGTAAGGTGGCACTAGCATTTGCAGGAATGATTAGTCAGCCAACCTGCCACAATTATGTATTTATGTTTTAATATCTCGAAGTCAAAAACATGAAAAGGATCTTTGTCAGTAGGGTGCTCTTTTCTTGTGATCGTATCTCTACTGAATTCTTTCACTAGAAGAAGTTTCACTAATAATAGTATAATATATAGCTTCGCTAGCTCAACACCTATGCTTTGTTCTCCCTTTTATATGCAAAATCGTCAGAAGTCCTGCTGTACTAGTCATTAGCATCTACATTCTACCATAATGCTGTAATGTAGGTAACGGTTGAGATATCAAGCTTGTTAGGTTTAAGTCATTGAAATCTGGGGTTTGGTACTTTTAAGCGTGTAAGACTAGTCTAGAGCATTCATTTTAGAATTATTTTTTCAGTGTTTGTTTGCTGTCTAAGTTTCAACTTGACTGTCAACATATGTTTCAACTTGACCGTTCAACATCTATGTTTCAACGCCACTTATTAGAGACATCCACCAACTTCTTTGTACTAATTGGTAGTCCATGCTTCAGTTCTAGATAACGTCTGTGATACTGCTCCTTGAGTAGGTAGGTTGGTAGCTAATATAGTACTCAGAAAAATGTTTTAGGTGCCATTGCAATTCTCGTCAATGCCAAATTGACATATGCCCTAGAGTTAGATAAATTCATTGCACTCTTTTTTGTTGAAGAGAAACTTGTCCAAAATCATTTTGTAATAATTAAGAAAAGTAAGAGAAGCTTGTCCAAACACGGGTACCTGTACTTTACCTGTTTACCATTCGGGTCAAAATGATCTGGGTACTCATTCTGACTAGCATGATTTGCTATCAAATTACAAACAAAAGAGAAATGTCTACCACATATTCAAAGCAAAGTTCAATCCATGCCAGATGATGATTCTAAGTCCATTCAGTCTTCCCACCACCATGCTTTGAATTACTCTGAAGTCTGAATTTTCCCTCTCTGATCTTGAATCAACTCTTTTGCCACTGACCTCGTCCAGCTCAAGTACCCCGCACCCGGCGCGCCGGACTTAGCCCTGCGGACCAAAGAGCTCCTGGAGCAAGCCGGGTTCGGCCCCGTGAAGGAGGACCACAGCCGTGGGCTCGACCATGGCGCGTGGGTGCCGCTGATGCTCATGTACCCGGACGCCAACATCCCCGTGTGCCAGCTCTCGGTGCAGACCGACCGCGACGGCACCTACCACTACAACCTCGGCAGGGCGCTGGCGCCCCTCCGGGAGGAAGGCGTCCTCATCCTCGGCTCCGGCAGCGCCACCCACAACCTCCGCAAGATGGGGCCGACGAACGCGCCCGTGCCGCAGTGGGCCACCGAGTTCGACACCTGGATCAAGGACTCGCTCCTCGCCGGAAGGTAAACGTTAACCGATCAGTAATTCATTGCTCATCAGAGCCAAGACGACAGCGTGATGCTGATGCAGTGATGCTGCGACCTGTGTGTGACGCTGATGATCTCCGGTCGTCTTGGTTATCAGGTACGAGGACGTGAACCGGTTCGACGAGAAGGCGCCGCACGCGAGGACGGCGCACCCGTGGCCGGACCACTTCTACCCGCTGCACATCGCGCTCGGCGCCGCCGGGGACGGCGCGAAGGCGGAGCAGATCCACCAGAGCTGGACGAACGCCACGCTGTCCTACTCTTCTTACAGGTTCAGCACCAACAACTGACGGCCGGCTCGTGCCGTTGGTACAACATTTGCTGAATGCCTGTGAACTGTATGTCGTGTACACGCACTACGTAGATATGCAGCAGAAGCCATGTTTCATGTTTGTTTTTCGTTGTATCGTTCCGTGAGGTAGCTTATTTCATGTCCTTGTGCAGAATGGCATATGAATATTTGATGATCTGTATAGCTTGTGCCCAGTAGTCTTTTCTTCTACTTTTTCCACCTTTTTTGCTAGCGCCCGTCGTCGGGGCGCGTTGTCGGACGGTGTTCCAGTGTCTTGTTGCATGGAACATCACGGAGAATTTTGAAACATTGAAGAAAATTTAGGAACATCTAGTTTAGGTGGAACATCAGGAGCTGCAAATTTAAAACATTAGGGAGACGCGGCAACAAGAATGGAACATCAGAGCGTCGGGACGCATACGGTTTTGGTGGAACAGTAGGAGTTTCAAATTTGAAACATTAGAGGGACGAGGACGAGCTGAGTGGAACAAAAGCGCAAATTTGAAACATTAGAGGGACGAGGGCGAGCTGAGTGGAACAAAAGCGCAGTAGACATTGAAATAAATTTGTTGGAACGAATGCAACATTGGAGGAGTGAAAATAGGAACAATCGTAACCGAATATTGACAAACATGTTGCTCAGATTGGAACAAAGAATAGTGTATGGTTCAAACATTAACTGCATGAAAAAAATCTAGATGAAACATAGCATCGTTTACTTGAAACATTCCATCATAGGCGGAACAACATATGATGTTGCAACGTTAGACATGATGAATGAAACAAATACCGGTTGAAACAAATGGCACAACAATATCAGAGTGATGATTGGAACAGTTGATTGAAAATCAGTAGCGGGAGCGGTTGGAGCAATGCACGCTTCAAACGATAGGAGTCATATTCAAACGTCGGAGCGGGAACGGTTGCTAGGATGGATGATGCGTCCGACGGATTTGGAATCGGCCGGACGTCGGTATCGCATTACCGTTTTTTCAGGGACTTCAACTTTTTCCACCTGGCTGGACTGGATTACCCGGGCTGTGTGTTATGTGAGGAGAAAAGTACTTTTTTTACTGGGATACGTGTTATGTGTGAGAGATGAACAGGAGAGGTGGAAAATGAATTTTCTAGGAAGCGTGTTATGTGAGGAGGATGAATATTTTTTTTTAACCTGAACGCAGCCCCGACCTGCGCCGTCCTTTCCGAAAGGCCAATCCAGCCCATCTTATCATGACGTGAGAGAGTATGTATGTGTTTGGGACTTTGGGTCACGAAAGATGGAACCTAGTGTTAGTTGTTGCGAACAAAAAGTCGTTTTTGGTCCTCCCCTTTTTTGTTTCTGAAAGTTGAATATATTTTTTTTGTTTCTGAAAGTCGTTTTCTGGAAGTTGAATCTGAGATGGCACATACGCTGTACCTCAGATCTCTCACGAAGCGCTTGCTTGCTTCAGTGATAATCCGCGAAGAACAACGGCATGCCATCCGCGCGTGGCATCGTGCGTGCCGTTGCATCCACAATGTGCGGTTCTGCCGTTTGCCCGCTTCGAGTGCTCGGCTCAATTCCGTGACCGCCTTGTCCACGCTGACACGTACAAGGGTATATGTACCGTGATGTGAGCTACAAGTAGCCGTAGCTGTTTTCATCGATGCTGCAAGCTGACGAGGTGGCTCCTGGGTATCCGGCAAGTCTATCCGGCTGCCGTTTCCTCTACCTCGGATACGGGGTGCCAACAAATTCGACGGTTTCGGAAATCAAATACCAGCCAGATATACGGCGCCTCCGCTCAGGAAAGGGCCCGGAGAAGGCAATGAGCTGATGCACAAGCAATGTGCACATGCTGATCAGCTGATGTGACGCTCGCAGACAAAATCTTTGAGATGATATGTTTTGACAACATGGGACAGAAGTGGAGGTTAAAATCTTTGACAGAGCTTGACCTCTGTCGGGTGTCTAACCGCGTTATGCTAGCAGATCTCGAAGTAATGTTCTGCGAAAGACACCAGTTTTACACTTTTTATACGCTTAGTTTTTGACTGAATGATGGTGTGATCCACCATTAAAAAGAAGACGCACTGGGATTGATCGAAGCAAGTCTTGGGGCCAATTCATTACTTCAATAAAGGAGACGCCGCTGCTAATACGGGCTACGCCATGACTCCATGAGCCCATGATTCATGGCGTACTGCAAGGGATAGTTTAGGTTCCAAGTGCCAGGTGCTAACTGTACCTAAAACACTTTCAGTGGCGTCAAGGGATGTGTGATCTCATGGTGGTACATCAAACGGCCCCTAATGCAGTTTGCAGGGTGGCCCATGGGTGCTTGGTGCTCCCGTGGCATCCATGGCTTTACCAAAAATCTGAAAAAGTATATTTCCCCTTTTGGAAGCTCATGTATGCCTTCAGAGTGCTCCTTTTTTTGTTCCTTTTTCTATAGGTAAGAGTCTGAGTCTGAATTGCAGGGCATCTTTTTTCCCACTCCAAGTAAAGGCTTCACTACATGGGTGCCTCTTTTGTTTTTTCTTTAAATAAAAGTATGGGTACAGAACACATAGGAGAAAATGTAATGTTACAATAGTCCTAAAAGTATTGGCTGTAGTTGTTTACGGCACGTTTTAAATTCATGATCTCTACAGAAATTTAGACCTGATTCACATGAAAGCAAATAATTTATGTACGAAGCAAAGATCACTACCATTTTGCATTGAAATGTGTTATATACCTCAAATTTAAATTTTGAAATAGTGTTACACGCATCAAATAAAAAAATATAAAACAAACACTTATGTTTACATAATTTGGTGCTAATGATTGTGCAAATGGAGAAAAACTTGTTATCCAACAGTTTAATTCCATCCAGCATAAATATCAAACTAAAAATTATCCAGTAACACCAATAAAAAGATTATTCGCTCGTAATGGAATGTAAGAGGCCTGGCCGTCTGGGGTTTTGCTGAAAGTAAAACAAACACAAGAATTATTGGGGCATCTCACATAATCATATCAAGAGTGTGACAGTGTCAACATTATTTCTTTTTGTTTACATGAAAGTGGGAGATGAGAAGCAAGTGCAACAGAGACGCTGCCTCTGTGCAGCTCTTATTGATGAATGGAAATATTTTGACTAGCCAAGTAGCCATGCTCCAGTCCGCCTACCTTAAAATCAGGGAACATAAAAGGAAGGA
Organism: Digitaria exilis; assembly: GCA_015342445.1. Lineage (NCBI taxonomy): Eukaryota > Viridiplantae > Streptophyta > Magnoliopsida > Poales > Poaceae > Digitaria > Digitaria exilis. Next base: position 92,048 of record JACEFO010003286.1, on the reverse strand, counting down.
AATGAAAGGTGAGCAAAAAAAAAATTGCATAAATTACCGCACCTGTTCTATTGAGCCCCTAGAATTTGTAGGATCTCGTGAAGGGGATTAATTGAGAACATCCCTGCATTAAAAGAATGAATGTACAGTGAAAGGCTGGTCAGGTGCAACGCTCGCCACCTCTATATATATAGCTGCAGCGCACCGAGCCCATCATCCCAGCCACAGACAGCTTTCAGCTCTAGAGACTCGAGAGATAGAGAGGGAGAGAGGGTAGCAGGAAGGCTCCAGGAAGAAAGAGATGGACGTGGAGAAGATCGTCGAGAGGAAGGAGGTGGAGGTTGACGACGATGGCCGCGTCAGAACAGGTACCATACACAATCTGGGCTCTGGGCTGGCTTCTCTTCTAATTTACATGCACACATCGTCCCAATCCAGCTTTGTAGCCTCCGGCGTTTGGTCTCTGTTTGTTTCATCATTTGTCTGCCGTCGTCTTCAACACCACCACCATGCTTCGTATTGACAATCCGCCGTGTCCTCGTACTGACGAGACGTGGATTTCTCCATGCCTCAAATCCACATATAGGAAGTGGTAGGAACGCATAAAGAGGCAGTAGAAGTGTAGAACAGCTCATGTTTTCTTGCAAGACCGTTACCAACAGCGAGCTCTTGCTCACCGTGTGTGCATCCTGCCGGAATCGTACACGCCTACACGGAAGTAAAACACGGATTTCAGACTCCTTATTTTGGGACGGAGGGAGTAGATCTACCTGTCCATGTCCTTGCTTCCTCTGGGTTGGAGCGTGAGTCGTCTTTTTCCCTTTCGATCGAGGAGCCGTGCTGAGTTTACAGCAGTCAGCAGCACCTAGGAAGCATGCAGTTCTCTTGCATGTCTTTTAGAGTTCAGACACCATACCGTTTTCTGTCCCGTCTTTGCGTCTGCGTCCTTTTAAATCCTAGGTGAAGCTGATTGAGCATGGACATACTTTTCCATTTTGATTGGGAATACTAGTACCTCATACAAAGACTGACACGAAGATTTCCGTCATTCAAATTTCAGCTATTGCCTTGATCTTTGTTGACTGCATTACTGCAAAGCTTACAATTCAGGAATGCCATTCATTTTACGAGTGGGGCCCATGTCGCCAATTAAACTAGAAATGATATTTTATAAAATCAGTACAAATAAAAGGTGGCGATGCAACAGGCAGTTTCTTTAATTTTAATATGTAATATAACATGGGAAGGGGCCATTAGTATATATAGAAATTTAAGTAAAATGGTATAATAGTATACTATCAAGAGATGTATTTGAACATGCACAAATGTTTCACTGAAATAAAACCATTTTTTTCTTATGATGAGTTTACCTCGCCAAAATTATGAAACTTGATCTCAGTTTCCTTGGCCTTCCATGCTTTTGCATGCGTGACTCAAGCACTCAACGTGATTTAACTTTGCTTGAGCGTATCTCAGTTTCCTTTGAAACTGCACCTGTGAAATTGAAGAGAAATACAAAGTACAGATACTTTTGCATCATATCTAAAAAAAGACACCTTTGCATAGTATAACTGAATAAAGCTAGCACCAGAAAATGTGACACTGTATAACTGAATAAACCTAGTCAGCACCTAAAAACGTGGAATACATTGAGTGAAGCTTCTGTTATACTGTTACCACACCTTTATGAAGAGGAGGAGCGTTAGAGCAAGTATAGTAAAGCTGACGAGGCGGGCGACTCAAGCTCCACGTCAGAAAGAAAACAACGCTGGCAGAGAGAAGTTAAGAGAGAGAAGGAGGTAAACGTCTCGGCACTCGCCAACTGAAGCGGGCGTTTGAGCCATCATTCGATTCTCATTGGTTCATGGTTCTGGTGCAGCAGAAAAGGTAATGATGATGCTGGGGCCCGCCACCAGAGCAGCTCAGCAGGTGCTGACGAGGAGCAGGAAACGCCCGCTGGCCGGCGCCTTCATTAGTCCTGCTGTCAGGTCTCCTCCAACAGTTGAGCTAACTTTAGCTCTTGAGAACAGTAAAAAGGTCAGCACAGTGCGGCATCGGAAGAGGTGCGGTGAGGGAGAAGCACTGAGCGAGCTAGCTCTCTGCGGCGCGCTAGCGCAAACTATTCACACACTGTTTACAAATAAAAAATTCTATGAGCTAGCGGGCACCGTTGGAGGAGGCCTTAGTGGCAGAGTATTGATGCACGAACTGGGTCCTGTGTCTTCTCTTAGCTGGTTGCAAGATCCAAAATGCCAGTGACTTGGCAGCCACTACCTTGAACATAAACTGAAACAAGTAGTCTTTCTACACGGCTCCAGTTACCAATACCAGTCTTCCAGAATTATAGTCATGCATAGTGGCGTGTGAGATCATGTCATTATATGGTTGTTGCAATCATTATCCTGCTGTTTCTTTGGAATCCCAAAAAGAATGGAGAACATTATTCATCTGGAACCGGTAATAGTCTATCAGAAAGTTTTTAGCGTGGGCCAATGGATTGTGTATGGATGGATGGCTGGAAACCTGCAAAGCTGGGCTGCGTTCAGATCGGAAGAAGTAAAAAATAATTTTAGATTAATAGTGCACTCGGAAACGTGTTCTGTGAGTGGGGTGAATAGGAAAAACTTGTTGAAGAAGTACTTTTTCTGAATCTGAACATGGCCCTGTGCTCTCTCTCCATTTCTATCAGGAATCGCAATTCTGCAAATAGCTTTCAGGGCATCAAAATAGTACATATCTTAGGTGCATTTGGAGTGCGCCAATGTGGATTTGTTGCCCTGGGCAGAGCTTGTGAGTATGAGTGGACAGCTGAGCAGTCCTAAACACTGACTGACGACTGACTGGTGAAGTACAGAATCTGTATGGATGCGACTGTTGGCGAGATGGACGTTCCGTTATTCCCGTAAGGGATCTTATTGGTTTATGAGGTTGACTAGTTTATGCCTGGAATCAAATACCTGAATTCTCAACTGTTGCAAGGTTGTTTGGGTGCCACATCATACTCCACATAGGCGACCTGATACAGTTTCCACAAAAGGTTTTTCTTATCAGGTGCATGCTTACGTTGCTCAAAAGAATCAATTTTATGCAGCGTCAGTTGAGCTAATAGCACGAGCAACACGGCCAAATCTTGCTTTAGCCATTTAACCTTTCTTATAGGCATGCTTTAGTTGTATAATTGCAGCTACTTTGGTAGTGCTTGGAACTTGGGAGCCAATGGGAAGGGTGTTCCATGACGATCCAATTGGGCTATGCTTAATAGCGTATATACACTTGCTGTTCAGTTGGCTTTGCTTTACGTAATGGTATCCAGCGCATGGGCAGTAGATCAATGGGCTCACTTTGCCCAACCTTTTTACGGAAAATGATCAAAAATCATGACGACTTACCTGATGAGAGGAGACATGAGTTGACTAGCAAAAGCACTTGAAAGTATAATTATGGCTTCAGTGCTCTAACCATATCTACTGAAAAATGTTCAGAGATCGCAATAACAACACACTTTTTTTTTTGCAGCGTCGTACAATACGTTTTTTTTTCTTTCTACATTCTGTCAGATCTCAGATGGTGAACAATTGTAACTGACCTGAATGTTTTACAGGGACGGTATGGACGGCGACGACGCACGCCATCACCGCCGTGATCGGCTCCGGCGTGCTGGCGCTGCCGTGGAGCGTGGCGCAGATGGGCTGGGTCCTGGGGCCCATCGCCCTCATCGGCTGCGCCTACATCACCTACTACACCGCCGTCCTCCTGTCCGACTGCTACCGCACGCCGGATCCTGTCCATGGCAAACGGAACCACACTTACATGGACGTCGTCCGATCGTGCCTCGGTAACCAAATAAACGTCCAAATCATGCTGAGTCTTTTCTGAATTTCATGTCCCCTGATTGTGACAGCTGACAAGAATTGTTCTGAATCTGATGATCATGGTGTGTAGGGCCTAGATATGTGGTTGTGTGCGGGATGGCACAGTATGCGATCCTCTGGGGCACGATGGTTGGCTACACCATCACCACTGCCACAAGCATCATGTAACTACCAACAAGCTGAATCCTGGCTGAAATTTCTGAAAATGTTTCTTCAGTGGGGATGCATTGATCTGTACTTTACTAAGCAAAGTTTTGTTTTTTGGGTCAGGGCCGTCGCGCGCACGAACTGCCACCACAACAGGGGCCACGACGCGGCCTGCGTCTCGTCGGGAACCATGTACATGGTGGTGTTCGGGCTCGTGGAGGTCGTCCTGTCCCAGTTCCCGAGCCTGGAGAAGCTCACGCTCATCTCGGTGGTCGCCGCCGTCATGTCGTGCACCTACTCTTTCGTCGGGCTCTTCTTGAGCGCCGCCAAGCTCGCGTCCAACCACGGGTCCCACGGCACCCTCCTCGGCGTCAAGATCGCCGCCGCCGCCGGCGTGTCCGCGTCGACCAAGACGTGGCACTCGCTGCAGGCCCTCGGGAACATCGCCTTCGCGTACACCTACTCCATGCTTCTCATAGAAATCCAGGTTTACATTCCTGTTGCACGTCACACTAATGTATGTAACGTTATTATTGGGGAATAACATCGCGGCATTGTCCTTCGTTCGTTGATCTGCATGCAGGACACTGTGAAGTCGCCGCCATCGGAGAACGTGACGATGAAGAGGGCGAGCCTGTACGGCATTAGCGTGACCACCATCTTCTACGTGTCCCTCGGGTGCATCGGGTACGCGGCCTTCGGGAACGCCGCGCCGGGGAACGTGCTCACCGGCTTCGACGAGCCCTTCTGGCTCGTCGACGTCGCCAACCTCGCCGTGGTCATCCACTTGGTCGGAGCATATCAGGTGGGTGGTGACCATCGATCCTCGAAACACTTGTTCAGATCGCACCGTCTCCTGTCCTGTACATGCTTCTTGATGGGATGGGCTTGTGGTCGTGTGTGTTGGTGCAGGTGTACGCGCAGCCCATCTTCGCGTGCTACGAGAAGTGGCTAGCGGGCCGGTGGCCGGACTCAGCCTTCTTCCACCGCGAGTACGCGGTGCCCCTGCCCGGCGGCGGTGGCCGCGCGGCGAGGTTCACCATGTGCAAGCTGGTGTTGCGCACGGCGTTCGTGGCGGGCACGACGGTGGTGTCGCTGATGCTGCCCTTCTTCAACGCCGTGCTGGGGCTGCTCGGAGCCATCGCCTTCTGGCCGCTCACGGTGTACTTCCCGGTGACCATGTACATCGCGCAGGCCAAGGTGGCGACGGGCAGCCGCAAGTGGGTGGCGCTGCAGGCGCTCAACGTGGGCGCGCTCGTCGTCTCGCTGCTCGCCGCCGTGGGGTCCGTCGCCGACATGGTGCAGCGCCTGGGCCACGTCACCATCTTCCAGACGCAGCTCTGATGAGTGGAAAAGTGTTCGCGGGTGGGGAAAACTGAAGGACGCGTGCTGGCAGACGCACCGTGGCGCTGCCTGCACTGCTTGATATTTAGCATGTCGATTTTAGAACAACTAAATGTGTGCGTAAGTTATTCTGGGCAGATTTATCGTGTATGGAAGTGCTTTCGGGGTGAACACCTTGGCATAGTCGGAGCCCAGCTAATTGTTGGGAAAATGTTTAATAAGGCTATGTCCAAATCTTTGGCAGATTGGTTTCGTGGTGTAGTTGGTTATCACGTCAGTCTAACACACTGAAGGTCTCCGGTTCGAACCCGGGCGAAGCCATTATTTTTAGAATTGTACTACTGTACTTTTTTGTCACGCCAACCTAGCGAGTAGCGAGTCCTGGGTTCCATGGATCTTCCTTTTCGGCCCCAACGTCTTGACTGGGCTCTCGAGATGGTAAGAACTAAGAACTCTGATGTCCACAGCCCACAGCGCAGTCCCCAGTGAACAACATCCACACCGTTTTTTTTTTTTGAAACTGTACATACCGCCCGTATCAATGTTTCGGGCTTTCGGCCTTCTCGGCCGAGCAGCTCACCTCTTTCGGATGGTGATTTAGCTAAATGTTGAATCTTGCTATAAAAAAGAAAGCTAAATGTAGAATTGTTCTTAAAAAAAAGCTAAATGTTGAATGATGAGGAGATTATGCACACCAGCCTAAGCTCGTATTTTCTTTTTTCTGTACCTTTTCTCTGCTTATCGCCTCCACAAAATTCTGGAGAAAAGTATATTGTAATTTTTTTTTGCAGTTTTGTATCCATAGAAACTATTTTGTTAATCTATACGAGTAATTATGAAAAAAATCTCAATATATTTCTTTAACATAAAACATCATGTTCTCTATCTACTCGTAAAATTTAAATTTAAAACTCAACTTATATAGAGAGAAATAAAAAAAACAAATCTCATTATGAGGTAGACGGGACCAGCTGAAATAGTTCAGAGGAGTAATTTGAACTAATTTTGTTAAGAGGGTTAAATGAACAAAGTGGGTAGATGAGGGTAGTAAAATGGACTTTTTTTATCATATAGGCAGTGTTCATATACAACAAGTTTTCCTTATTCAACAAGTTTTTCCTATTCAACTCCCTCACAGAAGACGCTTCCCAGTACACTATTCATCTAAAACTACTTTTTCTCCCACCCAACTAAACACAACAATATACTCAGAGTCCTAAATATAAGTCAATGTTCCGACTTCTTTGATTTGTTCTATCAAGATCTAAACCATGTGGATTGTTCATAATACAAAAGGTAATTTATTTATCTAATAGATTCACCAAACCATCATAATAAGATTGATAATATAAGAAATGGTAAAAAAAAATCCATCGTATTATTTTATAAGTATTTATAATTTATATAAATACTTCCATAAATAATGTTACTCAAGAGTCAAGATGTCATATGGGAGGCCATCCCAATGTTTTGTTGGACTTGCTATATTTTGGGGGCAGGGGTAATCATTTGGAAACGGAATGACAGCTGGCAACACAATGGTATCGACCAGTTAACTTGTGACTGGAATAATTCTAAAAAAAAGGTGACTGGAATATATATTTTCCTGAATTGTATTTGAGAATTGAGATGGTTTATGGGGGGAAATTAACTCTTAGTCGGCCAAAGAATATGTTAATATGCTGGCCACTACTGAAAGAGTGACAGACCCTTGGATCAAGATCATGTGGCCTATATTTGAGTTCTCATAGTTCTCATATGAATTGAGTTCTCATAGGATACGTTGCCTTTATCAACAGCTTGTAAGCAATAAAAAATTAAGCTCTTTTACATGATTGGCAAGTACCAGCTGGTACTACTAGATACTCGTAGGTACTTTAAGTACTTTTCATGGTACTTACCAGTACCTTTAACTAAAATTTTGAAAATAAATAATAATAATGATAGATTAGTACTTTTATATACCTGATTAGAATATACTCTCCCACAACAGGCGCGGAGAATAGAGGCTCGGACTACAGCCTTCCAAGTGGGTCCATCAAATCAAACCCTAAAATAATTAGTTGATCTCATTTATCTGGTACTTGGTCCCACAATTTTGGTACTTTTGGATGGGTACTTTTAGGTACTAGACATATTTCTCACAGTTGAATTCTATATCCTGGTAGTACTATGATACTTGCAAATCATTGTAAAAGAGCTATAAAAATTAATAATAATTGCATTTAGTATAAGTACGTTTAAACTACCGAAAACAGTGTATAGTAACTCGGTCCAAAAAAGAATGTAACATGCCGGTTAATTTACTTATATTTAACTAACTTTATATTAAATAGTATTAGCATTTACATTTCTAAGTAATTTAATTATAAAAATATATTCCATAACTATTCTAATGATGCTTGTTTATATAAATTTAGTGAAAGTTTAAACTGATCGACTCTAAAAAACAAGAATTGCATTTCTTTTTTATGGAGGGAGTACGTGCCTTAACAAACTCGACTTCCTTTTGTCCCCTCTTTTTCTTTTATCCCCTTATATTCTGTGAACACCGAGCATGGAATTTGGTCGGATACATTGGGTATGAAAAGCTCTTCACTGAAAACTGGCAACAAATTTTGAGAAAGAAGAAGAAAAGAGCTTGGTGACATGACACCATTGGAGTATCGTGGACTAGCAGGCCTGTGTATCGCAGTACACAGCAAAAGCTGCCAGATAGAATGATTATCAGCTTCTCTTTCTTGCTAAAAAATTTCCCCAGTCGCGTCACTTTGCCCTGCCTAATGCGCTTACACGATATGGGCATTTGCAAGTGGAATGCAAATCTATGGTGTCACACAATATGGCACAACTGCGTCTAGATACATTCGAATCCTGGACACCTTGTGCCGTGCCATTTTTTTTTTCTTTCAAGTTCTAGGGCAAATGCCCCGCCTTTAATCAAGACAGATAACGTTCAGGTCTTTTCTGCATGTTCGGTCACCAACAGCAACACATATTTCCACTCTTTGTTACAACAACAACCAGAGATCATAGAGAAAACAAGTAAGCTACTAAACAATTGAAGGTAACAACTTCATCCATACGAGAGGAGCATTCCTTTACTTCCTTAGTTGCTTTTGATCCAGTATTAATACTCATTTAGTATTGGTTCTACGGCACATTGCCCTAGGGGTCATTTAGTGCCAGGCCATAACACTAACCAATATTGGGCCTAGATGCCCAATACTGGTACTAAAGCGTGGTTCCGATAGAGTGGCCAACAAACTTGCCGTGTCATTTTTATCTTCTTATGGGTAAAACTAGAAATTGCAGTTGCTTTTGAAGAACTTTATCCTATGCTATTTTTAATTTTTAAATTTTCCATGCATATAATTCTCTTCACCTTTTAATGAGGATATTTTGCACTTACATGAGGATATGTCAAGCATCGACTTTACCTGGCGATGGAGATGTCAGATGTGCATGATTACTTCTAGCCCAATCCTCTCATCAATAGAATGCAAACTTGAGGTGTGTTTTACAACTCAAGGTGTATATCGGGGTGTGTGCTCGATCGAGCTGTACGTAAAGTACTAAAAGTAGTCGCTATTGTGAAATACCAAATTCAGCAGAAAAGAACATATTCAGTTGACATGTGTGGTGAGAAGATATCCCCCACGCATATTTCTGTGTTTTACAATTATTGTGTGAATATTAGGGAGTCACAAGCTTGTGTGGGTATGAGAATGTCATGTGACCAAAAGATCATATAGCAAATCAGGAATATTAGAATCGTTGTAAGATATATGTATTTGCACAAAAGATAAAACTATGTTTTTTTAAAAAAAACAGGTTTTTATAATCTATCTGTTATTCCATTCTACTATCATTATCCTTATATTTCCCCGTTCCAAAATATAGATTATTTTTGGCATACTTACATGCATAATTTTTAGCATGTATCCAGACATAGTGTATATCTAAGTACATATAACTAACTATATATACATCTAAATATGTTAAAATGATCTATATTTTGGAATGGATAGACTACTGGCACGTAGTCTGCAGGTTTTGTTTAAAACTAAAAATTGATATGATGACACTTCTCTACTTCTCCTTCCATGCAAAATGTATTTCCTTCTTTCAACACGGCATCTTGTCTGTGGCTAATGGAGAACAACAAGCACATCTGATCCACTGCTACCTTGTTTTTTTTTATTGCTAGCTCCTCACGCTACCAGATTAATTAGTGTACGTAACAAAACTAGTGAAAAAAAAAGTTAGCCTGGTCGTGTGTTGTTATCTTAAGATAAAGGGGGAATTTAGCCAAGTGCGCCGTGGCCTGGAGCCAAAATCCCAAAAGGCGTAGTTAGCTACTGCAGTGTAGTAGTGATCTTATCAGCAGAAGCTCATCTGAAAAGGTGGACAACTACCTCAGATCCTCACTCACTTGACGTACACCATGTTGAAGGTGAAGCACAGTAGCACACTGCACGTCGTCACGTACGTCCTCGCTCGCTTGCCGGGGCCTGTGCCCATCACCTGCTGAGAATCTCTCCCCGGTGGCCGGCCGGGCCTTTGCCTGATATTGGATTTGTGGTGGGTAATAAGCCGCTCTGATCTGCGCACCGATCTGACACTAGTGGTGACAATGACGCGGCAAAGGACGACGGGGAGGAAATATTTATCTTGATCTAGTCGAGAAAAGACTTGCAATTCATGGGGAAAAAAAGAGAGAGAAAAGGCTTGCAATGTGGCGACCAGACGGCGACCGTGTAAAGGCGGAGTCGATCCCCGCGCAACAACCGGTGTCGGCACTCTGCTCCCCGCATCGCCACGCCGCCGACGGTCCGACGCGCGCGATACACACGCATGCAGCCGCTCGACCTCTGCTGCATGCGTCGGCGTAGTACGCTGTCAGGCTTCAGCTAGCGTGCAGTCGATGCAGCCGTGCGGGGCCTCCGATCCTCACAGCTAGGTCGTGGTTGATGCAAAAGTTCTTTTTCACTCTACTATTCATCCCTCTCAGAAAATACGCTTCTCAGAAAAGTTTCTATTTTTTTCAACTTTTCTATTCATCCCTCTCACAAAACACGTTTACCAGAAAAAACTTGTTTTCCTCCCCTCCCAACTAAACACACCCCTAGTCTCGCGTCGCGCATGCATTCGCGCTGCTGCTTGCTAACAATTCGGCCGCCGAATACCCCCAGAAGAAGAAGAAACGATTCGGCCGCCGAATCATCGTGTCTCGTACGTGCCTCATCCATGTGTTGTTGTGGGCGGATAAAAAGGAAGTTGCGGTCCGCATGGACATCCACACGCACGACCACTTTTCCCGGCCACCCCATTACCTGAAATCTGTTGCCTGGATACGTCTCTCGAACCGCCATGACGACGACGCACCGGCACCGCCGCTGTTTCGCCTGCGATGTGATGTCGCAGCTGCAATAAACCGCAGGGCGGGGCGTCGCCTTTTGTGTCCACAACACAACGTTTTCCGGGGGGGCTCTCGGCATCCATGCATAAAGACTCGTGGTTAGTGCACCCTGAAGTAGTACACTTCGGGGATCCGATTCGAGTTCTTTTGGTATAACCGTATAAGATGAAGCGATCCCCATTTTGGCGATTGCTAGCTCATTGTCGCCGTCCGATTGGCCCCAGCGGGTATATGCTCGTAGCTCGCCTAATTGCCAAGCGCGTATATACGGTATGCACGCATGGCGGCAAGCTGGCGCCAGTGCGCCACTGAAACAACAGTTCGGCTTGGGCTGGGGCGTCCGTCCGACCCGTACCATTTCGATCCTGGAGTTTGAAGTGTTCACGTGGGTTCGTGCAAACCCAGGTGAAGTCTTTTTCTTTTCTTAAAAAAAGAGAGGGGGGAATTCCTGTAAAGTCCATGCCATACACTAGTAGTAGTAGTCGAAAAGGCACGTTGTAAACAAGGTCCATTTTGTACTTAAAGACCGTGCATGGCACGGGGACACCATAAACAATGCGCGATCTAATTTCTTCAACAAATAAAGCATGGGGATCCGGACTCTGGACGGTAGAAGAAGAACAGGGAGGGTCCCCCCATAGGGTCCGTCCAGGGAAAAGAAAGAGAACTAACTCCACCCAGCCCAACGTTAGAATAGAGTGAGTTGGCGCTGAACTGTTTGGCGCGCCCGTGTTGGGTTTGCTCTCGATCGAGCGAGCCCTATATAAACCACCCAAACCCCCGTCCCGGCTCGTCGCGTGTCCCCTTGCTCGGATCCCGCTCTCTTTCCCCAGCGCTTCTCACGGGACTCCCGCGCGCGCACGGGACGGGCCCGGCAGTGAGAGAACCCGAGGATGGACAAGAACGGCGCGGCGGCAGACGACGTCGAGAGGGGCGACTACGAGCAGGAGCACGAGCGGACAGGTTCTTCCTTCCTCATGTTTCGGGAGATTTGTTTGTTTCGTTCGTGGATCGGTCAAAGAGCGAGCGCCTCGCCGATTCCTGTGGCGGCTTGTTGAATTGAACGACCCTTGCTTCAACTTACTAACCAACCCCCTTGGGTACGTTTCTCTTGGGGTGGTGGCGCGCGGCTCCAGGGACGGTATGGACGGCGACGGCGCACATTGTGACGGCGGTGATCGGCTCCGGCGTGCTGGCGCTGGCGTGGAGCGTGGCGCAGCTGGGGTGGGTCGCGGGGCCCCTCGCGCTCGCCGGCTTCGCCTGCGTCACCTACTACACCTCCACGCTGCTCGCCAACGCCTACCGCGCGCCCCACCCCGTCACCGGCGACAGGAACCGCACCTACATGGACGCCGTGAGATCATACCTCAGTACGCGACCCATCTTGTTCCTCTCTCGACGTCTGCACATCGATCTCGGTTTTTTCTTACTGAAGAACGCAATGCCTGAAAAAAAAATCGCAGGTCCAAGAGAGGTGTTCATGTGCGGGATCGCCCAGTACGTCAACCTGTGGGGCACCATGGTCGGGTACACCATCACTGCCACCATAAGCATGGCGTGAGTCACCAAACTTGTTTATTTCCTCTTATCTCCGTGAATTTATAATCTCTGTGGTAAATAAAAACTTGCTAAACTTCGTTCCATGTTTCTGTGTCCATCTGCAAAAGTGCAATTAGGCAGTCGGACTGCATCCGCCGGAGCGGCGCCGGCGCGCACTGCGACGCGCCGGCGACAGTGCTGATGCTGGCGTTCAGCGTGGTACAGGTGGTGCTGTCCCAGTTCCCCGGACTGGAGCACATCACCTGGCTGTCCGTCGTCGCGGCGGCCATGTCCTTCGCCTACTCCTTCATCGGCCTCGGCCTCTCGGTGGGGCAGTGGCTGTCGCACGGCGGCGGTCTCGATGGCAGGGTTGCAGGTGCCGCCGCGGCGTCCTCCACCAAGAAGCTCTGGAACGTGCTTCTCGCCCTGGGGAACATTGCCTTTGCCTACACTTTTGCGGAAGTGCTAATTGAGATACAGGTACGGTGGCACCACGCTTGTTCTGAATAAATTTGCAGTTGCTTCAAAAGGGAAATATGTTCAGAATATTAGGCCAAGTGACAATGTTCTTATCCGTATAGTGCCAATCTGATCGATCTTTTTCTGAACTTCTGATTCTAGGATACACTGAAGTCACCGCCGCCGGAGAACAAGACGATGAAGAAGGCAGCCATGTATGGGATTGGAGCCACCACGGTCTTCTACATCTCTGTTGGCTGTGCTGGGTATGCTGCATTCGGTTCAAATGCTCCCGGCAACATCTTGACGGCAGCTGGGTTGGGTCCGTACTGGCTCGTTGACATTGCCAACATGTGCCTCATCCTCCACCTGATTGGAGCATACCAGGTCAGCACATCTCAGTTGATATACACCTCGCTAGGAGAATTTCATTTGCCAGATTCAGACCTGAACTAAGTGAACTGTGAATCTCAAGCTAAAAGCCCTTTGATTCATGCAGGTTTATGCACAGCCTATCTTTGCTTCAGTTGAGCGGTGGGCTGCCTCCCGGTGGCCGGAAGCCAAGTTCATCAACAGTGCATACACCGTCAGCATCCCCCTGATGCAGCGAGGATCGGTGACTGTTGCTCCGTACAAGCTCGTCTTAAGGACTGTCATAGTTGTGGCGACGACTCTGGTTGCAATGATGATACCATTCTTCAACGCTGTGCTGGGGCTCCTCGGCGCATTCAGCTTCTGGCCGCTGACGGTTTACTTCCCCATAAGCATGCACATTGCCCAATGCAACATCACCAGGGGGAGGAAGTGGTATCTTCTGCAGGGTTTGAGCATGGTTTGTTTGATAATTTCAGTGGCAGTGGGTATAGGCTCTGTGACTGATATTGTGGATAGTTTGAAGGTCTCTTCCAACCCTTTTAAAACTGTCAACTAGATGTCATTGTAGTAATGTACAATAGCTAAAATCTGCTCTAAGTAAAGAAGAATGTATTCGTCTCTGAGCTGATTGTGTGTGCTCTGTTTCTTCTGAAGTTGACATATTAGTACATATTTTAATACTCTGAATAAATATAAGAGGATGACTCAATGAAGCACTGGGACGACTGGAGGACCAGAAGTCGGAAGAGTACTGAAATAGTCAGTAAGCGTGTTTGCCTGTCACCATGTCTTGATCCTTTATGATAAAATTGAGCATATGGAAATCTTGTCCTCATTCACAAATTATTGCTAGTAGTAATGCACTAATCATACTGACGCACATGGCATATTTACAGGAACTTTAGAGTACAATACTAATTTTGTACAGTATATTATCTAAAGCTTTTACATATGGACAAGCTTTGAAGAGGCTATGCCTCCACGTTATTTTACCAGCCTACTAGTTGCTACTCACTAGTCAGGCCGTCTGAGGACCTAATAAGCTTCCCCCATGAGCTGTTACAGGGTGCTTAGAGGCCCTGATGTTGTAATTGTTACCAATATATCTTACTAAGAAAGAACATGCTGTTTTTACTTATCATTCTTGTTCTTCGCCCTCCTAGTTGAAGAGCTAGGATCAATGTTAATGAGCATTTTCACGACTTCTCTCATTGTCGGCCGTTCAGATGGAAGTTGAGCAGTACAAAGAATAGCAATACTCAAGGCCTTTACCATGTAATCTGATGCGTCATTGCTTAACTTTGGATCAAGAACAGCCGCAGGGTTTTGCTCAGCGCAGTGAAATGAAACCCACGAGACAATGTCCATTTCACCCTCAAACTGTTGGTCACTTGAGCTACGCCCAGTAAGCAACTCTAGCAATAGAACACCAAAACTGTAAACGTCGCTCTTCTCCGTCGCCCTCAGAGAATATGCAAGCTCTGCATATTGATTTATACATGAGACTGGAATATTTAAACTAAATAGCACATTAATACAAAGATACACAACTCTCCTGTGTATTCTAAAAAAAACTTAAAATCCATGCTTTAAGTTAAATGCATCTGACAGTTAAATAGTTTTAAGAATAAATGGTAGTATTGCACGAATAATATGGAACACATTACTTATGAAATGAATATATATTAATAAGTGGTACCGAAATCATTAAAAATAAACATAAGAACAACTGAGAACTTCACATCCATCTTTATGTGACAACAAATTTTTTTTTTAGACTACACAGGAGAGCTATATATCTTTGTATTAACAAGAAAAATAGAGCTTCACAACACCGGCCGGACCAGCTCATGCATGGACATTTGTTTGTTATCTAAATGGATTATTTACCAAGACATGCCATAATGGATTCATAAAAATAAACTTACCAGGAGCCATGTAGCCGTGGGTACCAGCAAAGCAGCTAAGCGGTGAGCCTTCCACCAATTTAGCGATACCAAAATCTGCAAGCTTAGCTTCATACTCCTCGTCCAGCAGTATGTTAGTCGACTTTATGTCCCGATGGATTATGGCCGGGGAACAATCGTGGTGAAGGTACATGATGCCCTTCGCAACCCCAACGGCAATCCGGCACCGCTTGTCCCAGTCAAGCTCCGGCTGCCCAGCTTTGAACTCACGGCGAATAGCATCATACAGATTGCCATTCACCACGTACTCATAGACCAGAAAGTTTGATGCTCCACCAGTAAAAAATGCATTGAGTTTCAGAATGTTTCGATGGCGTATCTTCCCAAGGGTATTTATCTCAGTTTTCAGGACCTTTGCATCATCACGCTTCCACAACTCCTTCACAGCCACAGTTCCCCTCCCCTTGCTCAATTCTAGTCTGTAAACTTTGACAGTACCTCCACAACCAATCAAATTATCTCTGTCCAAATTGCATACTTCCTCAGGGTCAAGCTCTGGGGGATGGAATGTCTCAAGAACCCACTTACAGTCAGTGTCGCTGCCACTCTCAATGTCTCCTTTTCTATTGAACTCTTCAAGCTTGTAATTTTCGTAGCTCAGACATGCCAACCCAGACAGCAGAGCAACCAGAAATATCACTGTGACCAGCACAATGAAAATCCGCTTCATCGAGAAATTGCGATGGTTGTCAGACCATTGACAAGGTCTTAAACTAGTGATACTTTGCTTCCACCCTTCTGAAGTGTCTGCAACACAAAGGCCGGCATTTTCAGAGAATGCATCATCTCCAGATATCATCAGGAGTTGGGGAGGGACTGGACCAGATAGCTGATTGTGAGAGAAATCAATATCACTCAGCTTGAGTGACTGCAAACCATCAGGAATTTCACCAGAGATCATGTTATGAGATATATTGAATGAATTCAGAGTAACTAGGGAGACAAGTGTGACTGGAATGCCTCCAGTTAAATAATTATCTGCAAGGTTCAGGTCAACCATGCTACTGCACATACCGATATCTGGTTGTATTGGCCCTTCTAGTGCATTATGTTCCAAATGCAGGTAAGTCAACTGCTTCAGATTTCCAATCTGTTTGGGAATTTGGCCAGAGAATCTGTTGTTGGAGGCAACCAACTTCTGCAGCTGGGAGAGCTTCCCCAGATCTACTGGAAGCTCCCCAATGAAGTTGTTGTTCTGAACATACAGCTGGTTTAAAGTGACTGAAAAGCCTATATCAGAAGATATACCCCCAGTAAATCTATTGTCGGCGACATCAATTATCACAGCATTAGGCAATCCCCACAAACCAGCTGGAACACTCCCACTGAATTGATTTTGACTTATTCTAAACCTTTGAAGTGTCTTGCAGGAGGAGTAGGAATCGGGGAATTCACCCGAAAAGTTGTTGGTCAAAGCCAGTAAGAATTGAAGCTTGTTGTTTTTGCACAAGAATCTTGGAAATTCGCCAGAAAAATAATTCTCTGATATGTCGATTGTGTTGAGTGGTGAGAACCGGCCAAGGTTTGCAGGAAACTTTCCTGAGAACTGATTTTCATAGGTTGAGAATGACTCAAGAAACTGCAAGTCTCCCAACCCTTCAGGAAGTTCACCAGAGAAGTTATTGTGGTATATATGGAATATCCTCAGCTGCTTCAGGCCAGCAATCTCTTTAGGTAGCATGCCAGTCAGCTGATTCCGAGACACATC
This sequence comes from Digitaria exilis, assembly GCA_015342445.1. Lineage (NCBI taxonomy): Eukaryota > Viridiplantae > Streptophyta > Magnoliopsida > Poales > Poaceae > Digitaria > Digitaria exilis. Next base: position 75,236 of record JACEFO010003286.1, on the reverse strand, counting down.
AAATTCAGATAACATGGTTAGAGATCCAAGCTCTCGAGGGATTTCACCAGTCAAGTTGTTTTGGTATAGCTCAATCTTCCATAGGCTCCTGAGATTGGATATTGCCACAGGGAAAACACCGGTTATCTGATTGCGTGCGAAGTCCAGTGTACCAAGTGATACCAAATCAAAGACTGAAGCTGGTATCTCCCCCCTAAGATTGCATTGACCCAGGAATAGCCATGTTAAGTTCTTAAGGTCTCCAATGCTTTCTGGAACATTACCTTCATCAAAGCTGTTCTCCCCCAGGCCTAATGCAGTTAGTCTTGCTAATTTGCTGACCCATGCCGGGAATGCCCCATTAAAGCTATTTGTTGACAAGTCAAGAACTTGTAAGTTGACCAATGCAGAAAGACCAGGCAGTTGGCCTGTTAAACTGTTCATCGACAGATTAAGGACTTGCAGATTAGTGCAGTTGGCCAGTGCAGCAGGAACAATTCCTGATATGGAGTTTGATCCAAGTTCCAGAGTGCGTAATTGTTGCAGAAGAGAAAACGAAGATGAAATGGTGCCTGATAGTGAGATATTTGAGAGTGATATCCCAGTGACATCACCAGAATTGTGGTCACATGTAACACCGTAAAATTGGCACGGGGAATGAGATTCATCCCAGTTGTGTAGGTAATTCTGTGGGTCTTTCAGATGACCTTTTATGTCCAAAAGTGCATCTCTATCCAGTGTCAGGGCTTTTGATATTCCAAAATTGCAGAGCATGAGGATTAACCAGAAATACATTTGAAAATATGAGGTTGACATTGCACTCTTAGAGCTGTTTACCTGAAAATAAGGTAACATGATATAAGTGTACTGTTGTACTGGGTTTGATGACAGCAATAATACCTTGATATTTTACAGAAGTACACAGTACTTTACATTGAAGAAACAAGTGAAAACGATGTGCATTTCATTTGATCATGAAAGGAATTGAAGTGTGAAAAGATTAAAAAGATGTATCCTTCTATTGAAATCAAGCTACTAAATGATCATGGGGACCAGGTAATGAAAACATATTCAATTAGATATTTTTCATCTAACCCACTGTGCTTCCTTGTCACTGATTAGCAACTGATGTCTCTTCTATACTTACAAAGACATATTTAAGAATAATCGAAATAACGTGCTAAGCATCACAGACCTACACAGTAAGTAGTCAGATATTTTTAGCAAGCACTCCTCCATTCTTAAACATATATGACAATCAGGAAAACCTAATTTGTTCAGTTTTGAACTAATAAGCTTATCCTAAACGTCATATATTTAAAAACCTAGGTAGTATTACGTTACCACTTTGCCCCATCGGTTAGTCCGAACACAAGGTTGATGTCTTGTTTGTGTTCACACTTCATATCAGCAATTAACTCATCATCCAGAAAGCAGATGGCTGAATGATTATATTCGGGATCAAAGCAAACGTACTTATCAGAGCAGTCTCTGGCATGCAAGGCCACTGTCTAGTGGTACTTTTTGTAGCTCATGAGGATGATGTGCAAGTTGTGCACTTTAATACAGTTTATCTATCCTCGTGAAGCAAACGTCCACATACGATGAACCGTTGAAAACTGTGAAATTACACTCCTCTATATGATGTGCAGGTGGTTATGCCGTATTAACTTTTTGAGTTATTTTACAGCGCACAATACTAATGTCCAGTAGTATATAGTATTGGTTAAGGATAATTTAGTAATTTACTCTATACCTATTTATTTTAATAATTTTAATTGGTAACAATTCTCACTCTCTAATATGTAATATAATCATATCAATTCAAAATAATGAAAACATAAAAGAATACTAATTAATAACATACTATAGAAATTTTATTTTGTTTTTTAATATATTACACTAATGTCATTAAATTACTTTCCTAGATTACCCCTAGCCCACTATACTACCCTTAAATAGTACTATATCACTAGGATCATTTTGTATAGTATACAATTAATCTCGACAGTCGGATCTTTATATACTAGTCCTTTTTAACCGCTAGTATATGGTGGTATTGTGCGCTGTAAAAGAGCTCAACTTTTTAACACTTCACTCATTCATCTGGCTAATCAAGGCTCTGTCAAGTACCGAGGACTACCAACGTATCAATGTCATGAACCATAGAATGGAAAATTGAAGAACCCCCATTTCCTAGTCGTGAGATCAACTTAAACACAGCCTAGTGGGAGCCACATAACTTTTGGATCAAAACTTGTGAAATCAGTTCCGAAATGAAATTCTGACATGGTAACTAACTAACTGTAGAACACTTATTTCTGACTACCCAGTCTCCATTTTTCATACAAGACTTGGTAACCAACTAGTCCCGCAGCACAACCAAGCTTACAGTTTAACAGATACTATATGTATGGTCACTGAATCAAGAAATGTGCAAAGAAAGTGTAACAATGGAGATGGCCTAGTTGCGAGGCAACCGTTGTTTTTTTTAAATCCGAACATGCAGGAGAGCCACGTGTCATTGCATCGAAGACGGAGCTATTGCAGATGAAGTTGAGATCAGACTTACGGGTAATAAGACGGCAGAAGAAACCCAAAAGCGCCCGGCAAATAAATCCGATCGAGTTGATCAGGGATACAAGCCAAGAACCGGGAAATGGAAGTGCATGGCCAGGTAGGACGATCAGGATGCCGCCAGCCAGACACCACAGTGGACCAAGCAGGCGGCAAATGAGTAGCTAGCGCGAGGAAGGGCCTGCAGCCTAGGTTCTAGAACTCGCTAGCCTCTGCTGGAGAGACAAGGCCGATGTGGGTGGGAGGGAAGAGGGAGAGAGGACGGGTAGATATAGAGTCGGGGGGCAAGGGAGGGAGCCGGCCGGCGACCAGTGTGTGGAGTGGAGCAAGCAAGTGGTGGTGCGCACTGCGCAGCGGGCCACGCACGCACGCAGTGGAGTCGCAGGCGCCTCTTGTTGTTCGCGAGGACTCGAGCATGCGCTAGCTGCCGCGCGGGAGGGGAGAGGCGGAGCGGACCGCACGCGCAAGGCAACAACAACAAGGCGGCGGATCGAACGGGACAGAGGGTAAGCAATGTACGGCGCGCGCCGGAACCTGTGGACCGCACCGGAAAGCGACGCGGATCCCCCGCGCTCGACCGTGCTCGCTCGCTCCGGACACGCCTGGGGTGAGTCTGGGCGACGTCTCACGTCGGCGTGGGCGTGCCAAGCCGAGATACTTTTTTCAAACCTGCCGATCTGGATGATATTTTCCACGCGTCCACTCGTCCTGGATGACGGTGGTCGCGACGCGCTGGCCCTGGAGCTCGGTCCGGCTTGTCTAACGTGCTGAAGGCAAGTCACCGAAACCAATAGTCAAATGAGTCTAGGCGAACAGTGTTCTGCCGTTTTCTACTGTAGCAAGCGGTACTGTGCCGATTTTACTGTAGACAGAGTACTGTAGCATACGCACTGTACCGAGAATATGGATCGTCCATCTTCAATCGGACGGTCAGAACCCTGACAAAAGTCACAGCTACAGTTTTTTGCTGACTTCCCTCAAGGAAGTCAGACAATCCAGGCCGCCTGGAGCTGAGCGTGTACGTCTCGTAGGTCGTGTCGTCTCGTGCCTCATCCATCTGCATCTCAGCATCTGCATCTGCATGCATCATGTGACTGGGAACGAATCTTCCTCATCTACTACTAGTATCTTTCTTTTATTCTTTTTTTTTGTTTTGAGGAAAATAGGAACGCATCTTCGGTTCTTGGTGTCCACGAGCAGGAATTTACGTGCCGTACATAAATTTTCGTGCCGTACATAAATTTCCCCACTTCTGTGGACTGTGGCGACTGTTGTTCTCGGACCACCTGTGTTCCGCCCAACTTGGATACGCGGAATATCCATCCACGCATGGCTACAAAATTTGCAGATATAAGTTTAATTTCACGTTTTCTTCTCTGCAGATTGCAGTTTCGAGCGTCACACAGGTCGAGATGTCCAATGCTAATGAGCATGGAGTTGCTGCATTGATATGACACGAGCCGCATCCAGAGCTTACAAGAACGACGGATCAATCATCGGCTCTCGACAGAAAAGGAAGCTCCAGGACAAGAATGGCGGAGCCAAAATTCAAGGCGATATTCTGGTCAAAGATCTGCTGATTCAGCCCCCGTGAGAGTGCCCTATTTGACGCAGGAAAACAACAAACCGAAAGCTGCTGGGCGGGCCACCTGTAGGCCAAGGGAAAATCTCCTCTCGGCCACATGAGCAACCGTCAGGTAAGCTCTTCCTCTCGATGCACACATGGCGCCGTATAAACAACTCCGACTAGTGGCGAAGTGATTTGAACTTGCTCGAATACTCTATGCTAGTACGCTAGTATTTTGTACACGACCAGAGAATACTGACTTGTATCTACATGTCTGATTGGAAAGTGATGTGCTGTTTTCTTTTCTTTTTTTTGCCTGAACTGAACACGAACTTTAGCCCCGTGAACTGGTAGGCGCCATGGTTCCATTCACAGGAGCAGACTAGAGCCGGCAGCAGTCGCCCATGTCGGATTGAAAAGTACTGATTGGCTTTGGAAATGCACTGAGCTGCTGACAAACAACTTGCATCACTGAACCGCCATTACATCAGCTTGCATCGCGAACAGTGTAAAGATGAAGTACTAGCTTATCTGTTCCTGAAACAAACCTTAATTATTTGCCGCAGTGGACGTTCCTGCACAAGCATATGCGTCGTTTTGCATGTGAGCTTTGACCTGACCCTGCGAGTGAGGTGGACAGTAATGGAATTACCTCAAAGCAGTCTATGCATCAGAGGACTAGGAAAAATGATTGACAACTGTTTCAGCTGTTGATGAACAGTTTAAAGAGAATCCGTCCATGTCCAAGTACACACAATCTGAAGCTATATTTTCATGCAGCAGTAATTCTGACCACAAAAATGCTTGAATGCATGCTTTTTTCTAAAAGAAATTGTGAATCTACATATTGCTCCTCCATGATTGAACGAGTGTCCTGGCAACTTTGGCTCGTGCTCGACCGGAGATGACTGGGGAATCTGGTCTCATGTTCTTGTCACAGACACGATATGATAGTCTGTAGCCTCTTTCGTCTTTTGACCCGCACACGGGGGACTGAGGAGACGCCTGCTTTTGGTGGCACACTAGTCAGTACTAGTCACTACCACACTGCAGCCACTACAATCGTGTGAAGCCGAAGGGCTATGAGCCTAGGACAACGATGCTGTTTGTTGGGAGTTGATAAATCTTCTTGGAGCCTTGCTCTGTCAGAACCGGCAAACTGCAAGGTGAGGACATACAGCCAGTGTGTGGACACGGAGTGCGATCGTGGTCAGATGGCGAGCATACAGTGTGCGACCCAGCTCTCAACAGACCCGTCGAAACGCACGCACCTCGATCGCCTTCGGATCATTTTACCGTCTAGTCAGCGTCTCAACAGCTACCGCCTACCGGAATATCCGATCATTCCTTGTGGTGATCTTCAGAGGTCCAACTCACAAATGATTCAGTGAGCACTTTAGCATTACAAAGGATGAGTCTTTTCTTCCAGAAAAGGATGAAAGCTCCGGGTCGGGGCACAATATTCAGCATGACGCCCGGGCTATGCATAATGCATGGTTGAACTGAACTCTTCCAAGCAAGGAGATATATTCTTGGAGATATATATGTTACGGGCAAGCTAAAGCATCAACCAACTTCTTTCGGTCAGAGACACTTGCTAACATGATTGTGACCGCCTATATTTCTTGGTCGGTATATATATATATATATATATATATATATAATATATGACTCCTCATACAGTCATCATACAGCTAACGATGACTGTATGAGGAGTCAGAGCAACAACCAACAAGCTTGTGATATAGAGAGGGGCATGCAAAAAGAAGGGATAGATCGGACAAATCGCAGTGTCTTTGGGCGGCAAGACAAACTGAATTCTTTTAAATTCGTGGGACGAATGATTGGAACAAGTTAACGTCTGGTCTCCATATCCATCACGGCCACCGCCTAAATTATTGCCCCTGGTCCATTGATGCACGACGGGCGATCGATAACTCCATTTCGGATTCCAATTCCAACAATGATGTCCCGTCTCACGTCAATGATTTGAGCTCCGGCACTACGACCAGCGCGAGAGGTGGCCGTCGGATCGGTGACCTGGCATGGCGAAAGAAACACTTCCTGCCCTGTAGGATAGTCGCAGGCTCGGAGCCTTTATCAATAGGAAAAGTGTGCTGATGGCCGGCGACGTCGCCAGCGCTCGGCGGCGACGGTGCCGGACCATTCTGCTGTCGAAATCCGCTGCAGTGGCGCCACCCTGTCAGCGTTCACTGTCGCCGACTGTGTGCCCATGCCATGGCCACGAGCTAGGCTACGAGGCCGGGGGTGTTTAGTTGAGGGGTGGAAAAAGTACTTTTTTTTTCTGGGATACGTGTTATGTGAGGGGGGTGAATAGGAAAGGTAAAAAAGGAATTTTTGGGGATGCGTGTTCTGTGAGGAAAATGAATAGGAAGTAAAAAGTACTTTTGGGAACTGAACATGGCCTTGGACTCCTAAGGCGCGTTTGGTTAGGCGCATATGGCCTAACCTGGCTCGATGGATGCAGGTCCCAGCTGTTCGGTTACCTGTACCGTGATTTGGGACTGGCTCAACGCATGCAAATTGCCCCACCGAGCTTGGCTGCCGCCATACGAAAATGAGATCCGTTTTTCCGTGGCCTGGCTCGCGCGAGACGGAGCCTGTGCGGATGTAGTGTATTTGTTGTGCAGCCTGTGGTTAATGCAGCCATCCAAACAACTGCTCTTTGCATCCTCTACGTTGTCATGCAGTGAACCAATCACCGAGATCTTGCATGTCGGTAGCCTGGTCCAACTCAGCCTGGCCGGTGGATGCGAGCCAAGCTCTCTTCGTACTGAAACCAAACGCGCCCCTATTGCTCGCGGGAGGCAATCGAAAGGGAACGATGGAGGGGCTACCTACGATCCACTTCGAGGCTGTTCACTAATCACCATTGATGCCCTTGTCGGCGGGGCAAGGCCGGCGTCGATCGTCAGCAGGATCTGTTTCCGGGCGATGCAGGCGGTGTCGTCCTGCCCCCTCGACCTCGAGGCCTCGACTCGACACCATCAGCAGCACGCGTCCGCATCGTTCGCGGAAGAGCAGCATCGTCCGAGACGAGTCGGTGTCGTCGTCCGAGTCGGGTTATTTTTTTCGGTCCGGTAGTTCGAACCGCCGGCTAGCGGTAGCGGCTAGCCGGTCCGGTTTGACCGGTAACCGCTGGAAACCGAACAAATTCAAATTTTGAATTCAAATTCCCCTTTCCGTCGGTTTGCTTCGGTTAGCCGGCCGGTTTGACCGATAAGCCGAGCGGTTTGGGCGGTAAGCCGGTCGGTTTGGACGGTAAGCTGGCTCAATACATAATTTGTCATGTTTTAAAATTTAACTAAAAATTTAAAAAAATAAAAGAAAAATTTCTAAAAATATTTCAAGGTGCGTAGAATTTACTGGTATCAAAATTTTTTAAATATTAGTGTATTTAGTATTTTTTGTGTGCATTAGAAGTTCGATGAGCCGATTTTTTTATTTTCCTTTTTTTGTTGAACTTCTAGTGCCTGCAAAAAAATATCAAATGAGCAAATATTTGAAAATTTTTTACACCAATAGATTACATATACCTTGAAGTATTTTTAGGAATTTTTTTGACATTTTTCCATTTTTTAATTTAAATTTAAAAATTTCAAATTTGGACCGGTTCAAACCGCCCCAAACCGGAACCGGTCCGGGGCGGTTTGGTCGGGAACCGGTCAAACCGGACCGGTTCCGACGGTTCGGGGAACCCTGCGTCCAACACGTGCAAAGCAGGCCGCAGGTTCCCCTTGCGCTGTTGTGCAGTACGGTTTTGAACTGTTGATCCAGGACATCGCCGTGCTAGTTTCCCACGTTTAAAGCAACACGCGGAAAGATGCAAGTCGTGAACCTAAGCCTTCTTCGTCGGTGATTCGGTGAGGACCGGACTCGATCCCAACCGGGATGATAGATGTAATATCAAATCAAAGATGAGCACAATAAAAATTCGGATTCATTTCAGACCCAAAACTAATTTACTTAGGTCTTGTTAAAAAGACCTTGTCGGTGCCTGATTTGGTCGCACCGGCACAAACAAGTGATTGCGGTGCTAATCCACTCGTTGCACCGATGGCGGGTGGAGAGACGGGAGTTTTTATCCTGGTTCCAGCCACGGGGCCGTACGTCCAGCAGTGGTGCGGAGCACCGGTTTCGTGTTGCTCGTAGTAGGGGTTTACAAGCAAGGTGGGAGAAGGAGACGAACTCCTAAGTCCCTGAGTTTTTTGGTGGCTAAGTGCGTTTGTATGTGTTCTGTGGCGTCAACCTGCTGTCCCTTGCCCTTTTGCATGGGCTTCCCTTCCCCTTTTATAGGCATAAGGGGGAGGGCGTGAGAGTACATGCGTTCGTGGCGCAGACGTGCTAAGTGTACTGTGCTGCCCATGCCGCGCACGATGCGAGCGGGAATCGCGCCTTCCAACTCTGGCTGACGACATGGCAGTGGTTGATGTGATGTTCTTCTTGCGACAGATCAGGACTTCGAGGGTGGCAACTTGAGTACGGCGCCCGGATCGAAGCTCCGTAGTTTCCTTCGAGGGTTGCCATCGAGGATGATAGCGCATCCGAGGAAAGCAAAGTCAAAGGAGTAGTTGGCACAGTATCACTGCCAGGACCGACCCGTGCAGTGTCATATCATAATCCACCGTGCCAGGTGGATTTGACCGATGTCTTCTCCGCAGTATGGGCGGTGGCGTGGCGCAGTGAATCCTTCTTTTTGACCGCAGAGGAGAGTCATTATGATCGGTGGTGATGGTCGCAGAGTCTCGGGCGTTGCTCCCGGCGTGGCAGGCTCGAGCTTGGCCCGCAAGCTCGAGCTTGCCGAGCCTCGAACGTGACGGAAACGCTGGCTCGAGGGTGAACGTCTCCCTCGAGCCTGGCTGCCGAGCCTCGAACGTCACGGACATTCCCGCTCGAGGGTGGTCGTCCACCTCGAGCGGGACGGACGCTGAGGAGGAGTTGTTGTGGTGGGCCTTTGCTGGGATGCAGAGCCAGGCCGACGTCGTTGTGGGCCTTGTTGCCAAGTAGTTTAGGGTCCAAGTTAGGGTACCCCTACTATCGGTACCCAACAGTAGCCCCCGAACCTCCGCAGGAGTGAGGTTCAATCCTGCGGAGGTTGGTGTTCGTCGAGGCTTTCGAGGCCTTCGTCCCTTCGCGGGTTCTGGGAATCCGTGGGGGCGCGCTAGCGCACCCACGGATGTAGCCCTCGAGGCCTTGGGAGAGTGGTTGACACTCTCTCAAGGTCTCAGCTCGATGTGAGGGGTTTTCATTGCTTCCCCAGGGGTGGGTCCGTCCACAACGCCTGAGGTCCTCGAACCTAGCCTTGTTTGACGTGGTTCGAGGAAATCTCGAGCTTTCTTCGTACCTCGTGGTCTCTTTCGAGGGGTCGAGGATGAGGCGATCCGTGCTTCCCACGATTGGGATCGTACCACGGATGCCTGGGTGAGCTGGTAGCGGGTAGTTCGAGCGGACGTCCATGCCCTATTCGATGAGGGTAGGCTCGTGGTCTTAGGACACGCCCGTGAAAGCTTTTTGCAAAAGTATGCTAGACGGAACTCGACCTCGTTCAATAGAGGTCGAGGGCTCGATGCTCCCCCTCGTGGGGTCCCTCGATCTAGGCACTTTCGACCAGCCTCGAACGCGCTTGACGGATCTCCTCGAACACATGGGCTCGAGGCTCTTATTCGTGGGTACCGCCGAGCGTCCCTGACTCGATCGATCTGGGGTGCCTGTGGAACCCTCGATGGGTCAGGTCTTGAACCCCTGATCAGTAGAACGATGACTTTCTCCCTTTGAGGGGGGATGCCTTGAGCGTTCCCTCCACGTGCCTTCCACCGCTTCGTGCGGGATCATGATGACCATTAGGGCAGTTACTGCGACTTCATGGGGGAGTGGGCGCGCCTTTTCAGGCGTGGTGTGGCCTGGGCAAAGTGACCGCACGACTGCTCGGTCGGCGGAAGAGCGTCCTCTTCCCGGGCGAAGATGACGGCGGCTGGGACGACCTTGGCGGTGGGAGTGGAACCTGAAAGCCTCGGGACATCGAGCCCGAGTGTAAATAGTAGTTTAGAGACTTGCGTCTCCTGATGTAAGAACAGTTCGTTTGTTTTCATGCATCCTACTTGTTTTCGTTAAACATCATTTGTATCGTTAAACGAGGTTTATTTTCAAGCCGTATCTCTGCGATGCACGTTGTGTCCAATGCATGCGCCTCGAAAGGAAGTCGCCACTAGGATCGATCGTACGTGAATGACTTAGGCGGAGGGAAGTGAGGTGCTGCCGTAGCCTCGAGGCGTAGGCGGGCACTCGGCTCAGGCGACCCTGCCCTTGTCCGTTTCACGCCTAGTGTCCTCCTTTCGAGGGTTGCAAAAGAGCACTTGGCGATACGCTCGAGATATCACAAGAATTTTGAAAAAGCATTGATTTTTTCGGGGGTTCGTCCCCGTTGTAGGCCCCGAGGGGGGATGGTCCTAGCGAGGGTAGGACCAAACCCCATTCAAGTGTTAGTGGAATCGAGTCCACTTGATTCGTTCACAACTTGCGGGAGCTAAGCCAAATACTTAATCAAGAGTTTGTACAATCGAAAGTATGTACAAAAAAGGTTCGAGGGTCTGAAGCCGCTCTAGGGGTAGAAGCGACTTAGCTGTTGGATGTTTCAGGCGTCCGCGAGGATTTCCGTCGGTGGCGGGTCCTCCCACGATGAAGAACACTTGTTCCACCTTGGGGTACCCGTTGGCATCAGAGACACCCCTCCACATGGAGGGCCTCGAGGCCCCTTGTGGTTAGGGTCCACTACGGGGACTTCGTTTGTCGTTGTTGCCCTTCTCGCTAGGGGCTCGAGACTTCTTCCTCTTCTTGCGTTGATTTTATTTCTTCGAGGGGTACCTTGGCTTGCTGCCCTCCGCGGGCGTCTCCTCGGGGCGTTTTCCCTTCTTGCCGTTGAAGATGGCGTTGGCCGCCTCCTCCCCCGAAGCGTACTTCGAGGCCACTTCAAACAGTCGGTTTGCGTCGGGGGTGGGCTCCTCCCCAACTTGCACACCAAGCTATAGCATGTGGTGCTCTCGAGGAAGGAGTGGATGATCTGATGGTCGGTGATGTTGGGAAGCTCGGTGCAGCGCTTGGAGAAGCGCCGGATGAAGTCCCTTAGGGATTCGCCGGGCTTTTGGTTGCACCCTCGAAGATCCCACGTGTTCCCAGGGAGCACGTAGGTGCCTTGGAAATTCCCCACGAAGGTCTCGACCAGGTCGTCCCAGTTGTGGATCCGGTTGGGGGGCAGATGCTCGAGCCATGTCCGTGCAGAATCTGCTAGGTGGAGTGGCAGATTGCGGATGATCATGTCGTCGTCTGTAGCGCCGCCGAGCTGGCACGCTAGGCGGTAGTCGTTCAACCATACCCTGGGGTCCGTTTCCCCAGAGTACTTGGTGATGGTAGTAGGCTGTCGGAAGCGAGGGGAAATCGGAGCGGTGCGGATGTTGCGACTAAACACCCGCGTTCCCGCTGACTCCGGGGCCGCATCTCGGTTCCACCCAACGTCGGTGCGCCCGCGTTGGTAGGTCCAGGCTCTCTCTCGCTGCCTCATTTGGTTCAGCGTGTTGCGGGCGTCGCCATCGTTGATCGTGCCTCGGGTGTCCCGGAGGCGCGATCTCGCGGGCACCCGCGCGGGAAGTGTTCCTGCTTCGGGTGCACGTGGTTCGTTGGTGCGACGTCGCGCAACGTCCCGGTGAGAGTTGCCCTGGGATTGCGCTCGTGCCCTGCCGTTAGGCCAGGGTGAGCGCACCGATGACTCCCCTCCTCGTTCGCCCTTCGAGACCGGTGAGCGTCGAAGGCGGGAGGCTGAGCTCTCGGCCTGCTGTCGTGCGGCGTTCTCAACCAGCTTTTGGGCCTCCAGATGCAGCTTCCGCCCCTCGGGGGTAGCTGCCTCCGGCATGGCTCGGAGCAGTGCAGCCGCCGCGATGAGCTTTTGGCTCGTCCTGGGAGCGAGGTCGTCATCTCTGCCCTCGGCAAGGATGCGGGCCTGAGCTACTCGCCCCGCACGCCGCGCGTCCGTGCTCCGTTCGTGGCCTTGTTTGGGCGGCTCGTGGTCGGAGCGCGCCGGTGGTGAGACGTCGCCACCTCCCAAGTCGTGGGGGCGAGCAACTCGTGGCAGGCGGCGTGGATGGCGCTCGTCCTCGGAAGGCAAGTGATCCGACAGGTCCGGTGGCTGCGCGCCTACTGGATCCGCGCCACCGTTGCCTCCCTGAACGTCATCCTCGCCATCATCGTCCGACGTTGATCCTTCGCTGACCCGCCCATCGCTGATGACGAAACACTCCCTGGTTGGATCATACTCATCATCGGAATAGCCGAAGCAATAGTCCGCCGCTGTTTGGAAGGCCAGAAAGGCCTCTGGGTCGCGGAGACCTGAGTAGTTCCAACCAGGGTGCTCATGCTCAAAGGCGTATCAATCTTCTGATTCCGTGCGGGAATCGTCGGGCGTCAGAGCGGCGAGGTCGCGTCCCGAGGCCGGATGACGGCCTGGCTGGCCATCATACGCACTCATGGCGGTGCGGACGAGCGAGGCGTACGTGGCCGTAGGGCCGCGTAGCCCATAGGGATAGGGACGTGCCGTCGTAGCACGTGGTGCAGAAATGGGTCCCGGGTGGAAGGGAGCAGCCCTCTCCTGTGACCCTGATCGCGGGATCTCCCCTTCCCTCGTGGGAGGAGGGATGCTGACGTCGGCGGCGCGCCTTGCAGTGCGCGCTCGTCGTACGCGAGGTCTGGGACGACTCCGTCGTCGCGGTGCTGCCATTGGCAGTTGAGGTGGCTCCAGCTGGTTGCTCGGTTCCTCCCGGAGGATGCGCATGTGGTAACCGTCGCCACATGCCTGGAACCGTAAGCTCCCGAACCGGATCTCTTGCCCCGCTGGGAGCAGATTGCTTTCGCCAGCGGGGGTCGTCCTTGGTTGAAGTTCGCCATCGGGAACGAGAATTGCGCAGCGCTGGTCCGCTACTTGGCGCGCCAACTGTCGGTGCCTGATTTGGTCGCACCGGCACAAACAAGTGATTGCGGTGCTAATCCACTCGTTGCCCCGATGGCGGGTGGTGAGACGGGAGTTTTTATCCTGGTTCCGGCCATGGGGCCGTACGTCCAGCACTGGTGCGGAGCACCGGTTTCGTGTTGCTCGTAGTAGGGGTTTACAAGCAAGGTGGGAGAAGGAGACGAACTCCTAAGTCCCTGAGTTTTTTGGTGGCTAAGTGCGTTTGTATGTGTTCTGTGGCGTCAACCTGCTGTCCTTTGCCCTTTTGCATGGGCTTCCCTTCCCCTTTTATAGGCATAAGTGGGAGGGCGTGAGAGTACATGCGTTCGTGGCGCAGACGTGCTAAGTGTACTGTGCTGCCCATGCCGCGCACGATGCGAGCGGGAATCGCGCCTTCCAACTCCGGCTGACGACATGGCAGTGGTTGATGTGATGTTTTTCTTGCGACAGATCAGGACTTCGAGGGTGGCAACTTGAGTACGGCGCCCGGATCGAAGCTCCGTAGTTTCCTTCGAGGGTTGCCATCGAGGATGATAGCGCATCCGAGGAAAGCAAAGTCAAAGGAGTAGTTGGCACAGTATCACTGCCAGGACCGACCTGTGCAGTGTCATATCATAATCCACCGTGCCAGGTGGATTTGACCGATGTCTTCTCCGCAGTATGGGCGGTGGCGTGGCGCAGTGAATCCTTCTTTTTGACCGCAGAGGAGAGTCATTATGATCGGTGGTGATGGTCGCAGAGTCTCGGGCGTTGCTCCCGGCGTGGCAGGCTCGAGCTTGGCCCGCAAGCTCGAGCTTGCCGAGCCTCGAACGTGACGGAAACGCTGGCTCGAGGGTGAACGTCTCCCTCGAGCCTGGCTGCCGAGCCTCGAACGTCACGGACATTCCCGCTCGAGGGTGGTCGTCCACCTCGAGCGGGACGGACGCTGAGGAGGAGTTGTTGTGGTGGGCCTTTGCTGGGATGCAGAGCCAGGCCGACGTCGTTGTGGGTCTTGTCGCCAAGTAGTTTAGGGTCCAAGTTAGGATACCCGTACTATCGGTACCCAACAGACCTAGATTGGGATTAGAGCTGGACAAAATGTTCGAGGCTCGTTAGCTCGAGCCGAGCCGAGCAAGTTTTAATAACGAATGAGCCATTTAGCCTAGTGAGCCCACCTGAAACCAGCCCAATATTCAGCCCACGAACTAAACCCTGCCGCCCACCATCGACCCCCTTCCCACCCAGTCCCCCAACGGCGCAGTCATCCTCTTCCCCCGATCTGCCCGACTGCGACTTGCCTCGCGGACGCACGCCTCCCTCCTCCGCTTCGCAGGCTCGCAGCGCCACCACCAGACCACCATCGCCCACTGCTCACAAATCCTACCGCCGGCGCCGCTGCACAGGTGCAACTTGCTTGTGCCTTCTCTCCCCCCCCCCCAAAACGGATCTAGTTCATCCCCCATTCCCTCTCAGGTCTCCGTCGTTGCCTTCCCTCAAGATCTCCCCTGCTCGGCTGCTCCAAGTGAGAGGCACCATGGATGATGAGGAGTGAGAACAGCCAATCGCCCAATCCCTGCTCCTGCTCTAAAAATCACGGTGACATGGTCAAAGGAGCGCGATGAGTCTCTGTTCCTGCTGTCTGTTCAGTTCAGTCGAGCTAATCCAAATCGGTGGCTCTAAGATGGTAGATTTCTATTTTCCTTGATCTGCAAAACCGTGTATGTGAATCTACCTTGCTTCTTTGTGTTGATTTTTTTTTTGCTTCATCTTCCCTCTTCGATTTCTAATGCTGTTCAATGCTTTGGCTCGCGAGCCGCTCGAGCCAGCTCGCGAGCTGGACCGAGCCGAGCCTCTGCTCGTTACCTTAACGAGTTAAGCTGAGCCGAGCTAGCTCGTTTTAATAACGAGCTGCACCGAGCCTCGCTCGTTATCCACCTCTAATTAGGATTCAACCTATATTGAAAATTTTGGCCTGGAACAAATCCCAACCCATCAAAAAAGTCTGTTCGGATTGATTCCACACCGCTTGACTAATAGATTGATTCTGGTTCTTTTAATGCATCTATTATGAGTAAATTTGTTTCTGACCGGAATGTATCCGGTCTCTTATTACCCTTGTCACCTACGGCCTCCGCTCGCAGTCGCGCGGCAGGCACCGAGCGCGTCGCAGTCGCCGGATCCCTCGATTGGACCGAGCATGGACAGGATTCATTCTAGGGGTAAGACTCACGGATTGCTTTTAGGCGTTTTGGCATGGAATGGGCTAAATATCTGAGTTTCTATTCGTTCCAGACCGAGCCGAACTAAGTTTTTTTGGTGGGCCGAAATTTAGGTCAACATATTCCACGTGGATTGAAGCCCGTTTCAGATTTTTTCATGCCAAAACGAACAGGCGTTAGGGAGGCCCACCCCGGCATTTTGGCTCAGGAAGGAGCCCAACGAACACCCTCTCCTGGCCCAGCACGGCCGTAGGGTTTATTCGCGTCTCTCCTCCTGCCGCCCCTGGCCAACAGCAGAGCACCGCACCCGCCGCCGAAATGGCCGCCGCCGCCGCGAGATCCTTCCTCCACTCCAGCTCCCCCTCATCAGTCATCACTCCGCAGCACGGCGGCCAGGGCCGCCTCGCGTGCCGGACTGGCTCCGCTGCCGAGGCGGATGCCCGCCTCTGCCCCCGGAATCCTTCTAAGGTGCGCGCGGTCTTTTAGGTCTTTGTTTGGTGTCGCCGTCGTCTCCTTGTCTCCCATTTTGCTATTTCCGGTGAAATTTGCTTGATGTCTTTTGTTTCGATCCGCAGGTCGCCCGTGGAGATGAGCAGCGTGTGCCTGGAGTCCCTGATGCCCATGCACAGCGCCACAACTTTGGTGCTTATGACGTCGCTTCTCGCCGCCCCGGCTTGCAAGGGATTCGCTTGGCTCTCCGAAGGTGATTTCCTTGTCTCAATGGACTCTACCTCGTTTGATGTTAATACATTAGTTAAAGCTATATGAATCAAACCTGTTAGTCGCCAGTCATTGGAAAACTAGAGTTTCTGAGTTTAGGCGCATGACTTTTAAGTAGTGCTGCGTAACTGAAGTAGTGATGATGATTTGATTTTTTTTCTCAAAAGAGAATTTGTTTTTTGGGGTTTCGGGGCTAATTTTGGTGTCGTAGGCAATAGGCATGCTGCTATGAGCAACAATTTAGCAGATGAAGTTAATTTTGTTAAATATCAAAATGAACAGGCTACATTCAATCTTTCGTACTGTGTAATTCTTCTACTCTTGTGTCAAACATATGATTCTATGTGAATGAATACGAGTTCGATTGCTCCAACTAGACCACCCAGAGTATAAGTGTTCTTCACAAAATAATATTTGTCCAACCAACAGATTGAAATCCGTCCGTAGTCCTTGGTTTCAATTGTTTTAGATATTTTTCATGTTTTCCATCAATTGTATTACCTAGGGTTGAAAACGGTCCGGATAAATCCCGTACTGTCCCCATCCATTTTTTGTATTTCACCTGATCGAATTCGTATTTTCGGACAAAAACGAAATCGGTATAAAATACGGGATGCCAAATATGAAATCAGGATGAAAACGGTTTAGGCCCTATCCCGACCGTTTTCACTTTTCCCGTATTGTACCGGTATATCCCGTATTTGCAAAATCTGTATATCCCCTTTTGTAGCCCATCTAAAAAGAATCCATCACCCACAGGCGCCCGGCCCAACAAAACTACTCGGCATGGGCTTATTTCACACGCCTGATCACAGGCCAAGGCAAGTTTGTCTCCTATTCCTCCGTCCTTCCCCTGTCCAGCTGTCCCGTGCGCAGCCACGCCCATCTGGATCGCGACTCACACGGTGGTGCCGCTGACGCTGCTAACAGCCACCATGCCGCCCACTCTGGCCAGCAGTCCACAGTGCCAAGCTCCGCGGCCCTCCGCCCCCTGCTAGTTGTTGCTAATTGGTTCGTTGGCCTTTATTGTTCTTCTGATTTTTCTTCACTATGGAAACTTGTAGGAGGAAATCACGAAGGATAATGAGGAAGACAAGTTTTACTGGAACTGGAAGACATGGAAACTGAACCATATGTAATGGACGGTGCTAGCTGAGCTGTAGCCTATTGACTGGCTCACATGGCTATGTTTTTCCTGTATTCAGATTTAGAATATGTGCTTTGCAGTTTTTGTGCTTGCTGTGCGTTTCAAATGAGTGTAACTGTGTGAGTCTGAGAATGAGTCGTGTTTGGTGAGACTGAGTTAAGGTTATGCACTCCTTATTTGTTATGAGGACTTAAGGCTGTTATGCATTTATGCTTATTAAACTTGTTGTCAAATTGCCATGGCGTATCGGTGTACATGTGTATGTGTGTTGTTCATGTTTGTGTCGTTGTCGACTTGCTTCTACGGGTCGGTGTTCCCGTTTTAGTTTTTCGCATCCCGATTGTTTTCGACATGTTGCTAGATGGTCATTTGGCCTTTATTGTTCTTCTGATTTTTCTTCACTATGGAAACTTGTAGGACATCATGAAGGAGAATGAGGAAAGCAGAGTTTTACTGGAACTGGAAGATATGGAAACTGAACCAGAAGTAAATGGATGATGCTAGCTGAGCTGTAGCTTGTTGACCGGCTCATATGGTTGTGTTCTTCCTGTATTAGATTCAGAACATGTGCTCTGCAGTTTTTTGTGCTTGTTGTGCGTTTCAAAGGAGTGTCACTATGTGAGTAACTCTGAGACTGAGTCGTGTTTCGTTTCGTGAGACTGAATAAGGTTATGCACTCCTTATATGTTATAAGGACTTAAGGCTCTTATGCACTCATGGCTTATTAAACTTGTTGTCAAATTGCCCCGTTTTAGTTTTTCGCATCCTGGTCGTTTTCGACATATTTTCGCTCGAATTAGTTTGTTTTTGATATCCTGTGTGTTTGCTTTCGTTTTTGTTCCTGACCTTCTCGATTTTGATTTCGTTTTCGTATTAAAATGCAAAGGTGAAAACAATAGGAAAAAGTCTATTTTTGGCCATCCAACTCTTGCCTCAGTTTGATTTTGGCCATTGAACTCCAAAATCGGTTATCTTTGACCATCCAACTATCAAAACCGTTCAAATCTGGCCATCGGGCTGTTTTGATGAGTGATTATAACTTTTTTTATTTACAATTTAGTCCTTGGATCTTAAAATGATTATTACTTTTTGCTCGTACCTCCGATTTAGGTGATTCTTGTGGTCGCGTGTTACTAATGGTGCGCACTATATTTTAAAGTGATATTTATATTAATTTATCACTATTTTTATATTATTTTTTGGTCGTTGTGTAGAAAGATAATATAAGAAAATTAAACGAACAATTATAAAATAATATAATCAATATTTTAAATTGTAAAGCTCATCGTTACGAACGCATGACCATTAGAATCATTTAAAACGGAGATGCAAGAAAAAAATAGTAATCATTTTAATATCTAAGGACTAAAAAGCACAAAATTAGTTTATTTTAATCTTTGGATCTTAAAATGATTATTATTTTTTTCTCCTATCTCTGATTTAAGTGATTCTAGTGGTCATGCATTCATAATAATGAACTTTATCTTTTAAAATGTTGATTATATTATTTAATAATTGTTTGTTTTACTTTTCTTATATTGTTATTTGTACGCCATGACAAAAAAATAATATAACAAATAGTGATAAAATTGTATAAAGATCACTTTAAAATATAGTGCTTACCGTTAGTAACACGTGACCACAAGAATCACCTAAATGGAGGTACCAGCAAAAAGTAATAATCATTTTAAGATCTAAGGACTAAATTGTAAATAAAAAGTTAAAACCACTCATCAAAACAGCCCAATGGCCAAATTTGAACGGTTTTGATAGTTAGATGGTCAAAGATAACCGGTTTTGGAGTTCGATGGCCAAAACCTGTAACACCTCTTGTGTTTAAATCATAAAAGCAACATTAAATTAAACAATTAGAGTACTAAAGTTTATGATGTTAATCATGGCCTTCAAGGGACCCTATCTTAGTTTTATAATAAAATATGTTCTTGTTCACAACTTAAACTTTAAAGTCAATAAAAAAGGGATATGGTACTTTTAAATTAGGAAAACTTTCATCTAACAGGAAATCTTTGATGATATTACACCAAAACATGGTAGACCTAGCAAGAAATGGAAGAAGATAAATCAAAGATCACATGAAATGATGAGAACACTAAGCTTAGTTAACCTAGAAAAACTATTCTCGTATTCTTTCCTTATAAACCAAAATTATATCAAACCTGGTGAGTATTAAAATACAAAGGATGAGAAAACTAATATTTTCATACATGTCAAGTTTGCTTAAGGACACAATTAAAGTTTAAATTATGGAATAAATAAGCTTATGACCTCCATAAATTTTATGTCTTAACTTTAAGATAAAATTAAGATTTTGCTAACAAAAACAAAGGAGGCAAGATCTTTAATTTTGGAAATTCTCCTTTGATTATCATACCCCTGATGTTTAGTGGCTCTAATGAAGGGTTTAAGAGAGAAAGGAGAGGTTCAACAAAGTAATTAATAAAAGGTTTTGGAAAATCTTAAATCCAATAACAAGCTGATCTGGCTTTCCCTTTTTATAACCTAAAAGTTCAATAAAAATCAAAAAATGGTCAAAATAAACGTTTCAGAAGATTTAAAACCTGACAACTTTCTTATTTGAGGTTCTGTCCAAAACCCATGGGAACATGTTAAAAAACTCCTAAACATTTTGGGAAATTTCAATTTTAAACTAAATTTCCCCCAGCTGTTTCTAAAGATTATCAAATTACTCCTGATTTCATAACACAACTTGAAAATCTCCAAAAATAAAAGTTGTCAGAAATTTCATAGCAAACATCTTCCTTGTTTTGGGTTTGAGCAAATTTTGACCGGAGGGTGCTTAAAAACCTCTGTTTCTGCCATATTTCAGTGCAGTGGCAACCGAAACTTCCCACCGCGTCACCTCTTAAACCATCCAGTTTTTCCTATGTCAAACCTTGCCATTTAGAAACTTTGGACTTCACTCTACAACTTTCATGTTTGGGGAAATTTCAGATCAGTTCAAAGTATGGACGAACGCGGCTTGCCAACTTGGTGGCCACGCCATGCCAACGCGCGCCAGAGCGCGGCGACCGGCCGGTGCGTTCCCACGGCGCCCCCTTTTCCCTTGGGCAGCACGGCAGGCCACGCTGTTTGCGTCGCCCCTACGTGAAGTCTTGTCCCCTCGTCGCCTATACGGAACCCCTGAGCCTCTGCAGGTCGCCCCCTCTTCCCTTTCTTCTTCTTCGCGCTGAAGAACAGAGCGGCGACTTCCATGGCCGTCGGAGCTCGCGTCCGCGCCGAGCCCCCACCTCCGGGCGTCCTAGCCGCCGTCCAAGCGCACGAGATCCTTCAACTACCAGTGCTGCACCTCTCCAACCCCTCAATCCACCACCAGCGCCGCTGCCCTCATCGGAAACGAGCAGCCAACCACCATTGGCGCCGCGGAGCTCGAGCTCAACGTGGCCAGCCACCTCCGCCAACCCACCGACAAAACAAACCCCACGGTGACCTTCCCCGCACACCACTGATGCTCACGAGCCCCTCCAACCGCCGCCACCGCTGCCAATCTCGCCGGAGTTGAAGCAGAGGCGGCCGTACCCCTACTGCTCTCGTCGCCGGCCATCTCCGGTCCACCTCCGACCTCTAAACCGCATCAAACCGATCGCGGGTGAGTCCCTCGTCGCTCCCATGCCCTAATCCTGGCCATCCCCGACCACCCCTCACCGGAATCGAGCTCGCCGAGCTCCCAGTCTCCGCTAGGGACCTGATTGCGAGTCGCGATTTCTTTTCAGGGTTCCCAATGCAAAAACCGAGGACCTATATGTAATTGCCGAATTTCAGATCTAGGGTCAAAAGCTTTGAACTTCACAATTTCACTAAAAACCATAGAAAAATCAGAAAAATGAAAACTAAAATTCTTTGGAATTCTGAGGATGTTCACTAAATTCAACTTTTAGCATGTGCATGCTTTTGATGCTTGGTTTAGCCTATAAAAATTAAAGTTTAAAAATGAACTTTTGGGCATAACTCCTAAACTGCTGCTCCTATGAATCTGATTTTTGGATATGTTGTTACCCTTGTTTTCATTGCTTTGATGTATCAAAAGTGCACTGAGTTCTATTTTCTAGCTCCACATATAAATTGTTTAGTTTAACTCTGCTGAAATCTTGCTCGAATTTTAATAATTAATTTGTACAACAAAAATTAGCCAACTCTGAACTGTAGTGTATACATGTTATGAACTATCCAAGAAAAATATCAAACCTCCTATTAAGCTCTGGTATCATGCTTAAATAAATCAGAGTATGAAAATAAGGTAGCATTTGTTTAGTCCATGTTTGCTATTAAAAATTTTGTACCCACTAGGTAGATGAGCTAAGCATGACTTCTTTTTGCTCCTATAAATAGTTCATCTTATTTTCCTGAGTATTTATTTTTCTAGGATTTAATTTGTGGGTAAAATAAATTATTTTCTGTTGCCAATAAATAAGTAAAATAATCTGAGGGCAAGAGTAAGTTTCACCATAAATTTCTGGTTTTGAAAACTAATAATCAAAAGGGAAATAGAATCTTGCCTATTCAAGAAAAGGAATAAGCAAAAATCCTTTCAAATGTTATGAAAGTAAAACAAGTGGGAAAAATTATAAATAAAGAACCAAACAGAACTGAGTTACTAAAATGAAGAATTAAATTTGAAGATGTTATATATGTACACAATCACCATCGAAAGAAAAAGAAAATTTAACATATGAACCACTTTTGTTTTGAAGAGCTAGAAATTAGTAATCCTTGTCTAGGTGAATATGGCCACTCTTGCACCCTATATTTTTGTTGGGGAAAAAGTGTTTAAAGTTAAATCATGATGTTGTTGCATCACGTGTAGAATAGCAAATTGCTGACGGGAACTACAAGTTGGTGCCGGACATTGACGAGGACGTGCAGGGAGGAGAATTGAACACCATCATTGTAGAGCAAGCACCTTCTCAACAGGCAGAGACTAGGGTTGAGCAAGAAGGCAAGCCCCAGAGCATAACCCAAGTTTATAACTCCTTGCAATTATTTGATTATGTTTGTGCATTTACGTTTTTAGGATTTGAATGAAAACCTAGATCATGACTCTTATTACCTATGTTTTATATACTAGTATGATAGGTTCGCTAGTTGCCATGCTTTAAGGATCCGTTACAAGTCGAGTGATGTCCTGTCACTCGCGAGATATAGGAGTTGAATGTCTTTCTTTATGTTGGAATCATAAGGATTGACGAGCGGGATGGTATGTGTAGATCTCCCATCTGTGTATGATAATTGCTTAAGGTCGTAACGTGTGGTATCTGTGTGTCAAGTTGTGACATCCCAGATTTTTGAAAGGAACAAAGTTTGACCAAAGTCAAAATTTGGTCAAAATTCGATATAAATTTGAAGTAAAAATTTCAAATAGATCAAAGAGATATCTGGAGAATGTTTGAAATAAAATTGGGATGAAAAAGGGTATGGAAATAGCTCAATTAAAGGGAGAAGGGAAAAGAGAAAAGTTACTATTCACTATCCGAAAAATAGAGTTAAGTTTCAGCTTTTACACGTGACTGAACAGCTATGTTGAGTATCGAATTATGAGCAAACTGTTCATCATATGATCAAGGTGTAAAAATGAAAGATGTTAATCAAATTACTATAAAGAACTTTTATGTTTGGGTCATAGCAATATCGGGTCAGAATCACGGAGAAAATCAAGCTCAAAATCGAATCAGAAAATATTTCAGCAAGTTCAGAGTTTTATAAGCTGAGTTGAAATTTATGCAATTGAGCTCAAACCGTTGAGAAATTGACCGAGGTCCAAAAATATGAAATGAAATTAAAGTGAAGGCAAAGAACTTTTGTATTTCGGTCATGATCAAGTTCTATTCAAATTTTGGGAGTAATTTCAGATTGAAGTTTGGGTTGTATCTAGGGTTTTATGTTTTTATGAACACCCTAACCCGACCAGCGATCGATGCTCAAATTCGAGCGATTGACTGGGAAATTGAGCAAGGTCCAAAAATATAAAATGCAATTTGATGTATGGAGAACAAGTTTCATTTGGGACTTGAGGAGAGTTTGAATGGAAATTCAAAAGTAATTTGAGAAATTCAATTTCGGCGTCTGAAAATGGGGATAAATTTTCGACCGACATTGGAGCTTGGATTCGGAGCTGATTGTTGCTCGAATCAATCATGGGTTAAAACAAAAGTTGTAGTGCTTGGATTACTCTACGAGTCCTATGTTTGGAGATCGATGAGTTGAGAAGAAGAATCGGGAGAAATCGCGGCCGCAATCTCTCGGTTCAAGAGCTCGGAAGGCGCCAATGGCGGTTCGACGTCGGTAACCCCGGCCACGCGTCGCCGTGCATGATATCGTC
This sequence comes from Digitaria exilis, assembly GCA_015342445.1. Taxonomy (NCBI): domain Eukaryota; kingdom Viridiplantae; phylum Streptophyta; class Magnoliopsida; order Poales; family Poaceae; genus Digitaria; species Digitaria exilis. Next base: position 51,680 of record JACEFO010003286.1, on the reverse strand, counting down.
ATGGCGATGTGATCAGCAGGAGGTGATGATCGTCCAGGGTTGGTTCTCGTCGATATATATCCGTCCTTTGCCTGCTTTCTTCTTCTTTTCTTCTTCCTCATCGTTTCCGGCCACTTCTCGGTCGCTGACAAGCTCACCGTCGCGCGCCCTTGCCCAGCCACCTCCGTCCAATTCCTCTCGCTCACAGCTGCGCCTTGACCTCCTCTACCTTCCAGACCAACTCTCTTTCACCCTCGTCACCTCCAGAGCTGTCGCGCCGTCTTCTTCCTCAGTGGCTTCGTCGAGCTCGGCCGGGTAAGGCCGGCCACCGTCGAGAGAGGTTTTGCCGTGGTGTTTGTGGGGTTTGGTGAGCACGGTGAGGTTTTGCAGTGGTGTTTGTTGGCTAGGTTTGGGGCTTGGGTTTGCCGGTTGCGCTGCTCGCCGCCGCGTTCGCCGCCGTGCACGCTCCCTCCATGGTAGGCGCACGTGAGCAGGCCGTTCGGGGGCACCGCAGCTCGCATTAGGGGTTGCGTTGTGTTCGCCTCGCGTCGCTGGTGCTCTCAGGCGTGATCTCTTCGTGCGGGTCGCCGGGGCTAGGCCGGATGGTGAGTCGCCGTCACGCGCCGCCGCTGGGGTCGTCGCAAGGGGGTTGCTGCGTGGGTCGCCGGGGGGTTCTGGGGCTAGGCGTGAGCGCGGAGGCGAGGCGGTGCTGTAGGGCTCGGTGTCGGGGTCGGGGGACCTCGCCGCCGGCGAGTAGCCACCGGTCAAGGCCGGCGGGGCGCGGTCAGCGCCGCCCTCTGTTTTAAACAGAGGGAAGGGCTACGGGTTAGAAGGAGGAGAAAGCTCGGGGGGTTTTCTGCAAAATGTCCTTTTAGGTTTTGAAAATAGATTTAATTTTCGGTTTTTCACCTTTTCATTCATAGAAAATTATAGAAAGTCCAAAAATGCTGAAACCAATTTTGTTAATCTTGTTTTAAAGTTTGTCATCCATTAAAAATGCTAAGTAATCAAGTTTAGACAATTAATTTAATTCCTTTGTTTAGATTAAGCAAATAAATGTTTTATAATTACCAAAAATGTTAAAAATATGAATAATCTTTTAACAATTAGAAATGACTTATGAAATTGGTTTCTTTATTTATTTAAATGCTTTATCCATTTATCAAATGATTTTAAATCATTAAAAATCAACTAAAAATGATTTAGGGCAAGTTTTATGAAAGGAAAAATATAGGCTTGTCTTTTAAAAATCTTGGGGTAGCTTGAGTTGGCTTGCAACTTCATCGAGAAGGGAATGTTGCATAGCTTCTTTGAAAAATGTCGCATATCATATCACTAACATGCATTACGTTTTAGTATCTCAACCTTCGGAGTACGCGCTCGTTGGACTCTCGGAGGAGGCGCGACAATTCAAGGAAGTGATCGTCGTCGCTCCAGAATCTCAATTCACGGAAGGATCTAACTTGATTGTGATTCCAGGAAAGCCCCGGAGCATATTTGAATCACCTATTTATTTCATAATATTCATGAGTCCAAATTTTATGATTTTATGTTGCATTAAGTTAGGAATTGATTGAAACCTGTGATGCATAGAATAATCCTTGGTAGAACTATCCTTGCCTAGTAAAGAAACTTGATTAGCAATGTCTACATTGGCTATGCTTAGTAAGGTTAAGTTAAAAGATGATGATCTAGGCTGTCACCAATCTTATATGAATCATGAAAGGCTTGGGTTGAAAGATAGTGGGCAGAAGTTGGTAGGAGGGATGGAGGTAAGCTCGATCCTTAGTTCTGCCTACTTGCTTAAGTGATTAAGGACCGATCCGTTGTTTAATTGATTGATCAATGAGAGGATATTGTAGATGCCTAAAGGGGGGGTGAATAGGCGTACCTAATAGAACTTGAAAATTCTTTCTTCTCAAGTTGTCAGTGAAACCGGATCTTCCGAGTACTTCTAGGAAGATCCGATGATCGGATGTTCCGAGACTTACTCGGATGATCCGATGTGAGAAATAACCTTTGCTCGAGATTCAAAATCTAACAAGTTATTTGCAATTCCACTTGAATAGAAAGTTCACAGAGGTACTCTAAGAGCTATATATGATGATCAAATACAGCGGAAACCTTTATAGAGATAGATCAGGCAATATATAGCAAATATGAGAAAATATGAACAATATGAAGTAAGCAACACAAAGAGACACGAGATTTGTTCCCGGAGTTCACTCCCAAGGGAGCTACGTCTCCGTTGAGGTACCCACAAAGGGTAGAGTCTCTTTCAACTCGTTTCCTCCCTCAATCGACCACAAAGATCAAGATTGAGTCACTTACTAGATGATTCCACACAAGGAATGGGTGATACAATCCTCCAAGGCGCTCCCACAAGCTAGGTGCTGCACTTGGTGACCTCTAACCGTCTAGGAGCAAGCTCCAAGAGTAACAAACGCGAATCACAAGCCAAAGATGCTTCAAGTGCTTCTTGAGATGAACAAATGCTTCTCCTCACTCAAAGTCAACCCACAAGCCTCAAATCTCTTCTCTCAATCAATCCCCACAAGAATCTTGGCTAGGGCAAGGTTTGGAGGGGAGTGGAGAGAGGGGGAGAGAGCTAGAAGAGTGTTTCCTGTTGAAATGTGCGAGCTAGGGTTGAAGGGGTGAGTGAGGGGGTATTTATACCCCTTCTCAAAATCTAACCGTTATGTTCTGAATCGGGCAAACCGGATCTTCCGAGTACTACTCGGATCTTCCGGATAGGCTTAGGTTAGCTGTGAAAAACCTAAGTGTACTGCCAAACCGGATCTTCCGGTAAAGAAAACCGGATCTTCCGGTTTTATGCAGAATGGAACCGGATGTTCCGAAGAACACAACCGGATCTTCTGGTTTTACGCAGAATGGAACCGGATGTTCCGAAGAACACAACCGGATCTTCTGGTTTTCTCTGAGAAAGTGAGTTTTGCCCCTTAGTCTCTCAAATTTAGATTTCATCTCAATATAGCACTTTAGCAACCTTGATTCATCAGACACGTCCCCCTTGATAGTACGGTGTTTCCTATACTCAAATTCAAAGAATAAATTCAATTTAAATCGACCATATGAGCTTCACACCATATTATTTGAATTTGGGAACCTCCTTCATATATGTCTTCGTTTCTTTTCATTTTACTCCTGCACATATCCTAGTAGAAGTATGAAACCTCCAAATTGTGGTTGTTATCACAACCAAAACCACTAGGGGGCCAAATGCACTTTCAATCTCCCCCTTTTTGGTGATTGATGACAACACAATTTGGGTACATGATAATAGATAGATAGTTTCATTTCATTTCTGGAATTCATGTGATAAGGCTCCCCCTAAATATGTGCATCACCATAAAACGGCCTCAAATGCCTTTGCACATATTTTTGTGAGCACTTTCTCATATCAATTTGAAGCATACATACATATGCATAGTGTGAGATATACATCCGTGATGCATATGACAGTATAATCACACAACAAAGTGAGAAATAACATTACAACATCCATATCATCACAAATAACAAATATGATAATCAAACCCCAATCTAATAAGTCTAACAAATTAAGTCTCACCAACCGAGCATAATAAAGTTTTACAAACCAAATAGTTCAAATGCCTCAAGCAACACACCACATCACAAATCATCACAAAGTTCTTACATGTCCACACATATAACAGGAAATGAAAAGATAGATAGATTGAGGGGTCTCCAAGCACCAAATTTACTCCCCCTTTGGCATCAAGCACAACAAAGGGGAGCTACTCACTGTCGTCCTCAGTCTCCTCATCATCATCATCTTGTGCACCACTAGTGCCAGCTCCCATCTCACGGCCACCCAAGTCTTCCTCAATGTCATCTTCGTCATCTTGAGCGCCAGGGCCAAAGGTGTACTGCTGAGTCTCAGGACCAAAGGCATACCCTTGAGGAGAAGCCCACTCATAGCACCATGGGTTCTCAAAAGTAGGAGGAGGAGGAGGAGGAAGCCTTTCTTCAGGTGGAGGAGAAGGTGTGCGCTGGATGTCACACTTGTCAAGAAGCTTCTGTTACCTCCGCTCAATTCTATCAAGTTGAAGCTGCTGCCTATGCATGGTGTCGGAGTTGTGCTTAGCAACTTTAAAGCATGCAAAGAGGCCATGAGCAATGAAGCTAAGAGTGCTCTTCTTCTTCTTTGGCATGGCTGACCGAGTAGGAACTTCGAAATGAGAAGATGGTCCTTGAGAAGATGAAGCACCTGGATCACCTCTGGGAGTTTCCCTAAGCCTGTGAGAACCAATCTTCAGAAGTTGCTCAAGTTTGCCCTTTGGTGGCTTGTATGGCAAGTGAGTCTTGTCAGTCATGATATTTAGGCCAGTCAAATTCTTGATCACATGAAAAATATAGGGTGCATAATGACGGCCGCTCTTGGAGTCATGAGAACAGTTGGCTATCTCATTCCATAGGAAGTCTGTGACCGAGAAGCCATGTCGGTGGGGATCCATTGGAAGGAGAAGGTTTCTGGCATAGTTTGAGATGTTGTCAGAATCTCCAGCTCTAGGTGTCAAGGTGAATCTGAAGAGCTGATTTAGAAGCTTGTAAAAGGGTATGAGACCCTTAACCTGACCATGCACACACTTGGGACCATATGCCGCATCATACATGAAAGCCATGCGGCTGCTCTCTATAACACCCGCATTGTGCAGCGTAAGATTGTTCTCCCTGTCAGATTCACCAAACCCAAGAAGTTCTCCAAAATGTTCAAACTCGAGAATGAACCGCTTCCCTTCGATGGTGAAATGCATCTCATACTCATCTGCATCAATATAGGGAGTGGCATAGAATTGTGCCACTATCTCCTCGTTCCAGTCACACTTGAATGCCATGAGCTTGACCAAGTTCTTCTTTCTGCACTCGGCATATACTTGCTCAACCACATCTTTGATTGGCTGATCCAAGGATTTCAAGTAAGCCCAGTCAATATACTTCATCTCTGTGGTAACATGGGCTTTGCTCATAATGACACTTTCATACCAGTCAGCCTGAAATGGGAGCCAGAAGCGTGGATCTCTCCGAAATCCTCTGGTAACGGTGCTGGGATTTGTGCCATACCGGACGGTGCACATGTCCAACTCAGCACTGCCCTTCCTGTAATCCACCAAGCGAGGATCACGAGACTGTCGTTGTGGCATGGTCAGCTTTGCCACAGTGGACTCAAGGTAACTGAGATCGATATCCTCATTATTGCCTCTGCCACCACCTCTGCCTCTGCCACCACGACCTCTGCCACCATGGCTAGAACCTTCAGTGGCTGCCGTAGGCTTTGAACGAGCAGGGGCAGCTTGCTCCTTGGTTCTTTTGCCCTTTCCTCTGTCCTGAGGATCTTGTTCCACAAACTCTTCCTCAGATGATTCCTCCTCTTCCTCTTCTTCTTCATTTGAGTCGGGTGGAGCAAGTGGGAATGATTGCTTTGAAGCCAATCTCTTGGTACGACCCATCTGAGTAAAAGAGAGTGACAAAGGTTTTAGAAAAAAAAAATTCAACAACCAGAGAGATTAAACTGGTTCAAACCGGAAGATCCGGATGGGAGACGGATGATCCGACGGTCGGATCATCCGGGTCGGACCCGAGTCTTCCGATTTACACGGGTTTAATCCAAAAATTGATGTATCTCGAGTTTTAGCCCACCAAAGTTTATGAGATCATAGATGACATAGCAGGAACCTAAATCCAAGAGTATATCAACATGCATCCACTACATTGGGAGATCGGGTCTATGGATTTTGAATATGAACCCTAGGTTTGAATCCATAAAATTTGTGATATCCAATCCATTCAAGTGCTAGGCATGTGTTCTAGAGATGTCATAGACCTAGTAGCTTTCATAGAATCCATCCAAAACTTGCATATATGAAACTTGGAATGACGGGAGATTTGGAATGAATTACCGTTGGATTTTCCCGCGCGTTTTTGAACAATTGGAGGATGGATTCGGATCTTCCGAAGTGAGGAGCACCAAATCCATGGATTGGATTTGATTTTTGGTGGTGGAACTCGAATATCGCCGCCGGAGGGAGAGAGAGGAATGGAGCGTCGGCGGTGGAGAAGAATGGGGTGGAGTTAGGGTTCTTGAGGGGGTTGAACTGGGTATAAACACCCAGCTCGACAAAACCGGATCTTCCGGGTGGGAGCCGGAAGATCCGATATCCACCAGTGCGGAACCGTGTCTTCCGGACCCGACACCAGAAGATCCGGTTCCACAGAGGAACGCCCAAAAACAAGATTTTTCAAGGAATTTGATTTTGAATTGAAAGAAGGTCTAAGATATGGACATGTAAGATTCTTGACTTACAAAGATCAGTGACAAACAACAATACATAGCTATGATCTTTTAGAGCCAAGAGATGATCCAACGATCACAAAATCCAATATTTTGAAAAATTCACACAAATAAAACATTTTATTCCTATCTAGACAATATATCAAGAGTGTGTGCTAAACATCAATCCAAGTTACGAGAATCTAAGATATTTAACTCATTCCTTAGATAACAAAACCTTCGCTCATCAAGTGGCTTGGTAAATATATCCGCTAGGTTTCTCTTTGTGCTCACATGGCGCATGTGTATATCTCCCCTAAGCTCATGGTCTCTCAAGAAATGATGTCTTATGTCTATGTGTTTGGTTCTTGAGTGATTGATAGGGTTCTTGGCTAGGTTGATGGGGCTCTCATTGTCACATAGGAGAGGAATTTTGGTAAAGTTGCATCCATAGTCACTCAAGGTTTGCCTCATCCATAATAATTGTGCACAACAAGCACCCGCCGCCATATATTCCGCTTCCGCGGTGGATAAAGCAACCGAATTTTGTTTCTTGGAACTCCATGGCACTAAGGACCGCCCAAAGAATCGGCATGTCCCCGTCGTACTTTTCCTATCCACTTTGCAACCGGCATAATCCGAATCGGAATAGCCAAGTAGATGAAAATTGGAGCCTTTGGGATACCACAAGCCAAGGTTAGGCGTATGAACTAAATATCTAAAAATTCTCTTAACGGCCATCAAATGACACTCCTTAGGATTGGCTTGAAATCTAGCACACACGCACACACTAAGCATGATATCGGGCCTAGATGCACAAAGATAAAGCAATGAACCGATCATAGAGCGATATACCTTTTGATCAACGGATTTACCTTTGGAATCAAGATCAAGATGTCCATTCAATGCCATTGGAGTCTTGATGGGCTTGGCATTAGCCATATCAAACTTCTTGAGCATATCACTTGTGTACTTAGTTTGACTAAGAAAAGTTCCTTCCCTCAATTGTTTGATTTGAAAGCCAAGAAAGAACTTCAATTCACCCATCATGGACATCTCAAATCTCTTGGTCATGATCCTACTAAACTCATCACAAAATTTCTTGTCGGTTGAGCCAAAAATAATGTCATCAACATAAATTTGACAAACGAATATAGCATTATCAACTTTTCTTGTGAAGAGAGTAGAATCGGCTTTGCCTATTTCAAAGCCATTCTTGAGAAGAAAATCTTTAAGGCATTCATACCATGCTCTAGGAGCTTGCTTAAGCCCATAGAGCGCCTTATTGAGCTTGTACACATGGTTGGGAAATTTAGGATCTTCAAAGCCCGGTGGTTGTTCCACATACACCAACTCGGAGAGGGGGCCATTCAAAAATGCACTCTTCACATCCATTTGATAAAGCTTGAAATCATGGTGAGAAGCATAGGCTAATAATATACGAATTGACTCAAGCCTAGCTACCGGTGCATAGGTTTCACCAAAATCCAAACCTTCAATTTGGGTGAAGCCTTGTGCCACTAACCTTGCCTTGTTTCTTGTCACTATACCATATTCATCTTGCTTGTTGCGGAAAACCCACTTGGTGCCAATCACATTTTCTTCGGTCTTTCCACCAACTCCCATACTTCATTTCTTGTGAAGTTGTTCAATTCATCTTGCATGGCTAGAACCCAATCCGGATCTCCAAGTGCTTGTTCAACCTTAAGAGGTTCCAACGAAGAGACAAAAGAATAAAATCCACAAAAATTTTGCAAGCGTGAGCGAGTGGTTACCCCCTTTCTTATGCTACCAAGAATATTCTTGACGGAGTGATCTCTTTGAACTCTTCGGTGAACTCTTGGATGAGCAACTTTTGATTGTCTTTGATTGGGTTGCTCATCTTCGTCATCATCTTCATTTTGATTTACATTTGCTTGATCACCACCTTCTTCATGAGTTTCTTGACTTAGGCTTTGAGCATGGTCATCAACTTGAGCTTGATCTTGATCTTGCTCTTGAACTTCATGAGTGCTAGGTGGTTCAACTCTTGTAGATGATGATAATTCCTTTTCTTGCACTTGAGCTTCCTTCTCTCTTGGTCTAACTTCACCAATGGCCATTCTCATGATAGCTTCACTTGGAGGTTCTTCTTCCTCTACAAGACTTGGATTAACTTGCTCTACTTGAGAGCCATTAGTTTCATCAAATTTCACATCCACTGAGATTTCGACACAACCCGTGGTTTTGTTGAAAACACGATAGGCATGTTCGTTAGTACCATAACCAAGAAGAAAACCTTCATCTACCTTTGGTGCAAACTTTGAGCTTTTGGGTTTCTTGATAAGTATAAAACATTTGCACCCAAAAACTCTAAAGTAGTGCACCTTAGGTTTGTTACTGGTTACGAGTTCATATGCCGTCTTGCCAAGAATCTTGTGAAGATAGAGTCGGTTGATGGCATGACAAGCGGTGTTGATTGCCTCCGCCCAAAATTGATCCGAAGTCTTGTATTCATCAAGCATGGTCCTAGCGGCTTCAATAAGAGTTCTATTCTTCCTCTCCACTATACCATTTTGTTGAGGGGTGTAGGGCGCGGAGAACTCATGCTTGATTCCCTCTTCATCAAGAAATTCTTCAATATTTGTATTCTTGAACTCGGTGCCATTGTCACTTCTAATGTTCTTGACTTTCACTTCAAATTCATTTTGAGCTCTCTTGATGAATTTCTTCACAACACTTTGCACTTCACTTTTATCTTGCAAAAAGAAAACCCAAGTGAAGCGAGAATAATCATCAACAATGACAAGACCATATTTGTTACCACCAATGCTAATGTAGGCAACGGGACCAAACAAGTCCATGTGTAGAAGCTTGAAAAGCCTTGTTGTAGTCATCACGTTCTTGACGGGATGTGGAGCTCCAACTTGCTTTCCGGCTTGGCATGCACTACACAACCTATCTTTCTCAAACACAACATCGGTTAGTCCTAGTATGTGCCCTCCTTTTTGAAGTTTGGCCAAGTTCCTCATCCCAACATGAGCTAGACGGCGGTGCCATAGCCAACCCATGTTAGATTTTGCCACTAAACAAGTCTCGGGTGTCACTTTATCAATTGTGAAATCAACTAAATAAAGTTTGCCCTTCAAGAGACCCGTAAATGCAATAGAGGAATCCTCCCTTCTAAAGACGGTCACACCCTCATGAGTAAAGAGACAATTGTAGCCCTTTTCACAAAGTTGAGAAACGGACAACAAATTGTATCCCAAAGATTCAACTAAAAAGACATTGGTAATTGAATGATCATTTGAGATGGCAATCTTACCAAGACCAAGTACCTCCCCCTTACTATTATCACCAAACACAATCTTTTCCGTGGGTTCAATACTTGGCTCAAATGATGTGAACATGTCTTTCTTCCCGGTTATATGATTTGTGCATCCACTATCAAGCACCCATCCCGTGCCGCCGGAGGAGTAGACCTACAAAACAAGTTTAAGCTCAAGATTTAGGTACCCAAAAAGATTTGGGTCCTTCAAGGTTAGCCGAATACATTCTAGGTACCCACACATTTCTCAAAATGGATTTCTTTGTGTAGGCGCCAACATATTTAACCACAAATTTACCATTCTTGTCCATGGTTACCATATAGTCACTCGTATATGATGGAGAGGACTCATGTGTCTTACTCTTCACCTTCTCTTTACCTTTCTTTTCACCCTTAATCTTGTTTGAGTGATCCTTACCAACATCCCTTTCTTTTCACCCTTAATCTTGTTTGAGTGATCCTTACCAACATCACTCTCTGGAACACCATGAGCAATGTTCATCAAATCACCAAGTTTAGTCCCTTTGATGAACATGGGACCTTCATAGCCATTTGTCACTTGCTTACCATTTGTCTTGCCACCTCTCTTGAGTCCAAGACCATCCTTGATGCTATGATGCCTACCATCATCATATTTTACCTTGGATTTACCTTTGTCCTTACCTTCTAACCCTTCTCTCACTAGCATGTTCAATCTCTTGATTTCATTGTCTTTTGTTTTCACTAGCTCCTCTAGCTTGGCAACGTTAGTGAGATAAGCATTTACATCAATTTTATAACATTTTGAACAACCTTCACTAGTAGAAGCATTAGAATCAAGGTTAGCCTTGGATGAAGAAGAGGTGCTCTCCCAAAGAACATTATAGTTCACTTCAAGATCTTTGTATTTGATTTCTAAGCATGATAAGCTCTCTTAAAGTTCACTACTTTTGCTCTTTTGGATAGCAAGAGATTCATTTGCCAAGGTGAGATCCTTTGACATATTCTCTTTAGAGTCATTAGCCATAGACAAGTCTACTTCTAATTTCTCTACCTTTCCTTTTTCCTTAGCAAGAGCTTCTTCTAAAGCACGGTTTTTCTCCTTCTCAAGGATGAACAAGTCTTCTTGCTTTACAAGGAGCTCATCCCTTTTATCTAGCTTCTTAGCTAGCTTTTTAATTTCTTTGTAACCTTTCTTCCCAAAACATTTTATCATGTTTTCCTTAACCATTTCATCCTCATCACTAGATTCATTTTCTATGTCATTGCTAGGAGGAGTAGAGGAAATAGATTTGGATGTCACCTTAGTGCCCTTAGCCATAAGGCAAAGAGGGGCATGGTCTTCATCATCACTATCGGACAAGTTGGTGAAGAGGCGGCTTGATGAAGAGCTTGATTTATGGATGGCAAGTGTAGCTACGTTCTCATCTTCCGACTCTTCATCACTTGATAGCCATTCCATACCAAGATGAGCTTGTCTTGAGTACTTCTTCTTATGATCATAGCTCTTCTTGTTGTCATAACTTCTCTTGTTCTCTTCTCTCTTGTCCTCCTTCTTATGCTTACCATCTTCCTTCTTGTTGGGACACTCGGCAATGAAGTGTCCATATTCACCACATTGGTAACATGGTCTCTTCTTGCTTCTTCTAGTGTCCTTACTCCCATTTCCTCTCTTGAAATTTCTCTTCTTGAGGAAGCCTCTAAAGTTCTTGATAAGCAATGCTATTTCTTCATCGGTGCTCTCATATTCATCACTTGTATCTTCCTTCTTGGCTTTGGATGACTTCCTTGTTTCTTCACCTTCTTCTTTTGCCTTCAATGCAATATCCTTCTTGTTCTTCTTGCTTAGGGCCGCTTTTGCTTCCTTCTCGGCAAGTTCATGTTGAAGCAACTCGCTCAGAAGGTGAACCGGCGTCATCTTCTTGAACTTCTCATCTCTTCTAATCATTTGGGCAAGATGAAAGTCTTTTGGAGTGAATGCCTTCAATAATTTCTTTGTGGCTCGATAGTCACTCCACTCTTCACTTCCAAGTGCTCTAATGGTGTTGATCATCCCCATGAGCCTATCAAACATTTGTTGAGTAGTCTCATTATCAAGCATGACAAACTCTTCTAGTCGATTGTCTAGCAAATCAATTTTGCCCTCCTTGATCATGTATGTCCCTTCATGTGACTCTCTAAGAATATCCCAAATATCCTTTGCCACCTCCACATGTTGAATCTTGTTGAATTCTTGAGGAGACAAGGAGTTGGTGATGATTCTTGTAGCTTGAGCGTTGCGGTAGTAGTCTTGTGCAAGCTCCAGAGTCATCTTCCCTTTCTTGGGCTTCTTCACACCTACACACACAATCTCCCAAAGAGAGGGGTGAAGCCCGAAGAGATGCAATTTCATGTCATAGGCCCATTTTGGGTAGTTTGATCCATCAAAATATGGTGTCTTGCCAAGGTTAATAGATTGAAAATGAGATGCATTGAAACTAGATATATCATGATAGTCAAGTGGAACACGAGTTAACTCCCTTGGCTTGTGTTTCTTCTTCTTCTCTTTCTTTTCATCCTCCTCTAGCTTCTTTAGCTTCTTCTTCAACTTTTCTATCTTCTTAGCCTTTGAGTCGCCGTCCGAACTCTCATCCGAGCTAGAGTCCGAACTTGAGCTTGAGCTTCCACTTGGTGTGGGTGATGCATCCTTTTTTGATCTTTTGCTTCTTGTTGACTTGAAAGAAGCTTTATCTTCATTATCTAGAGGAGGTAGATCGATGGGTGGAATTTGAGAATTGATGATGTCCACGTTTTCTTCACCTTCAATCCTCGACATCTTGATTCTCTTGAGCGGTTAAGCCTTGACAAGAGCCTCGGCTCTGATACCAATTGAGAGGATCTTGTAGATGCCTAGAGGGGGGTGAATAGGCGTACCTAATAGAACCTGAAAATTCTTTCTTCTCAAGTTGTCAGTGAAACCGGATCTTCCGAGTACTTCTAGGAAGATCCGATGATCGGATGTTCCGAGACTTACTCGGATGATCCGATGTGAGAAATAACCTTTGCTCGAGATTCAAAATCTAACAAGTTATTTGCAATTCCACTTGAATAGAAAGTTCACAGAGGTACTCTAAGAGCTATATATGATGATCAAATACAGCGGAAACCTTTATAGAGATAGATCAGGCAATATATAGCAAATATGAGAAAATATGAACAATATGAAGTAAGCAACACAAAGAGACACGAGATTTGTTCCCGGAGTTCACTCCCAAGGGAGCTACGTCTCCGTTGAGGTACCCACAAAGGGTAGAGTCTCTTTCAACTCGTTTCCTCCCTCAATCGACCACAAAGATCAAGATTGAGTCACTTACTAGATGATTCCACACAAGGAATGGGTGATACAATCCTCCAAGGCGCTCCCACAAGCTAGGTGCTGCACTTGGTGACCTCTAACCGTCTAGGAGCAAGCTCCAAGAGTAACAAACGCGAATCACAAGCCAAAGATGCTTCAAGTGCTTCTTGAGATGAACAAATGCTTCTCCTCACTCAAAGTCAACCCACAAGCCTCAAATCTCTTCTCTCAATCAATCCCCACAAGAATCTTGGCTAGGGCAAGGTTTGGAGGGGAGTGGAGAGAGGGGGAGAGAGCTAGAAGAGTGTTTCCTGTTGAAATGTGCGAGCTAGGGTTGAAGGGGTGAGTGAGGGGGTATTTATACCCCTTCTCAAAATCTAACCGTTATGTTCTGAATCGGGCAAACCGGATCTTCCGAGTACTACTCGGATCTTCCGGATAGGCTTAGGTTAGCTGTGAAAAACCTAAGTGTACTGCCAAACCGGATCTTCCGGTAAAGAAAACCGGATCTTCCGGTTTTATGCAGAATGGAACCGGATGTTCCGAAGAACACAACCGGATCTTCCGGTTTTCTCTGAGAAAGTGAGTTTTGCCCCTTAGTCTCTCAAATTTAGATTTCATCTCAATATAGCACTTTAGCAACCTTGATTCATCAGACACGTCCCCCTTGATAGTACGGTGTTTCCTATACTCAAATTTAAAGAATAAATTCAATTTAAATCGACCATATGAGCTTCAAACCATATTATTTGAATTTGGGAACCTCCTTCATATATATCTTCGTTTCTTTTCATTTTACTCCTGCACATATCTCAGTAGAAGTATGAAACCTCCAAATTGTGGTTGTTATCACCACCAAAACCACTAGGGGGCCAAATGCACTTTCAATCAAGTTATTCTACCTGGTTTCTTACTGGGTTATGGGACCAGTAAAGCCAATTAGATTAGTTGGTTCAATGATTGGAAATATCGCTTTCCCGTGCTTGCTGGGTTGGAGAAAGGCGGGGCTGTAGCCTGTAACTCACGGGGTGCTCGCCAGACGTGGGGCCCACGTGGGGGTGCGTTCCCGGGTTCGAGTAACGATATTTCCGGTTGTTGGCCCAGCTGATTGAATGGTTGTTGCGTACAGTATGATCGACTGTGCGTGACTGGGGGCTAGGTATCTCCTGCAGGATGTACATTGATCCGGATCGACACAACTCTTGGTTATGAGTGCACTTGATCAGGTGTTAAACATCGTAGAGGAAACAAGTTGAATAAGATCCGTTTGATTCATAAATGCTGGTTGAGCTTGGTACCACCTGTATGCAAAATATTTTATAACCTAGATGGATAAGTAACAACTCAACTGATCTAAAATTCCAATACTATAAGGATCAAGCTTTAGTAACGCTTTTTGGCAAAAGAGTCGAATCAGCCAAATCCACATAAAGTCCAATCATATTCCTTGAGAGTCTTTTCTTTGGTAAGGCGGGTAAGTCTTGCTGAGTACCTTCGTACTCAGGGGATCTTCGTTGTTGTTTTTCAGAAGTGGCTCCTGAAGAAGGCGCAAAGGAGTTACCGAAGGCCTAGATCATCATGGTCCCGGTGATTCTAGGGTTGAGCCGGAGGTTGTAGATATTTGTGGAATAGAACTACCTAGACTGGTTTGTATTAAACTCCTAGTAATGGCTTGACTTTGTATTTAAGTTCTCTTCAAAACTTGGCTTGTAATAAGTAAGAATCTTGGTATGTTATGTAAAAGTGGTAATGCTCGTTGTGTTCTCCCTACCAAAAACGATCCTGACGTATGGTAAAGATAAGAGTAATGTGGTTTATCGAGGAGTCTTTGAGACACTCGACAGATCACCAGTTTAAACTGTTTGAAGTGCGCTCAATGTTCGTAAAAGGATGTTATGGCACACTTGAGCCAGTTTAAATTGGGCGGTTCTGCCACACAAGTTTTTGAACGTACCACGCATATGCCGACTTATGGGAATCGGTAAGCCCGGTACCGGATTGAAACAGCTAGGACCGCTTGCCTACTTTTCTTGGAATTTATGTTTCCCTTGCTGTAGACATGTGGTTACATGCGTGAGATCGGTCGGCATGTGTCCGCGAGTATCCGATAACCGTGTATCCTAAAGGAGTTGGCCCCGGTTCCGAATTGTGGATTGATGGGAAAGGTTGGATAGTATTTGTACATTTTATAGCAAATATTATCCGTGTGTGTTGGGTTTCCCTGGCCAGGTAGTGAAATTCGGTTCGAACTGTCCGCTTCTCGCGGTTAATGAGACTGCTTGACCGTTGTGCTGCATTGAGTAACAAGTGGAACTTGAGTTGAGAAAGATGATGATTGTATTTAATTGTATTGCACTACTTGATTGTGTAGAAAGGATGCTCACCTAGAATGATTAAATTACTAGAATTGGATGTTAAAATATTGAAAGTAAGGATCCATTTATAGTGCTTTTGGGCAAAACAAACCCCTCAGCCAAAAAGCCTTGCTTGTCTAGAGGTTGGTGAAGTAGCTATCACCTGATGGGTAAGACTTGTTGAGTATTAGTATACTCAGCCTTGCTTGTGGCTTAATTTTTGCAGGTAATGCTTTTATCGAGTATGTCAATGCCGTTACTTGGCCGAGTCAGCTGCCTCCTGGTTGGTCGGTCGCTTGGGAGCCATCCTCGGGTGAGGATCGTGAGGAGTAGCGTCATGGGTGGCTTCACCATGATGTTACTTGTATCGTCGTTTAGATCATCGATTACCTTTCGCTGCTTTGAACTCTAAAAATTGTTTTATGTCTTTCGAACTCGGTTTGTAATAAGTTGATTTAAGACTTATTTGAATTTAGGCAATGGAATGTTGCAATCTCTGGGACTCGCCTTCGTGCGGGCGTGTTGTTTCGATCGAAAGTACGTGGTGAAATCGAGCTAGACTCGACGGTGCTCCAGCTTAATCCTATTTAAGTGTACGGATGCCTCATGGTGGTCCCTAGTGCACTTAAGTTGGATTAATTTAGGGGCAGTCCGCCACAAAACCAAACTGAGGCAAGAATTGGATGGCCAAAAATAGACTTTTTCCAAAACAATATTGGGGCTATCCTGATCGAATCCAACCGATTTCAACCCTACTCCTGAACAACGCAAAAACATTCGCTCACTGCTTGTGCAGGTTGATGCTAAAGTTTAACCCTGTTACATCGAATGTTTTGATGCTGACTACGAGGGCTAAACATGATATAATTACAAAACTAATCGTATAACCCCTAGGCTAATTCATGAGATGAATCTATTAAGCCTAATTAATCCATAATCAGTATATGTTTATTGTAGCATCATATTGGCTAATCATAGAATTAATTAGGCTTATTAGATTTGTCACGTAAATTAGCCTAGGGGTTATATGGATTTGATCATTAAACTTCATTTAGTACTACTAATTAGCATTTAAACATTTGATGTGACAGTAAAGTTCAGAGCCATGGAAGTATGGAACCAAACATGGTAGTCGTTGATCGACGTCTACGGTCATGGCAAAATATCACCCTACCCACTTCTCCCCAGCCGCGCCACCGCCACTCCTGTCGCATGAGGCTGCCCACGCCCACGGCCGATGCGTCCCACTGTCGTGTCCGTGGCCACAACCGCATCCGCCGCACTGCCCTCCCAATCCCAGCACTGCGTCCCTGTAGCGAAATCCATCTAGTTGAACCCGAAGCTCCCCACCTCCCACTAGTGGCGGAGCTAGCCGAGAATTTTAGGTGGGGCGAACTTAGCCGGTGGAGAAGTTGGGTGAAGAAAAGTTGACATTGGAAACGTGATTGCGAGAAGGGACACGGTTGTCGGTATGAAATTTTTATGTAAAGATTGTGCTACTAAACAAAGTATGCGGCAAACATAAATTGAACTATTGTTACGAACAAATTGATAACACGCCAGAATTGTACTTGCTCTTCAACTCTTGCTACAACATGAGAAATATTTGAACTATTGCTATGAAACTAAAATATTATCAAATCTATGGTTCACACTTCACTGTCACAGTAATTCACCGAAGCAAAAGGAATGCAATTGTTCTTATATTTTCTATGTAAATGAAGTGTCACAATAACTTTTCCTTTCCTTTGCTTTCCTTAAACATGAAGTGCAAATTGCAGTATCATATATACATACGGCGGAGTCACCCCGAGCCGACCCGTCCGTCCTCCCTTCGTCCTGCACCTCGCGAGAATCCGTGACCAGGCTACTGCATGCTCGACTTCAGTCTTCAGCCGAGACACGCTGCCGCCGTTTTATCTGCACTGCACCACCACCAGAGTTTCTTGTGTGCTCGCTTCAAGAAAAAGGGAGAGGGGAACCAATTCCTTTCTTTCTCCATTCCCTTTTCTGCGCGCCGAGGGGGGAGAGGAGACATGTGAGCCCCATCCACATGCATGTGGTCTTCGGCTCGGGGGGAAAGGCCTTTCCCATTTCTCCTTTCTAGGTCGCGCTAGCTATCATCATCTGCTCCTCCTCCTCTCGATCTACGCTTTACAATCATAGACCTCGCTAGATACAGGCCCCAATTATCTGCCTACTGCAGTGTACTACTACAATGACATACTCTTATCAAGCTACACCATTGTCATAGTAGCAAGCAATATTCATGTGACTCGGATGAATTTCATATGGCTGCTCCAGTTTCGCCGCAGGTTCCATCCGGTCTAGGCTTTCCCCAGCACATGTTTCTTTCGCGCATTGCATGGTCATTACAAATCGATCTCCTTTTCGATTTGTTTCTCTTTTTTCTCTCTCTCTATTAATCGACGATAATGCGGTCTAGGTGACTAGTTTTCTTCAACCGTGTTTGGCTTTATTCTGGAGTACGTACTACTTCATGCTTTGTTTTCCTTGGGATGTGGCTTCAGTTGGGGGCAGTGCTGCAGCATAAAGGAGGAGCATGAAGTCCAAACTAAGATATGCTTTCATAATGAAGCTTGTTTGCCGCCAATGGCTTTGCCTCTTGTTCGTTATTAAAAAAAAATGGCTTTGCCTCTCCAGCACTCAAGTCGGATGGTTCTGCTTCTGCAGCTAGCTTAGCCAACGATTCTAAGATAAACCAACAATGCACAGAATTGTATGTTCCGGCCGGTAATGAATAATTCTCTGCCAATAAAACGCAATGAGTAACGCATATACTACACATGCCCCTCGTTGATCGATGTTCTCTTCCATGGCAGCCAATGGCGCAGAATGCTCTTAACATGTGCGGCTGCGCTTTATTAGCTGCCGCCTAACTTTGGAAGCAAGCATTGTTTGATTTTAAATGCCCCTCCGCTTTTGTTTAGATTGGTGCTTGTTCAAGGCAAAGGAGACAGGATGATTTTGGGATGAAGGTTTGCAAAAATATATAAGCAGACAACTGTCGAGGACTGCACATACCTGACGAAGGAGCTCATTTATATTTGCATGTGCAATCATCAGTTACGGCTAGTGTTATTTTACTAGCACTGCCCAGCTAAAAAGGCCATACGGCCATTCATTTGAATACTGTCGTCGCATACGAACTTTTACTGGACAGATTATACTACTTGGCCTAGGCTCTAGGTCGTTGTAGTATAGAAATAACAGAGAAGAAGAACAAGAACAGATGAGCTTAATATTTAGTCAGCCTACTGACGACATTGACAGCAGCTTTTGGGTGGTTAAAATTAGTTAGCTCCGCTACTCTTTCCTAAGCGGATACTAGTGGCACCTAAGCAAGATTTTACTGCACAAATCATCGCATAGGAATGTGCACCGGGGATCGGAATCTTACTCATACCTGCCGCCCACGGTGCAGCGGGGACTGTAACCAAAGGGTTAAAAAACTTGATAGTGGGGCATCACTGCATCAGTGGCTAAAGACTGGCCACCTTCAGAACAGTAGCTATACAAAGATTTCAGTAGGCCGGGGATAGCCTTGCGCTGCATCCACAGACATTGTTATTGGCGAGTCGCTGAATTAGATTCTCCATCTTTCCTGCCGGTGTTGACAGCCCAACCCCAAAGCATTACCCGCCACAGACAAGCCAATTTTATCGCATTATCCTCAAGCAAAGCGTTTGTCACATCATATTGCCAATTCTGTGTGGCATTGTTCCACAGATGATAATAACCGCTCCTTATATCAGAATCATATCCAAGCACGTACTAGTTGAGTAAACAATGTGAAGAAAAAAAAAACTTGCATATCCTCCATCTTTCTTTTTTCAAAGCTAATGAATGAGGCAGTAAAAAAACGATCATATTTTCATTATGTGCACTAGTGCAAGCAAGCCGTGGTCGTACATGACGTGTGGATGCAGATGATCCACAGAGATATCTGGTGGCAGGGGTGCCTTTGAGCCTCAGAGAATCAGGACGCCACGGTTGGCTCCTCACACCCTCACATTTGCAATGATAAGCGTCTTTCGTCTCCCCCATCACAACAGCAGAAGCACACTTGCATGAATTCTCTCACTTGGAAGCAAAGACAACCACAGGCTCACAATCCTTTTGATCTCACACGCACGCTGACACGCTCCATCTCATCACCGTCGCCTACATACGTTCTGCTGCTGATCCAGCAAACCCAAACCATCGTAAACAACTGGCTAACAGTAACTGCCTAGTTAACCTGACGTGCACCATGATGCGCATCAGAGGCCGATTGGTCCCCAGCGCAAAGGCCGCACGCCCCTTCTTTCCACGAGCTGCTAGCTTTTTTCCTGCGACGTCGCCCCGGACGGCCGGCCATTCTATTCCTTTCGCTTTCGTTGCGCTTTGGCTTGGCCTCAGCAGCTACTGCAGCCATGGCCCTTTGAATCATTTCCTTCCTCCTCGCCTATGGCGCGGACACTAGTCTTTATAGGCGTATCATGTGGCCTGCTGCTACAGAGTGCGTGCATGGGAGTGGGGAGCCACTCCTTCGAGGTCGCCCAACATGATTCCGGGATTATTTTTTGTACTAACCAGCCTCGCAGCCTTGCCAATTTGCCATCGCATCATCTGTTGAAGAGTGTGGCAGCCTTTCTCGCGGCACTCTTTTTGTTCCTCCGAGACTTTTTTTTTCCCTGTCTAGTTTTTTTTTCTTCCCTACACACTGCCACCACCAGATCAGCTGAGATCTCACTTTCGATTCAGTGACTGGCTTTAAGTAGAGAGGCAGCCCAGCTGGCCCTCCTCTTGTAGGTTCTTCTTGGCACTCGGCGATCGCCACCGAGCATCTCGTGATCCCAGACCCAGCCACATGAGCACAGGCGAAAACCATGGTGCTATATAGGCCTATATAGCATATGCACTACTAGCTATCTCCTGCCTCCTTCAGTTCAGAGACTAGCGCAGGGTGCTTTTGCTGAATCCCGGTCTGGCTGAACCCTGAAGGTATGTATGCTCTCTTTCGCCTGCAATGGACGTAGTCCTGAATCCGAGATGAGTAGTTGAACTTTCGCAGAGTCCTGTTCTGCTGTTCCTGATCCCTCTCTTCTTTTTTTCTCAATTCTTCCACCTTTCTTGTTTGAGGATAACTAGTTGAAACGAGCTCGAACGTGTGATCCTTTGCTATTTGAGATTTCATCATTGGCCTGGCCATATAGTAGTTAGTCACAGCTCCAAAAGAAAGTCACTAAGTCAGCATTTCCTGGAGCTAGCAGTCACCATGCTGCGTGCAACCAAAACTTTTCTTCAGAAAGGTTTGCTCAATAACAAGACGTGAATTTTGCAGGTAGATCGACGTCTGATCACACCGCGGATCGAGCAGCCATGAGCGGGTTCGGGCAGAGGTCGCGGCCATGGCCAGGGGACCCCGCGTCGACGCCGTCAGAGACAACCGCCGCGGTGGCCGCGGCCGCGGACGCGAGGGGCGAGGCGTCAACGCTCAAGGACTTCGGCACGTCCATGGACGCCATCTCCTTCGGGTTCGCCGCCACCGCCATCCTCATCTCTCTCTTCCTCCTCCTCGCCATCTTCGAGCACCTCATCAAGCCCCGCGCCTTCCCGCCAGACTCCCCTGACGGTGGGCCCCGCGGCGCCGTCCGACGACATCGACACGAACGCTCGCCGGGCAAGCTCCGGAGCCCACCAATGGTAAGATCAGCACCCAACCACTACCCATTGTTGTCGTGTACGATTGCAGTGGGGGTGCATGTTACTTGCCGGGCTGCCTGAGACACTGATTGGTTAATCTTTCTTGGCTATTTCTGATGTGGAGAGTGACAATCTTTGGCATGTTTTCAGGTGGAGGTGGTGCTGCAGGCGGCGGACCTGTCGGTGCTGATGCCGGGGCAGCGATACCCGACGTACCTGGCGCAGCCGGCGCCGCTGCCGCCGTCGTGCCCCAGGGAAGGGGTGCATTGGCCGCCGCACGACCACCACGCTTCGTACATGCCACCGTGACTCCTCCACAGAGCCATGTTCGTTCGACACACCGATGCATGCTGTGTCCACCCACCGTACTGTACGCGTTGCCTTATTCATCTCGTGCTGTATAGGCGTGTGTGTGTGTAGCGGAGAGGGTGTAAATGCCGCAGGTGATGGCGAATCTGATAAGGACGTGCCGTCCTGGCTTGCCTCTTGTTCTTGTCTGTACGCACTGTCCTCCCAGATGCCGAAATCGCCAGTGGTCCAGGCGCAACCGTCCAGGCTAAACCGCAATCAGGGCCGAAAATCGCCAAAATTCGATCGCAACAGTTTTGTAGCAGTAGAGGTGCATTGCCCCTCGTAAGGATGGTCCTGTAAGCTCTACTGCCGGCAATGCTACGGTACTCCAATTACCTCCTAGGAGGCAAGAGTTCTAAGTAAATCTAAGCTCTTGAATATTAAAAAATGATTATATAGTTAAATAATTAAAAATGAGGGAAACAACCGTCACTTCCATGCTTTTAGGCAGAAAACAAGAAAATAGATCTGCGTATGCATCTGCATGTTTACATGCAAATCGATTTTTTTAGTTGGAACTGACCACATCCTATTTTGCAGTTGCTCACATGCATAATTGTTTTATGTGAAGACCATGTTAGGGCTTGAGTGCAACAAAAAAATGTTACAAAAAAAATTAAGTCCAGATTACCTTTTGTATATGACAAAAATGATACATCTCACCCACATATCTTATCAATTATCACAGCAGGAAGTTAGATCATGCACGTATATGAAGAAATCTAATAGAGAGGTATTTTCTTTATTCATGTTTTTTAAAAAAATATATAAGTATTACCTCTCAAGAGGTAAGAGTTATCCAGACCTAATTAAATGGACGGTCCATAGTTTATGTGGAGTACCGTAGCAATATGCCATGCAGCCAGAGCGCCAGACCCTTGTTGTTGCTGGTCCTTTTGCCATGTAATGTAACCAGCGATGCCACAGGACTTGGCTATGGCTACTCGAGTTCGTTTAGCGTGATTGGAGTTGGAGCATGTGTGCTCAACAAATACCCTGCGCGTGTCAGCATGTGCTGATACCAGGCCCGATTTACTACTGCTGCATGCAAGCCAACGACACCTGGATCTGAGTCTGGAGGGAGGAGATCGACTAATCGCGACTAGAGTCTTATGTCGTGTGTTTAGATCCAAAAGTTTTCTTTTACTTTACTATTCATCCCTCTCAGAAAACACGCTTCTTAGAAAAATTCTTATTTTAACTCCTTTCAACTTTCCTATTCATCCCTCTCACAAAATACGTTTCTCAAAAAAAAAAATTTACTCCCCTCCTAACTAAACACACTCTAAGAGGAAGCGTGTCCTGCCCGTCAAACATGGCATGCGATCAGAGGAGAAATTTGCGGGCCATGTGACCTCCCAGGCCAACAAGGTTGGTTCGGAAGCTGCTGGTTATGAAAGCAACAAGCCCCCCAGGGACTCGAGCCGTGCACATTGGCATCGCGAGATCCGAGTTGCTCCTAATAGGAATAAAGGTAAAAAAAAAACAACTGATGCTAGTCTGAACCTGAGCATCTCGGATCGTTCAGTCGTTTCGTTCAGACAGATCAATTCATAAAAAAAAACAATCCTCCGTATCCTACATGCTCGGGTCTGACGGGGCCGGCACGTCCCTGGTCCACCCAAGCCAACAGACTGGGCAGGAGGCAACAGCCCAACGTTCCCCCGGCTCCGGCCTCACGTCGTCCGCGTTGCCCGACACATCCGGGAAGGGCTCGCGCCGCGCACCTGCCTTCGCTTCCTCACGCGGGGGCGGGGCTCGTCGTCATCTCTGACGCGCACGCTCCTGCCGCGACGCCACTCTCGTGTGCCATTGGTGGATGTGGCGGTAACATGGTGGACAGGCTCGCGCAAACCTTGGTCCCTTGAACAGATCGCCGCCCGCCGATGCCTTTTCTTTTTTTCTGTCCGTTTGCTCTCGCCTCGCCCGTGACGAAAAATCGTTGCCATATACTGTAGTACCTTGAACCAGAACGGCCCATAGATTTGTAAGTTCCGGGTAGATGTGTTTTATTACGGATGACTACTGAAAACTGACGCTCCATTTGGTCCATACTCCTCTGCATCATTTCCCAACCCTCGAATGAGCTCGTGGTCGTCCCTTTCTCTGCCCCAAAATGGCAAGCGCACGCTACGTCTGGGACCATGGGAGACGAGGTAGATCAGACGCACGAAGGAAGAAGCTTTGCTCCAGCGCTGTGAGCCGGGGAGGGGACCAGCGGATGTGAGAATCTCTCAAACCTAACATAAATACTTGCTCCGTCCGCTGCTTTTATTTTTTTAAGAAAAAAAAATACTTGCTCCGTTGCTTTGCTCGTTTGCCTCTGTAAGCACCCCGGTGCCTTGTTCGGTAGTCGACTCCGCTGCTCTGTGCTCTCCATAAGTGCATGTACAGTTGTGGAAAGTGCATAGTACGTGGTTTTGACTTGGCTTCTAACCTTCACGGGCACGTGCACAAAAGTTACATACGTCAAAGTACGAAAAGAGAGGGCTTTGACAAACGACAATGCCACCAAAGGACCCTTGCTACACCCTCCGTCTCAAAAAACATGCAATTCTAGGTTTCGTCACGTATACCAAGGAAAGTGTAAAAAGACACATGTGCCCCTATAGAAAAGACAAAATAGATCTCACCTAAACAATATAGGACCCACATAAAGACTATACGGGTCCCACGTGGGTCCCGCGTGAACAATAAGCGGGTCCCACGTGGGTCCCGCCTTAACAATATGCGGGTCCCACCTGAACAATACGTGGGTCCCACATGGGTCCCGCCTGAACAATACGCGGGTCCCACATGGGTCCCGCATTAACAATAAGTGGGTCCCACGTGGGTCCCGCCTAAACAATACGCGGGTCCCACGTGGGTCCTGCCTTAACAATAAGCGGGTCCACCTACATAGAATGTTGGTCCCACGTGGGTTCCGCATAAATAGTATGTGGGTTCAGAACTAATCATTGGCGCGTCCAGAACTAATCATTGGTGCTAGAGTTGCATGTTTTTTGGGACAAAATTTGAACTCTAGAGTTGCATGCTTTTTGGGACGGAGGGTGTACTTTGCTAGTACGTTTCACGGGAATGTTATGTTAGGTAACGCTAGCACCCAAACCCAGTCCAGCACCGTCACGTCTCCAGAAAGAGCCGAACCTCCCCCCATTTGCGTGCGTGCAAGCGCATACCAGACCAGAGACGCCACCGGGAGACTCTCGACGCCGCGCACGTTTACAATTACTCCTACGCTGCCATGTCATCAGCGGGCTCGTTGACAAGTCTGTCTTTCCGGAAACGGGGACTGCGTGTTGACCCCGCCAGCGCGCGCATGCAGAGCACAGACAGGCAGCTCTGCAAGGTATCGGAGGGCGGTGGGCCCCACGTGCAGCCGCCGCGCGGGGCGAGAGAGAACCCTAGCCTCAGCCACGGGACGAACGAACGAACGAGCCCACCGCCTATTGCTGCCACAACTGGTTTCCCCTTTCGTTTATTCCCGCACCCGACTGCCAGGCCCTCCTCTCCTCTCCCCCACCTCCCTCCCTCGAGCAGCTCCATGCCCGACGCCGTCCCCGGTGCTCTCCGCGCTCCTCATTGGATCCAAGGAAGCAATCGGGCCGATCGGAGCCGCCAGGCGGCGCGACTTAGAGTCCGGATGCCGGCGGCCAGCTCGAGCTCGCGGCTGCGGCAAAGGTCGGTCGCTGAGCGGGGTCCTGGTGATTCCAGACCTAATCGCTGCTCGAGTTTGATTCCGTTTCGCTCCTGGCTCGTGCGTGCCGGTCTGCTGCTTTAGGGATTCTGGTTTCTCGGGGGCACGAATGCTCTGCTGAGCCTGAGGGTCCCAATTTAGGTTAGCTTGGCTCGATGATTGACCTGTGCGGAGTTTGAGCGTAGGCGCTTCCGGTTCCCATTCTCTGGCGCTGGAGGTTGGGAATTGAGTCAATCTGGATCGAATATGCTAGGGATTGAGCTGCTGTGGTCGTCGGCTTGCTGAAATTTGGGGGAGTTTCTCAAGCTTAGGTTTAGGGCGATTGGGTTTGGCGCCGCAAATTGGGAATCCGTCGTTTCAGCGCTCCTTGCCTCATCCTGATCGCATTTAGGTAACTCGGGTGCTTCGATCTGTGCTGCATCTGAAGCATTTCGTTTCGGAACCGGTTTTTTAGCGTAACAGCATGATTGTTTCCCTTTTCGGTTGCGTCTCGATACTTAGGCGTGGGTATAATTGATGCCTCGATGGTTTATGCTGAATCCAATACGTTATTCTTTCAGTTTGTGGTTTGCAACCTATATTAATCTCTTTGGCGCCAGAAATAGGGTTCCTTTTGGTACCTTGCTAAAAAAAATGCTTATATTGCTCTAATATACGTGGTTTTTATGTTGCCCGTGCTCCTTGTGGACAGATGTTTATTTATGTTACCTCAGAGCTGTTTTTTCTTCACGAATTTGTGTGTTCGATCTGATCTCCTAGCTTAGGTTTACCCTAGTCTGGTACAAATTTTGTCTTTTGATGCTCAGGTTGGTTGAATTGAGGAATATTTAGTGGTTTCTTGCTAGGATTATAGCTCAAAGATTTCCTTTTGATGTGGGTATTTTAAGTAGGAACACCCACCCGTAGTATGGCATTTGGAATCACTTGTGTTGATATTCCTGATGGAGAGCTACATTTGGTATGTTGGGAATTTTAATAGTTTCTTGGGCTTCAACCCTCAACTGTACTTTGTTCAGATTGTAAGCCCTAAGTTTTTTCAGCTTGTCTTGTGACAGGTCCAATAAGATGGCGTGGCCTCATGTTATGTACTCTTTGGGTGTACTTGAAGCTTGCTTCTTAGTTCTGGTAATTATAGTTCCCGGTCTTTCTAATTTTCCAGTTTTTCCTTATCAAATCCTTCTGTTGATATGAGGCCACTGTTCTGTTGCATTTTGTGTAGAAGAATGCTGCAATGTTTCTATCCAATATGAATTGATATGTTTGTACAATTATGACACTAGCATAAGGAAGCATGTTTTTGTACAAATCTAAAACTGTATTAATTATAAGCTCTTATTTAATCATATGCCCTGGCTGCATTATTTATTCTGATATCTGAAGAGAAAATTAGTCCATCAGTATGACGAACTAAAAGTGCAACCTGAGATGATGGATCACAGTGCTAGCGGAGTAAAAAAGAGAATAAATGCACTAAAGCGGTAGTAGCTAAAAGTAATATAGCCAATCAACTTGCCTTCGAAAGCGCAAGTATGAAGATTATTTTCAAATAACCTGCAAATAATAAATATATTTACGGAAGTCCTTTATCCAATGTGACCTTATTCGGATGGCATGTATATTTCCATACAACTCCAATATTCAGATTTTGTCATTGAAATTTAGTCCACCTATTGATGGCCAGTGCACCTTCTAATGATCAGTAGAGTTGCATAATCTATCCAATGTTGTTACTAAATTGATCCATTTCATTAAATTACCTTGTAACTACAAAAACGAAAATATAAGAGGCACTGGGTTCACCTGACCTTTGCAAAACTCTGGTACCATACACTTCTAACTACTAGGCAATAGTAATTGATCAAATTGGTATTCTTCTCCATATTAGCTATGATCAATACCAACTTTAGAAATAATTATATTATGATCTTATTTCCCTTTTATGAGAAAAATCTTTAAATATATATGTGCTAGTTACTAGTATCCTCCAATCTTTGATTGGGTCTGGAAATCTCCCAGGCTACAAAATTGCACTATGCGCACCAGATAGCTATATCTGGTTTTAACCTACAAAACGATGATTTATAGCATAAATTCACGCCACATGGGAAATTTGTTCTTACTGATTGACATGCTTTTACATACATACCCACATAGTTATTCAGTCATCCGCTTTGTCGTCTATTTACCAAGAATTTTGATTGAACTTACAGGCACCACCTACTGGCTTCTTGTCAGTTCTTCTGGTGTGTAGAAGGCAGCCGTGAAATGGGGGTCTTAACATCATCAACGAGGTGTTAAGTAACCATGGTAATCGAGCTTGATCTTCTATGTTTGTGTAGTTCATTGTTTCCTGGATACTGGTGCAACCACAAAATAGAAGTACGTGTATTGTCTATTGGGGCAAACACAAAATGGAACTATGGTTGTCTATTGTTTTAGTGCGCTTTAGATGTTAGTGTCAGTGTGTTTTGGTGATGAAACCAGAAAAAAAAAATGTTTAGGAAGTCTACCACAATAGATCTTTGCTGTTTTGTGCAAAACATTAGATAGCAATGCTGTCCAGAAATTGTCAGGTTGTGTTCGCAAGTTATGATATGACAATTTACCATGTGTATTTATGGCTTTTATGTTTCTCAAGTTTCAAGATGTAATGCTGTAACTCAAACACAGGGCTGGAGATGCAGATCAGACAATTGGTGCAACTGGAAGGAGAATAGATTAACATGACATCAGTGGTCGCAAACAAGATCCATTAACCACTCAAGGTCCAGAGGCCTTTAGGTGTGCTTACTACTCTCCATCTCACTATTTACATTTCACTACATTATGTACAATCATCCAACTGTTGCCATGCGCCCAAACTTGCCTGCACCACCAACAGATGTTCCAATCTCATCCTTGCACCTACCTGCTGCACTAACATCCACTTTCCCGCCACCATTGCTACTCCCACCTCCACGGCCTTTTCCTTTGCGTGGGATAGCACACTTCCTGCAGATGAAATTTTCAGGGACTTCCTCAAAATCACTGATCCCCGAGCACCTGGTGTGCTGCCAGACTCCACACAGGTCACATGCTAGCATACGTTCCCCGTCATCATCCTTGGCACCACATGAGCAGTCCACAGTCCAGTTCTCCAAACCCCTCTCCATCCTGAACTGTACAATCCTCCGGTGATCTCCAGTGCAACGACCTCTTAACCGAACAAGCTGGCCTGATCCAAGCACATGCTTCACAGGGGTTGTGTCACTGAAGTTTGGAAAGTCAGGGAGCTGTTCAACCTGGAAGCTTTGGAACATGAGGTACGTTTCTTGAAACGCCCTTGAAGCCTGCACTTTCAGTTCAGCAAGGGTAGCACTTGCTGGTAAAACTACAAGTTCCTCTGGAGGTGCTGTGTAGTCTTTCGGCTGATCAAGTAGTTCAATGGAGCATCTCACACAAAGCAAGAACGGGTTTGATGGAGTCCTTAGAGCATGCTCGTCATAATGCTTGATGAACTGTTTGCAATCAAGAATCTTTGCTGCTGCACTATGTGCTGGTGCGGCCACCACCTCTGGTTGTGAAGACATCATGGACTCTGGGTTCAGCAGAGCATCGTAAAGGAATCTAAGATCATGCAGGAGATGTTCAACAGAAGGTTCAAACATCGCTACATTAACCGGTGGCTGAATGCAGGAAGATTCAAGCCTGTTTGCAATTGAAATATGGTAAGAAAACTACTAGATGAAGTTCATGTATCAACAAGGAGGGGACAATGCTCACCTGTACTCGATTGCGCTTGTCTCAGCATTGCAGCGGACAGCAACAAAATGGCCATCATCCAGTTGTTTTCCCCCCAGTTCTCGAAGAGAATAATCAAGCAGCTCCTGAGAATCAACAGCCTTAGATGCAGCTCCCCGAAGTGCACGCCAAGATACCCACTGTCCAGTTTGCACAACCCGGAGCACCTTAAGCATGGCAGCTTCTGCTCGATCAAATTCATCTTTAGTCCAAGCACAAAGCACATCAGATGTAAGCTCTTTACACTTATAAGCTGAGGGTTTTGACATCTTCTGAGCTTGGTGAATCAGGTGCATAATGAAGCGGAAAAGGTCCCGTAACGTCACTAGCTGGCGATCAGAGAGTGCCCAGTAAAGAGCAATTGTGTTCTGCAACGGCGTCCTGATGGGGCTTCGATTTGAGAAGTACAGCACCAGATGTATACTGGAAAGCATGTCTACCGCATTTCGGTAGGTGTCTGAGGTTAGTGCAAAGCTGCCAGCACCAAACTTGTATCCCCATTCACCATACCATGGGTGCCCACTTGTGACAGCATGCAGAAGTCTGTAGTCCATCCCATGTTTCTTAGAGATGTCCATGACAGTGACCTTCCTGCAGTTATGGAAATTACAGTTAAGCATTTCAGTAGGTGTCTGAGGTTAGTGCCTGCAGAAGCATTTTGAATAAATATCATTTACAATCAAAGATTGCTGCTCCTTCCATTTACCTCACATGTAGCACCTTGCACAAGCGATCCCATAAGCTCATTATGTCACGGCCAGTGAGGAATCTTGAGCCACCTTCACGGCCATTTACCCTGAGTAGGTGCCCATAGCCGTTTGCATGCACCACCGCGTGCAGCAAGTGAGACGAGTCATCCAGATGCAGGTATGCACACTCTTCGACCTCCTCACCATCCATATCAAAGTTGCACAAGGCACACCTGTATAAAAGTATTGCATTCGATGTAAGAAAATTTGCAACTAAACAGAGCATCACAAGTTCACGGCACAATCATAGTAAGAGAATGTTGCAGAGATAATTTCTAAACTGTCTATGTATTATAAAAACGCTTGCACTTTCATCTTTTTACATATGCAAACAAGCCCCATCTAGATGTAGATAGTGCAGTCACCCTTTGATTAAATCATATCTGAGTTATATAGGAATCTAACACACAGCATAATGACATCAATTGGCCATGCATTAACACTGTCACGTCCCGTTTCCGTTCGCTGTTATTCAAGCATGCATATTTTCTGAAATGTGCCTCCCACCTTGACTCTCCAGCAACCATGGGAGTTCCGCAGCGGAGGCAGCAGGTGCGCCGGTGGCCAGAGAGCTGGTTGCAGTCGTTCTCGATGATGAAATGGTATCGCTTCCCGCAGACAGGGTGCCCACTCCATCCTGCAACCAAACAAACGCATCAGACACAAGATTCCATTATAGATGCTTTGTTGCTGTATGCTAACACCATGTGACAAGTTTGAATCAATCATGTTTATGGATGTTGAAAGCAACAGCGTAACAATTAGCTGACAAGACAAAAATCTTCCAGACAACTTCGGTGAAACAGGCCCAATTTTCAATAACATTTCAAAATCTTCCAGACAACTTCGGTGAAACAGGCCCAATTTTCAATAACATTTCAAAAAAAAAAAAGAGAGAGACGTTGGATTTTGAAAGAAAATACCGCTCAATAAATCGAAAGAAAACAAATACCGCTCGATAAATCGAAAGAAAACAAATACCGCTCGATAAATCGAAAGAAAACAAATACCGCTCGATAAATCGAAACAAAGAAGCAGATCGAAACAGGCTGAATGTGTGTCTGTCAAAAAAAATTATAGAACCCAAATATTTTCCGTGTGAAAATAATTTCCGAGAAAAAGAAGGCAAAAACAGAGGAAAGCAACTCACCCACGACTCTGCACTGATCACAATACACAGATCGCGATCGGAGAACGTCTTCCTCGACGACGTTGAGCTCCACCCTGCCGCCGGCCTCTTCCCCCGTCTCCCCGACCCTCAGGGAGACCCTCCAGATCAGAAGGTGCGGCGGGGCGGCGGCGGCCGCTGGCGAGAAGATGGATGGAAGCGGGAGGAGTCTCGCGTGCTTTGCGAGGAACCCCCTCACCGCCTCCCTGAACGTTCCGGCCGCCCCGCCGTCTCCGGCCGCCGGGAAGCCGGCGATGTCCCTGGCCTCCACCCCCGCCCTCGCCCTCTTCAGCGGCCGGCCGTTCACCACCATCTCTCCCTCAGCCGCCGTCGGATCCCCACAGATCTGGCGCCTCCGTCGTCTTCCTCGTCGCCGATTAACCGGATCGGAACTCTGGTTAGGGTTTGCGGCGGCGGCGGCTGCGAGATAAAGAGGAGGAAGGCGATGGGGTCGATTCCTTCGAGGGGAAGCACGATCTGCTACGCCCGGTCTTTGTGCACCGGATCGCTGGAATGAATTTCGGGCCCACGTAAGCGCGTGCGGCGTACGGTGGGATGGGTCTATGCCTGTGGTGGTGGGATGGGCTCGTCAGGTCGTGGCAGGGGGGCTAACCAAGGTTAGCCGGGGTGTGTGGTTGGGTTGGGGTGGTTGGGTTCGGGGCCTTTCTGAAAAGAGGGCGTCAGAAATGGAGGGAATAAAGGCGGGGTACTATCGTCTTTTCGTACGCTTGGTTTCCGTTGCGGCAGAGTACGGGTACTCGTGCTGGTCAAATTACACAACTACCCATGGTTGTCTCGGGGTTCGCTATTTTTTTCCCGATCCATTTGGCTATTTTACGGGGTGTTGGTTGCTCGTCGTGGTAACTCGGTACACGCCTGCACCTAAGTTTTGGTAACTTTGATCAAGTTAGTAAGTAGCGACCAAACATTATTCTTTTAGCTCTTCGTGACAACTGAGTTACTCTGCACAAAGATTGGTGGTCTGGTGAAGATGAACTAGTGATTCAAGTGTTTGCTTCGCCGGTAGAATTCCTCGAACAAACATACCAATTATAGTTAAACTACATATTGTCTGCTACTATGTTTTTGTGCGTATACAACGGTGATATACTTAATGAGTGTTTCTGCAACATTTTATTGTAAATTCCTTTGATGTCGTCGTTGTCAGAGTTTTATGGATGTATATGGGTCAAAAAAATATTACAAGAAATTAGCATCAATAATTGATACTTTCATATGCTCTGAGTGAAATTATGTGTTCTTGTAGCAAACAAAATGACTGCCTGGTTAGTGAGAGCTGTGTGTTTTTTGTGAGTACCAGTTAGTGAACTTAATCATAGAAATTGTAACCTAGACTGTTATTTAGTTCAGTGTAAGAAACTGACAAGATATATGGACCTACATGACATGACAATATATGTCCACTATTTCACAATTAGTGGCTAGAAAAATCAAATTAGGGCTCCAAGCAATAAAACTATGTAAAAAAATACGTAGTACGTTGATCTAGTGCTCTTCAAAAGTTCAACGACGATCTAGGTATCTCGTTGGGTTACAATTTTCTGGCAACGAATAAACAAGGCACACGTTCTCCAGTTTGCTACAGTTGCTTGTTTATCAGGGTGTGTTTAGATTGTAGGAAAAAACACTGTATCATAAAAACACTGTAGCATTCGCTGGAAAAATGCTGGGAAACGTGTTTTGTGAGGGAGAAATAGTAAAAAGTTGGAATGAATAGTGAAAAGTTGAAATGAATAGTGAATAATTGGGAGTCTGAACATGTAACAGTCAGTCCTATATACAGTAAAAATTACTCCAGAGTTGCAGTCACGCTCTGCACGTGTATACAGACGCAAGACTTCCAGAGTTGCATGCTGTGTTTAGTTCTAGAAGTTCTTTTGGACTTTACTATTCACCCTTATAAGAAAACACGTTTTTCAGAAAAGTTTCCCTCCAACTCCCTCCAACTCTCATATTCATCCCTCTCACAGAACACGCTTTCCAGAAAAAAGTTCTTTTCTTCCCAACACACCCGCAGTCACGCTGACTAGCAGCTTTCTCCAGTAATCGCTCTCGGTGATCAGTGGAAGTGCATCTGCACCATCAGTGGTAGCATAACCGTGCAGTTTACCTGTCTCTGTTCTGTTTACAGACAGCAGAACGCAGGAGTTCAGCAATCAGGCGTGCAGCACGGCAGGAGGGCAGAACCGGAAACCCAAACCGACCCAAATCATTTGTCTCTGGGTTGACGAAAATGCCCCCCAAAGTGTGAATAGTTCGCCGCTCCCGTCTCCAGTTTCCCGCGGCATCGCCGGGCGTCCAGCGGAAACGCCAAGCGCCCAAAACTTCTTGGCTTCCCAGCCTTTTCTCCCCTCGCGCCTAAATTTGGATGGACACGTGGTTCGAAGGCGCTGGTTAGACCGTTCGAGCGCGACGGCGGCTAATTTTTTTAAAAAAGGATATCGGATAAACGGATAATTATCCTCCGGGACCGGATCCGACACTGGAATTGTTTGTTTATTTTAAGCGGATCGGATATGGTTGTTTGTTTGGTTGTTTGATCCTACTTGGTTTAAGGG
Source organism: Digitaria exilis (assembly GCA_015342445.1). Lineage (NCBI taxonomy): Eukaryota > Viridiplantae > Streptophyta > Magnoliopsida > Poales > Poaceae > Digitaria > Digitaria exilis. The sequence continues at coordinate 18,381 of JACEFO010003286.1, read as the reverse complement.
TGTGTTTAGATCGTAGAAAAAAACATTGTAGCATAAGAAAAATATTGTAGCATTTGCTGGTAAACGTGTTTTGTGAGGGGGTTGGGAATAGCCTGAGTGTGGCAGAACCGCCCAATTTAAACTGGCTCAAGTGCGCCTAGTTACCCTAACTCGAGAGATTACTAGCACGCACTTCAAACAATTTAAACTCGACAGTCTGTCAAGTGTCCCCGGGACATCCCGAATCATCCACTGACAACGTTCTCTTAACCATGGCTCAGGATCAACACCAAGTTGGGAAAAACACAACAGGCATTACCTTTTTACATAAATATTGAAGATACGAATTATTACAAACCGAGTTTTGAAGCAACCTTAACTGCAAGCCATAGTACTAGGATCTTAATACAAACTAGATTTATATAACTGAAGAGACATTAGAGCTCTGGAGATACTCTAAACATCTAGAGCCATCTGGGACCATTCGAGGCTCTAGAGCTTCTGGCTATCTTCTTCGCCTTCGGGTTGTGGAAGGTCCTCTGGAAAACAGAAAAAAAAAAGGTAGAACCCTGAGTACGAAGGTACCCAGCAAGACTTACCCGTCTTACCAAAGAAAAGACTCTCAAGGATGGATGATTAGGCTTTTTGGTGGTTATTTGGCCGACTCAACTTTGGCGGAAAAGCTTACTAATAATGGGTTCTTATCTGGCAGTTTTAACTCAATTAAGTATTAACTACTCAACTAAGTTGTAAATACCTTTTTCATACAAGTGATACTAGGTTCAAACAGCACTTTGAATCACTCACATATAATAGTTCAACTTGTTTCCTCTACGATGTTTAACACTTGATCAAGTGCACTCATAACCAAGAGTTGTGTCGATCCGGATCAACGTACATCCTGCAGGAGATACCTAGCCCCCAGTCACGTACAGCTGCGCCAGCTGTCCGCAACAACCTTTCAGTCAGTTGGGTCAAAGACCGGAAATATCCTTACTCGAACCCGGGAACGCATCCCCACGTGGGCCCCACGTCTGGCGACCACCCCGTGAGTTCCAGATGACGATCCCGCCTTTCTCCGACCCAGCAAGCACGGGTAAGCGATATTTCCAATCAACGAGCCAGCTAATCTAATTGGCTTTACTGGTCCCATAACCCAGTAAGAAACCAGGTAGAACCACTTGATCAATCTTTTAAACAACGGATCGGTCCTTAGTAACTTTAGCTAGTAGGCAGAGCTAAGGATCGAGCCTACCTCAATCCATTCTATCAACCTCTGCCCACTCTCTTCTCTTATTACCTCATATAAGATCCATCTATGATTAGTGAGAACCTGAATCATCAATTTTTATATAACCTTGCAAAGCATCGCTAAGTGGATATTTTCTAATCCATTTATTCCCTAGCTAGCAAAGGTAGTTCTACCAAGGAGTAGTTCATGCATCGAAAGTTTTCATTCAACTCCTAACCTAATGCACACTTAAAGGCATAATATTTGGACTCGTGATCTTCTGAAATAAAATAGGTAAAGATGCATCCGGGGCTTGCCTTGAATCTCAAAAAGGTTAGTGGTCTCAGCGACTTCTTGGGATTCCGGAGCAACCACTAGAACCTCCTCGTAATGAACTTGGTCGTCGGAAAGTTCCACGTAGTCCACTTCCGAGGCTTCGGATTCTATTATGCAATGCAAGTAAGTGATTAGAGATGCAACAGTTTAAAATATAGCACACTAAACTTTATTTCTCGATACAGTTGCAAGCCAACAAAACTACCCAACCTTTTCCCAAAGAAAAAGTTGTGTTATTGTGTAGGTGAAATATACTTTATTTCTTTTATATATTTATTAAAGAAGAATTAATAAGTGTGCTAAAATTATTTTCTACAAATCCCTAACACTTTATTTCTTGTTAAATGTGTTTATAAAACATGAATCCTATTTTTAAATGTTTTTAAAATTATTCTACTATTTTTAGCAATTAAATTTCTAAGATGGTATTATTATTAAATCCTAAACAACAGAATTTTAAGGATTTAGCATTTTCATAACATAAAGGAAAATCTAAGGAAATTATCAAAATTTATTTCATATTTTTCTGATTTTTCTATAATTTTCTATATTTAAAACAGTGGAAAAAAACATAAATTAAATCTATTTCTAAAATCTATTTGGCTTCCTTGCAAAAACCCCCTCGACTTTTCTTTTCTTCCCCACCGTGGTCCCTGCCCACGCGGAGCAGAGCACCCGCGCGGACCGACCCCTCGCCGGCGTTGACCCGCGCACGCTCGCCGACGGCGGGGTCCTCCGACGAGGAAGACTAGCCCAACGGCTACGCCACCCTACAGCGCACCCATTCTAGCCCTAAACCCCCACGGTAGCTCTAACCCTAGCCCCCATGGCGGCTCGGCGGCGAGGCTCGACGGCGCTCCGCGCTCCGGCGAGCTTACCCCACAATCTTTCTCCCAGACCGGTTCGCGAGCAACACCAAGGCTAGAAACACCCTATGCGCAAGCCCAGCTACCCAGCGCGACGCTGCGCGTGCTAGTCCCTCACGCCGGCCATGGCGGGAGCGCGCTTGGCGCACGCGGCGACGAGCGCCTATCGGCACGACCACGGCGAGACGAAGGATAACGACTACCCCGCGAGCACCAGAGACCTTAGACCCATCTAGCGCGCGCACCCACTCGACCGGAGAAGGCACGAGCGAGGCTGCCCACGCGCGGCTACCATGGCGGAGGAGCGCCATGGCGACGAACGGCGTTCCCGGCTCGGGAAACGTCGCGCCCTAGCAACTAAACCCCCAAACATGCTTCTTGACCCAAGAACACCCTCGCTACACTCTCAACCTTCAACCAACTCAACTGTAACCGCACGAACACGATCAGCAGCTCTTACCCCGGCGAGACGTCGACGGTGAACTGCAAAAACGAGCTGCGCCGGCTAGTGGAGTGGTGGAGGAGGAGCAAAAGCGGGTGCAAACGATCGATGAGACGACGGCGAAGCTTTTGGTGGAAGGGAGCGGAGCGGAGAAGGTCGGACGGCGGCGGACAGAGCTACTGCTCGCCGACGGCCATGGCAAGAACAGGGGAGCGGCGGAGCAAAAGAGGGAGGGAGAGATCGACGACGACAGCTATATCGACGGATCGACGCGACGAACGAGCGACACCTCCTGCTGCGACACCGCCCGAGCTGGCTCCCAACGGCAACGACGCGTGGCCGGTGAAGTGGGCCGAGCGCCGCTCGCCGCCGGCAGCTGCCTGTCTGTCTGACGTCACTTTTCCCCCTTTGAGCCTCCAATCCCCCGACATTGAGCTCCGATTTTCTCCCAAAACCGTATGGTAACATCCAAAACTCCCAAAATGAAACTTGTAGCTGGATCATCCAATTTCATTTCTTACATTGACACTTACCCCATTTGAGCACGACTTGAGGTCGAATTTGAGCCTCAAAGTTGCTGCTGCAACCCATTTCAAATTCAGAGCCTTTAACTGAATTTCTCAAATTACTCCCAAAATTTGAATAGAACATGCCTCTGGTGTCAAAAACGAATTTGAAATTCACATTCAGTAGTACAACTTCCTAGTTGGAAGTTTTTGCAGAAAACTTCAAATTCAAGCTCAAATGGCTCAATTTCAAATCAGCTGTCATTTCACTGAATTTTTCTGAAAACAGCTTCAGAACGATTTTCTCTCGTGTTTTTCTCCTTAATCCAACCATCTTCTGAGTGTGACCCAAAAACAAAAGTTGCTCCAAATACTTTCCTTTACAACTTTGTTTAAAACACCCAAGTCATACCACCCACAGACCGATCACTAACTTGCCTTGAAGATAGCTGCTCGATATGCATTTTCATAAAAATCTGAAAACAGCTAAGTGCTGTTGTCGGATTATGAATAGTGCCATTTTTCCTTTTCCTTGTTCCATTTAATTGAAGCATCATTTCTCAAATTTTTCTCACCACTTATGGTCAACTAAGTTGCTTGTCTTATGAACTACATTTAGAAATTCTTTGCCTTCAAAAATTCCAAATGTTTCTTACCTTTTGACTTTGGTCAAGTAATTCTCTTCTTCTTACTTTTTTTACTTAACCAACCATTCATAGCATATTTACATAGGCTAAAAAGGTGGGATGTCACACTGAGGCCATCCCACCCCGAGACATAATCTAATAGGGATATTTTATGTCAACTAGACACTACACATATAAATCACTTCTCTAATGCATAGTTTTTTTAAAAAAAAATTATATTACCACCCAATCCTGTATTTTCTCTCTCCTTTATTCATCCTATCATTTTGCTTTCTTTTTCTTAGGCTCGTGTACATATGGTTTTCTCATATAAGACACCATCTATTTCTCTTTTCTCCTTAATTGCTTTGCCACATTATCAAATGAGTTATGTAGCAGGCTAGCAGCCTATTTAATGTCATGAAAACAATCCTAAAAGATGGTTGGGGATGGCTTGGTATTTGGCTTCCGTGTTGCTAAACTGGCTAGCTCTATCTAAGCACCTATAGATGGCATGTTTTAATTCAGTTTGAGTACTGTACTTTATAGATGACAATGCAATGCATTGTTTTCTTCCAGAATATATCTATTTTAGATTTACTAGTAGACATGTCAGTACGTGAGTGAAAATTATATGTACTCCCTCCATCCTAAATTATATGTTATTCTAATTTTCTTGAAAAGTCAAAGCATCTCAATGATCAAATTTATATAGCAAACAAGTAACATTAGTTTCTTCATTAATATATTTATATAGTATATCTATTCGGTGCCATGAATATTTATGACTCCCTCTATAGTTTTGGACAAATGTAAAATGTTTTGACTTTCCAAGAAAATTAGAACATATAGAGTTTATGTTAATATCCACTCTCTCTGTCCCTATAAGGCCACATCCAGTTCCATTCCGTTCTCTCAACCCCCATAAGGCCGCACACGAGACATTAGGCATGAGACTGTGATTTGGTAGAGATCTATGTAATTCCATGGTGTTGGGCCCATTTCCCCAACCCTACCCACCTCTATCTCCATAGCACAAAATACAAACACTAGATAAGATTAATCTTATCCAAATAGTTTGTGACTAGTATAGTAACGAATTAAGTGTGATGGTCTCATTTTGGATGAGTTGGTACAATTGACCTGACCAAACAAAATAATAATTATTTATTTTGAATAATTTTATACATGAATCAAATGATACAACCAACCAAACTCACTCTAAATGACCAAATCTATTTACATTTGATCACTTTGCCAGTTATATTTGCATGCAACCAAATTGAATATGCATGAGACAACAATTTTTGGCATGGCTTAAAAGACTATAAGCACCACCGCGAATAAAAAATAGTTATATTTCAGAATAAATTTTGAGCTCTCAAACTATCTATGTTTAGGGACGACATGTTTTTTTTTTTGATACTTACGACATGTTTAATATGTCCTCAAGACATCGATGCAGCTTTGAATAATTTGACACGCGGTGTCTACATATAATTATTTAAAAACAATAGAGAGTCGAGTAGTACAGAGGTTCCGATCCATGATTAATCTAGCATCGATCCATATGATGTTTCGGATGTAAAGTACAAAAAGATTAGAAGGGGATTATCATTCCAGCTTTAAATGGATTTTTTTTTCTTCTTGGAAACGTGGCAGAAGGTTGGTCTTTCAATCAACTAATTAAAGAAGATAACAACAGAACACGAAGATACAAGGTTGCGAGGATTTTCCTTATACGAATCGAAAAGGCACTCATATGTATTGTGGTTTTCTAAAACCAAGTCATGTATTTCTTTTTTTCTCTTTTTTTATAACATGATTGGGCAAGTGTTTTGTAAGGATGACAGCCATAAACTGTATTTCTGTATGCGGCGAGGGACAACGAACTTATGCTGGTGGGTGGTTGGTTACACGATCATTTTTCTTTTGATTAGCTAAAATAATTCTTAGAAATTTACTTTTCAGACGCGGCTATCATCATCAGGTCCCAAGTCCCAACCCAATCAAACAAGTCTGTGTAAACTATCATCAACATGAATGGGCCCCGGCCTAATAGTGTTCAGTCCAAAAAAAAAAGCCTGAATGTGAAATTATGAGTAGCGAGTATTTTAACTTCACTGAATCACTGCAGTTGATCAATCAAACAACATTCTTTCCATTTCTTTCTGTTTCAGCAATCGCAATCACTGATTCACACACCAATCCACGCACTCTAACGTGAATCACAGCATGGCATCTCAAAAACAAACAGTGGCTCATCGATCGTTCTCTCCCTTCGCCTTCGCACTCTCACGAACTGGACGCCAAAGCAACTGAAGCTCCTCGCATTACAAACAGCGGTTTTGATTTGATGAGATGATGGCCGATCGATCAGCACGAAGCCCATCCAATCAACACAATCATACGGCGACGTTCCAGACGGCCCCTTCGCCTTCGCCGCAGGCCTTGTGGATGTGCCGCATCCTGTCCACCGACTTGCAGACGCCGCTGCACGACCAGTCGAAGGACGCCACGCACACGTTCCCGGCTCGCTTCTTCCACTCGCAGTCTGCAGATCGAAACGAAACACAGATAAACAATACTGGGTGGTGATGATGAATTCAAGAGTATCATTGGGGATGACGATATTGTGACAGAGACTCGAAGACCTGGAGGTGTCGCGCAGCACATGCTCCGGTCGTCGACGTGCTCGACCTCGAGCCCGATCAGCCACGCGCCGAGCGAGACATCCTCGTTGGCGAACCTGTGCAGGATCGGCCTGGGAACACGAACGTCAGACACAGAGACAGGCTGCACAAGGAGAGATGTGGCCGAGAACAGCTAGCACAGTACGCGAGCTTACTGGTTGATGGAGATGTAGGCGGCGAGATCCTTGGAGATGGCGTAGATCTGGCCGGTGGCGTGGCGGAAGTACTTGTTGCCCTCGTCCCCGAACTTCCAGTACTCTGGCTCGTGGTACTTGACTCCTCTGCAACAACAGATCGAAACAACACATGACACGGGTCAAAATCCACAGAATCATACGGATCACGAATGCAAATGCTCAACTCGAACATCATCCTGTGGTGTTGTGCTCACTTCTGCGACAGGACAGGCCCGGACTTCATGCAGCCGACGTACACCCTCGGCCGCGTCCTGTGCTTCGCCAGCCTGCTCGTCAGCATCCCTGCATATGCAGTTCGATCGCAAAGATTACCCCTGTCGTTTAACGACCTGCCTGACACGTAGTAGTCTCGCGCAGTGTGTGTGCGTGCATACCGAGGTTGAGGTGGACGTCGTCGTCGACCTTGACGTAGAAGTCGGCGTCCCACGTGGCGACGGCGGTGGTGAAGTAGATCCTGGTCTTGGACGACAGCTCGTGGTAGCCCTCGGCGTGGTCCAGCCGCATGAAGTCACGGGTCTCGGCCTCCTCCGCGTCCAGCGCGGCGTCCATCGCCGCCCCGCCGCTGCCGCCGCCGCTGTGCCCGATCACGAACCGGATCACGATCCCCTTCTCCGTCTCCAGCTTCCTCAGCTTCTCCCCTGCGTCACGTTCATCAGCGACGGCTGCTGCTGGTGGGCATATATGTATATATGTATATATACCTCTGGGGACCCAGGTGTCGCGGAGCGAGTCGCGCCGCTTCCTGCTGGTGAAGGCCGTGTTGATGCCGATAACGACGAAGGCCTTCTGGGGCGGCTTGGACGCCACGGCCGTGCCAGCGCCGGTGGTCCTCGCGCGTTCCACGGCCAACTCCATCTCCAGAGTGGACACCGCCTTGTCCAGCGACCTGGCAGGTCACACACATGCACCCAAACCCAAGCGGGCGTCACACATCGTTGGTACATTACTGGCATGTTACCAATTGCAGTGTTCGGTACGAGAGAGAACACTTACTGGATCGCCTGGTGGGTCCTCGACACCTCGTTGAGGAGATCCTTGGGATGGCTCTCGCCTAGCTTCTGACAAGAGTCCAGAGTTCGATCAGAACTTGGAATGAAAAATGCTGACTAAACTAGCAAAGCGGCCATGCACAGTACTTACACGCTTGTTGCCGCCGCAGCCAGGAACACGAAGGCCGCCGCCGCTGCCCTTGGCTCCGTCGTGGTGGCCCCTGCCCATGTCCGCCGCCGAGGAGGCCGGCGTCAGCGACACCTTGCCGCTGAGCAGAAGCCCCGCGACGAAGCTCGTGACGCACAGCGCCACGACGGCCTTCCTCGACAGCGGCGCCCTCGCCCGCAGCGCCTTCGTCTTCTCCATCTGCGGCTGCCGCTCCGTCACCGCCTACACAAATAAAAAAAAGTTCCCATCAACCACCATTACACGCACGCGACGACTGGGTGTTGTTGTGCAGCAGCACACGCACCATCATCTCAGCAGGAGCTAGCTAGGCGGGCGAGACTTGTGCTCGCCTCGAACAGCGGCGCAGCAGGTGGACGCGTAGGAGGCGAGTACAGGAGGATTTTTATGTGCCGGGGCGCGAGCAAAGCGCCGGCTATCTGGCCGGGCCGCCGGCGCCGCGGGAGGGTTCGGTTCGGGGAGCCGTTTCGTGTGAGGGCGTCGCGAGGCTCTCCCACGCCGAGTGTGTGAAGAAGGCGCGCGCGATCCCGACGCGCGGGACCGTCGATGGCAGGGTGGACGGGCCAATCATGAGGTGGGGTGACCGGAAAAGGGCCGGGAAATGGGAGGGAACGCACGCGCTTAAGGAGTAGTCGTGGAGCTCGCTCTTTGGGCTGGCAATTCAGGGCCGGCGGCGTTTCTACCGTCGTGTGGCGGTACAAGTAAGGCCAGCTGATGACCGTTTTTTACATGTTTCGTTGAAATGACAGTTCACTTAAGTCATTTTAGTTGACGTTCTTTGCAAGGAGCTGCTCAACCTAAGTAAGCTAAATGTATACGCGCATATGGAAACGCGTAGCTGAATTTCAGCCATCAATGATACATTTTTTTTTTGCGAGGATCAATGATACATTTAACAAGTCCATTTGCAGTAAAACTTTTGCTCTCTTGGCATGCCCCGATGCTCATACATGCTTTGTCACAACAGAAAAAAAAGGGTCATGGGATAATTAACAAGCAGATCTCTAACCTCAGCCATTTTCACTCAGCATACCGTATGGGAAAGAGTGCTCATATATACGTTTCATCAATGGAGGGAGAATCAAACATACAGATATCCAGCAATGTGTGCCGCTAGATTCGTGTCTTCAGCATATACTTCTCTTGTTGAAAGATTCCATTGTCAGGTTAGCAGTAAAGGCTGGTATGGAGTTCATCCGCCTTATGAAAACGTCAACCTGAAAAGCATGTTTAGATACTTAGATCTGAGGCAGTAAATTCCAGGTTCAACTCGATACAAATTTTAAAACAGTTCTTTATCTTGATTTTCTAACAATGCCACATCTTTTTTTAGAGGAAAACAATGTCACGTCTTAAGTGTATGGAGTGGTTATGTCATCCATAACAAATGCATTATCTCAAAACGGATAATGGGAAGCCTCAGCATTAGGAACATTTAGGTTCCTATACTCAACAAACCAATTAGGCAAGTATTCAATTCAAGTGCAACCCTCAATACTTTTAAGCAAATACAAACTTATCTAAAACCTAGATTAGTCTATAGCAGCCTAATTCAAGCACCAGAACTTCAGAACCTTGAAGAAGCCGTACTTTGACTTACAGTTTAAACAAATTCAAACTAAAAAATCAAGCTCTGAAGAAAACGAAAGGTTTAGTTCTAAGGTGGATTCAGGACTTTGAACCAGTAGGATGCATGCATGTTTGCTAGTAAAATGCAAGTGATTAGCTTAATACCTGCTGAGCAATTTCTTGTTGAGAAGTGTAATCATTGACCTGTATTTATAAGTACCATCAAATATATTCGATTGAAATATATGAAAGACCATTATGTTCGATTGAAATATATGAAAGACCATTTCAACAGTGTGATAGTATTACCACAATATTAGTGCTTCCAGATTCATAGTCAAACTCAAGCTTTTCATCGTCGCTTTGGGCATAAACTGATTGCAGAATAAAAGCGTGTTACAGGAATCCCATTTGACTGTTGCTGATCGTTCATCCACTATCTAAAACCATGAAACAAGGAAAGGTTATGCCAAGTTACCATGTAGTATGTTTGAACAGCCGAATAGAGTTTAAGAAAAATAAACAAAATTTAGTGGCAGCAAAATACTGAATATGGATATATGATGCTTTCTGAAACAACACATCTGCACAACATCAAGGAACATCAAATTTCCACCCCAAGATAATTTGAAGATATTATCATAAAAAGACAAAGATGGGCATATTTCTTAGGATCTTGAGCCCTGCAGCTGGGCTTTATACTACATGTTCAATGGATAATTTTGCTAAGCACAAGTTTCAACAGCAGGATCCTGCCTAGTCTTCTGATAGTTTACACCAAAAAAGCAAACATCGGGCAAAGGGAGTTTAAAAACTCGGATAAAAACACGAAGCAATGAATTCTATCTAAGTAAGGAAAATGCTCAAAGAATTTCTCGAAGTAGCTAAACCAGTTAATGCTGAGATACTAATATTAAAAAAATCTCGACGTTTCAAACAATAGGGAGAAGTTAGCAAAAAGCCAACCTCATATGATGTGTTACATTATCATTACCTTGTAACCGAAAAGTGAGCAGCAGGCTTTTCCGGAAGACTGAAGATCCTCTCTGCAAATACTGCCTTGTATCTATTTTGAACAAAGCATAATGTTATTCCAAAATGTGCAAAAAAATTCTACAAGATAAATATAAGCTACATACCTTTCTTCACGTTTTTCAAGTGTGGCAATTTGATTCTTAAGTTGTGCTAACTTTTCAGCAATATTTGCATCTACCACAGTCCCAACATCTGCATAAATGTTATATTTATAAGTGCACCCAAAAGTAACAAGGGATTAAGCATAAAAGGTACATCGGTTTCAAGGATAGTTCACTCAGTTTAAAATACATACTCAACTACTCCAAACTCAAACCGCTCAGCAAATACCTTGTTGAGCGACTAAGCAGAAGAACTCACAAAAGAAACTGTAAACTATTAAATTGCATATGACAATAAATGAAAATAGAAAACCATAGGACAATGGTTCCTTAGCAAATAACTGGCAAAAAGAAATGTATGAAAATAAGAAACCCAAACGTCCAACTGTGAACATACAGATAGTGAGGCTTCATACCAGCTTGTCCTTTAAGTTCTTCAACTGCTTGCAGCCTCTCTTTTGTTTTCTTTAGTTCAGCTTGTAATGCTTCTATTGTCTGCTTGGCTTCATTGTCAACTGCAAGAGTATTTACCATGCGCAATACTTTTGTGCTCGAGGAAGAGTAATCTCCATGACCTATACTGTCAAATATGACAAGAACTTTCAAGCTAGCTGAAGCATGGCATACAGAAAAGAATGTTGCAAAGTTAAGTTAGTATTCTTAACAGTTATGTATCAATAATTGCACGCTCAGCTATCTGTATTTTTAAAGATGCTACATCTATTTATGTGCTGAGTTTCACAAGATAACACAACCAGAACAACAGATAACCTTCAGACATTAATGAAAGACATCTTCAGCATAAAACCATCCACCAATGTTTCATTAGAAGCTGAATGAGACCACTTCTTAGCTAATAGCTATTCTCACTGAGTCATGATACCAGCAGGAAGAAGGTACGGATATTGTACACTGATAAGAGTCCTCAACAATCTCTCTTTTCTCCTTGGTGGGCTAGAGTGATTGCTTGTAAGGGACCGAGTTTCTTTCTATATCCTCTCATTAATACAAATATATGCAGCTCTCCTGCATGTTCGAGAGAGAGAGAAGAAAAAAGACAGGAGTCCTAGACAAGAACCTGCCCTAAATGTGGAAAGAGCGAAATTCAAGGATTTTTTTTACAGCGCTGCTGTATATATGACCACATTACAACTGACATAGCAGAACAAGTGTGTGCATGAACCAATCAACCAGCAGAACAACTTTATTGTAACGTGGTTGTGTGAAACTGTCATGTGCCAGGACGCCACCAGAAAGGCTGTCATAGCATGCCGTGTGAAACAGTTGCACACGAAGCAAATTCCTTATTTTTAATTTTCCAGACAATAACAACCATTCCCTCTTGATGACCTCTACAATGATTCACCCTTCTCGTGTAGTGTAGGGAGTCACTCTATTGTTTCATATTAAAAAAAATGAACACACAAAGGTACTGGATAGCTTACCCAGCACCAATTAATCTATAATTTGTGTCATCTGAGACATTTAAGTAGCATATCCCTTTTTTTTAGAATTACAATGGAGCGTGGTGAGACTGTCCCTTTTTCTAAAATTTTCCAAATAACAGAGTAGGAATATCAAGTCACCAATTTAAGGGGTGAGACTGATTTCAGATATCCTTACCTTGGACTCTAGTAAGGCCATCTGGGAGCGTAACTGATCTCCTTCTCGCTCCAAAGACTTCACTTTCCTTGCTTCAAGGCTTAATCTTTCATTCATTATATTAAGTTCAGCATCCTTGTGACTAATCAATTCTTTCAGCTCCTGTATAGTGCTCTCCAGCTCTCTTATGATTTTTTCCATTCCAGACTGATCTGACTCCATAGGATGTTCCTTTCTCAACTTGTCTCTTTCTTCGCTGATCGCAGCAAGCTGACCACAAGAAACAGGACAGAAAAGAGCACAAATCTAAGCACATGAAAGCCTGGAGTTTCGAACCACACATGAACTCTACGCCATAAGAGTTATTTTCACCAGAACGTGGATTTTAGTACGGGTACATAGTAATAAAAACAGGAAATGGACAATTACTAGTATAACAGGTAGCAACAAGATGATACCATAAACTCAAGCGCTTGACCTCCTTGGCAGCATTTTCAGCCCTCTCTTTAGCAAGGGTAGCTTCACACCTTCTGCACGTTGCTTGCTGAGATCAGCAAATTCCAGCGCAACCTCTAATTCTTTCAACCGTGATGTTACTTCACCAACTTTGTTTCAAATTTGTCAATGCTTCCCTGTTTGTTAATCATTCAGATGACCACATAAATTTTATCTGAAGAAAAGGCAAGCGAAAAAAACTAAAATAATTATCTTTCATGCAGGTTTTATGAAAAACAAACCTTGATCCTATAGTTTATAAGTTGAATATGTACTATATGTCTATATGCATTTTGCAAAATTGGACAATTTACTGCTACAGATCTGTAAATGGCAATGAAACATCAAAGGAAAAAAAGGAGATGCACACTTTTTGAAAATTCTGCAAACTTTTGGGGTATGTCGCATAAGAAGACACATCCGGTATGTTGCTCAGCAGCGCTGTACAAGATGCTAATTCAAGCTCCAACTTATGTGCTTTGGCTTCAATTTCCTGCAGCTTTGATAATTCCTGTTCTGCTCTTTCCCTACGCCCCTGTTCCTCCAATAGTTTTTCTTTCAACAACTCAGCATTTGTGTGGGAAGATTTTAACCTTTTGGCTTCATGCACTTCCTTTTCCTACAAATATATAATCACGTGAGTTAAAAGTGTTACTGGTTTCAGGAAGTTGCATAGTGCCTTCTCAAAAAGATCATTATTCTGTACAAGTGTCTCAAACTGAGGATGCATCCATTAAAAAAAAACTTTTCAGAAAATACTACCTCATTGTTCAAAACCGATACTGCTTTTTGCAACAAATCAACTGCACGGTAAAAGGGTGCCTTGATAAATTGTAATTATGCACTTGCTCAGTTCTTTCTTATTTCTGAACTTAGATAACATCTGCTGTTCTAGCTGTCAGTTTCCTTTGCACCTGATGTGAAGACTTTGACATTAGGTGATTTAGCTAGCCACATCTGTTACCTCTGGAGATACTATATTTACATTATTATTGAATGGGAAAATAGGAAATTACGGGTAGGAGAAGAAACATGACCAAACTGTGCTAATATTAGAACTTCCAATATAGTCAAGATGACTGGAATGCCCTGCAGCTTAGGGCGTATCCAACAATTCTAGATAGTTGCTAGCTAGAAGGACTCCATGTCATGTAGTAGGCCCTACTTGTAAGATTACTTTTACTTCTTTACTCCCTTCTAGGGCCACATATTTTACTATACCACCTCCCCACAGCCACTCACAGAGAGCATGCATGCATGCATCTTCGGGCCATGAGCTTCTAGCTAGCTAGGAACAAAACGCTAGAGATTTGTTTTTTTGTCATTCTCTTTCCTCCACGTTGGACAACATGCCTAGTCATCCATCAAATAGCTAGGTGAAAACTCCTTGTTGAGGACGCCCTTAGAGAAAATAGGGCAGTGAAGATTCTCCTTTGAGCATATATCATGGGCCAAGTATTGGTGATATAGCTTCTTACATGTTGGAATAACATGATAAAACTCAGAATGTTTCTTCCCGCCAGAATTAAATGTTGGATTTCTAGCCGATATATTGAAAGAAGCATTTCACAAAACAAACTTTCATCGATCATCTACATGGCATTGACCATCTACCATCAAGGAGATATTGAATTTACTAAATTCTTACATAACTCCTGAGTTCCTCTTGCAAAAGCTTGATTAACGTCTGGTCACCTGTTGGGGCACGTTGATCAGGCAAAGCACTGGAATTCAATGACTTGAGTTCCATTTCATTCTTTTCGCGCAGACACTGACCAAGATCATAATAAAATATAAATTAATGTGGAAACGAATTGAAGTGTGGGAATTCTCAGAAGGGGCAAGAACAGGAAAATGCCGCAGACAATAGAATTGTGCAAATGAGATCAATACTGACCTCGTCGAGTTGTCTTTTCAACTCAACCAACTGCTCATTTAATAACTTTGCTTCGTCCTCATGGTTGTCTGCCCTGAGTCTTGTTTTCTCTCAAGCTATCATAAATGTTTAAAATAGATAAGCCTACAAGCAACAGCAGATGGATATTTGAAAGAGTTTAATAATATGAACCTCGGTATTAAGTTTGGAAGCAGATAAGGTTAAGTCTTCTTTCATATATGAAAGTTCCTTCCTAAGAGTTTTCTTCTCCCTTTCTGAACTTTCCGATAATCTCTGCAACTTTCCTTCCAAGTCTTTGATTGATTCCTTTGCAGAAGATGCTGATGATTCTGCACGGATCCTAGAATCAATCTCTTTATTGAGTTGTACCTACAATACCGTGAAGCAAGCCACTATGAGTTCATTGATAAAAGATATGATAGGAAATACAGGACAGGAGAACAACGAATGAAAACATGCACATAGTTCATTTAGTTCTGGTTTATGTCCCCTAGAAAAAAAAATAACCAGAGGCTAAGAAGATTTCTACCTCGAGTTCATTTATTTTTTTTTACTTGATCACGATACCGCTCCTGATAGTCAGCCAATTCCTTTAATAGCCGTTCCTGTAATGCGCTCTCACGCCCCTTTGTTGCTGCCAATTCTTGCTCCACATAGTTCAGTTTATCCAAGAACTGCATCCTTTCATCCTCTACATCAATACAACATAGCTTTTTTTATTCCGTTTGAACGTATAGGATTCAATGGCTTGTAACAATATAATGAAAACATCTGACTCCAGGATGCTTAGAACAAAAGGCAATATCAACTATGTGGTTTTCCCTAGTTCCCTACTTCCAACAAGTGAGGGTGATAGACTGATAGTAATTGGATGTATCTTGAAGTGAGAGTCATAATTCATATAGCTAAGTAACAACTAAATAAAATTAACTGTTCCCATACAACACGCATAAGAAAACAAATAACGATAAAATTATGATAAACCAAAGCATACCGCTCTTGGATAATTGCTCCTCCAATGCATCAGTTTTTGTCCGATACTCCTGAACTTGCTTCTCTGCAGTGTCCAATGCTACCATGAACTCTGATTTCACCTTTCAGAATTCAGAAATGCGCACATGCCAAAAAATAAAACAAAAATCAAAACGGCATACCACACTCAGAATTACAATATCAAACCACAGTGTCTTCATTTCAGTTTCCCTTGATCGAACCAACAAATCATTATTAAAAAAGTACCGACTTCAAGGGCACGTTTGGATAGTATCACGGCGGCAGAGAGCAGCTCCCAACCGCTATAAGGAATGCTCCGCCGGTTGAATGAGCTAAAAACATGGCAGTAAAGGGTGGAAAGCGATCTCACCATCTGGCGGCAGTGGTACGTGCAGACCATGTCTTCGAACGGCTCTCCTGGGGCGCCGGCGGGCACGAGGGCGGTGGGGCGGTCGTACAGAACCATACGGCGGTCGAAAACTGGACTCCGGCCTGCCGCGCTCGCACGCCGCCGGACCTGAGAACGACGAGGTCGGGCATCGGCGTCGTCGGCTTCGGAGTCCGCGCGGCGCTTCCGCTGTGGTGGGGTGCGGAGAATCATCTCGCCGCCTCGGGGTTCTCGAAGCTTGGCTAGGGTTCTGTTGCTCTGTTGGGGAAGGAGGAGAGTAGCGATTCGATTTGAAAATCCGGTGGTGGTAAAAGCGCTGGAAATTTGGTGGGCTTCAGGTACAGAGGGAAATGTTTGAAGATGCGCGAGCAAAAGCGCGTGTCAGTTGTAATAGGTTTGATGATAAATTTCAGAATTTGGGTCTCAATTTCCACGCATTTCATTATTTGACGCTAATTCGTTCGTATCTTCCAAAATTAACACTAAGGCATATGATTCTTCGTTTTGGATGTTTTCTTCCATTTTCAGTGTTTTTCTTTTCTTTTCCTTTTTCCAATTCACGTGAATCGACAATTTTGCCCTTCTCTTCTTCATGCTCATCCCAAGCCCCCAAACTCCAACGGCTGCTCACTCCAAAATCCGGTGGTCCTCTTCGTCTGGCTCCGCAGTCGCCGATGCACGTCGTCATCGGCTGCCGCCTCCTGCCGTCGTCCCCGCAGCCCTGCGCGTCTCCGTCACCGGTCATCGTTGCCCTACCACAATGCCTGTGAGCCGTCGCCAGCCGAGCGTGCTGCTGCCCAGGAGCTGACCGTGAGATGGGTTAGGAGGAAGACAGGGGCAAATTTGTCCATTCCCACGAGTTGGAAAGGAAAGAAAAAGAAAAGTAAGAAAAAAAAAAGACAGAAACACCCAAGAATGAAGAATCAACATGTGAGTTGAGTGTCAGATAATGAAAGGCGTGGGAATGAGACCCAAATTCTGAAATTTTTCATGTATTGATATATTACCTTTGGTAGTATCGTTCTTGTGCGCGTCTTAGATTATATACATGATTGTTTTAACAGATATATATACTTTTAGAAAACAAGTAAAGATTCTTCTTAGTTTGTGAAACTAGAGCATTATTGAAAAAATATCTCTTAGTATTTAAATTCACTACTGCCTATTTCCTAAGGCATCCGTTTAAACATGTCTTATTAGCTTATGGTTTTTATTACTCCCTCCGTTTCAATTATATATTTGTTTGATTCTTCTACCATACGCTTAACCACTCTTCTTATTCATGAATTATGCAAAATATCATATTTCTTGTCATGAATTATTTTATTAATAAAACACTTGAAAAATGATTTACATTCAATTATGTTCACACAAGTTTTAAAATAGGACAACGATTACCTTTGAGAGTTCAAAAAAGCCAAAATAAATTAAAAATTTGGAACAGATAGAGTACATTTTAGTTTCAAAACTCACATATCATGATGTACAACTACCCATTTATCATACATAGGTAAAATGTCACGTCTTAGCACACCTTTAGGTATGGTCACATGGACAAAACGCTCGTAAAACAGAATATGTTGAGCGCCACAACTCGCCAGTAAAATAAAACATGACCGTGTCTGAACAAAGGAGCATATGAAGGAGTAGGTCTAAGAGATGCTGCTATCAGAGGATACATGTTTGGCAAAAAAAGAAAAAGAAAAATCAAGACACATGTGGGTAGATTAAGTTATTATGCAGCTCGTGTTTTTCCAAAAAGAATTTATAGAGATCAATCTGTTTTTTCAGTAAAATAGTATGTTTGTATGTCTAAACCATACTGTTTCCAAATGTATTTCGGTAATACTCTAGTTCATAATCTATCTATAAAAGAACGAGTATAATTGAAAACGTTTCTCACCCAAATCGGGCCCACGGTACCCTCATAGTGGACCACGTGTAAGGGTCAACGAGGGTGGGGGAGGGAGTCAAACCCCACCAAAACTGATATTTAGAGAATGTTTCTGCCAAAATCATAATTTTTTTGTCACCGCATGTTTTCTTACCCACCGAAATATATTTTCTCTAACTGAAAATTATTTTTTTAATGGGGGCACGCATCTCTGCATGCGGCCCCGGTTTGATTCTGTTGCGTGGGCCGCCTGAGCGTGCGCTGCGTCGTTGGGCCATGATGTGTTTGGGGCCTACTACCGTACTTGTTACTAACTGCGGTCCGACAGACGCACGCGTCTAGCAAATAACCACAG